>JAWNOU010000051.1:3625000-4225000 GCA_035045725.1 Drosophila ezoana
GCAACAGGTGTGCGCTTTATACAAATTTAAAATTCTGATCCCTCTCACTTTTTAACGGCTTGCAGTTTTACGCTCATTTCCCAGTGGCATTAATTATTTATGGCCTGAACAAAATGTATCCCGAAATCCTTAATGTAATTTTCGCAGGCTTCCCTTTTCTATGCGACCGGCTTTTTGGCCCGAGGATGTTTTCGTTGTTGCTTTTGTGATTTGTTCTTTTCCTTTTTTTTTTTGCCAAATAAAATATGTAATCGTGCGTCGTACTGCGTGCGTTTTCGTCCTGCGAATGAACCGGCTGCCTACGCTGGCCAGGACTTTTATAGCCAGATGCCTGCTTAGCATTTCGTACCGTTCGCTCGACCCATTCGTAACCCTTTCGGGCGCGTTCCCCTTGTCGGCTGTCAGCAGCGACACCCATTCCCTTGACTCGACTGGTCGTTGACAATGTTTCATTACATGTCATTGCTCCTCGTTGATGCCAATTGACGCTTACTTAGTCTATAAAGTATTCACAATGAAGTATCCTTCCTCGATTTTATTGCTTTTTTTACCATAACTCACACGCACATAATGCGTTCTTTGCATTCTTATCTTTTCAATATTTGGTTAAGGGGCTAAGGTCCGTTGGGTGGGGTGTTCCTTTGGCATTTAGACAGTTCAAAATGACGAAAGCTTCTCTAAAAAACCTTTGAGATGTCCTCTATGACTTTGCCCGGAGTCAATATACGCTAAATTGCATTTAAATTCTCTGGTTGCATTTGTATATAACACATAATTAAACAGATTATCAGCTATTTCGAATAAGTACTGACTTATGACTAAAACTTCTCTCTCCTCTCTTCTCCCTCTGTCTCTCTTATGAATACAATAAATGAATGAATAGTGAAGGTTAATGATATCATTTATTCTATCGTACAAATGTGCAAAACTATTTTTAGTTTTTCTCATGTCTATAACTTTTTTATACCCATATTTGTTTCTCTTCTGTTATCAAAAATTGATAATTGGCAGCGAAAGCCTGTTGCATCTGCGGAACATTTGGCAGCTCTGTTTAATCCGCGTCTTTGGTAACCAGCACATGTTTTGACTTTTCCACATGCTCATTAACTAATTGGAAGACCCTGATTTTGTTCATAGCTGAGGCGCCGAATGCAGTGTCTATCATTTTACTACTTAGCAGCATTCGATGCCATTTGTAAAGCATTTCATAATTATATATTTAATTAAAATAAAACACGATTGAAGATATGCAACCTTTTAAGAAGTAAGCTTCCAGTAGAGAAAATAACGATATTGTGTATGCAGTTTTTTTATATGTTTACCAGCACTTAAAATTAAATAGCGCGAAACGGTTAAGCCAAATCCTGTTATATATTTATCAAGCCCAACTCCTTAACATTTTAAGTAATATGGTAACGCTTCGGAATCGAGACTTATTTAATGTTAAAAATAATTTTAAGAAAATGTAATGTAACAGGGCTATGGCTAATTTAAATTGCATGATAGAATTTGGATATTACACATTTTCTGTTTTCCGCTGAAATGTTAAACCTGAAAATTATAACTGCCTACACATATTTACATGAATGCTATGAATTTTTATTTTCGTTTAAAAAATTCTTTGGAAAAGCACCACATAACAAATCACAACACTTTTACGAGTGGAATTTATGCGTAGCTCAAAAACAAATGTTGACAGTTGATGACAACGGTTAAGCGTTAAGGACGTTATTTATATTAGCTGCCACACAGATAACACATACATGCATACATGCACAGACGCACACAGACAGACGGAGCCTGGCGCGTGACGACGCACTTAATTAGGGGCCCCTCCTATAACCTCGCTCCCCGCAGCCAGGCATCGATTGGACAAACAATTCGGAGCGTTGATATTTCACTTGTGGCTTTTGCGGGGGCTAGGATTCATCATGTTGGCGGTGGAAAACTGCCACGCATATATCTACATTGATACAGACAGCATGAAAATCATGATTGATGTGGCAAATAAGGCTGCACTTATCATGGAAAATGCCCCCAATTGGAGTTTAATATATTTATGAATACAATGTCGTTTCTGGCAATTACAGATACGCTCTAAGCTCTCAGTCCAGCCTATTTGCCCAGGCCCACTTTGTTGAAGAGCTTGTCCTTGACAATCTGTGCCATCAGGCCGTGTATGAGCTCAATTGTGGAGCGGCTGCAGTCGCGCGTTGCCTTGGACAGCTTATCCTCGGATCGCTTCTCATTGACATCGGTGCCTGTGTGCAAAGCAAATTGTTAATTATAAAATGCAAATGAAAAATTTGAAAAGAACCAAGTGTATGTACCGCGACCTAAAAAGTTTTCACTTTGCTCCAGCTTCTCAGACAAGTCCATGATTTGGCCGGTCGTGTACTCGGTATTGGTTAGGAGACCGGAGCTGCCCAACGTGTTCACCCAATACTTGTTCCAGAGTGAATCGAGCAGTTTACGATCCAAATCTGACTTAAAATAGCTTATTTCCAGCGGATAGTATTGCTTGCAATGAACACCAAAGTCCTCAATCTTGTTTAGCGGTATCGTTTGATATTCGGATGGCTCCTCATTTGGTGGCTTGTAGCCCTTTGGATATGTGCGGAACGCACCGAGGCACACCTTGCCAGCGGAGACGGTGCGCACCGGATCCACGACAATGGCTACGAATGGCTCCTGGTAGGTCTGATTGAGCATCTGGGTGGACACATCGATGCCCGACAACCAGCAGCCGTAGCCTGGATGGCTGTGATACCAGCCAACGGCATGCTCCAACCGTCCAACTTCTTTGGCTGCCTCCATATAGGCGGTCATGTACTCATAGGCCTGTGCCTGGGCATTAACGCGCGTCTCAGTGCCCTCCACGGGCAGTGCAAATGCGTCCATCACAATCTGCAAATAAATTTATTTCATGCTGTAACAGTCGGACAGTCGTAACTGGTGATTATTTTAATTACCATTGTGTTGTCCTCCACTTTGCCCAACATGAGGCCCATTATCTCCAATGTGCCACCGGACCGAGCGTGCATGACCATCTTGAGCAGCGCTAGGGCCGATATTTTAATGTCCTTAAAGTAATGTGGATCTTTCTCCCAGGGTTTGGCGTCAATTATCTGGCGCTGTTGCTCGGCATCATAACGAAATATATCATCGCAGCTGGGTAACGTTTGTATATTGTTTTCCAGCTCCCATTTCTTTTGTGCAGCATCAACATCCATTTTATAGTTTATTTATGAGCTGCTTCTATTTTTCCGGCTCGACGATTCTTTATGTTACTGCTGTTGTACTCAAAAGAGTGGCAACGCTGTGTAGCATTAACAGACTCATCTCACTCAGCGTTAACAGTGTTCATTTTTGCGTAAGTTATCGATAATACTTTTTGCGTTAAAAGCTGATATTACTTTCATATACAACGCTTACTAAGCATCAAGTTAAGAATAATAAGCACCGAACTTATTTTTACAATTATTACAAGCTTTAAAATTCTATTGACATATCTGCATGCGTAAGCAATAATTCTGTAAAGGCATTTGATCGTGTACTTTCATCTGTTAAGCCGATTTTGGGTGTTTTTATACTGACAATTCGTCTCGTGACTTTCGTCAGCTGACTTTTTACACTGGTTTAGTAAACGTAACAGAAGTAAAATGGCTTTGCATTCGGCAATCAAAGGAAAATTAATCTCCGTAATAGGGGACGAGGACACTTGTGTGGGATTCCTTCTTGGTGGTGTTGGTGAAATCAATAAAAATCGTCATCCCAATTTTATGGTCGTCGATAAAAATACTGCAGTAAGCGAAATTGAAGACTGCTTTAAGCGTTTCTTAAAACGCGATGACATCGACATAATCCTGATAAATCAAACATATGCCGAACTTATTCGTCACGTAATCGATGCACACACTGCACCAGTACCGGCAGTCCTTGAAATCCCCTCAAAGGATCATCCCTACGATGCCAGCAAGGACTCTATTCTAAGACGTGCCCGTGGCATGTTTAATCCCGAGGATTTGGTACGCTGAGCACTAAAATTGTTGCGCTACATATATTTCAACTTGTTCAATGTTTTATAATACCGTTATCTAAAGTGTCAAATCTTATTTAGCTATTTTATTGTTGTAAATTGTATATTGAAAGTATTAAAGCACAAAATACCGAACCTTATATCTGGACATATTATGTTAACATACATATATTCAAGGCATACATTTATTTATCTTTATCTAATGCTTCGACAACTAGTTTAAGAATATTTCTCTTTAGTTGATCAGCTATTTGCGGTCTTAGCTGGCGCATTTGATCTGCCACAAAATCGCCAAAAATTTGGGATGAATTGTGATTAGGCTCGGGCGGAGAATCCGTTTTATCCGATTTACTTCGATCATTCAGTTCTGGCGATTTGTTCAGCTCCTCTTTAGTCTTAACTCCATGCGTGGACGTGGAAAACGAGCTCGAGCAGGTGTCCAAATCATCCATAAAATGCATATGACACTGTGAAAGGGGACGTTTGACAGATATTGTATCATTGGTGTCATTCGAACCAAGGTTTAGCTGGAATTTAGTTCAAATAAGTTCTCCTATATGGTATCATCTATATACGTGTGCCAACCTACCGAACTGCCTTTGGACTTGCGGGGCTCGCAGACTTTTTGCAGAAAACTTAAGGATTCAAAGTATTGCCATTTGACCTCAATGTTATGGTTCGCCTTGGCCTGGTAGCTTCTGTATTGGTTACGCAGATTATCCCACTTGGCCTTGCAGTCGGGCGTTGTGCGATCCAGAGTTTTGGCAATAGATTGAAATGTGTTCTCACGCAATTTGCTATCCTTGTGATTCGATTTGCTGGGATCCCACAGGACTTTGCGCTGCTCAACCAGGTGAATTAGCAATCGGACATCGTTTGGCAGCCACTCCCGTTCGATTTTTCGTATTCTGCGCGGTCGTTTACTTTCGCTTGTCTCCTGGAGTATACTTTATATGGTTAAGATCAGTTTTTTTGAAAAACAATTGTGAAATTACCCAATTCAGGAATTCATTATTTCGAGACTCCATTTTTTTATGTTTGTTATCTGGCAATAAATGTATGCCCACACGCGCTTGGACAGCGCTGCCAGACTCAATCCTGAATGCAGACATTTTTGTATGGCAACATCTGGCCAGGTAGTTGCCAGATCTGTGTTGTCAGCTAATAACAAAATCTGGTACAACTTTGCCAGTTGGAGATTAAATTAAATACAAATTTGGAGCGAAATCTAATTGTTTTTTTCCCGTTTCCATTGTTTATAAATTGCATTCAAACAGAGTTTTATGGCCACATACATTTAGCACGGCGCTGCCAGACTTGGCCACATTCTCTGGCGACGTCCGTGCGTGATGCTGGCAAATTTATGTTCATACATGTATGACAGCCGACAAAAAAATATGGCATAGAATTGCTGGCTCTTGGTATCAAATAAAATTAACAGATGGCGCCACCAACTTTACAATTCCACATATGTTTTATTATTGGATTTATCATGTTTGTATACATAAATATATATATAATTAATCACATGTGCTGAATCTACATAGAAGGGAAA
Source organism: Drosophila ezoana (assembly GCA_035045725.1). Lineage (NCBI taxonomy): Eukaryota > Metazoa > Arthropoda > Insecta > Diptera > Drosophilidae > Drosophila > Drosophila ezoana. The sequence continues at coordinate 3,630,595 of JAWNOU010000051.1, forward strand.
ACTTAAGGCCAATTGTAATAATTGTACAACTGAGTACTGAACTCGCCGCTACAGAATCGAAATAAAATCAACCAGTAATAAATACATACACACACTTGAATTAACTTTGGCTAACTATTGCACGCCACATCGCTCCGTTGAATGGCTGAGCTCTCCCCTTCTTTCTCTCTTTATATTTTTCAATATGTACCTAATCTTACCAAGCACCAGGTGAAAGGTGGCGGAGGGATCTTAACTTAACATTTTCGTCGTCTCTTTCAAATTTCGTGTCTTTGTTAGGCCGCATAATATAAAATTTAGCAACAACTTGGTACACATAATTGTGTGTGTTATTGAGCTGCCGCTGGCGGTTGCTCCCCTGCGTCCTGGGCTTGATTGTGCTCCGGCTCTGGTTCTAGCGGCTGTCCCTCGCCGCCCCACATAAAGCCGCCGGGACGATCCTCTACGGGTGCTTGAAAATTGCGTTCGATGTGCTCGTTGAAAATCCTCTTACTGCAAAGTAAAAATTAAATGAGTTGGAGATTTGGTCTGCAAACCAAACCCGAACTGAACCGGCTTGTAGCTTACAGAAAATATGGCGTCTTGATCAGTCGAAAGCCGTTGGACAGCTGCGGATAAACATCTTCCAGCACATAGTAGATGTGGCCAACGCCCATGCCAATGATGTCCACCCAAACGGTGTTGCCCAAAATCATGGAACAGCATAGCAGCACCCAAGGCAGATATGGCGCCTGTTGCATAAAAATATATATATATACAATAATTGAATGAAAATGCAATGTTTTCAAAGCACTTGCCTGAAAGTTGAGCACGCCGAAAAAGTTCATGGGCACCATAGGATTCCGTCTGGACCACACATAGACCAGCATTAACGTAAATGCCTGGCCAAGGAACAACAGGTTGACAAAGATGCCAAAGAAGGTCATCAGCACGCCGCCAAATACGAACATCATCACGAAATCGGAGCTGCGACCGCGGAATGAGCCATCCTCCAGCATGCGGCAATAGCGATATGTGAATACCATATTAAAGAAGAAACTAATGCCAATGGTGCCGAAGTATAGGAATGTGGTGGCCAGACGCCAAATTTGAAATTTTCGCACTATCAATGTGGGATTAAAGTACAGCTGCAGCGGCGACACCAGATCCAAGTGCTGGCAAGAAAAGATAAAGAGAAAAAAAAAGTTAGATTCAGGGTACACGTCAGCGCCGATCTGCAAATTATTTGCAAAGGACTAACCACCGCAAGCGTTGTAAGCACACAGACTGTGGTATAGGCCCGGGTGACTATGGGTATATCCATGTAGAACTGACGCAGCGCATTCATCCTTGGGCTGTTTTGTGGGTGAGTCTGTTTTGGAAATAGTTCAACGAGTTGCTGTTGTGCGTTTTCTGGTTGGCGCTTTGGCAGCGCGAGCGTTCACATCTGCTGCAGCTAAGCGTCCTATCCTGGTTGATTCGGGAATTGACAGATCGACAAGTTAAGGGCTCTGGAGTACGTTTTTCAATTTATATTATTGTTTCCTTTATTTTTTATTTTTGCTGCTTTGTAGCGATAGAAATAATATTGTTATCGTATATCGTTAGGCATATATATCGCACCCACAGCCTCGCAAAGTGTTACCGTCCAGCAGGTGGTTATTTTCTATTGGAATTATTTAGTATATTACTCTATATTATGACATACAGATAAACAAATTTTTATTTAAAGCCCCACGAACATTGTATTAGATAATTTGCAACCAACCAACTAACATAAGCTTGTACAAATAATGAAGCTAACATCAAAATTAAGGGATACCTCTAGTTAAACTATATCGCATATGCTAAGCACTTAAAAATATCGATAGGACTCATATCTCACTCACAAGAAATCATCGACATACCAGCGCTCATTATTCTTATCGGCTGCAAAAGTGCTGGTCGCCATTATCGATTTGTGGCAAAAAGAAAAAAATAGAGAATTAAAGATCGCGTTACAGCGTTACGCACCGGCTAAAGAGCGCATTAAACGCGACGTTAAATCGAATTGTGCAGCAGCTGCAACTGATAAACAGTTTGTGTGGCACCAGCTAGTCCTGCTTTTTTCGTTTAATATTTGCCACAACAACTAATCAATATCAATACGTCTCCCAGCCTCTGAGTGTGCGTGTGTGTGTGCGTGTACTGGCCTCTGTCACAGTGTGTGTGTGTGCTTTTTGGTCCATTCTTTGCAGCACATAATCAAATTAGATTGGAAATATAACTAGTGTAAATTGAGTGAATACAACAACAAAAACAGCTTCATCATGACTATGGCTGGCCAAACAATCAACGACAGGCTGTTGGCTGCCCGTCACAGCCTTGCTGGCCAAGGACTGGCCAAATCTGTGTGCAAGGCCACAACTGAAGAATGCATTGGGCCGAAGAAGAAGCATTTGGATTGTAAGTGCAATGCAAAACGAAGAAAAACCAAAAGACAAACTAAATATGCTAACAAAAGTGAACAAGGTTTGCAAAATAACTTTAGCTGGCGCCGACTTGCTTGTATATGACAAAATTGGTCGTCTTGTCAAACATTTTGCCATTCATTGAATTACACAGAGAAGCACTTTGCCCTCTTTCCCCCCCGCTTGGCGGCAGTTTTTTATTGTCAATTTTTCTGTGATTTTTAACATAACATATGTATAATATATGTGCGTGTGTGTGTGTGTGTGTGAGCGTGTGTGCCTTAGGGCCCAGGGCTGCGTTTTCTTCTTTTATCATGTCTGTGTCGCTATTCCAATTACTGTAAACTTTTATCATTTTGTGCATGTGTAACTGTGCTTAGTAACTCATAGCAGAGAAAAAAAAACAGCAACGCTCCGCTCTCCGCATTTACGCCCACTCTATATATATACATATATATATAGTTTTTGCAATGCACCTGCTGCCTCGCCTCAGCTGCTGTTTGTGGTCTTTCCTTTTGGCTGCTTCGTCATTCGCTCTCAGTGCTGTAGGCCTCTCTTTCTAATGTTACGTCACTTTCTCACGGCTGCACGTGTGTAAGATTTACAATGACAGTATGCCTGTGTGTGTGAGTATGTAACAGCATTTGATATTACTTTTGTTGTTAAGCTATGTGCCGTTTCGACGGTGTCATTGCCTTTTAAATTTATGCACAAGTTGTGCACAACAACAACAATAAAGGCTACAACAAAAATTAGGCTCGTCTATGTTTTATATTGAATTTCTGATTGGCTAAGCAACGTGATCTTTTGTGTGTCTTCTTATTGGATTTTGGTTGACATTTTTGCTGTTGCCGCCGTGTTGTCAGTGTTTGCTTTGACCTGTTTCTTATTCCAGTTTGCCGCTTTGGCACGTTTGCAACTTATGCGCGAAATGACTCATGAGAAATTTTCGTTAATATTATGTACCGTACATAAATATATATATATCTACATACAATATACACACATGCATTCATTTGCATGCATATGTGTTTGTATGGGAATTACTTGACTCGGTCCCATAATGATCATAGATTTGCTTGTATGCGATAATACTTCGACTAGAAATAAGATGAGACTTTCAATGTGTGTATGTGTGAGTTTGTTGTTGTAATTAAGAAAATTAAAATAAATCAAGTTGAGGCTTGCGGTCATTACATATGCGTCAAGTGTGCCCGCGTCATGCTTCAGTTCCAAACAAAAGAGTGGCCACATTGACCAAACGAAAATTTTTACTCTCAAAGCGAAGAATATGTACATATATCAAGCTTCTTGTTCATAAAAGATTTAGCTATTTTGTTTTGGTTTCTAATTGGTACTTATGTTCATGCAAATATTAGTATAATATTTAGTTTTATTCTCTAAATACTACAGCATAAAGTTGTTATGCGATTATGTTCATTTTTTTGTTCAAATCTAACTCGATGATCAGCATAAGGTTCTTATTGGAAATCACATTCTATACTCAAGACAGATGTTTGTAGTTAAAACTAAAGTCAATCAAAAGTTGGCTATTAAAAACGAACATAAGCTACAATTTAGAAATTAAGAAAGAAACAAAAGAAAAAAAAAACCTGTTCTCAGATTACATTCTGCCATATCAGGTAGAATGTAAAGAATACGATTCATTTCTCTCCTTTACCCTTTCAACCGTTTTCATTTGCCAATAACTAAAAAATGTATAAAACTGTGAAAGAAACCAGTTGGAAATTCGTAGAAAAGGAGAAGATAACAAGGGTTTCGCAGGTAATTACGTTCTGAAAAAATACCAAGCACGGTTTCCTGTGGAATTCCTATCAATGTAAATTGAATAATGCATAATATTCCAATTAGCAGAAATGTGCACAAAGGCGTTAATAATAATATGTTATGGAAATTTGGTATTTAAAATAAGTAAACAAAAAGTATTTGTGAATAGAGAGAAGTTTAAATTTTAAACAAAATATTTTCCATGCATAAAAAGTTTAAATGAACTCTGCTCTGGTTCTTAAAGCCAATCAATTTGATTTGGGTCAATGGGTTTTATATTTGTATACCCTGTGCCCAAGCAGCTCAGGCACTTAAAAAGTATTTACACACACTCGAATATACCCTTTACTTTTATTTCGAATTTTGGTTATTGTATAACTAGTTATTTAGCTGGACTAATAAAACTTTGTAACCATCTATTTAATAACATAAATCTTTAAAAAAATTCTTTCATTCAAATTCTTTCATGAAAAGTAGAGTAAATTGTAATAATTGCTTTTGAAAATCAATTAAAACTTGTCTTCAAGCGTTAATTTAACGAGTAAATATTGATATTACCATATGGTATAATATATTTCAATTAATGCACCCATATGCGCACGAATATCAATTATTGAATTGAATAAAATGATTCATATTGTTTCTGTGTGAACGTGTGTGCAGTGTGTGTGTGTGTGTCTGTGAGTGTGTGTGTGTGTGTGTGAGGAATCAGCGAGTGCATTGCGAGTCGGTCTCAAAGCAGCTGCTTGGGCCATATGTAAACAAACGCCCCTCTTTTAATGTCGATAACAAGCGGTCGGAAGCAAAACGATGATACTTATATAATATCCATTATGTTAGTATATATTGCCATATATTGTGTTATTTAGCCTATGCATTTGATTCCAATATGTCAACCCAGACACAAAAGCTTATCACAATTTAAATGCACTGCGAGTCTCTTGGGGCGACATTAAAAGTCATATGTGCAGAACATAAGAACGATAAGACAAACAATGAACAATGGGCCGTATAAGTCGGCAACAAGATGATAACACCATATGAATTAAAATACAGTGAAAGTCCTCTTAAACGAACGCCCACAAACGAGAAACAAGATGTTCCTTGAGAGATTTAGGAAACTAAAGTATAAAGATCAGGGTAAACATGAAATTGCATTAAGACAAGTGTTAAAGCTAGGCTTACAAAATCAGAAATTATTAAAAAAAGAGTAACAAAATCTATATTTTAAGAAAATTGTTCACTTCAAGTAGACAAACAAGCAAGTCAGTTGTTTGTTAGCAGAGCTTTCACTGTACTTATTATTGCATTGAATAATCTTTTACTTATTCATATATATATGTATATATATTTTCTTTTGCAGATCTGGTGCACTGCACAAATGAACCGAATGTCTCGATACCCCATTTGGCCAATTTACTTATCGAACGTTCACAGAACGCCAACTGGGTGGTCGTTTATAAATCGCTGATAACTACACATCATTTGATGGCTTACGGCAATGAGGTTTGTACCCCCCTCCTCCCACAAAAAAAAAAATACCCCTTAAATGTCTCTCTCTAAGCATATAGATAAGGGGGGGCGTATCGGGCTTAAAACTTTTACTTTTATTCAATTCACTTTTCGTTTGCGCCAGCCGTATTTTTGGGGCGTTGCTTTTATACTATAAAAAGGTCACGTTCGTTGTCGCTTTGTTTTATTTTATTCCATTGGGTTTTTTTTTTCGTTAGAATTGCCTTCTTTTTTTTTATTTGCGTGCTTTTTAGTTCTTTATGTTATCTTTTTTATTTTATTTTTGTTTGAGTGTTGCCCGGTTTCTTCTTCTACACATTTTTTGGCGACAAAATTGCAAAGCTTTCTTTGTTATCCATTGAGGCATGGTTTTAAACGAAGACCCGCCCTCCCGGCAGCTATTATCGAGTGCCTTTGAAAGCGTACACGATTTCAGTCGGCGCTAAGCGACATTAATTAGGCACTCAATATGGTTTCAACAAGAAAGAAATGTTTTCATATTTTTTATACCCTGAACCCATTAAAAATGGGTAAAAATGGTATATTGTATTTGTGCAAAATGTAAATGTATGTAACAGGCAGAAGGAAGCATCGCCGACCCCATAAAGTGTATATATTTTTAATCAGCATTAATAGACGAGTCGATCTAGCCATGTCCGTCCGTCCGTCCGTATGTATGAACGCAAGGATCTCAGAACCTATAAGAGCTAGAGACGTGAAATTTTAGCTGTAGGTCCCCCTGGTGCCCGCGCAGATCGAGTTTGTTTCCGATAAACGATAACTTGCCCCGTTTTCAAGTAATCGATAAATGTATATTGAAATCCCGTTTTTTAAGCAATTTTGGTAAATAATAAGAGCTAGAGTCACCAAACTTGCTTCTAGAAAAGTATACATATATCAAGTATCTTTCATTTTATACCTATCGCCACCTCCCCGCTACTCTCTATCTATAAGCGCGCGCTGCATTTGGTGTTGGAATATGAGGGTTCAGGGTATCCCCTAGTCGGGAGCTCCCGACTAGAATTTCTTGTAATAATTTGTTTCTTAACTTTACAACTCTTTAAAATCTGAAATTGGTCGTTTAAGATGTGGATTGAGGCCAAAATACAGTGTCTAAAACAACACTTCATGCCTAAATAACATTCTAATAGGATTCTGCATGACCCTATCGAAAGTTCATGGCAATATGGAATTTGGATATAATTTTAAACGTTAAAGCAAATCATTTTGAATATGAATAATTTAATCAAAAATAGTATTATATATATATATTTTTAACTTAAACTAGTTGTAATTTAAACTTTGTTATTAATCAGCATAAACTTGTTTTGCTCTCTTTTTGCAGCGTTTTATGCAATATCTCGCATCGAGCAATTCAACATTCAATCTCAGCTCCTTTCTCGACAAAGGAACTGTGCAAGGTATAAACGAATGAATTTCACAAACAAAACAAAGAAGAAGAGCCTTTAAGGGGCACACAAATAATGATCCATGATTTGATGCTTTCTAACATTGACTCACGCTATCAACAATCAAAACAATATTTAACTACTTAACTATATTTAAAATTGAATATTACATGGCTTACCCTCTTCTCTTCTCTTCTCTTCTGTTCTCTTTCTATTTTCATTCATTTTTTCTCGAAACACGACATGTGAATGCTGCGAATTGCGTTTGGCTTATTCATTTGTGTATTCGTTCTAATGATAACATTTCAATAATGTTTAAAATGAATTGCGCTGCTTACACACACATACACAACCACACACACACACTCAAACACACACAAACAAATACGTAAAATAAATCTAATTATTAATAACCTTTGAAATTCATTCCTAATACACATATGAAAAACAAAAAAAAAATATCTAAATAATATATGCAAATGCGAATTATGAACCTATACTGCAGATGGTGGCATGGGCATTCCGGGTGGCAGAATGGGTGAGTATTTGTTGAAAAACAGAATTTTCATAACGGTTAATGGGTTACCAACAACAACAAAAGCAACAACAACAAATACATATTGTACACTAACTTTTGTGGCCTTGGCTGTAAACTAAAACCAAAAACCATTTCCTACAGATAAAGCGAGAAAATTTTGACTAACTGATTTAACTTAACCAACATAGCCCTAGTCTTATATTTGGCCCTCAAAATTGACTGTACGACTTGCGTATATTAAATGTGTCCTATTTAGTTCCTAATTGTATGCCTAATAATACCCTATTATTATCATGTACAATAGGTTATGATATGTCGCCATTTATAAGACGCTATGCCAAGTATTTGAATGAGAAATCGCTCTCCTATCGCGCCATGGCTTTCGATTTTTGCAAAGTAAAACGCGGGTAAGTTGGAAAGCTATATTCATATTACGATAACCAATAATTGAATGATTTGCATATATTGTGTTCTTTAGTAAAGAGGAGGGCTCGTTGCGTAATATGAACGCGGAGAAACTCTTGAAGACGTTGCCAGTTTTGCAGGCACAATTGGATGGGCTTCTGGAGTTTGATTGCCAGTCCAATGATTTGACCAATGGTATGTATAATCTACTATATCTTGACATTAATCCCTAACTTCTTAACCCACCTTCAACAGGTGTCATCAATATGAGCTTCATGCTGCTGTTTCGTGACTTGATTCGTCTGTTTGCATGCTATAATGATGGCATTATCAATTTACTGGAGAAATACTTCGATATGAACAAGAAGCATGCACGCGATGCTCTAGATTTATACAAAAAGTTTTTGGTGCGCATGGATCGTGTCGGGGAATTCCTAAAGGTTGCTGAGGTATGTATATACATATAATATAGAATCATCATAAATATATTGAAAATAAACAATTATTTTAATTGCAGAACGTGGGCATTGACAAGGGTGATATACCCGACTTGACAAAGGCGCCCAGCTCTTTGCTGGATGCTTTGGAGCAGCATTTGGCTACGTTGGAGGGACGCAAGGTCTCCGCAGCCAATACGCCCACACAATCATCGAGGTGTGTTGCGGCTTTTAGTTATTTATTTATCTATTATACATTATAAGTTGCTTACTTTATAAGCTGTTTAGTTTGGCTTTTCATTTTGAATACTCTCGCAGAGGGATTTGTTACCTTGTTGCAAAATGTAGAGGGAGAGAGATTATTTGCAAGAGTTTTCCAATCTTCGGCATTTCGAATATATATTTACTGCTTCTGTTTTAATTAATTTATTTTTTCTTTACCTCCTTTTTTTTTCTCTATGATTTTGCATATGGTTTTGTCACGTGATTTTGGTTGCATTTGATTTGTTGGCGCAGCTATCAACGCACGAATGTTAAATCCGCTGTCTCTGCACTCTCTTCAACTAGCTCGGCATTTGGAACTGCAGCCGCATCCAGTAAATTTGATACCAGCAACGGCATTGATGAGCAGCTAAAGGCACAGGTGCTCGCCGAAGAGGAGGCGGCCATGAATCAGTACAAGGTGAGTGCGAATGCCAAGTAAATTTTATTGATTTCAATTGATCGCGATCTAAACAATCTATTTTATTGTATTCTTCCCCATTTTCCCCTCGCCCACGCCCAACATCAGTCCAAGGTATCGTCGCCCACCAGTAGCGGTGCTGCTGGCGCTAGCGCTGCACTAACAAATCCATTCCTATCGTCACCGCCAGCCTCACAGGCTGGTCAGCCGATAGTTGATCTGTTTGGTGCCGCGTCGGCACAGCCCGCTGCTGCTGCAGCAGGTGCGCCACAGGCGCATGCCACAAAGGCATCCGATGATTTGCTGCAGTTGGGCAATCCGTTCGCTGACATGTTTGAGGCCAGTGGCAATAGTGGCGGCAATGCGGCAGCTGCCGCCGGAGCAACAGGTGCTGCACTAAATGCCAGTAATTTATGGATGCATAATAACGGTAGCATGCTATGATTTTCTTATGATTTAATTAATTAAGATTTTCAATTGAGATTAGTTCGTTACGTGCTTTCCAGTTAGTTGTTTAAGTGTTGTTTTTTTTTTTTTTTTTTTTGTATTGTATAAGTCAATATCTATATGTATATGTATTACCCATGTTGTGTCTTGTAGCTGTCTCAGACCCAGAAATTTATATATCCAAGAGGCGCGCACTCCGTCCAATCTATTTCTCTCTGGCCGTCTTTAAGCACAATCTTTTGATGCACCTATATTTCCCCATCATAAATAACATATAATCTTAATTATCTTTATTTTGTATATTATGTATTTCATATAATTTTGTAAGTTTTTATTTATTCATTTTTCAATTTCTTCTCTAATGTATTGTTGCTCTTCATTTTCATCACTGGTTTTCTTTCTCCACACCGAAAAAAAAAACAAAAACAAAAACAAAACAACCTACAACAACTACAACAACAACAACAACAACTACAACAACAACAACTGCAACGCTAAACATGACTCGATAAATCACACATCCACACATGAAAATCCAATCAAAAACCTCCCCAAAAAAAAAACCATAAAATAGGTTTCAATGGCTCTACAGTTTCCTCCGCTGCTGCTACAAATGCATTCGTTTCCGATAGTAATTTTACGTCCGTTTTTGGTAATACGGAACCAGCAGGTAAGTGTTCCAATAAAAAAAACAATAAATAAAAAGCATTCAAAACATAAAACGATTAAATAACAGCCAGCTAATTTGTCTCATTAATACATTAACAATTGTAATGCAATTAAATGTTTATAAACGAAAGTTCTAATTTTTGGGGATGGGCTAAAGTTTCGTTTATATATTCATATGTATATGGCGCGGTGCTCTTAACTTGCACTTTTTAACGAACTTAAATGCATTTTTCTTCAATTTTCTATAATATATATATTAATTGCTAATATGTTTGGCATGTTGTACTAACTAACTATATAATTAACACAGTCTACAGTTTTACTTTTATATTATACACAATGTGAGCAGAACCCCAAAAGTGGCTAGACAAAAAACCCATATATCAAACCTAGTCTTAAGTTTCCAGACACAAGATACTTTTGCTGTATGCGTGAAACTCAATTCTACACATTTTTTTTTGTGCGTAATTTTGTTTCTACGATTCAGTTTAGTTTAATTATAATTTAATTGATTTTCTTTATGGCTACCCCCAACAAAATCCTTGCAAATATATCTGTGTTGAACGACATCAGCCGCGTCGTCGTCGTCAGCCGTATTGCCAAATCCCTTTTTTGATGATATGCAACCCAGTGGTCATTATATGGAGCCACAGCAGCCGCAACAACAACAAGCCGCCTTTTTTTATATGCAACAACAGCAACAGCTCCATGAGCAGCAACAACACTACAAACAACAACAACAACAACAACAACACCAGCAAGAGCTGGCCTTATTATCAACTTCAACGATGCCACAATTCTCCACAGGTGAACTTTCGCGAGCAAAATGTAACACAAAGAACGCAGAACCCAATTTAACGTTGCGTGCTTTGTTTTTGTACAAAGTTTCAATCGTCAATATTGGCCTCATTTTATTGTGCTTGTAGTGCTGCTGAGACACACACAAACACACACACCACACACCCAACCAACCAACCAACCAACCAACCAACCATCTACAGATCGCATAATCTGTACAAATGTCTGTCTTCACTTCATTTATTGAGTCTTGCACAAATGCATTTCAAACCAAGTATTTACGAATGTTGCAAATGATATTTAAGCTACAAGTCAACTTTAAAAAGTGAACTACTTGCAAGTAGTTATTATTTCTGAATGCATTCATTTAATTCGTTCCCAAATACATTCTTTTTCTGAATGCATTCACTTGATTTCTCCAGAATTACATGGTATTTTTGAATGCATTCATTTGATTTCTTCAATCAAAGCTTTATTGGCATTTGAAAAGTATTTGTAAAAGACAAAAAGCGCTTGAATTTTTCACTAGTGAAATCTCCTTAAAAGTTTAAGTATTCATATAAATTTCGCCTCCAATTATTTTGTGTACATTTCGATTTATTGTCAGTTTGTTTCCTATTTGCTTTTGTAAATATTATTAATATTATTATTAATATTTATATTATTTATCAATGTCATTTAAATGTTAAAAAAATTGCGTGATTGTGTCTTGATTGTTTTGTTTGGTGTAAGTTGAACTTTGTTAAAAGATTTTAAAAGGAAAGGAAGCAGATTAAAGGCAACAATTTCTTAGAACTACTCAAAAGAGAAAGATATTATTATGGGCTTTGTTTAGAGCTTGACCGAGGTCTGCTTTAGTAAAAACTTGTGTTAATATCTGAAAGAAGTTTGTGGATAGTATGGGTTTTGTAATTGTTTTAACTCTAGTTAATCGTGATATTAAGGCTTAAAGCTAAGTCCTTTTAGCTCTTTCGCTTCTAGTTAAAGTATATAAACAATTGATATCTGCACCTGTATATTATATTACCTGCTTTATAACCCGCTTTACTAAATATATACATACTTATTAACAATTCCTACTATCGCATAAATCTTCCTGTAATATGCCATTTATATTAAATTGAAAACAATTAACAATTTTAAAATTAAACATTGATAAAGCACTTAACATTAAACAGAAAAAAATGAATATTCACAATATTTATTTTGTCAATGTATTTTTTCTCTTTTTCTCCTTTTGATGTTCCTTTGTACGTAACATAAAAAAACAAAACAAAAAAAAAACATTGTTTCATGTTTACAATACGTTAATGTTGGTGGCACAAATCCATTAAAAATTCAATTTTTCTTATACATATTTATATGTATGTGTGTTCGTAATAAAACAAAAAAAAAAACAATTAATATAAAAACTATTGCAAAAACGGGCAAAATTTCAAAAACGGAAAAACAAATCGAAAAACTCATTAAAATTTCTTGTGGGCTTGCATTTATCTCATGCTCTATACATATAAAAACCAACAACTGTGTATGTCTCTTTGTGTAAATGTCTGCCTCAAACGGTGCACTGGCTATATCTCACAACAACAACAACAACATCAACAACATCAACAAAATATATCACAAATATATATATGTGTGTGAAAACACGATAAAAAGGCTTCGATGCTTTGGGCGATGTTCTAAAACCGGCCACAGCCAACAGCAACAACAGCAATCAAATAAATGTTGTCGCCGCAGGTGCTGCGTATCAGGGCTACAATAGCAGCAATCCGGCCCTGACATTGCAACAACAACAACAACAGAACGCACAGCAACAACTGCTACAACAACAGCAGCAGCAGCAACAGCAACAACAACAACAACAACCAGCTGGCACTGGCAAGATAATAACCGGCGATCTGGATAGTTCACTAATGTCACTAGTTGATAATTTAAATATAAATAAAACGGCAAGTGCAAAGTGAGTAAAATCGTCAAGAAATCCAACAAATAATGTGTGTGTGTGTGTGTGTGCGTATGTTTGTATATATATACATATGTGTGTGATAAAAGTCTGAGAAACTCATCACGATATTTCATCTCCAAACACTTTTCATCAAACAAAGCTCAAAAAAGTTAATGCAAATTTAATGGTACAGCCTTTTTCAAGTCTTCAAGAAGTTTATTTTCCAAAGACGAATAACTAAATACCCAAAATAAGCACCCGTGTATAAGAACGCAAATATCCAGCTATATCCATATCTCTATATGGGCAGTTCCAGAAAAAGGTCAATTGTAATCAATATATTTCTTTTCATCTTCTATCATCAAAGATCATATATTAAATTGATTAAATTTACACTAGTTGACTTACCTAGAATTTCAAAAGACACAAAAGACCTGAAAGTAAGCATATTTCGTCAGGCGAAGAGCTTTATATAAATTTGCCTTTCTCAGATGTGTGAGAATAGTGCCATACATGAATATACTTTTCGACCGATTCTATGTCAGCTATATGATATAGAAGACTAGGTCGCATAGAAACAGAAAGACGGTTAGAAGGACTGATGGATGCGGCTGCACATACTGATACTGTGCATACGGCTGTTGATACTGATCTTGAATATATATATATACTTTGTGAGGTGGGAGATGTCTCCTTCTGAGCGTTACACATTTCACGACAAAATAATAATTCCCTCTACAAGGGCAGAGAGAAACTTTACGTAGAATTTTGCAGCCACATTATACACTACTTTTGACCTAAACTCAAGCCAAGGGCAAATATTTGAAATATTTGTTAATTTTCGATCTGGAATTGCCCATATTCGCGCATAACCCTAACCACCATCATATCCATAACCATATATATTCATGTTCCATTTGTGTACATAACCAACTCTCGCCCCATAGCCCATTTGGTTTCGACTAATTCGAAAATTCCTTTAGAAACGTAATTTCGTCTTTCTATATACCATTACTCTCTTACCACATTATATCTCATAGACCCGTGCAATGGAATTCACCTAAAAATACAGCGAAACCAGGTGCTAATTGGACACCACAACCAATGGCGGCTACAACTGGTGCTGGCTATCGTCCAATGGTGAGTTTTGACCACAACTAACTCTCTACTCTTTCTCTCTCTCGCTCTCTCTCTCTCTCGATCTCTCTCTCTCTCAACTCAAACGTAACTCCACTAAATACAACAAGAACAACAAAAACATCAATTGTATAAGACAATAACATAAACTTCAGATTGATGAGAGCTATAAAACAATATATAGATAGACTATAAGAGAAAGATAGTATACTCGAGGCAGTTATATTGAGCATATCTTATGCATATAAGATTCATAGGATTGTGTCAAACAACAGTTTAGGCTCACAATCCATGTAACATACGAGTTCTCTTATCATTATTGTTATTATTTTATATAACTTTTTTTATATTTTTTTATATTTATCTTTTATGAACATGATTTTATTTTGTTTATTTTTTTTTTCGAATTGCACATAGCATTTTCTTAACAACTACAGCTACTTGGTTTATTTATTTATTGTCTTGATCTGTGTGATTAACCATAAATAAATTTATCTAGATGTTGTGGACATTTTATATCTTTATACATATATAAATATCACCTTGAATTGGTACAAAGCTAACTAAAAATAAAACCAAGTTTTTGCAAGTTGTAAGTTTATTAAACTCTTCTTTCTTTTCTCTCTCTATTATAATACATATATGATACATATATTGGTTAAGGTCTCTCATTTAAACACTGCATCACAAACCACACAGCGACAACAATAACTACACCTAGCACTAGGGCTAACTGTTCTGGCACACCTCTTAAGTGTAGGTACTGATTAAACAAAACAACAACAACAACAACAACGAACACAAAACAAGCAGCTACTTGATTCAGCTACCCTACACATGCAGGCCAATTATTCACAAACTCCGCATAATACACGTACACGTACACAATACATATGCATAATTGTATTTATCCCATTTTGATTTTATTTTTCTTTATTTTGGTATTAATAAAACATTATTATATATATATATATATATATATATATATATATATATATTATATATACATATATACATACATATATATAAACTATCACTTTCTTTTCTTTATTTTATGTTGCTTTATATATTTCAACTATCCAACGCATACCGCAATATTGAAACATATCAAAAATAACAAAAAATAAAATGACAATAATGATATAATAAAATTACACCACTTAAAAATTTGACAAAAACTCACGATGCGCCTGTGTTAATGCTGTCTGTATGTTTGTGTTATATATATATATATATAAAATTCAATATATACACACACACAATTAATGCATTTACACGTATATATATTTATGTATAAATATGTATATAAAGGCACATGGCATGACCGTAAGTCCTGCGCCAATCACAATCAATCATCCGTATATACATGCTAGTTATCCTGTAATGCCAAATTATATGCAGGTAAGAATGATGCAAACGAACAAAACAAAACAAAAATTTATCAAATAGAAAAACAACAAATCCAACGTACATACTACAAAAAAAAAAACAAAACAAACTTTGATAAAAACATAATCAAATATAAAATAAATGTTTGTACTTAATGTGTTCTATAAGTTGCTTTAATTTATTTTCATTTTATTAAAACTATCTATGCATACACTTTATTTTTGATTATGTTTGTGTTAATATATATATATATATATATATGTATTTTTTTTTTAAATTTGATTTTTGCCTACGACTTCACTATCACTATCGAATCTACTTACGCTGACTTCTGCCTACGCACTGAGCTTTAAGAACGGCTGCCCCGTGCTCTATTTTTCCGGTTATGGTACCCTGCCCTTTCTATAGGCATCTCCCTCTCTCTCTCTGTCTCTCTCTCTCTCTCTCTCTCTCTCTCTCTCTCTCTCTCTCTCTGCCAATCTATTGAGAAAATATAAATTTATTTATTTTCGTATTTACACATTTTTGAAAATTCACGTTATTTAAGTTCTATTAGATTTTGAAGTTTTGAGTTTTTAGTATTATATATTGTAGCCAGTTTTAAAACTGAGTTTTATTTTCTTTTTTTAGCAATGTTGAAATCGTATACCTATGTAGAGCTCACTAACCCAGCCCGTCCCAAGTTTAAAAAACCATTTATATATTATATATACACATATCTGTGTATATATATATATGTATGTAGCTCACGGCGGCCAATCTCTAAAAGTCAACTTCTTGTTAACCCACAACTCTATCTCTCTCTCTCTCTCTCTCTCTATCCCCCCGAACTGATGTAGCCCTTTGGCGTCTGTCTTAAGTCGTTCAAGTAATCCTCCAACTCCTGCATGATTTGCAATTTTGGATATGAATATAAAATAAAAAACCGAAACAGATCATTTTGAAATATACTAATTCTATAATTTAACTATTATAGGGCATGCCGGTGATGGGTCAGCAGACGAATATGCTGGCACAGGCAGCCCCTTTGACTGGGGGGCAACCGACGATGATGGGCGCGCCGCACAGTAATGCGGCGGGGCCAACGACGGGAATTATGCAGCCCACGCAGGCGACGCAGAATGGAGGCAATAAAAATGTACCACTCGATCCATTTGGGGCGTTATAAGGCGCCTTCGCAACACGCACTCACACACAGAGACACCCACACACACACACTCACACGTTAAGCGCTATAACCTCATAGACCAGCAAACATTACAAAATAACACACACACGCATAATATAATATATATAAATATATATTGGCAGATATTAAAAAAAAATGAAATTCAAGACAAAATTAAGAAATTATAAATGTTTACACTATGCTGCATACGAAAAGGAAATGCTTAGAATTCTATTATGATGTTGAGCAAAAACATACAAACACACACACACACACATATAAAAATGAAATTGCTATATACATATACGTATATATATATATACATATATATTTATATTATTACCATAAAATATAAAATGAGTTTGACTATTTATATGTATACATCTATTTATATAAGTGTATGCAAAAATTTCCATAATTAGCTAAAGTGAAACAAAACAACAGATAAAAAAATATTTAAAAAAGAAAAGAAAAGCAAGTAGCCTATGTGAAATATACCTACGTATATGTATGTACATCCTACATAATAATAAGTGTAAGCAAAAACCTGTAGTTGTGTCCTACGCCAATCACTAAGCCTAAAGCTAAACAAAAAAGAAACACGTTAAATGGAATCTGTTAAATACTGAAAATTATTGTACACTGTCAGAAATTATATATATAAATATTAAAATCAAGTCTTTTATAGACGCCATAAAGCTATAAACTATGTTATAATTATGCTTAAGTGAGAGCAAATCTGATAAATGTGTTAGCGCCTCGTTACATTTTGCAATACTTTATTCCGTCTTCAAACAAACAAAAAAAACAAAAACTTAACTAATTTTCTATTGTTATGTGTAGTCTATTCTGTTTTATTTTCACACACGATTTTGTTTATTGTTAAAAATTCTTGTTGATTTCAAGGCAGTATAGAAAATGGAAGAAAAAAGAAAAAGAGAAACAACTCGTATTATTTGTAAAGCATTCCAAGCTAGTTTCAATTTGGTCCCAAATTCAATTTGTAAATGTTAAGTATTATTTCAATTTGCGAGGAGTTGCATTATTATTATTGTATATTTAAAACGAATAGAAATCAACTATGCATATATATTTATGTATTATGTTATAAGGCATGCGTTGTATTAGCCATTTATTTAATTGCTTGCACTATTAACATTAAATCAAATCCAATATATATATAATATATATATTTATATATAGTTGATTTATAAATTGTGTAAATAACACAGGGGCAGCAATACGCTGAACTATTTTTAAATAAAAGTCGCATACAATACACGTTGTAACCGATTTGTTTTTTTTTTTATATAATTTTGTTAAGCATAATGACTCCGTAAAACAGAATCCGTCTATCTTGATATAGATAATTCTTTTCGTTAAAGTTGGCTAGCAAAATCGTCCAGCTGAATTACTTATTGTTAAAGCAAGTTTTTTTTTTAATGGTTTTGATTTTGCCAATACAAATGAAATGTTCTCACTTAAGCGTTGAAAGTTTTATATAAAATTTCCTCATAAAAGGTTTCTGCAACATACAAATAAATTATCTTTTATGAGTATACGAAAACATTGTGTTTGTTTTTCAAATTTCTACTTTCCAAATTGTGATTATTTAATTTTTAAGATATTGAAAATAAATATGTACCTAAAGAATATTTTAATAATTTGCGCTATGCCTAAAAGTAGACAACACTTTTGAATAAACAGCGGGGCGCCGTAGAGTAGGCAACTCTCTCTCTCTCTCTCTCACACACACACACACACATACATATATACAAACCAATGCAATAATAATAGAGGCAACAATCAGGCATGGAATTTTCATGGAAGCTTAAGCTACAAAAAAAAAAAATCCGAATAAATCAATGTAAATTTAGCTAAATTTTACACGAACTATAACAAAACGACAAACTATTAAAAAAGACGTTTTATGACAATATTTCTACGCTGCTGTTCGAGCTATACCTTACTCAAAGGAAAACCTTACTCTAGGTCTATGAAAAAAAATTCAAAAAAAGAAAAAAAAACTAACATACTTATCAGTACTATCTACATGAACGAAGTATGTACTATCTAGATAAACCTAAGAGATGTTGATGCTTTCAATTAACACAGAAATTAGCTTGGAAGCCTAAACAAAAGTTAAGAAAAAACTTCATTATTTACATTAAAAAACACATGAAATTACAAATATAAGCTTGGCGTGTTGGCTATTTCCGTACATACATACAAAACTTGTAGTTTATTATAAGAAGTGCAATACAGTTTGTCGAACACATTATGTTAACAATTAAAAGAAACGTCAGAGATTTATTTGTAATCGAATTGTTAATGCGTTTCTATTAGTTAATTATTACCCAGCGAAAGCAAAAGAAGGAATGTACACCAAATATTTTCACGAAAAGCAGAATCATTTTTATGCAGTCTTATATACATAAGTAATATTACATACTCAACAGCGAAAACAGAATCTTCTATTGAATCATTTTACGAACTGTATAAAATGTTGAAAAACAAATATTAAAGTAAACGAAGAAAACCACAAAAAGAAATGTTAGTGCAAAATAAATGTGTAAAAAAATTACTTTCGTCTTCATACATATATTCATTTGTTAAATTAGATAAGTGCATCAAATAGCAGATCGTCATGTAATTCAACTGGGTGGCAACTCTGTTCAAATATATTAAGGTTAGGTGACATTGTTTTTGGATAAATCTAGTAATCCAGGAATAGTTATCAACTCTTGGAACATAGTCAAACTGGAAATATTCATTACAAATATACAACTCACTCAAGATATACATACATAAAACATAACACTCCAACATAAAATACAAAAAGATACATTCACAATGCCGTGTTTTAAGCAAGAGAAGAGCCTAGATTTCCGCTCCCGGCGGGATACCACAAATGATATGGATCCGATGGCTCCGAAGCCGGTTCGTCCGCGCGCCTTAAGATATCATGGACTCTTTGGCATGACCATTGCGGCCCAGCATCTCATTGTTGACGATAACTGGACTCCGGGTTCGATCAATGAGCAGTTTACAAACATGACCGAACTGCTAAGTACGTGCTGCATGCTATTTGCGCTCATATCCTGTTGTCCTGATCATTAAGTGCTTCCTTAGAACGACGCGCAATATACAAACGGCATGAGACGAAGACGCATCATTCGCGCCTCTTAGTGGAGAGGAAGCGTTTAAAAACGCTGTGCACTGATGGGCACATCAAGCTGAAGAATATCTCGACCGGGAATAACGCCCATAAGATACGCAACATTTTGATTAAGCATAGGGACATGCAGCGTCTCTACCAAAGGATGCCCATTCACCTGATTGCGGACAATATTAATCAGCGCACCTTTGTCCTGCGCAAGGAGCGGGATCGTCTGGAGGCGCGTTTGTCGGGGCTAAAACTGAAATATAAAAACTTATTAGTCGGTCACAAGTTAGAAGTTGAATGATCTAACACATATTAAGGCTCCTCACTTTTACAGAAAAGCCGATCGAAGGTGGAAAATCTGATCAAGTATGAGAATGAGTTTGTGCTGGAGGAGGAGCAGCTATCGCGGGTATTTCAGAAGAAAATAGAAAACTCCAACGTTCGTTTGAAAGCCATTCGTGCCATTAACACCACATACAAGAAAATGGTCCAGGTGCTGACGCAGGATGAAATATTTTATGAGCCAATTTTGCGCTCCCTCGACCACGACATGGAGGATCAGGTGAACTTTATAAAGCACATACTCTACCTTGGAATGCCAGCGATAGCCAAGTTTAAGGATCTAAATTACAAGTTTCTGCAACTGGAGTCGAAGTCGCGAAAAAATCTTCATGCTAAGATGCAAATATTGAGCTCCTTGAAAAAGCCTGTGGTTATAGGACCGCCGGTAGTCAAGGTCAAAGAGATAGCAGCAGACCCCAAGCGCTATGTGCGTGATACCGAGAGCATGCAAGCTCTCAAGGTGCAGCTGCAGGCCATTGAAAAAACGATTAAAAACTTAAAGTTAACGACCTTATGCTCGCAAGCAAAGGAGATTTATCCGCGGTAAGTCTTAAGTAGGTTTAACAACTGTATCTTAATCTTCTCGCCACAGCATTAAGGGAAAATTTCAGGAAAATGTAAAACTGCATCGTAAGACCGTACACGATTGGCAGTGTAAGCGAATGCTGACAACCAAAAAGAAATGCGCCACTATGCTTTCGAGCGTATTAATAAATAATCTATCCGAGGAGGAAATAAAGTAAGAAGCTTTTTCAATTTATTTATTCTTATTGTTCTTTAATAATTTATTATATTTTTCTTATCTGCTTGACAGTCGGTTGGCGCGAATTAATGAATTAAAAGAAATTCTGATAGCTGAAAACGAATTTGAGGAGGAAAATGTCTCGCATATTAGGAATCGCGCCGATCTCTATGTGATGTTGCGGTGAGCTGTTAAAAAGGAAGCGTATTTCAATCAGATATATAATTTCCATTTGTTTTCACAGCCTCTTTCTTTGGAATTTGATGGAAGTTCTTCGCCATATAGATCAAAGTCCCAAAGAACTTCGCAGAGATTATCCCAATTCGTATTTGAGGCTGCCACTTCTCAAATTCGAGCTGTACAACATGTACGCTGTGCCCCCAGAGCTGTATCCGACAAATAGTTGAGTTGAGATATCCTCTTGAAGGAATCGCATAACATTTTGTTTTCTTTTGTTTTTCGCCATACACAGTTGATACAATTATGCATTTACTTAAGCGTTCGGTATACAAGCTGATGAAGGGCTACAGTCCGAAGATGAGCGCAACATTAATGGAGAGTAAAAATAATTATCATCTCGATTTCCTAAATGCTCAAGAGCCGCACGAACCCACCCAAGACGAAGAGCAAGATATGGCTGCAATTGGGGACGATTTGATTAACGACAGGGCCATGGCCAACATTCCGAATCGCAAAAAGATTAAGGCACAGAGTGCCAAACTTGTAGAGGAATTTTCCAAGCGCGACGAATAATAACTTTTTGATTATTTCATTAGTTACTTTCATATAACATCTTAGACATACATATCATATAAATGTACTAACATAAACACAAATTTAAAAATTTTTTTTTTTGGTATTTTGTGCTCAAAGCCTTCGAAATTTTGAATTTTTATGAAAGGTGTTTTCTTCTTCTTTTCAATATATCGATACTTTTTGAAAGCAGGAATTGGCCAATACACAGCCAATTGGCCAATAAACTTTATAAGTATTACATATAAAAACATATTTTGTGAACTGTGAAAATAGGTTCCTATATATAGGTACCTACAGGTACCTTATTCAAAACTCAAAGCTAACATTCAAAGTGTAATCTTTATTTTTTAATACCCGTTATCTTTTCTACCGTTTTCTTCTTTTATCAGTTGGCGACACCTCGTGTTCTCTTCTTTTTCTCTAGAGCGCCAAACTTCTATTTTCAACATGTAAAGTAAAATTTCAAGTCTCAAGCTCTTATAGGTTCTGAGATCCTTGCGTTCATAGATACGGACAGACGGACGGACAGAACGTCTACATTTGTTTAACGTGGCGTGTACCCCGTAGGGGTTTACTACCACGGTATTCGAAAATACAACGAGCCGAAATAATGCGTCGGACTAGCGCCCCTCCAAGACACTGCATGTGCAGTGTCCCTTCGGTACCAAATTGAATGCATGCTTGTCGGACATGACATTCCCCCTTGGTGGGAGGCGAGGTCTATCTAAACCTCTGCTGGTCTATGGGTACAGCACCCGGTTGACACGCAACTCCACGCCGAGTGAAAACTCTCCCCGCATTTGGGTATTAAACACACAGCCACCACGATACTCCCCGAAGGGCCGCACCAACTAACCAGGACGGAACAAGTTCCGTGGGCTCCTGGTTACCCGTGGTACCAAATTACAGCTTTGGTCGGCTGTTCGTAGCAATTGCCACTCCCCAGTTTTTTTGACGACAAACACGGAATGGGTCGTCCATTGGTCGACTCACCCCAGATTGGGGCTTGTATTCCAGATTAAGCTCTGGTGGGCTTCGTGACACAGTCCATGACACTCCCAGTTTTGGCTAACGTCAGCCCGGCACTGGTCGGCCCTGTGTGGCTGTACTTCACTCCATCCCTCGCCGCCGTCTAGCAAACACCGCCCGCGCAAACATCTCCAGGAGTCGCAGCCGCTCTGGTGTCTCCAGAACCCGGGAAAAGTCCCAACGGGTATCTTCTCTCCTGACACCAAGTCCGTCGAGGTCTCGCAGATCTGCATAGAAGACGGACGGACAGACAGACGAACATGGCTAGATAGACTCGGATATTGATGCTGATCAAGAATATATATACTTTATGTGGTCGGAGATGCTTTCTTCTGCCTGTTACATACATTTACATTTTGCACAAATACAATATACCCTTTTTACCCATTTTCAATGGGTTCAGGGTATAAAAATACATATATATGTCATACTATTATACATAGACTTTACAACACGCATATTGGGTTTCATTACGTTCTTGTGATTTTCGTATATTTGCACTTGCTTCATGTCTAATTATATTCAATGTACACAGTTTCATTGCTCCAATTTAATTTATCTCCAAGGTATTCTGTCAGCTCGTCTACTAATGGCCCACGCTGACCACAGCCGATTAGTGAAAAACACGGTGTTCTACCAGGATACCGAACTATTAATGGCGAGCTCAACTTGGTCTATCAGATACGTGCCTAGATCAGATACAATGCGCCGGGGCGGCTATAATATTCGAAGATTTCTCCAATGAGGCATTCACTTCTCTAGTAATAGTATAATTATTCGGTAAATGACTAAAAGATGCTTCAGTTTTAAACCAATGCTGGGCAATGGGCCCAAATGGTCAATATGAAGTGTATCAAACGGAACAGGCTTTTTTGGTATGCAGTGAAATATTCTGTTGGGAACTGTTCTTGGGACTGAATGCAGAATACAGGGCAGTCAGTTTCGAATATATGTTTCTATCATGCCTTTCATTAAGGGAAACCTTTCATTTTAGATCATTGGCACACTTATCTGCAGAAAGATGACCCAACTTCTCATGGCAGGTCCTTATCAATTCATTGTGCATACGTTCTGGTGCATGCAGACACACTTTTCATCAACTCATAATCGGCTACATAACGTTTCTCTAATTTCTCATGCAAAATACGTACATCCGAATCTCTAATTTGTTCAGTCTGTAACAATAAGTCGATATCTTGTGGTTTAGCTCCCACTATTTCAACCACAGTTTCTTTTGTGATTTCATTACGGGCTATTATATCTGCATTGTTTAACTCTACCTGGTCACACGGATTTTCCTCGGAATTATTCAACGGCGTACTTTTCGTTGGGGCATAACACAGGCTCTCAGTCGGTTCTAGAAACTCACTCAGGTTATGGCTATTCTCCATTTGACGATTAGACGGGATTATACAGGGCTTGATGTTTTCCTCAGTATCAATTTTTTACAATTCATCACCAGCTCGGCGGGTTATCGAAAAATTATAAGCTTCCAATTCTAGTGACCATCGGGCGATACGGGGGCTTATAGACTTTTTACTCAAGGTTTGAACTAGGGAGTTGCATTCTGTAACAATCAGGAAAGGGCGATGCTCTTAATACACACGGAATCGGCGTAAAGCATAGATTATGGCTAGGGTTTCAAGTTCAAAGCTATGGTAACGAGATTCGGCGGCAGTGGACTTTCGGGAGTATAGAAAAACAGGATGTAATTTATTATTAGACTGTCGCTTCGACTTCTCTTTAATAATTCAGTTAAGTGCTTCGGTAAACGTGAGAAGTTCAGCACAAACTTACGACCCTACCGCCTACCAAGCGGTCTAACAATTCGTCAAAAATGTTATGGTGTGAGTAGCCAAAATGATATCATCCATTTATACCACAATTTGTCGGGCCCTTTTCATATCTTTTAACACATCAGAAATGAATCTTTACAAAAATATACAAATACAACTGAAGTGTTCTCACATAAGCGTTGAAAATTTTATATAAAATTTTCTTGTAAAAGGTTTCTGCATCATACAAATAAATTATCTTTTCTGAGTATACCAAAACATTGTGTTTGTTTTATTTGTAGAGTTATTTGTAATCGAATTGTTATTATTACCAAGCGAAAGCAAAAGAAAGAATGTACACCAAATATTTTCACGAAAAGCAGAATCATTTTTATGCAGTCTTATATAAGTAATATTACATACTTCACAGCGAAAACAGAATCTTCTATTGAATCATTTTACGAACTGTATTAAAGTAAACGAATAAAACCGCAAAAAGAAATGTTAGTGCAAAATAAATGTGTAAAAAAATTACTTTCGGCTTCATACATATATTCATTTGTTAAATTAGATAAGTGCATCAAATAGCATCGTCATGTAATTCAACTGGGTGGCAACTCTGTTCAAATATATTAAGGTTAGGTGACATTGTTTTTGGATAAATCTAGTAATCCAGGAATAGTTATCAACTCTTGGAACATAGTCAAACTGGAAATATTCATTACAAATATACAACTCACTCAAGATATACATACATAAAACATAACACTCCAACATATTATAAAATACAAATAGATATATTCACAATGCCGTGTTTTAAGCAAGAGAAGAGCCTAGATTTCCGCTCCAGGCGGGATACCACAAATGATATGGATCCGATGGCTCCGAAGCCGGTTCGTCCGCGAGCCATAAGATACCATGGACTCCTCGGCATGACCATTGCGGCCCAGCATCTCATTGTTGACGATAACTGGACTCCGAGTTCGATCAATGAGCAGTTTACAAACATGACCGAACTGCTAAGTACGTGCTGCATGCTATTTGCGCTCATATCCTGTTGTCCTGATCATTAAGTGCTTCCTTAGAACGACGCGCAATATACAAACGGCATGAGACGAAGACGAATCATTCGCGCCTCTTGGTGGAGAGAAAGCGTTTAAAAACGCTGTGCACTGATGGGCACATCAAGCTGAAGAATATCTCGACCGGGAATAACGCCCATAAGATACGCAACATTTTGATTAAGCATAGGGACATGCAGCGTCTCTACCAGAGGATGCCCATTCACCTGATTGCGGACAATATTAATCAGCGCACGTTTGTCCTGCGCAAGGAGAGGGATCGTCTGGAGGCGCGTTTGTCGGGGCTAAAACTGAAATATAAAAACTTATTAGTCGGTCACAAGTTAGAAGTTGAATGATCTAACACATATTAAGGCTCCACACTTTTACAGGTAAACCGATCGAAGGTGGAAAATCTGATCAAGTATGAGAATGAGTTTGTGCTGGAGGAGGAGCAGCTATCGCGGGTATTTCAGAAGAAAATAGAAAACTCCAACGTTCGTTTGAAAGCCATTCGTGCCATTAACACCACATACAAGAAAATGGTCCAAGTGCTGATGCAGGATGAAATATTTTATGAGCCAATTTTGCGCTCCCTCGACCACGACATGGAGGATCAGGTGAACTTTATAAAGCACATACTCTACCTTGGAATGCCAGCGATAGCCAAGTTTAAGGATCTAAATTACAAGTTTCTGCAACTGGAGTCGAAGTCGCGAAAAAATCTTCATGCTAAAATGCAAATATTGAGCTCCATGAAAAAGCCTGTGGTTATAGGACCGCCGGTAGACAAGGTCAAAGAGATAGCAGCAGACCCCAAGCGCTATGTGCGTGATACCGAGAGCATGCAAGCTCTCAAGGTGCAGCTGCAGGCCATTGAAAAAACGATTAAAAACTTAAAGTTAACGACCTTATGCTCGCAAGCAAAGGAGATTTATCCGCGGTAAGTCTTAAGCCAGTTTAAAAACTGTATCTTAATCTTCTTGCCACAGCATTAAGGGAAGATTTCAGGAAAATGTAAAACTGCATCGTAAGGCCGAACATGATTGGCAGTGTAAGCGAATGCTGACAACCAAAAAGAAATGCGCCACTATGCTCTCGACCGTATTAATAAATAATCTATCCGAGGAGGAAATTAAGTAAGAAGATTTTTCAACTTATTTATTTCTATTCTTTAAAATATATTATATTTTTCTTATCTGCTTGACAGTCGGTTGGCGCGAATTAATGAATTAAAAGAAATTCTGATAGCTGAAAACGAATTTGAGGAGGAAAATGTCTCGCATATTAGGAATCGCGCCGATCTCTACGTGATGTTGCGGTGAGCTGTTAAAAAGGAACCGTATTTCAATCAGATATATAATTTCCATTTGTTTTCACAGCCTCTTTCTTTGGAATTTGATGGAAGTTCTTCGCCATATAGATCACAGTCCCAAAGAACTTCGCAGAGATTATCCCAATTCGTATTTGAGGCTGCCACTTCTCAAATTCGAGCTGTACAACATGTACGCTGTGCCCCCAGAGCTGTATCCGACAAATAGTTGAGTTGAGATATCCTCTTGAAGGAA
Organism: Drosophila ezoana; assembly: GCA_035045725.1. NCBI lineage: Eukaryota > Metazoa > Arthropoda > Insecta > Diptera > Drosophilidae > Drosophila > Drosophila ezoana. Next base: position 3,657,790 of record JAWNOU010000051.1, read on the forward strand.
TCGCGTAACATTTTGTTTTCTTTTGTTTTTCGCTATACACAGTTGATACAATTATGCATTTACTTAAGCGTTCGGTATACAAGCTGATGAAGGGCTACAGTCCGAAGATGAGCGCAACATTAATGGAGAGTAAAAATAATTATCATATCGCTTTCCTAAATGCTCAAGAGCCGCACGAAACCACCCAAGACGAAGGGCAAGATATGGCTGCGATTGGGGATGATTTAATTAACGACAGGGCCATGGCCAACATTCCGAATCGCAAAAAGATTAAGGCACAGAGTGCCAAACTTGTAGAGGAATTTTCCAAGCGCGAGGAACCATAGCTGTTTGATTATTTCATTATTTATTTTCATATTACATCTTAATATTTCATTATTTACTTTCATATAACATATCATATAAATGTACTTACATAAACACAAATTAAAAAAAAATTTTTTTTTGGTATTTTGTGATGAAAATTTGAAAATTTTAATATTTAAAGAAAGGTATTTTCTTCTTCTTTTCAATATATCTATACTTTTTGAAAGCAGGAATTGGCCAATACACAGCCAATTGGCCAATAAACTTTATAAGTTTTACATATATATACATATTTTGTGAACTTTTTTTAGTCAGCCGAAATTATCAAAATTTTGGCTGTGAAAATAGGTTCATATTGATAGCCTTATTGAAAACATTCAATCTTTATTTTGTTATACCCGTTTTTATTTTCTATTAATTTTATCAGTCGGCGACACCACGTGTTCTCTTCTTTTTCTCTAGAGCGCCAAACTTCTATTTTTAACAAGAGGTTCTAGTCGGGACCTCCCGACTAGGGGATACCCTGAACTCTCTTATTCCAACACCAAATGCAGCTCGCGCTAACAGACAGAGTAGCGGGGAGGTGGCGAGAGGTATAAAATGAAAGATACTTGATATATATATACTTTTCTAGAAGCTACATGTCAACTTTGGTGACTCTAGTTCTATTTATTTACCAAAAAGTGTTTAAAAAACAGAATTTCGATATACATTTTTATCGAGTTCTTGGAAACGGGGCACGTTATCGTTTATCGGAAACAAACTCGATCTGCGCGGGCACTAGGAGGACCTACAGCAAAAATTTCAAGTCTCTGGCTATTTAGGTTCTGAAATCTCTGCGTTCATACATACGGACGGACAGACGGACGGACGGACAGACAGACGGAAATGGCTAGATCAACTTGGCTATTGACGGTGATCAAGAATATATATAATTTATGGAGTCGGAGATGCTTCCTTCTGCCTGTTACATACATTTGCACAAATACATTATACCCTTTTCAGGGTATAACAAAAGAGGTTGTAGTCGGGAGCTCCCGACTAGGAGATACACTGAACCCTCTTCTTCGAACACCAAATGCAGATATACATATATACTATTCTAGAAGCTATATGTCTAGTTTGGTGACTCAAGCTCTTATTTTTTACCAAAATTGCTCAAAAAACAAGATGTCGATATCTATATATATATATATTTTTACCGATTGCTTGGAAACGAAGTAAGTAATCGATTATCGGAAACAAACTCGATCTGCGTAGGAACTAGGAGCACCTACATTCAAGTCTCTAGCTCTTATAGGTTCTGAGATCCTTGCGTTCATACATACGGACGGACGGACGGACATGGCTATATCGACTCGGCTATTGATGCTGATCAAGAATGTATATACTTTATGGGGTCTGAGATGCTTCCTTCTGCCTGATACATATATTTACATTTTGCACAAAAACATTATAACCCTTTTACCCATTTTTAATGGGTTCAGGGTATAAAAACCACAAAAAGAAATGTTAGTGCAAAATAAATGTGTAAAAAAATTACTTTTGCCTTTTCATACATTTATGCATTTGTTAAATTAGATAAGTGCATCAAATAGCAGATCGTCATGTAATTCAACTGGGTGGCAGCTCTGTTCAAATATATTGAGGTTAGGTGACGTAGTTTTTGGATTAATCTAGTAATCCAGGAATAGTTATTAACTCTTGGAACATAGTCAAACTGGAAATATTCATTACAAATATACAACTCACTCAAGATATACATACATAAAACATAACATTCCAACATAAAATAAAATACAAAAAGATACATTCACAATGCCGTATTTTAAGCGAGAGAAGAGCCTAGATTTCCGCTCCGGACGTGATGCCACAAATGATATGGATCCGATGGCTCCGAAGCCGGTTCGTCCGCGCGCCTTAAGATATCACGGACTCTTTGGCATGACCATTGCGGCCCAGCATCTCATTGTTGACGATAACTGGACTCCGGGTTCGATCAATGAGCAGTTTACAAACATGACCGAACTGCTAAGTACGTGCTGCATGCTATTTGCGCTCATATCCTGTTGTCCTGATCATTAAGTGCTTCCTTAGAACGACGCGCAATATACAAACGGCATGAGACGAAGACGCATCATTCGCGGCTCTTGGTGGAGAGGAAGCGTTTAAAAACGCTGTGCACTGATGGGCACATCAAGCTGAAGAATATCTCGACCGGAAAAAGCGCCAAAAAGATACGCAACATTTTAATTAAGCATAGGGACATGCAGCGTCTCTACCAAAGGATGCCCATTCACCTGATTGCGGACAATATTAATCAGCGCACCTTTGTCCTGCGCAAGGAGCGGGATCGTCTGGAGGCGCGTTTGTCGGGGCTAAAACTGAAATATAAAAACTTATTAGTCGGTCACAAGTTAGAAGTTGAATGATCTAACACATATTAAGGCTCCTCACTTTTACAGAAAAGCCGATCGAAGGTGGAAAATCTGATCAAGTATGAGAATGAGTTTGTGCTGGAGGAGGAGCAGCTATCGCGGGTATTTCAGAAGAAAATAGAAAACTCCAACGTTCGTTTGAAAGCCATTCGTGCCATTAACACCACATACAAGAAAATGGTCCAGGTGCTGATGCAGGATGAGATATTTTATGAGCCAATTTTGCGCTCCCTCGACCACGACATGGAGGATCAGGTGAACTTTATAAAGCACATACTCTACCTTGGAATGCCAGCGATAGCCAAGTTTAAGGATCTAAATTACAAGTTTTTGCAACTGGAGTCGAAGTCGCGAAAAAATCTTAATGCTAAGATGCAAATATTGAGCTCCATGAAAAAGCCTGTGGTTATAGGACCGCCGGTAGTCAAGGTCAAAGAGAAAGCTGCAGACCCCCAGCGCTATGTGCGTAAGACCGAGAGCATGGAAGCTCTCAAGGTGCAGCTGCAGGCCATTGAAAAAACGATTAAAAACTTAAAGTTAAAGACATTATGCTCGCAAGCAAAGGAGATTTATCCGCGGTAAGTCTTGAGTCAGTTTAAAAACTGTATCTTAATCTTCTTGCCACAGCATTAAGGGAAAATTTCAGGAAAATGTAAAACTGCATCGTAAGACCGAACATAATTGGCAGTGTAAGCGAATGCTGACAACCAAAAAGAAATGCGCCACTATGCTCTCGAGCTTATTAATAAATAATCTATCCGAGGAGGAAATTAAGTAAGAAGCTTTTTCAATTTATTTATTCTTATTGTTCTTTAATAATTTATTATATTTTTCTTATCTGCTTGACAGTCGCTTGGCGCGAATTACAGAATTAAAAGAAATTCTGATAGCTGAAAACGAATTTGAGGAGGAAAATGTCTCGCATATTAGGAATCGCGCCGATCTCTATGTGATGTTGCGGTGAGCTGTTAAAAAGGAAGCGTATTTCAATCAGATATATAATTTCCATTTGTTTTCACAGCCTCTTTCTTTGGAATTTGATGGAAGTTCTTCGCCATATAGATCAAAGTCCCAAAGAACTTCGCAGAGATTATCCCAATTCGTATTTGAGGCTGCCACTTCTCAAATTCGAGCTGTACAACATGTACGCTGTGCCCCCAGAGCTTTATCCGACAAATAGTTGAGTTGAGTTATCCTCTTGAAGGAATCGCATAACATTTTCTTTTGTTTTTCGCCATACACAGTTGATACAATTATGCATTTACTTAAGCGTTCGGTATACAAGCTGATGAAGGACTACAGTCCGAAGATGAGCGCAACATTAATGGAGAGTAAAAATAATTATCATATCGCTTTCCTAAATGCTCAAGAGCCGCACGAAACCACCCAAGACGAAGGGCAAGATATGGCTGCGATTGGGGATGATTTAATTAAAGACAGGGCCATGGCCAACATTCCAAATCGCAAAAAGATTAAGGCACAGAGTGCCAAACTTGTAGAGGAATTTTCCAAGCGCGAGGAAAAATAGCTTTTTGTTTGGCTTTGTGTCTATAAACATTATTTAGCTTACATACATACATATTACATCTTAGACATTACATATATACACATTCTTAACAATTATTCAATATTGTCAAAACCATTTGAACTATGGTCTCAAAATTTTTGTATGTTTGACTTATCAATTCTTCTTAAAATAAAACGATGGCTTTTTCTAACATTCATGATATTATTATAATTAATTTTTAAGTAAAACTATCCAAAACAAGTAGGAGGTTCCCGACTAGGGAATACCCTGAACCCTCTTATTCCAACACCAATTGCAGCTCGTTTGAATTAACAAAGATAAATTAAAACAAAAAACACGTATTTATTAAGTTCTTATGTAGAGCTCTGAAAATAAGTCTGAAACAAATCGGACTAAACTTGAAACTGCACCAAAAAAATCTTAGATTCGCACATTTCCCCGAGGATGCTTTGATTCTGCGAAAAATGTGAAACACGTCTCAAATGATTTTTCATATAGATCCTTGGAAATGAATTTAAGGCCGAAGCGTCATTCACCAAATCCTTGAGCCCCATTTATACCAAGGAGGGATGAATTTTCCAAAAAGTGCGAAACACGTATGTCGATACTTTTGAAAGCAGGAATTGTCCAATAAACTTCATATTTCATATGAAAACATATTTTGTAAGATCTTTTTATTAAGTCATGTTCCGATCCGTTCAAAATGTTGGCTGTGGAAATACTTTCATATTGATGTACTTTTTCAAAACTCGAAGCTAACATTCAAAGCATACAGCTCATTCCAATTGTGACGCACATAACAGTAGAAACGATTCTTAAATTCATATAAACTGAAAAAATATATTAAATCCATTTATCTAAAATGCCATGCTTTAAGCGAGAGAGGAGTCTATCAGTGGGCCCGAGGGGGGGTAAGCGGAATGGGAAAGAAGTCGCGGTTAAACCAGTTCGTCCACGGTCCATTAAATTCCATGGACTTCTGGGCATGGGTCTTGTGAGCCAACATCTCGTTATTGACAATAACTGGACGCCCGATTCGCTGACCGATCAGTTCACGTTAATAAATGACTTGCTGAGTAAGTGCCTGTATCATCTGATTATATGATCCTGAGCCTATGCTGTTCTTTAGCTCGTCGCCGCATCTACAATCTGCATGAAAAGGAAGCCAACCTCAGGCGTCTCCGCAAAGAGAGTAGACGATTGAAAGCGGAGTGCGTTGATGGCCGCATCAAGTTGCAGAATATCTCGACCGTGAATAATGCTCAAGAGGTACGCAACTATTTGATTAAGCATAGGGGTATGCAGCGTCTCTACCAGAGGATGCCCATTCACCTGATTGCGGACAATATTAATCAGCGCACTTTTGTCATGCGTAAGGAGCGAGATCGTTTAAGTAATCGCTTGGATCAGCTTAAGCGTAAATACAATCAACTTCTGGTAAGTATAAAGCTACGAGAAGGTGAAATGTTCATCAATATACTCTTTTTAACAGATAGATCTCGCCGATGTGTCGAATCGGATCGAATACGAAAATGAGTTTGTTCTAGAGGAGGAGCTCGTCTCGCGTGTGTTGTTTAAGAAAATAGAAAACTCTAGTGTACGGCTCAGAGCCATTCGCACCATTAATAATACATATAAGAAAATGGTTCAAGTTCTGTCGCAGGATGAAATATTTTATGAGCCCATTCTGCGTTCCCTCGATGATGACATCGAGGATCAGTCAAATATGATTAAACAAATCCTCTATATAGGCATGCCTGCCATTAACAAGTTTAATGTCCTCAATCGCGAGTTTCAACTTTTAAATGAAAAGTCGCGGAAAAATCTTCAGGCCAAGCTGAAAATAGTAGCTGCATTACAAAGGCCTGCATCTGTTGTGGGTCCACCTTTGGATAAAGTGAAACCCGTCACTATCGAAGATTCCCGTCGCTATGTGCGAGAAACGCGCAGTATGGCATCGCTGAAGATGCAGTCAAGGTTCATCGAGGCCACCATCAAAAACTTAAAACATATAACACTTTGCTCGCAAGCCAGGGAGATATTTCCACGGTTGGTTTACAGAAATACTTGCCTAAATTTAACCAAATTTAAGCAAATTTTCTCGTTTTGCAGCGTTAAAGGTCAACTGCAAAACAATAAAAGCCTTTGTAGGAGGATCGAAAACGATCTGCAGGCTCACCACATGCTCAGGTCCAAAATGAAATATACGACTGTGCTGGACGAGGTGCTAGTAAACAATTTGTCCGAAGAGGAAGTCAAGTGTGTATTATATGGAATTATTCCAAATATCCTATTAAACGTCTTGTATTATTCGACAGTCGACTTGAACGTATTCGAGATTTGAAAATAATTTTAAAAAATGATGAGGATTTTGAGCGATCTCTTATGGACCATATTAAGAATTGCGCGGATATTTACGTATTGTTACGGTAAAGTATATATATTTCTGATCAACATTAACATCCGATTCGATATCTAGCTGTCCGTCTGTCTCTTTCTATGGAAATGGTCTCTCAATTTCAAAATCATCGTCACGAAACTTTGTATTGATGCGTCTTTTGTTGCAGACAGATGGCCGGATTGGCTTGCTTTATCTTTTAGGAATGATTGGTCTAATTTTAACCTCTTGTAAAAAAAGCTCTTTTGCTTTTTAAGATATCATCCCCACCGTTTGCATTTACGAGCAAAAGTTTATTAACATCGTATCACTATCTCATATATATCATTTCGGTCTAAAATTTGATTGTCTCAAAAGCTTTTTTTGAACACACTCAGCAAGGGCAATGTTCTCTATTCTCGTAATATATGATAAAACATTTTTGAAATATCGTAGCAGTTAAATTTTTATAATATATATGAATATCTACAATGGTATTTAATCTACAGCATGCCAAGCATATCCATACATATAATTTTCTGTTCTAATCCTTTTTTTCTTATTTAATGCAGCGTTAACATTTGGAACCTTATTGATATTTTGCAAAATGTCGATCATAATCCCATGAATTATATATATAGATATCCCAATTCGTATTTGAAGTTGCCATTGCTTAAATTCGAATTGTTCGATATGCACGCCTTAGCGCCTGGCTTCTACGAGGAAGACAGTTAAGTAAAGCTACGCATCACAGAAAAGCTATTACTAATATTAGTTATTTCGAAATACGCAGTTGATAAACTAATGCATGTGCTCAAGCGTAAGGTTTTCAAGCTGGTAAAGGCCTACAAGAAGCAAATGGAACCGAAGGCCCGGATCTGCAGGAATAAATACCATCTGGCTTTTCTGGCTACTCGCGAAACTCATTCAGGTCTCAATGACGATGAGCACATGGCTGAGGTTGGTCTCGGCGATGAAAAAGCGAATGCCACGATTCCTTCTCGAAAGCAGATTAAGGCTGTCAGTGCCAAAGTTGTGGAAGCGTCCAGATTAAATGAAGACAGCCAAGATAATTTATATATCGAAAAAAAAAAAAAAGTTAGATTAATGGTATTTTCTATATTTTTAAATGATATATATTTGTACACTATTATAATAAACTATACACGAACCTTATACGAAATTATTTAAAGGAAACATGAAAAAGAATTTTTGAGTAACCTTATCGATTTCTTAAATTCGATTTTATGTATTATGTATATTAAACAAGAGGTTCTAGTTGGGAGCTCCCGACTAGGGGATACCCTGCACCCTCTTATTCCAACACCAAATGCAGCTCGCGCTAACAGATAGAGAGTAGCGGGGAGGCGGCGATAGGTATAAAATGAAAGATACTTGATATATATATACTTTTCTAGAAGCTACATGTCAAGTTTGGTGACTCTAGCTCTTATTATTTACAAAAATTGCTTAAAAAACAGGATTTCGATATACATTTTTATCGATTACTTTGAAACGGAGTAAGTTATCGATTATCGGAAACTAACTCGATCTGCGCAGGCACTAGGAGCACCTACATTTCAAGTCTCTAGCTCTTATAGGTTCTGAGATCCTTGCGTTCATACTTACGGACAGACGGACGGATGGACAGACGCACAGACGGACGGACGGACGGACAGACAGACGGACATGGCTAGATCGACTCGGCTATTGGAAGCTGATCAAGAATATATATACTTTATGGGGTCGGAGATGCTTGCTTCTGCCTGTTACATACATTTGCATTTTGCCTTTGGAATCTTTTTGATATAATATGGAATGTAGTTCGCAATCCTAAAGTCTTTCGCAATAACAATCCGAATTCGTATTTGAAATTGCCACTCGACAAATTAGAGATGATTGCCATGTTTGCCTCTGCTCCAGAGCTATACGACGCAGACAAAAATATCATACCAACTTTTTGGCCACAATTGATAAATGCGAATATGTCGATCAGGATGAGCAACAGGGTGCAATAGTTGGGGAGGATCTGCTGCAGGAGCAGAAGACCGAAACGCTAACAGATCAAGGCACAGAGTGTCAGACTTCTGGAGGAGGTCGCCAGGCGAGATGAAAAATTATGTGCAGATTAATTTTAATAACAAAAATTAATTTTACAACTATCTCTATACTTTACGTTTTCCACTTTGTAATTCTAATTTGGCACATTTGATTTAAACTTTTAAAGGGTTTATCAATACAAGACAAGTGCATAAAAATGCACTCTAATGTGCAGATAAGATTGTATGTGCTTTGGCTTTGTAGCTGCCTAATTCTTTGCTTTCAATTTGTTAAAGAAAATCTGATAAAAACTTGTGAAATACATTTTCAATTTGTCATAGGAGGCCATGGGTTTAGTTTCTACTCAGTATGATATACTTCATGCTCCACATTAGTTGTTTTAATTGTTAGGTACACTTCATTCCAACAGTTACACAAAAATTAAGAAAAACATAAAAAATAAAATAAAATATAAATACAAAAAAAAAACAAAAAAAAAAAAACAATACACAATGCCCTGCTTTACACGAGAGAAGAGCATATCACATGTCTCGCGGCGGGATAAGCAAAATGACAGAGACGCCATGGCACCGCGGCCAGTGCATCCACGCGCCCTCAGCTACCATGGATTCCTTGGCGAGAGCTTTGTCCGCCAGCATTTGATGGTCGACGAGCGTTGGACGACCAGCTCCTTGACCGAACAGTTTAGTGGCATGTCCGCATTGTTGGGTAAGTGATCGATATATGCAATTCCTCTGCGATTAATTACCACTTAATCGACAGACCGTTGTGCGATCTTCAAACGGCACGAGACAAAGGCCAATCGCCAGCGCTTCTTAAGGGATAGTAAGCGACTTAAGTTGCAATGCCGGCTGGGCCGCACAAAGCTGATGAACATCGTATCCGGAGATAATACGCACGACATTCGCAACCTGTTGATCAAACACAGGGATATGCAGCGTCTGTACCAGAGAATGCCCATACATCAGGTGGTGGACAATATCAATCAGCGCACCTTTGTGCTGCGCAAGGAGCGGGATCGTCTGGAGTGTCGATTGGGTCAACTAAAGTGTCGGTACAGAGAAATGCTGGTAGGTCTTAGGTGAAGAATTAAGAAATGATATATTTATAAATTTGTTTGCAGATTGATCGTGCATTTCTAGAAAACCGCATCAAGTATCAAAATGAGTTTGTCTTAGAAGAGGAGGTGAAGTCGCAGGGGTTTATCAAGAGAATTGAAAACTCGAATATTCGCCTGAAGGCCATCAAGGTCATCAATTCTACATATCAGAAAATGGTGCAGGTGCTCTTGCAGGATGAAATATTTTATGAGCCCATTCTCCGCTCTCTCGCTGACGACATGGAGGATCAGGCGAATTTCATAAAGCACATACTCTATCTTGGCATGCCAGCGATAGCCAAGTTTGGGGATCTCAACAACCAGTATCGACAGTTGGAGATCAAATCGCGTAAAAATCTTTTGGAAAAGCAACAAATGCTGGCCTCATTAGTAAACCAAAAGCCAGCCAATATTGTGGCAGCAACGCGTGCTAAGCCCGAACAAGAGCTCTCTGCAACAGCAGATCCTAAGCGTTATGTGCGGGAGACACGCAACATGCTGTTGCTCAAGAATGTGCTGAAGGTCGTCGAGAAGATCATCAAGGAGGTCAAGTTTGGTACACTCTGCTCCCAGGCCAAAGAGATTTATCCGCGGTAAGTCTTCCAAAATCGTGAACGACTAAAGTTTTAACTTTTGTTTGTAGCATGAAGAGCCAGGTGGAGAACAATGAGAACATACGACGGATCGCCGAGCACGAGGCGATGACTCGGTATGCGCTGGAGGATAAAATGAAATTGGCCTCTGTGCTAGAGGGCGTTTTGGTCAACAATCTATCAGAGGAGGAAATTAAGTATGCACATAATTATATTTATGCAATAATCATTTCAACTATTATATATTGTCAAACAGTCGCCTGGAGTACATTAAAGACTTGCGAAAAGCTTTGGAAGAGGAGGAAAATATCGAGTTGGAGATAATGGAGAATTTAAGGAATCGCGGCAATGTCTATATTATGCTCCGGTAAGTCTACCATTTTCTCTTGCAATTGACTATTGCATTCGATTTTATTTGGCCATACAGCATAAGCCTTTGGAATCTTATTGAAATATTGCGACATGTCGATCGCAATCCCAAAACTTTCCAAGTGTCATATCCGAACTCGTATTTGAAACTTCCACTTCTCAAATTCGATATGTTAACCATGTACGCTGCGCCGCCAGAGCTTTACGAGGAAGATCGTTAAGTATTGAAACTCGCTAAAAACGAACTGTTTTTAATTTATACATTTTTTTTTTTTTGCTCACAGTTGAGAAAGTAATGCACGTGCTTAAGCGTAAAGTATATAAGGTGAAGAAGCTCTTCAACGCGGAAATGGAATCGACGAGGGAAGACTGTGTTCATAAGTATCATTCCGCATTTTTGTCCACCGCCCATACAAACGAATTCATGGATGATGATGAGGATAAGATAGCGGTTGCTGATGATGATATAATACAGGACCAGAAGATAATGGCCAATGTACCGAATCGCAAGCAGATCAAGATCCTGAGCAGCCGAGTTGTCGAGCATGCGGTCAAACGTGAAGAACAAACATAATGTACAAATATCTATAATGCATTTGTAATTACAATAAATATTAATGTACAGCAAATCGTATAAATATTCGAATTCACAAAAATAGGGATCGAAATCGATAGCCGATCGAAAAATTTCCCTGCCAATGACGAAGGCATTTAGTCAAATATATCGATGTCGATTGAGCAGGCTTTTTGAGTTGCAATCGAAGGGTAACGAACAGTTGCCAAGACGGTCATTTTGTTTTGTAAGACCCAAACTCAGGAATATTAGATGGATGTTAAACTGTCAAATTTGATAGGAAATATTAATATTTTGATTATAGTTTTTATTATGATTTAAATGAACTGGGAATCAGGAAAATGGAATAGCCCTTGCAACAATGTTCTTTGTCTAAAGCATCTAATGTGTTGTGAGCCCGAAAAAAGTTTTCGGAGTTTCCAATTTAGGTTACCAATGAATTTACTTTCTATTTACTTACTAATTTTTTTTGTTATTTATTCAGACTGTTACTTTCTACGGCTAAGTACATTTCATTTATTTTTTTTTGTGAGATAAAAATACAATAAATAACTAAAAACACTTGCAATGCCCTGCTTTACGCGTGAGAGGAGTCTATCACACCGCCCTCGGCGTGATAAGGCGCCCGATCGAGATGTATTGGCGCCCAAGCCAGTGCATCCACGCGCCTTGAGATTCCATGGACTCTTTGGTATGTCCTATGTGCGTCAGCATGTGATGGTTGACGATCGATGGACTCCCAACTCCTTGACCGAGGAGTTCGGTGGCATGTCCGAATTGTTAGGTAAGTCTTCGATGTACATTGTACATACATACCTTAAGGTCAAATAACTAACTAACCAATTGATAGCCCGTCGTGCGGTCTTCAAGCGGCACGAGACAAAGGCCAATCGGCAGCGCTACTTTCTGGAAAGTAAGCGGTTGAAATTACAGTGTCACGATGGACGGTATAAGCTTCAGAAAATACTTACCGGAGATAATACCCACAATATTCGCAATTTCTTGACCAACCACAAAGACATGCAGCGTCTGTACCAGAGAATGCCCATACATCAGGTCGTGGACAATATCAATCAGCGTACATTTGTGCTGCGCAAGGAGCGGGATCGTCTGGAGTGTCGATTGGGTCAACTAAAAAGTCGATACCGAGATAAGTTGGTAAGTGGTCGATTAGGGTATTACCTAGTGTGATTAATTTCTTAAATGCAGCTGAAACGCGCTATGCTGGAAAATCGCATTAAGTACCAAAACGAATATGTGTTGGATGAGGAGATCAAGTCGCGTGCTTTCATCAAAAGAATTGAGAATTCAAGTGTGCGCTTGAAGGCCATCAAGGCCATCAACTCGACATATATAAAAATGATACAGGTGCTACGTCACGATGCAATCTTTTATGAGCCAATTCTGCGCTCTCTCGATGGTGACATGGAGGATCAGGCGAATTTCATAAAGCACATACTCTATCTAGGCATGCCGGCCATAGCCAAGTTTAAGGAACTTAATTACGAGTACCGACAGCTGGAGGATAAGTCGCGAAAAAATCTTCAGGCCAAGCTGCAGATGTTGTCCACATTTAAAATTGTAAAGCCTCTCGGCTCTTTGCTGGCAACGCGTGCCAAGCCCAAAGAGGAGATCCCACCCAGCGCTGATCCCAAGCGCTATTTGCGAGAGACGCGTAGCATGCTGGTGCTCAAGCTGGTGCTCAAGTCCGTCGAGAATACTATTAAGGAGGTGAAGTTTGTGACACTCTGCTCGCAGGCGAGGGAGATTTATCCACGGTAAGCGTTCTGAAACGATAAACAGGCCAAGTTGAATATTCCCATTGCAGCATGAAGAGTCAAGTGGACAATAATGAGAAGCTCCATCGCATCATCGAGTGCGATATGTTGGCTCATGAGATGCTCGAGACGAAAATGAAATGTGCCAATGTGCTGAAGGGTGTGCTGGTGAACAATCTATCCGAGGAGGAGATCAAGTGAGATGTTTTTCAAAATCTAATTTGTTACTTATTTGTTAATATCATGCTCAACAGTCGGCTTGAGCGCATTAAGGATTTGCGAAAAATGTACGCAAACGAAACAGAAGACGAGGAGTCAACTTTAACCTATCTGAAAAATCGCGGCGATGCCTTTGTCATGTTGCGGTAAGTAAACACAATCTATATTCAATTTCTTAATTAGAACTTAGTTGCCCGAATTTGAGAGACTAAAATAGCTTAATTGATCACAAATATCCAACAGAAAATTAAGCTGCAAATATGCTTCTTCATTTGAACTACAATCACTATAAGTTCCATGGCTAAGCGAATCTTTCGGATTCATTGTTTAGCCAATATGTCTAATGAGGTTATAATGATAAAATACATAGCAAATCAATTTTATGAAGCTCTTACGGCTATGAGGTGTCAAGGTTTGCTAGACAAGTCGAAAACAAACACTCTGACCAAGACTTTCTATAACCATGCTAGACTATGCAATTGGCCGTTAAGAATAATAGAATTTTTAGACAAAGCCATTGGCAGCGAATATTTATGGATTTTTAGTAAGTGTGTAAAATGTATCATAACGTTGCCAGACTATGTTATTAGCCGTTGAGCATAAGAGATATTTTTAATCCCGAACTAACCAGATTAACCTCGTTAAGAGTAAGGGATATTTGTAATTTTTCAATACTTTCTATACACATGGCGTTAAGATTAGAAGATATTTTATTTACACAAGAATTCTCAGCTAAACAACTCAGCTAAACTTAAATAAATGTATTATTACAGCGTAAGTATTTGGAATCTTATTGATATACTGCGACACGTAGATCGCCAGCCAAAATTGTTGCGCTCTCACTATCCGAATTCGTATTTGAAGTTGCCACTTCTGAAATTCGAAATGCTCAATATGCGCGCCGCAGCACCAGAGATTTACGAGGAAAATAGTTGAGTACAAATAAAATAATATATATAACAATATAATATGTATAATTCATATGATATTTATATTTAATTGAAATCGCACAGTTGATATTGTGATGCACGTATTGAAGCGTAAGGTGTACAAACTGATGAAGGCCTACTTGGTGGAAATGAAACCGGCAATTTTAGCTCGCAATAGGGAAGAGTATCATGCCGATTTCCTTGCCAGCCTCGAATTGTACGAGCAAGTCGATGAGGATGAGCAACAGGCCGTGTCGCCCGGAGAGGATCTACTTACGGAGAACAAGACAATTGCAAATGTACCGAATCGCAAACAGATTAAGGCGCAGAGTACCAAATTCTTAGAGGAGCTGGCAAAACGGGATGAATAACCCACATATATCTCTTTTTAGCTTAAGCCAACAAAATTTTAGGTCTTAAGTTTTTTAGAGAGCAGATGGCCAAATTTTTAAGAGTCCATACACATCTGATTGTAGAGTAATGCAATGAATTTGGACATAATAAATAGTAACGAGAGGAAAAAAAAAAACAACAAGAAGAAAAATCGAATAAATCGTGAGCTGCATTGGACAATCGCCAGCCAGCCAAACAATGGAAGCGTTGAGGCTATGACGTTGTCTGCAGAAGTCGCTAGTTAACTTCATATAATTGATCCAAAATTGCTGCAAACAGTCGGTTGGCAGCGCTGTCTGGGATTTCATCGCCTCAACTTTGGCTTTTGCTTTGGATTTTTGCTGCAATGCGACGCCCTCCCGTTTGGGTTTTCAGTAGTCGCCACAATTGTAGGAAGAATTGCACGCCGGTTGCCACACAATATAATTGTGGACAAGAGAGTCTCTCATTTTATTTATGAGCTGTGTACACAGATACCTATCTTATAGATCAAAGCTGCGATTGTTCTTCACTTCAAAAATAGTTTTGGATATTATACGATCTGTGGGTTCAATGACATATTTTATAACACTTGGGTGCTAAATAGTATTTTAACAATATTCAGCTTTAAGCTCGTTATAGTGTGCATAAACATTTTAATAGACCCCATTAATCATTTCCTCTGACCTCATAAAAAGCCACTTCCTCTAGGTAGAAAAGAAACCCCAAAATTGTATTGTGAATGAGCGAGTATCATAAAAATTTAACAACTTTATTTAGACAAAATAAACTAAGTGCCATTCAAGCGGTCACCGACAACTTGCCGCTCATCTACACCGCAAGCTCGAACCCAAAAAAAAAGCAGTAAAAGTTGGGAGTGTCCGATTGGCAGATACCCTAAACATACAGACACAGTGAGGAGCATCAAGCTGCGCACTTTAAGCTGCAGCTGAGCTGATTTTTCATATTCCCTAGTTAAATACTATCTCAATTAGAAAATATAAATTTATTTGTTCCTAAAAATTTCGCTGTAGAGAGTGAGTTCAGGATTAAATTCAGTCCCTGCGGTACGTTCTTTATAAACCATCATGGATTAAGCCTGACAGACTATAAATCAAATTTATAGTTTCTGCCTCATAAGCTGTGAGATACGCTATATAAACCTATATTCGAAAATCGAATTTTATCGTCGAATACTTTTAACAAGCTCCATCTGCAGGCGTAATAGAAGAAACGTACCAAATTTGAAGTCTATAGCTCTTTTGGTCTCTACGATCGATGCGATCATACAGGACGCATAGACAGACAGACAGCTTAGCTCAATAGACGCGACTGTTGATTTTGATTAGGAATATATACTTAATGGAATCAGAATTGCCTTAATCTGCCTGTTACTAACATTTTCATAAGGAAGGGTACCTTAGCCATTTTCAATGGGTGCCCAGTTTCAATGAGTAGCGCACGCTTCAACCTCAAACCTAGTGTAGTGCACTTGTTTGTGTATCGTTTTTTCTTTTTTTTTACATTTTTATCTGCGTACACGATATCACGCCGACGCCGAGGACGGGAGCACGCGAGCTGCACATACATACATACATAACCTCACAAATGAGGTTATGTAAGTCCGCTCAGACAATCAATGCGCCAACTTTTACAGCCGCAAACGCGGCAGTGCCCAGGCCAATGTTTATTCATTCAAAAATGTATTCATAGTGTGTAAATTTCATCCGCCCTTTATGACCATTGCGGTTTTTTTTTATTGTTGGGGGGAGGAAGCTCCCGGATTGTAAGACCGGAGAAATTGGGCACAACAAGTGCTAAAAATTAGCTGATGATATTTTGCGGTTGCCCTTAAAAGTTAATTTTGTGGCCGCTCAATAAAAAAAATATGATTTTCGTTCGAAACACATTATTTAATACAATTTGTTTGCTCCGTTTCATTTCTTTTGTAAGTGCTGAAATTAGTTTGTTGTGTAAATATAAAACATAAATACAGTTCCTGTCAGTTGGTTAGGTACAGTTGGTCATTTTAATTCTTCATTAAATTGTTAAAAATAAAATAAATAACTAGCTAAGCACATTTCTTTAACATGTATATGAGCTTTATATATTTAGTTTTATGCTTATAAGCTGCGAATATAAAATAACATATATACTATATGAGCTATATATGTAAACGCGAATACCCAACTAATTGTACATACACATATACTTATTTTAAAATTTTTTTAATAAAATTCAAACATTTCATTGTGTATAATGTTAAATTATATTTCAATCTAAATTTAACAATATTTTATTTGAGTAAACATAACACAGCGTTTTAATTTTCTCAACTTAGCTTATACAAGTTTCTATTCAAGTGCCCAGTAGTGTATAAAGAGATAAATGGGGGCAGCTGTCAGCTGTGAGTTGTGATTGACCTGCATGTTATATACACACAGCTATCTATAGACATTAGTAGAAAAACTAATTTGTTATGCCTCGCCCCAAATATGTTTAAGTACATATACATAATTCAATTAAAAACATATTTATCATCAAACATAAGCCCAGGCATATCATAATAAATCACAAGCGTATCTATATTCATATAGGTACGGAAATATTGAGCAATAAAATAGGATCACTTAGGTGTGCTCCCAATAGATGCGATTCATTTCACATGACCCCATATATACAAAGCCAAACGAATATCCAAAGATTGTGTGCCAGTGGAGTAGACCTATTTAACCCGATACTTTGCACTCTTGGCCCAAAAGTAGCAGCAGCAGCAGCAGCAGCAGTTGGCAGCTCCTATAGTTAAATTTTTTGTTGTATTTTCTTTTGGCATCGAAACGGTTACAACATTTTTTCAGAAGCCACAGCCCCACTAAAGACCGTAGCCCCGGCCGCAACAAACCGTTTGGGGTATCGATAATTATGAACCTTTTTGAATGTTGGCGGCAGTTTGTGTTTGAAATCGTTCGTGAAGGAGTCGCAGTTTCGTGGCTAAAAAACAATTGGTAGTCAGTCAACTTAACGCGAACTGCGAAACTAGCCAATTTTAGGCATTTTACTCAGCTGGCTGAGTCGTGGCCAGCGTTTCTCTTCTTCTTACCATTTCGTACAAATTGTTAAACGAAGACGGACAATGGATATGAAAAACCAAATGTAGCATGGGCACCTTTATATACTCTTCATGGGCGCTTTTACTTTATGTAGCAGGTAGAAATTTTACAGAAATAATATCTACACAATGAAAAAACAAGGTATTTGTTTCATATAAAAATGTAAACGCATTCGCAAGTGTTTAGTAACAAAAGTACATTCTTATTTAATATTATATCTTCTATTGTTTATTTTAAAATCGCATTATGATTAGTTGTTTCAAATATTTTGTTACAGTGTCATAGTCTCCATTTGTGAAGTGTACTTGAATGAATTTACTGCGCGCATGCAGCTCCTAGGAAATTATCTTGTCAATGGCTGCGCTTCAATTGCGGTCCATGGGCTGGGCCCATGTGGAACCCATGTGTACGTGGATGGATGGAATAAGGGGGACAAACTGAAGGCTGCTACCAACTTAAGCTTCCCTTTTGGCGAGCTGGCTTCTTTTTGAGGTGTGTTCCTCCTGTGCATGCGATACTCGCATCGCAACGTATTCGTGCAATATTTCTTCTTCATTTGTTGGCATAATTTACATATGGTTATGTAAGCCGCATCTATTGCCAGAGACCCAACAGCGGCATGTTTTATTTAATTGCCAAAAACGGCAAATGGCTAAAGAGAGAAAGACCCATAAATTGGGTACACCATGTAAGACTAATATAATTTTCAAAGCACTCCATGCAGTGCCAAATTTGTTATGTTTTTCATTTCGGGGAGCAGTGCGTAGACGTTGTGCCCAATTTGTTGGCCATTTCTCGGGCACAGCATGAGAGCGAATCTTCAATTTGGCAACGAGTTCTCAATTAACATAATCCTAATTAACCATTCAATTGAGTACTTTCCAATTGAATTGGTTTTAGAGATGCGGTCAATAAAGCATTGTTTTTTGTTTTTTTTTTTTAATTTGGGGTTTAGCAATAAATGTTCTTAAGCTTTTGTTATCGCACCCATTTCCCCTGATTGCTTCAAACCGGCTTGTTTTGTGCAAAAAACAAAACTTGACAAATTTCTGCTATAAATAAATCTGTGTCACCAACAAAGCCGGGCAACAAAGGCCCAAAACGAATACATTTGAGCCATTCATGATTATGCAATTTATAAAATTAAATGAGAATGTCAAACACGCAAACGAAGACAACTGCTTTATTTTGTTTTGTGATTTGGTCAATAAACTTGCTTTGGTTCTAACTGTTATTTCGCAAAAACTTTCCCAGCATTAACGAATGACTCAGGCAACGAACTTGGCCATCAGTATTGGAAAATGTCATGCATAAATATAGTCATAATATTGTTAAAGACGCCTAATTAAGTGCGCCTCATAAATATTCAAAATCATTGATCAAGAATTACAGCTAGAAACAAGTAAGAGGTTCTAGTCGGGAGCTCCCGACTAGGGGATACCCTGAACCCTCATACTCCAACACCAAATGCAGCGCGCGCTTATAGATATAGAGTAGCGGGGAGGTGGCGATAGGTATAAAATGAAAGATAATCGATATATATATACTTTTCAAGAAGCAACATGTCAAGTTTGGTAAATCTAGCTCTTATTATTTACCAAAATTGCTTAAAAAACAGGATATCGATATACATTTTTATCGATTACTTGGAAACGGGGCAAGTTGTCGATTATCGGAAACAAACTCGATCTGCGTAGGAGCTAGGAGCATCTACATCTAAAATTTCAAGTCTCTAGCTCTTATAGGTTCTGAGATCCTTGCGTTCATACATACGGACGGACGGACGGACGGACGGACGGACGGACATGGCTAGATCGACTCGGCTATTAATGCTGATCAAGAATATATATACTTTATGGGGTCGGAGATGCTTCCTTCTGCCTGTTACATACATTTGGATTTTGCACAAAAACATAATACCCCTTTTACCCATTTTTAATGGGTTCAGGGTATAAAAAAAAACTCCATGCTGCACGTTCCATTTCGTGTTGGGATGCCATTAAAATTGAGCCTCAGTCTGACCGCCGAATTTGATTCTAAGATGCCGCTGGATATTGCGAAATTACTCTCACAATCTTTTTTTTGTTTTTAAATTATGAATTGGTCGCTGTGTGAGCGCTATAACCACTGATTATTTTAATTAAATTTTATGATAATAGACAAAGGCAAACAAACGCCCCGTTGTCAGTGGCAAAAGGCAAAACAAATGCCGAAAATATATGCTTGTTATACCCTGTAATTGCAAAGGTAGCTGTTAACTTGTTAGAAGGGTAGCAATAGTCCGCAAATAACTTTATGCCTAAGCGTCAATCTATGCAATGCTATGCTATGCTATATGAAGCCAACAATCTAGAGACTATAGCAGGTAGATAAGGTATATCAACATTCGTTGATCTAACGCTGATTAAAGTAAACAAAAACTTTGGATTTTCATTAGGCCTATTCCAGTAATTGGTTAAATAAAATATATGATCTTAAGGACTTAAGGTAAAAGTCGTTCAACCTACATCCGAACATAATCGGAATACTGAGTGCGTGACTTTAGTTCCTTGTTAACTTTGACTCATCAAATAGAATACATTTTATTCCATCCATTGTATAAATAACTATTAATAATATATTCGACCTTTTAAAAATGGGATACGATTGCCCGTATTGTGATCTGTTCTGAGCATCGCTTTTAATCGAGGCTTAGCTGTATTTGGCGGACAAGGAAAATTTGATGTTTGCTGAATGCAGGGTAGCTGTTTGTCGGCCATAGCCGGTTTTCTGGCTGCAATTATGCAATCGTATGGCTTGCTTTGGCTAGGTAGGCTTCTCGCGTTCTTGCCGTCAGCTGCTGGTCTATGCAAATGTTATGTCTTTATGCCGAAGCGAAATAATTATACATACAGCTGTAGTTATCAGCAAATTGAAACAACAGCCGCAACGACAAGACCTTAGGACCCCCAAAATCCATTGTCGATTGCAGCAACGCCCACGTTTTTGGCCAAGTCAAATGCAAGGCAGCAACAACAACAACAAAGTTGTCTCTTAGCGTTGCCCTTCAACAGCAATGGCAGCTGCCTGGCATTGTTATTGCATTGCATAGTTGTTGTTGCTGTTTGTGGCTAACTGCAAAGCGTGATAATGCAAACATTATGCACTTCATTTCATTTGGATTGAAGATTAAAGTAGCTGTAGTTGTAGTAGTGTGTGTGCATCGTCTCATGTTTTTCTTTTTCAATACCTCAATTAACTCATTATGTGCATGCGCAACTTCTGTTTGCCCGAAAAATTTCAGCTTTGTTTGCTCAAGATGTCTATCAGACGAAAAGCTTACACGACCATTTGCCAGCATCTAAGATTTTAGATTGCCTCTTGAACCACTCTCCGAGTATTCTGAGATTGGGGATAGTCGCTTGTTGTTTACGTATTTAAAGTTAAGCAATCGTGAGGGCATTCAAAAAAAAACAGTTCCGTCTTAAATTTGTACTTGAATTAATTGTTTATACACAAGCTTAATATATAATACTGTACTATATTTTCTAAATGCCGAAAGAAATCATTTTATCTTTGAAATAAGATAACGTTTCAATTAAGTCAGAAGAAGCGAAGAGGATTATAGGAAATTTACCACATTGCAGCTAGGTGGATGGCAAAGGAGCCAGATAATTACTCGCCTTAATCAACGAATCTACTTCTGTGAAACCAATCCAATGATCATTACTGCGAAGTGTGGCTTGTCTATTAAACAGATCCTGACATGAGCAAAGTAGTCTACCCAGATATTATGCTGGAAACCATGATATCGAATAAAGATCGATATACATCGAAGAAAGATTGATAAATGTCGACGCCTTGGCCTGGTTTTTGAGCATATCTCGCAGAATTACCTCTAGATACCAGCATTTTTATGTGTACTTAACAGAATAGTTAAACATAGATCTATAACATTTTACATATCAGCCCTCGCTCCTCAATCTGTCAAAATTGGTCAATTTAAGTTTATCATCTTTTTAATTATTTTGTGCACATTGTTCAAGTTTGTATATCCCATATAAGCTGTCATCCTATTAGCAATATATTAGAAAGTTAATTGGGATCACTAAAATTTTTAAATTTCACGTCTAAAATTTCTCAATTTGCTTTAAAAATCAACATTCCTTGGTCATTGCTCCTTGAATTTCTGCAGAGAAAGCCGCAGCTGTGGTCAGGAAATTAGCTTACATAATTTTTCGATATGTATTCTGTAAGGACTTACCTTTGATAATCAAGCCAAAATAAAAAAGAATACTCGAATGCCGGACGTCAGGCAATGCAATAATACTAGTCGCCATTTGAGAGTCGCCTGCCTGTTGCTCGTCTCATAGTTGGGAATTGGGATATCCATTTATAAAATGTTGAGGGGGTCATAGTTTAAATATTGTCCCGGGACAACACATATCTCAATCTTGACGAGAGACATTAGCCCGGTGGCATATGTAATATATTATGTTATATATGTTAACTAATCAGGAACGACCCGACAGTTCGGTGTGGTGAATGACGTCACAAGCATTACTAAATTTAGCTGAACAGGAATGACTAGATGGGTTGCCGATTTAAAAGAGGTTGCCGCATACGCAATCGATGGTCCGAAAAATAACTGAAAGTACAACTAATAACCATTTACTCAAGATTTAGACATACGAATTGCTTACCCAAAAAAAAAAGCAAATTTGTTTACGATGTGCCCAGTTGCTGCAAGTCGACAGGCACCTTCAGCACTTTGTTGGTGTCTGGAGGCTGCTGCTCCAGCTCTTTTCGTGGGTATTGGTGCCTTAGGAACTGCATAATGTCAGACTTGCTTAGCACTCCTGTTGAGCACGGCGGAACAGTTGGCTGTAGTTGCTGGGCCTGTTTTGGTATTGAAGTCGATTCCCTGTGCATTACCTCTTTTCCGTCGCAATTGTACAGAATGCGACACCAATCCGATGGCCAATGACAACGACCGCTGGGCGTTTTCATCTCGCTGCTGTTTTCCGGCAGAGACCGCTGTCCGAAGCGCAATTGTTGTCTTTTCCTTAACTTGGTTATATCGTCCATGGCAACGACAACGGCAAAGATAACCAGCAAAGTTATTGCGCTCAGTACTAGGAAACAGAGTATATGATTCAGCAGTGTGTCCAAGTAGCCGCCAACTGTGAACAGCAGCCGAGTACTCGATACGAGCTTGTTTTTGTCCGTCTCCATTTGCGTGAACTAAAAAACATCCAAAAACTAAAACCAACTTTTATTTCAAATTTCCTATTTTCAATTTTTAGAATTTTTAGGCCGAAGTGTTAAAATTAGTTCGAGCTAAATATTTTGAATGGAACGGAATGTATATTAGGAAACATGTTGACAGCTGAAACTTCATTTTGGTTACCTACATATGTGGCATTCGGTACACTCTTTAACTGAAATATCACAACAGTTTCCAACCTTTCATGCTTGGGATACATGCTGTCACAGAGTGGCAGCACCGAACAAAACAAACGTGGCGTTGCCACTCTTGCACGA
This sequence comes from Drosophila ezoana, assembly GCA_035045725.1. Lineage (NCBI taxonomy): Eukaryota > Metazoa > Arthropoda > Insecta > Diptera > Drosophilidae > Drosophila > Drosophila ezoana. Next base: position 3,681,066 of record JAWNOU010000051.1, read on the forward strand.
AATGCCATACATGTCGTTATGTGCCTGGACCAGCTTGTTGAGAGCTTTGTCCTAATGCCATTCATTAGGATTAAAGTTCAACTATTTAATCCATATGCAAAGTAGCGCATCCCACATTTCTCCTAACCAACCTTGTACAAAAGGCTAGACCTCTAATATATCGCTCCGTAATCCTTCTTGGACGGAATTGCCCATTAATCACCTAGATTTAAATTTAAAAATATCACAATTTATTCTTTAAATAACCAATGATCATTTATTTTATTTATGGTAAATATAATAATTCAATTTATTTGTTCAGAGGGGATGGGGGGATGTGTATTTATATAATTAACAAGTTGTAGTTAGTTTTATTTTTTTGTTAGGGGGTGTGGATTTTTTGGTGTATATTGGAAGACATCTTTGGAAATGAATCGGGATGCAGCTGTGGAAGTGCGATTCTTTAGATTAATAATTTAATAAATTGCACATTTAAACTTACCTTAACTGCCACCGAAACGCATTAAAAAGCTGGGCGTCAGAACACATGTATTGCTAATAGCCATTTGAGAGTTGCGTGCTGCTCATCTCATAGTTGAGGTTACGTATTTTTATTTATATTTTTGAGAATTGTATCCGTTAGTGCATATATTATATATGCATATATCGTTTATATTGACCCGGGACTATGTCTCAATCTTGACGAGAGACATTTGCCCGGTGGCATATATATAATTTAACTTCAAACTTAATCAGGAAAGACCCGACAGTTCGGAACGCTTAAGTGACGCCACAGTTGTGGAGAACATACGATATGTGCATAATGACAAGTAAGGTGCAGTCGATTAACCATGTATTATATGTACAGAATATTTAATGTATTTATTATTGTGCCGCTATGTGGCTCCAAACATGTAATCTGTAAAATATGGTAAGATTTAGATGCATATCATAAAATAAAAGTTTATTTATCTACTCACCCAAAAAACGATCATAATTTGGTCGCGACCGTTCCATATGCTGTTGCTGCATGGCGAGTGACTCCGGCTCATGCAGCTTGGGATGCTTGTTGAGTATACTGCACCATTCTTTGGGCCATAAACAATATTTAAAGGGCCGTGGCTCATTTGTAGCCATCATGGCAAAAGTATTCAACGCCAAGAAGAACACGAAGAAAACCACCGTCGATATCGAAAAGAACAACAGAAATATCAGCACTTCACGCAGCAGTGTCCTACAGAAGCTGACAAGCGTCACGGGCTCCACGACATCACTTGAATTTAGTTTATTATTATTCATTAGCAGCAACAAAAGTATTATATTTAAACGGTCGCAAGACAAAAAAAAAACAATAAATATTTCACAAAAATATTTTGAGTGTAAACAAATTTGGAGGCCGAAAATAAATGAGAAAAATGCGTATTGTTCTTCCAAAATTGAACAAGTCCAAAAGAGCTAAAAGGTATCGAAAACCTCTATATAGAATTTTAGAAGTACAAATTTTGTGCAATAAAAAAATCTAAAAATTATAATTAACTAATTTTCAATTTAATTTAAAGTTTTTTTTTTTTGAATTTTGAAACCAGAAGAGTTGTGTTTCGCTCGAGCTGAGCATGTAGAATGAATGAATATTATTAATGTGTAGAGCTCCAGCGTATTTTACATTTTGATGAAAAGCAACGCCTACTGTCGGCACAAATTGAACATTTTCCAACTTTCTCAACATTTTGAGCAAATCTCCAGCTCAATTGGTGTAATTGAAAGCCTTTTAACGGCATTTTAGAGAGCCATTAGACTGGCGTTTGATGTGATTGAATTATTGGACACTTAAATGGGCGTCCCAGGCCGGCCCAACTAGCTGATGTCCAATACGCTTCCCCACTAGGTTGGAAAAGCGTGAAAAACCTTTTTGCGCCCATTTAGCAGCACTCTCTAACTGAACGCCTGTAAGCGTCAACACATCTGCGCCTTACATCCCCCCCCAATACTCTCTGGCCCTCAATTGAAATGGAAGCCTTCACATATCGTATTATTGTCGGCGGCGCTGTTAATGAAGATGTTGCCGAATGGGCTGCCTTGTCTGGCGATTCATTAGTCCGGAAGTGTTATACTACATGTTGGAATCTGCGCATCTGAGACAGTTGGGCTAAGGTGCGAGGGGTTGGTTACTTGGATGCATGTTAAGGGTAATTGGAATTTAATTTGATTATAGCATAGCAGCTTACATAATGGCTGTTATTTAACAGTTATGTTTAGGGATCTTCAAAGATACTATTGAGAAGCATATGAGTTGATGAAAATACCCTGTAGTCAGACAAAGAGGTAGTAGAGTGTTACAGATGACAGGCAACAGGCGACTTTCAAGACTTTATAAATCGTATATACCATATACTTGATTAACATCAACAGTCAAGCCCATATAGTCTCCTGTACGTCCCAATAGTTTCTATGAACTTGGTATAGTTTCTAAAATATGATAAAAATGAATTGGCATAGGGTTTATATAAATTATCATTATTGCAGAAATAATTGGGTACTTGACTATATGTATATATATATATATATTTTAACAAATTCTCCTCCCAGCCAATAATTTGCATATAAACCGAATAAATAGTATTCTTTTTTAAGTACAGGGTATTTATACGGAGCTTATTTAGCCTCGTCATGAGTGGATTCTGTAACAATAATTGACTATTGATTTTTTAACAACCGGAAGATGTTTTTCACAAAACGTTAACACAGCGGAAATTGTAACAAAATTGATAATTGTTGCAAGAATTATTAAGTACTTGAATATTTTCCTAATTTCTGATCAATGTAATTTTTTTTTGTGTTTAGGCCTTTTCAATAGCTGCTGGCATTCAATTACGCTGACTATTATATCATTCGGGGTACAGCCCCCGAGTGCAGCCAAGTGCTGATAAGCGGCAGCCCAAGCCCGATTTCTGCTGCACACAGGCCTCAACAATGGCAGACGGGAATCGTTGCACAATAATCCACAAAAGAGCCCAACTGAGACCCAGAGCTCGAGTAACCCAAAAATTGTCGTAATACAGTTTACAGCTTTGAGCTTCTAACAACAAAAAGAAAAAAAAAATATATAGTCACTTGTGTGTGTGGGAAACGACAAATAAATTACAACAATGCTTAAGGTCAAGTGATTTGTGCAGAAAATAAGGCATATAGAAAACATATTGTTTGAATGCCCGAGATGCCAGCCATGGCTGCTTTTTTTGATAACCAAAGAAATGAATGGGCTCGGCCCGCCAAGGAAACGTGGCTAACTCTCCAAGCGCTTGGGGGTCAAATGCCGTTAAGGTAACGAGCGAGCGACTTGCCGTTGGATCATCGCGCATTTCAACACCATCGCAGGCCCACAGTCGCAACACGTGGTTAAGTCTTTTGGCCAAAAAGAAGAAGACGACAGAAAACCATAAAAATAAAACAAAAAGAGAAAAAATTGATTGCCACTCTAGAAGGCCATTTGGCTGCCGTATGAATCAAGAATGTCTGGCAATTGCAGACAACTCTTAAGTTCATTGGGAGCCTGCACTCAGCTATTTGCAGCCCGAGTCAATTGCCTCTGACATTAGCTATAGGTTACGGGGAGTGCTGACTGCCAGTTAATTTGGGCGTCAATTTGTACTGCGGCTACTCCATTAATTATATTCGCATTAGCTGCTAAATTATTGACTGCCAACAAATTGTGTGAACTAGTTGCTTAATAATTCGATGGTTCTAATCTAAGAGCCACAAATGGAACGTATATTTGCAAAGGTATATTATTTACCTATTAAACTTGAGTTTTTATGTTCATAGTAAAGCTCATGTTAGTTTGGAGTACGTTCAATTGGATGAGAAGGGCTTAAAAAGATTTGACAGCTAGTCAAGGAAAGGTTTGATAAGCGAAAAATTTGCAAATTGGATTGCTAATTAATCAACCTGTAAATATGTGTAGAATAATTGCTTAGCGCTGCCAGACGTGCACTGCACTATAAGGTGGCAGCACAGGCATTATACTTTCTTTACAACTATTTAACTGGAAGCTAAGCTGCATGATAAATGTAAGGTAGTCAAAGTTATCTACGATGGGAAAAGTATTTTAAATATATAAATGTTTGAAAAATGCAAAAATAAACTGTTTATTATTATATTTTTATTTAAACTGTTTAACATTCTGTTATCACGCAGGTACATCAAGCAATCCGTCAGTTTCTTTCGCCCACATCAACATTATTTTTGCATAATTGAAAAACTTTAACAACTGCAAATTTTTGTTAGCTTTGCAATTTTGCTCGCGTGCACAACGTCTGTTTTTTTTTCGTGATTTTTTGTACCGTTCCTTAAAAAATAAAATAAAGTAAAGAAAAAACCCAAAAACATTATCACAAGCAGCAACGTGATTTCCGGAAGTTAAAGCGCAACAAAGGCGCCTGCGCAAATGTCGTCGCTGTCGAATTGATTGTTGTTGTTGTGTTTGTTGTTTTAGTAGCTGCAGCTACGAAGAAGCTAAAGAAGAAAGTCGTGCGGCAACAGCTGCCGCAGTTGCAGTTGCAGTTGCAACTTCGGCCGCAGCCATCCTGTTATTCGTGCGAATAATGTCATTTGTGTTTGTTTTATAACCAACATTACAACAACTTGCCAGAGCCAAACGACAAGGGGCCAAAATAAACATGCAGCCAGCATAATTGTCGACTAGCTCAAATCAGCTTAAGGCGGGGGACACAGCTCCATTGTCATTCGCTGAACTGCAGTCAAGAATCTGGCATTCATATATGGATATTTGATGTTTTATCAGCAGCTAGTGTGGAGCCAGTTCGTGTTTTGGCCATTTACAGGTGCCACGTGCCAGCTGACTGCTTTTTTGGACTGTCAGCTGAGCAGCAGAGTGACACCGGACGACGGCTAGACCCCACAGACGTACACAAAATTAGCTTACAAGCGGGCAACAATTTAAATTGTTTAACTTTTCTTTGAGCAAACACCTGTCTACGATTTAATCTGGGTCTATGCAGTTCCTCTATGGAATAGGTTGGACTTTGTTAGCTTTACTGGGCGACGGCAGGTGTGTTGATTACTTGAGACTTCTAAGAAAGGCGACTTTAAAGCAAAAATAAATGATGAAAAGTACAAGAACGTGGCTAAAGACGAATCTTAAAAGAAGTGTGTCAATTAAAGCACCAATTAGATGCTGTCAAAATTCTATTCTTAAGTGTTAGTGAAATAACTCTAATTAGCTTGGACCTATAACTAAGTAAGCCTTGAATGGATGCGAACTAGAAATATAAATTTCAAATCGAATTGTCTTCTAGCAAATGTTTTCATAACCCAACTCTTTTATACCATTATTATTTTAATAAAAATATATATACTATACTTTGCTCCCTTGATTATTTTTATTTATTTATATTTTTTGAATTGTTCAAAACTTCGCTTTTAATAGGGAAAGTAACTTCTTTTTACCAAATGAAAACGATTTAACTTTCGGTTCTACACGTACGAATTTCCGTTACAGCACATAATCATCAATCATTGTATAAGATTTCTGATTGCATAACCCAAAGTCATTGCTAAAAAACAGAAAGTTGCGTCACTCGCTGAGATTTCTTTCCAACTTTAAGAGATTAACTTCGCATTAACTTTTTGTTCTTTCTATAGAATCTTCATGGCGATAAAACTGTCAGTTGCAGACATAAATAAGAATTAAAGAAAAGAGAAAAGCAACCCATCAAACTGAAAGTTATAGCCAGTTAATTAGTTGTTGGACCAATCCAAATGGTGCTTTTGCCCTCTGGACCATTCTTACTTTGACCATTCTTTAATCATGGCTAATTTTATGCTATTCGCTGGCATCGGAGTATTTCATAAATCGCGATGTCTATGGCGCAATTGGAACCTCGGAGTCTTCTGGCACTTAATTAATGTTCTGAAATAAATTCATATTTTCGTATTTTGTGTTGAGGTTCTGTAAGAAATTATTTTCGGCTACCTGTCGTGACTTAATGACCTTTTGGCAGTTGAAACCTGGCATCAGCTTAAGTATATTAATTATTATTGGCAGACACTTTACAAAGCAGCCGACACGAAGAATAAAAAAATAACAACAACAAATAACGTTGCATTCGAAAGGGTTCGACTGCAAGATACTCCACAATAGCACAATGCGTATGACAAATGTATCTATAGAACATTATTTCAAGTGTCTCAAAAGTAGATTTGCAATTTATACTGGTTTTATAAATATTTCAAAAGCTTACTTTGAGAGAAAGACAGATAGTCATTACTCAAGCCTTATATACTCTCTGCCTTTTCCAAATAACAGAGTATAATAAAATGTTTAAATGAGGCGCAGCGTTAATTGTAGTTAAATTTTCTATGCACTTCAGTCGTCGGAATTTAATTAATTATAAGTCTAGATCTTTAAATGGCCAAAACCTGTACCATCCCGACTGTCTATCCACAGTTCACTGAAGGTCACATTGGCATTGCAGACAAATTATTTGTGCTGCGCATCCGCGAGACACATCCGAACAATTGCCAATTAACGCAGCGTTTTGAAGTTTCAGTTGAGACACTGCCTTGATGAAGTCTTCACAGCTTCCAGCTCTTAACTTGGTCTTCATGCACTTCACAGCCGCTGCTCAACGCTTGACCTTTCAATTAATCATGGTTAATTTATTTGTGCATTCACAAAACAATTTTTCCAGTTTTAAGTCGTTGTTTTTTTTTTTTTTTTTTTCATATTTTGAACGGTAGCTGCTTGTCAGCTCGTCTAGTTTTTCATATTCAGCATAAGTTTTGACCCGAGCATCTATTAATTTTCACACCAAACGGCAGGTTTTGAAGGGAGCCCCAAAAAGTGGCTTTGCATATTTGCATATTTTAGATTTTATTTTTATTCTCTTTTGTTTTGATTTGCATTTAAATAAAATGTAAATGAAACTAGTTTACAAATGTTGTTATTTAAGGTTTTTTTAAGAGTTCAATCAACCCTTTGCTTGGCACAGAAGGAAGCTTAGCTGTATTTCGAACATAAAACGGTTATGAAATTCTTAGAAGAGTGTGAAGCTTTTGCATATATAAAGTATGCATTTATATTTATTTATCTATGAATGTATCTATGAGTGCGCATCATATTATCAGGAACGTAAATTGAAATATCGCCTTACTATGCGATTCTCAGAAATTCAAGTTAACCTCTCAGGTTTTGATGCTTTTAAGTGTCATAAGTGTTAACTACTTTAGAATGTGTATATTAATGTAAGCATGTATATGTGCTGCGGGTAATATGGTAGCATAGAAAATACACACCAGCATCATATGTGTTTACATACAGATGTATGTTCATATGTGTTTACATATATACATATGAATTTCCCCATAAGGTAACTACATACTATAAAGTTTTTTGTCAATTAATTTACGCAGCAATTACGCAAACCTTTCTAAAGCTAATCTTTATGAAAGCACAACTCAAGCAATTGTATAACATTCCATAAAAATAATGCATAATTCCATAAGATCCGGCTTCTAATTACAACACCCTTTCGAAAACGTAGCGCCACGAAATTAGAGCAGATAAATAGTCGAAATTATATTTTACAATTGTGCAGAAATTGATTTCAAGCAAAGAAGTGCGGACAATAGAAACGACGCATCATCAAAAAAAAAGGCGTTAATAATAAATAATAAATACGATATTTGCAATGACACAATAAATAAATCGAGAAACAATTTTTGTTGGCAACTGTGTGAAATTCCAAATTATTTCTCTCGCAATTTGAAGTGTTATCAATGGAGATCAGTAGGTGAGTGGCAAATAAAAAAAATATAATAAAATGATATAAAAAAAATATGCGAAAGGTACGGATATTGCTACTGTTACCTCACACACACACACACAAGCCCACACTCACACAAACAAAGGAGGACAGTTTGCATTGCAAATGGTCTATTAATGGTCAATGGGCGCATAGGCCGGGCTCAGACAATAGGCGGCTGCTGCTGCTGCTGCTGCCACTCGCAGCACTTTCTTTAAACAATCCAGAGTAAACAATCGGAATTTGTGGAACCACAAATCAAACACTCCTAACAATGAGAAATCGCTCGCATTAGCCGCAATTGTTTGGCACTTTTCTTATTTACGAAGGCGATTGAAATTGCATTTGGCCACACACAATGTGAATGTGTCGGAAATGCCCTAACTGAGAGTATTATAAAGTCTTCGTTAAGAATATAACTCATTACTTTTGTTATGTACCAGAAAACTAGCCCGTATTGTAAGTTGATCGCTTGGTTCAAAAAGCAATATATTACAATTAAGCGGTTGAAAATTTCATATGTTATAGGAACGGAAGATTATACAGACGAAAAGCTTAGAGTTTTTTATATAACGAAGTCAAGTCAAATTGGTTTTTGTTGATAAGAATTGGGAAAATTTTCATGAAAACGTATTTATTTTAGTTTTTCTTTATTAATATTTATTTTTATATCTACATATTTGAAATTTTTGGAATTTGTAATACATTTCTTAACAGCAAAATGCCTGACAGGGTATTAAATATTCGTTGCCTCTCTGGTTAATTTCATTTTTAGCTTCCGGCAAGTCATCCGCAGTGGGAGTTGGACGAGTTGTGTGCACTAGGTCAATATATGCGCTTATCAATCCAATCAGCGCCTGCAATTAGCTGAAATTGCATTTAAGCCACACGTGAGTGCAACCCAAAAAAAAATGTTACAAATTCTCCTCATTGCGGTTAATTTCCGCTTGTCAGCAACTGTGAAAACGGCTCCCAGTTGAAAGCTGACGTTTGGAAAAACGTGTGAAAATTATGAAATTGCATTTGAAGGCGGCTGTGACGGCAGACGCTGTTGCACTTAAGTGGACTGCACTCCCGAAAGCCCAGCTGCAAGCTGCAAAGTGGGGTTAATTGCGCCTTTTGTGTGTCTTGTATGGACGCTTGGGTTTCATTTATCATCACTTGTGATCTGGGCTGAGATCTACGGAGATTTGTGTGTCCTCCTGTCAGAAAGCTCATTTTTACGTGCACATCCCTTTACATTTCGGCTAAAACAAAACCGAAAAAAATAATAATTTTTCGGAATTAATGTGTCTTTCTTTGTTTGCTGAAGCGAATTCATTAATTCGCATTTATCATTTCATAATCGCAAAAAGCGCCTACCAAAATGTTTTCTTGCCACGTTTTTCATGATATTTTATCAACTGCAGACTGCATTTGATTTCAAATAATTATTTAGTATTATGCAAGCTTGTTCAAACTTCACAGTGAAATTTCGAGTCTTTTTCAGTCTCCAGGAAATGTCTCCGATTTTGATCAATTTTTATATTTATTATATATTTAATGAGCAGGACTTGATCTATAGATTAATTTTGCAAAGAAAAAAGGGATTAAATATTTGTCTGTAATTATTTTGTTTTTTGTCTTGTTAAACTTGCTTAAGTTTTGTTAAACTAATTGTTATATTAATCGCAATGCTTAGAGTCTACCGAAATATATATAACTATAGCTAAATGTTTTGGTTATGCTAAATTTGAACTCGTATCACAGCGCTCAGACTTTCTCCAAACAAAATTAAATAATATTTAACAAAAGTACAAAAGTCTATATACACACACACACACATACACAATGGACGCGAAACTGAGCCAAGCAACAACAACAGAAAAGCCGCAAAAACTGAAATTGAATTAAGTTCAAGAGTTCAGGATGAGCCATGCCCCCATGCTATTTGTGGCAAGCTGTTGAGTGAGCTGCTTTGGCGGCGATATCTTGACAAGCAAGTACTCGTAACCGTATTCGTATTCGTACGCGTGCACACACACACACACACACAGTCATAATGGTAATCCCAACTTATGCAATGAGTCGCCCATACAAAAGCGACAATTTGGCGTGGTCGCTGGGATTGATGCCGTCGCTGAAGTCATCATCAACATATTTCACACGCGTCAACAATTAGTGCGTCAGCTGTTTGCCTTTGGTCTCCGGCAGAAATAGACCCAATATGATAAATCCGATGGCGCAAACGCCGGCTGACATATACATGGTGGCTGGCAGGCCGGGGCCAAAGATCATTATCGGATAGATTTTGAGCGAGACAAAGATGAAGGTGCTCAACGTGGCCATGCAGATGGAGGTGCCCAGAGAGCGTATCTGTTGCGATCAAACATAAAAGTTACTCTATGATATGGTCGTCGTATCTAATCGGAACTCACCTTGGCGGGCAGCTGTTCGATAATAATAACAAATATAAGCGGTATAACGCCCAGGGATGCAATATAGGCTATCCAACACATCAGCAGCAAGGACAACCAATTGGTTCCGGCTAGAAACTCCTTGGAGGCAAATTCCTTGAGCAGTCCAATGCCTAGCTCACCCAAACCCATGCCCGCCATGGATGTAAGCAGCAGCTTCCGCCGTCCCACACGATCTACCAAAATAACGGCACACATTATGCCCAAGACCTGAACAGCACCCACTATAATGGTGCAGGTATTCGCTGCCATTTGGGTCTCCAGCTCGTTGAAGATGTGCGAGGTGTAGTTGAAGACCGCAAAGCTGCCCGACAGCTGATTGCAAATGAGCAGCGTAAAGTTCAAAGCAAATATCTTTATGGTAGGCAGATTAACTGTAAACATAAGGTACACACACACACACACAAACATAATCGAATAAAGCCGGATCTTATCATTATGTTTGTCTAGCTACTCACAGAAATCTTTCCAGCCGACGTCTTTCTGCACACCACTGCTCAGCACTTGTTGCTTGAATGTCTCAAACTCCTTTTTAGCCGCATCATTGTGAGCTGACTCATTATCTGGATTAGCTGCTGGCAGATTTTTATAGAAGTAATACGATTTCTCGGCCTGCTCATTGCGTCCCTTGCGCAGCAAGTGCTGTGGCGTCTCAGATAAGCCACAGATGGCCAGCAGATAAACGACTGGCAGTAATATAGCAATGCACGGCATCAGATAATAGTTAAGATAGGTGGTGAGTATATATCCCATAATCATGCCAATGCTAACATACATCATGGCCATAGAAGATAGTGCGCCACGTATGCTGGAAGAGTCCAGAAAAAAACAGAATCGTTTTACAAACAAGAGTGAAATTGTAGAGGGGCAAAGATTGAATAGAATCAGTTAAGAATATTACAGTGTAGTTATGATATAATATATCATTCTTTCAGTTTACCATGGCAGCTGCAACAAGTTATTACAAATTTTCATTAATATCCAAAGCATTGTTTGCATAGGCTTGACAGAACTATTTACAGTATTCAAATTTTAGTAAAAAACGGATATATTCACTTGAATTTACACTTCGCAACATAATGGCATAACAATTATTAAAAACACTTCCTATCTTAATTTATTAAACAATCAGCAAATATAATCATAAGTACGTGCTTAACGTAATCTATAACACTCACTTACTTGTTATCAGAGATTTCAGCAACGAATATGGGTAATACCACATAACAGCCGCCGCCCGAAATGCCGGCTAGGAAACGACCCGCATATAGATACGTCACATCTTGTGCCGTATAGATAAGAATCCAATAGGTCTACGTTTTAGAAAGTGCTTGAGTCATTGTGCTGCACCACGAATAAGAAAGGTTGATTTACCATATTGGGTATGGCCAGAAAGTACATGCTCAATTTGCGACCCAAACGATCCAGCAGCAGCCCAAAGATTATGTTGCCCGCGAGCGCACCGAGGCCGATCAAGGAGCCCACCCAGGAAGCCTCATCGATGCTGATGGGTCTATCGAGCGGCGACAGCTCGGAGCCCAGCAGTGGAAGCGATGGCGCCAACCAGCCCACACCAATGCCATGTGTCAAGGTCATGATGTGCACTATTTATCAGGTCAAGTTCTTATAATGCACATATATAAATCCCGCAGAGTATTCACCTGTCATGGTGGCTATGACCTGCCAGCGATAACGCGCACTAAAAACACTCAACTTTTGCTCACCAACACTGTGAACCATTTTGGGTTTGAATTAAGCGTTTTTCAACACTAACTTATTAACATGCAATTTTCTACGGTTGTGTGTCTACTGAACGTTCTGAATGCGCTTCTCATTTGCTTTTATAGTAAAAATCTCAACCTCTAGTCGTTATAACCGCCCCATAAAACGTATTGTTAAGATTAGATACGTTGTTCGTAAGTATATAAATTTTAGGCATAGCTGTTGACTTTTTGACTACCGACTGATATACTTAGCTCGAACAGGGTTTATCGGTTGAACGTGAGCATTTTGAGTGGGTGTTGGGGAATTTCTTTAATTTTCTTTAAGAGCTACGCAGCGTAAAATATATAGAATCGAGAATTTATTCTGGATTATATAGACAAATGCCCAAACTGTCAAGAGATAAGTGAGTCGTGTGTAAACTGTAAAGTGTAGTTGGGTTGTAATCACACAAAACGCAATCTCATTGTGTGAAAATTAATGATTTTTCGTGGCTGTTTAAGTGCTGTCAACATTGTTAAAGTAATTAGCTTTCCATATACCTATTTTTACTTAAGCATCGTTATCTTTATTGTAACAACAATTACACTTTGGCTTTCTATACGTACTTGTTGATATTCTGCTGTAGTTGTTCTTTCATCATTGTAGAAGGTTGTGGAACAACTAGATATATTGGGTATATTCTTTGACACTTCTTATTTATCACACAATTAATTATCAAGGTACCTTATTTAGTTAATAAATAAATATAGTTCTTATCTTTCATTAAGTCTAAAGAGACTTACAGCTTCTGTATAGAATGCATCTGGCAACAAATCTGGGTATATATACATGTCTGTCACACCTCTTCGTTAAGATTGCAAGCCAACTACTGTGCGGTTTAGTTTATTAATAATCATCAGATATTAAATGTGAAAACGTGTAAAAAAAGTGCTTGGGGCTCTATAAATAATTTTCGGCATCAACAGATGAATTGGATTTAAGAATATTAAATACTTAAATAGATATAGTGTATTTATTTTATTTTATAAATTATTTTATGACCTTTTGTTTGTTTTTAAGCCTTTGTTTTATTAATGATAATAAATAATATTAATAAAAATTGTTTTTTTTATTTTTCCTATATACCGAATTTTTATTTATAAAGTAAAATACTTTTAATCTGCCCAACATCTAAATATATTTATTACAATCTTAATCTTCAAAAATATATTTATATGTATTATATATATTTATTTAAACAACTATTAAAGCAAGAATCTATAAAAAGCAGCCCAATGAAGAGAAAAAACAGGCGCACAGTCGTACTTTTATCTGTCTTTAATTCAGTTATTTGCGTAACAACAAAAAAAAAAAGAAGAAATATGGGGAAATTATTGCACATTCCCAGGCAAATTATAAAATGGTAATATAAAACTCATTACAAAAAAAAAGATGAGATGAATTTTACTCTTATATAGATATAACGAGAAAGAAAGGCTATCTTCGGCACGCCGAAGATCTAATACCCTTGCAGACCCACCTTTTAATGCCGAGAAAATGGTAAATGCCGAGTTTGGTGAAGGCATCTTGATAAACAAAAAGGCTTTTAATGAAAAACATAGCTTTCGACCGATCGTTCCTATGGCAGCTATTTGATATAGTGGTCCGATCCAGCTGGTTTTCACATATGTGCTGCGTGCAACAGAAAGAGGGACTTCTGAAAAGTTTAAGAAAGATAGCTTTAACAAGTAAGAGGTTCTAGTCGGGAGCTCCCGACTAGGGGATACCCTGAACCCTCTTATTCCATCACCAAATGCAGCGCGCGCTTATAAATAGAGAGTAGCGGGGAGTTGGCGATAGGTATAAAATGAAAGATACTTGATATATATATATACTATTCTAGAAGCTACATGTCAAGTTTGGCGACTCTAGCTCTTATTATTTACAAAAATTGCTTAAAAAACGGGATTTCGATATACATTTTTATCGATTACTTGGAAACGGGGCAAGTTATCGTTTATCGGAAACAAACTCGATCTGCGCGGGCACCAGGAGGACCTACAGCTAAAATTTCAAGTCTCTAGCTCTGATAGGTTCTGAGATCCTTGCGTTCATACATACGGACGGACGGACGGACGGACGGACGGACGGACAGACAGACGGACATGGCTATATCGACTCGGCTGTTGATACTGATCAAGAATATATATACTTTATGGGGTCGGAGGTGTCTAATTCTATGCGTTACACATATGCACGACAAAATTACAATACCCTCTGCAAGGGTATAATAAAATACAACGACTTGGCAACTAGATGCGCTGAGAGCCGCAGCCAATGGGCAAGAAGTATCAGTCTGAACTGAACAAGTTGGCAATTTGGAGATTTATTGCATTGATAAACACAATTTACAATTGACGATCGTGTCACAATAAATGATTTTCCTGCGATCAAGTTATTATGTATAGTTCCTGGCAAAAATCATCTGCGACGTCTGCGATCCCATCAAAGAAACAAAAAAACTTATGTCGTTCGATAATGATGGATTCGCTGTGCTACCAGCTAGTTGGCAACTCTGCACCGAACTTGTATAAATATTTTTTTTTCATTTTTTTTTTTAACTGGCGGCTGCTTCGTGATTCGTGGCCGGAGTTGGAGTTTGTGCAGGGTCAGAGTTCAGGCCCTGCGGTTTGATGTGCAGTTTTGTAAAATGCTCAATAAAAGATACATTTTGTTGTTTTTGTTGTTGGCCTGGAATTGAGTAGCCATTAGCCAGGCATATTATGTCGCCGTGTCTGTCTTTCGAGTTCAACACATTCGTACAGTCAAAGATCCTGCATCATTAGCACACGATTGTTTGATAATTTGCAAATGTTGGCCTGTCACATTCAATTGCGACTTGTTTAACTTTATTTTGCGATCATTTGTTTTAATTGTTGTCGAAATTTATTTTTACTCGTTTCTCTAGAAATGCACACATTGACATTCCCATTGGATGAGAGAGGCTGGTTCGATTTCAAGTTTGCTTGGATCGGAAATTAATGATGTGGCAAAAACTAAATTGGTGCTATATATTCAAAGGTTTGGTCAATAGATAAGATCTGATTTCGTGTACAAAATTCAAATTTTGGGTTTTTTTTCCAATAAGTAAAAAGAAATTGGTTATAAAAAATGTTTTAATTCTATTAATTTACAAAGACTTCCAATAAACCTTTTTTGATATAATTTATATAAGTGTTTGTTTAATTTATGTTAGAAAATTTATTCTGAGCTTAGTTGATATATTATTATAAATAATTTTCAAATTAAAATCAAATCTTAATACATTATTTGCATGCAAATGTAGTTAATATCGAAATTCAACCTAGTTTTTGGCAATTATTATCTGTATTATATATGATTCATTCGGATTTTTAAGAATCTTGTTTATTTAAATTTAAAGCACACAAATGTGTGTCGCTTATAACATGTTCATTAATCAAAGTGTCTTTTTATCATTCAGCTTTGATCTTGACATTTTTCGGCCAGAACAAAACCCAAGCTCCGACATTTTTGGGTCTACAAAAAAATACGAAATTCGCAAATATAAAAAATGTTTGTCGTATGTTAAAAATGTGCCCACATACACACATAACAAATGGGGGCTTTACTCTATAAATACCAAAGCCAGGAGGCACAACAATGGATGAACAAACCTGAAGACCTTTTGGTCGCCAAAAATTAATTAGATTAATTGCAGTTATTTGCAATTAGTTGAAGAAGCTGCTGAAAATGCAACTATAAAATCAACAAATTGCCGCTGAGGTAGCTAGAAATCCACGAGTGGCCTCTTGCTGCTGTGGAAATGACGGCATGAATGGATGAATAATTGAAGGCAGTAGCAGAAGACACCAACGGTACAGCGAATACAAATTCGCTGTTTTTTATTGTTCTCATGCTGTGACTGAGGTCTGAACATGTTGACAGCAGGCGCGACAAACGATGCCGACTGCTGCTGCAGCAGCTACTGCTGCTGCTCTGTGTGGGTGCAACGTTCCAGTGGCAGATACAAAGGGTATCTGCCAGATAGAGGCCAACATGTGCCGCTAGCAGCCCACCGAAAATCGCACGTTTCTATGCAAATCTTTGTTGCTTTTCAATCATCTACACGGCGGCAGCTTCTCGCTGCTATTATTTTTTTATTTTTTATTTTTGGGGGATCTCCCTCTCTCCGTCTCCCTCTCTCTCTCTCTCTCTCTGTCTCTCTGCCTCTCTGGGTCTGTAGGGTCTTTGGGGCCTGTAGGTAATAATTATCGCTTGCATTACGTATTTCGGCTGCTTCTCGCTTTTGTCTACGATGCCAGCGTTGCGCCTTATTTTTTTTTTTCATTCGAGATTCTGTTTGGCAATCTTAGCTAAGCCGCTGGCATAGAAAATGGGTGTTAAAATTAACGGGACTTAAATGGTTTTTCAATTTTACAAAAGGCTTCGCTGTCTCGCATTCGATTGCAAGAGCAACAAGAAAAACAGAAGCCCTCATTCCATGTACTTTGATGGATAGTTTGGGGTTAAATATAGGTTAGTTTATGGCTCCTTAACTGCTATGGCGATGATTTGACACTTTGCTGTAAAATGGCAAAACGACCTTTTAAGGTTGTTGCCCAATGTGCCCAAGCATCCAACTATCTGGCTCGCCTTTTAAGATATGCAGCTGCAATGCGCTCTGTTGTAAAATGAATTAATTGTGGCAATGAGTTTGCCTGCAAATTGCCAAATAATTTTCTTATTATCTGTTTAAACTCGGGTCTTCAATGCTCCGCTGCATTTTGTGTGTGGCACATATCCTTGAACTGTCGTGAGTTGCTGAAATTCACACTTACAAATTAGGGAATTTTATGGTAGGAATTTTATTCTATCAGACTTGGCTTAAAGATAAAACGATCTCTGATCAAATCTGAGCTAATGACACCCACGGGATTCCCAAGCCACACCCATCTCCATTTAGGAAATATTTTTTCTATATAAATATTTTTTGCAGTTCTAACTCAGCGCGTGTACAAACATAATTATGATTGAAGATTCTCAATAAAAAATTGTTAACTGCAAATTTTTAACGTTAAATGAAGCAATCAATTATAATATTAGAATTCCCTTTAAATTATAAAGTTTTAGTCGTTTGACCAAGAGATACCCTGTTTCAAAGTCTACAATTATATAAACTAAACTCTGAGCTTTTAGTTGAAGAATATTAATGACGGCTAACGGTAAATAATCCATAATAATAATAATAATATTGATAAATTCGCAGCTACTTTTTAAGCGTGTATAGAAAATCCCCTCTTTAATCTCTGGAATCTGCAGCTGAATAAATTACAGTACAGAAAAACATGATGAGATAAGCTATATTATAATTATAAATTAATAGTGTTTTTAACGCATTAAAGTATAATTTCAACTTTTAATAGAGATTTACATGTTCTTGTTATAATTCTATTCCAATTATAGCCCTTGTTAATGGTTACAGGGTATTTAAAATGTTCAATGTCATTTGTATGAGCCAATGTACTGTCTATATACATAACTATTCATTTTTATTTATGCTTGATGGTGAAGGAGGAATATGAAATGCAGAACCGACTCGCTATTAAAATCACGTTAAGTTAAGCATGCACGGCAAGTTCGTTGCTGCAGTCTTTCGTTTTGGGTCTTGGCGGTGATTACCAGCGTCGCTTCTGACGATTACCGGCGCTTTTAATAGAATCCAATGCGGATTCGTTCATGTAGCAGACAATCAGACGCTGCTGATGGCTGGAAGTAGATAGCTGCTACCAAAAAAAAAAAAACTGAAAAAAGATGAAAAAACTCGTGGGAATATTTGCGACTGCGATTATTTAAGCATTTCCTATAGCAAAATCATAATCGAAGGCGCACTGAATGCGCCGTGTAATGCTGCCTTCTGCATCGCGTGGAGGTGGAGATTGAGGTGGAGAGGGAGGTGGAGTTGGAGAAGGAAGCAGAAAGCAACAGAAGCTGTGCCCAAGAAGCGGCCGTCACAAAACCAAAACCAAAACCAAAAACTCAAACAGTTTGTTATGCAACAGCGGCGCTTGTCAGGGCTTCGAGTCGCAGTCAAAATCACTGCGCCCATCATCCTCAAGAAGCTAGCAAATCATAATAAAAACTGTCCACTGTCAACTCTTCAGCTGCCTCGCATCTCTTCTGTCTTTGGCCTGGACAGTGGGCCATAAACAGAAACCAACTCAACTCATAAAGTTGTCAATGACAGCGTTTCGAATCAATAATTTACAAATTTGCCTTTACCCCGCACCTCGACAGCTGCTGAAGGGCCCCACAAGAGTGCGCGCATTAATGATATGTCTGCCCGCTTCCCTTTCCCCAACAGCAATTAAATGAGTCATTCGGATGTTTTTGTTTTATGATGAAGCTATCAAATCTTGAGCTTACATTTTTATATTATTTTTTGTTTTTATTTTATTGGGCTCTTTCTTTTTATTGAACACTATTTAGTCATAAGAAATCGAAATTTTTAAATTATAATATATCTGGGGAGAGTAAAAACTATTTTTATCAGCTGAAATTAATAAATAGTCGAACTGTGAAATTGAAAAAAGAATTATATAAGTTCAACATGTATTCCATTTTTATGTATACTTTACTTTTAAAACTTTTCTTAACCATTGGTTTGCCTTTGACACATAGATACATATGTATATGCATTTACAGACGTCTGTGAACAGTTAACAGCAATGTAACAGCTTAACAGTGTAATTACATGCGCTCTGTTAACTCGCTTGCTGTCTTTAGCTTCAACAGCTGATCGTTGAACCGGTCGCAAAGTCAATTGCATTTGTTTATATTTCTGCTTTTTTACTTTTTTGCTTTTGGATTTGACTTTGTTTTTAGCTGGTTAACATAAAAATGTTGTTGTAGATGTCGAGGAAGATGCTCGCTTACTTCGGCGAAGATTTGCGGTAGCTTCGGCGACTTTGCCGACTGCTTTTCTTGGTTGACTTTGCTGGGGAGTCGCTGTTTGTGCGTTTTCGCTGGAGAAGAGTGCGACGAGTCGGAGTTGTAGTCGGGGGCCGAGTCGGAGTCGCTCAACTACTAAAGTTGGACGCCGCATTTGCCAATTGAAACATTCAAATGTGAATATCGTACGGGTGAAGACGTCTTCTGTGCGGCCTGGCATCACATTTTGTACTTTAATTCAAAAGATTTTTTACAAAATTTTATTGTATCTCGAAACTGTTTTGTGCTTAAACAAAATTTATTGTGCATTGTTTCAAGCGTATTTTCATAAAGTGTCTTAAGCTTGGAACTTTAGTGTTTTTAATGGCTTGATTTTATTGTTTTAAATAAAATATCGTATATACTTTTAGACTTCGTACAGAACAATAATATATTTTCCATTTGTCGTGAAATGAGCTAAAATATGAATTTCTTTAACAAAGTCACTTCAAAAGTTTGCCCAAAAATGTTGTCAGATTTTGTAGAAATTTTCCGAAACTTAAAGAACACTTTTTGATTAGTTCTTGAGAGTTCATGTTCTGCAAATAAACTTATCTGATCGACATGTACTAATCTACATGTTTCCTAATGTTAAAATTTAAATTTCTGTTTATTTAGTTGTTATTTTGTTGGCATACACCACACTTTGAATTATTCAACAAATTAACATTGCTGATGATCTGTGGGCGTCACCGACATCACATTTGAAGTGACTTTGTTTTTTTCCTTACGCCTAACTACAACTTAATCGTGATATTTGTGCATTAGACAAACCAAACCTTAGTGAGACATATAAAAGTATAAAAAAAAACATCTAAAAAACGAAATAAAAAATGAAACATTAAAGCTTATATATAACGAGAGAGAGAGAGAGAGAAAAAACCACGAAAACAGCGGAAAACTCTATAATAATAAAGCAAAACATATTACTTCACTCACGATACCGAAAGCAAAACCACTTTGCGATCACAGGAAGAAGTTGCTGCCACAGTTTGTTGCCACAGAAAAAAAACAAACACACGCACACACACACAAATCTGACATTGAGGCTGTTGCTGATGCTGCCGTCTAAAGGTAAGTGAATGCTCAGAGGCCTGGAATCTTGGCAGCTGTAACTTCTAAGCTGTCCATAAATGGCAAAAGTGTTCAGCCAACTGCTGCCTTTCACAAACGAGCCTAGTTTTTTAATGGACTTTAATTTAGCATGTGATTTAAATAAGTGTTTTTAATAATTAACTTTGGGATTGAAGCGTGATTGCAGCGCTTTAATCAGCTTATTTCTGGGACGTAAAGTTCTTGCAGAGGTTTTTCTTTACTTGTCAATATTTAATAAGGAATAATCTTTCAGAATTTACTGAGAATATGTCTTGCTATTATGTTCGGCTTATATACATTTTGCTTATGCACAGTTTATATTTATTTTGTTTTATGCTTTAATTTTAATAACTTTCAACCATTGTCAATCAAATCAATATCTTTGTGAATAGCCAACGCATTTAAAAGATACACAAGCTTTCAAAATTATTTATGCATTTTTTATGTTTCAATATTGATACAGTTTGTGTGTCTAGGACAAGTTTTATATTATTTTATATTGTATTCTGTTTGTATTTTTATATTTAAAATTGATATTAGGAAGTGAATTTTATTCTTATTGGGGTAATAATTTTTCATTATTACTTATATTACTTATCAATATATCTTGTTTTGTTTTCGTTTATTTCTGATAAAAATGGTTTTATTATTAGTTTTTATAGCCATTTAGTTAAAGAATCTTATAAAAAATGCATTTTCATTGCAACGCGTGCAATTTTTTAAATCTTTTCTTTAAATGGTTTATTAATTAATTTTTCTAACTCCGAGAAATTGTCCTTTAATATATTTGATTGTTAATATTAATTGCAGTTGTATCCAATATATAATATGCAAATTCATAAAATCTTAATCAGTTTTTAATCATACAAAGTCATCGCAATTAAATGTCAGCGACCTCAGCAGCAGCTGCAGTCGCTTCTTCTTCTTGCCTTAATTAGCTGAGTGTCATTAACGAAAATATTAAATATTTAAATTGTTCTAACAAGATATGCATAAATTTCGCTTATGTTTTCAGCAAGTGTCTGATTAATAAATCAAAAAATATGTTTCTTAGCATATATGCATAGCCTTTAAATTGATGGCATACATTTTCATTCATTCAATAATAATTATTTTTTTTGTTTTACCAGTTTTTAATTGTATTTTGGTTTTTGCTTTACCGCATAAATTTACCATTGCCGAATTGGCCACAGCTGAGTTTTTGGCATTGTTATTAAAGCATCTGAGATAAAGTACCAGCAGTTCAAGGATGTACAGCAGCCGCAGCCGGGGCAGCAGTGGCTCAGAATGAGCTGCTTGGTGGCATTTGGGGCAGCTGCAAATGCTTGGGTGAGATAATTTTTTTGTATTACAGCGCCCAAAATTACAGCCGAGGCGACAGCAGAGACACAGAAAGTACTTGTGCAGGAATTAGGAAATGCGGCTTAAATGTCAAGAGTTGCTACAGATTTTTCCAGCCTTGTGGCGCAAATGAACAAAAGAAAAGCGCCAAGTTGCCGCAGACATTGCTTAGCCATAGCCAAGGAAAAGACAAATTTAGGCCAAATGTGTGACTTAACATCTTTCACATCACACACAAACCTACACACACACACACACACACACACACACACACACACACACACAGTCGTCCACCCGCACCAAGCGAAGGTGTTTTAGTTATTTTGTTTAATGTGGCAGAGGGTTAAAGTTGAGCTGGCAGAAAGAAATAAAGCTAGGGGGAATCAAAGAGAAAAAAAAGAAAACACCAAACTGGCTGCTTTAACTGTAAGCAAATGCTGTATACAATATAATTTTGCCCGCCAGTTGTTGTTGTTGTTGTTGTTGTTGCTGTTGCTGTTGCAGATGGCCAGATAAAAGTTCAAAATGCGAATGTTGTTGCCTGGCTGGTTCGGTTTGAGTACGACTTGGTCTGCTTTGCTCATTAACGTTCGCCAGCAAAGAAATGGCAAATAAATTTAAAAGTCATTCAAGCAACAATGCCCAAAAGCAGACCTACGCCCCATACACCTCCCCCCCCCAGCCACCCTCTCGACGATCGTATTCAGCAACAGCTACAACTTTGTTGTCTTCTATTTTAGTTGCTGTTGCTGTTGTTATTGTTGTTGCTGCTGCTGTACTTGTATTCCATTCAAGTGTTGATGCGTTAACTGGCGCTGCGTGCGCATCGCTGAAAAGCCAATGAGCCGCATCTGTTGCCGTCAGTCCACGGCAGAGCGTACGATCAAGTAAAAGTAACCTAATCTATCTTGTTTTCCCCACCTCTAGACATCTAACCTTACGTTTGCTGTTAGCATTTTTTTTCTTTAGTACCCATCTTTAGTGATTAATGAAGTGTGTAAATAATGTACATGTTTTCTGCTTTTGATGGTGCCTCAAGATTTCAACATATTCTAAGCATCAGGTTTGTTTTTGTTTTTTTCTGCTCCCCCTGACATAACGCATATTGTTGTTGTTGCTTGCGTTGTTGTTGTTGTTATCGCATTGTGTTGTTGTTGTTGATATTCTCGAAGTGCGCAACATGTTTGCTTTGTCTTGGGCGCTCAGCTACATTACAAGTTATGAAAACACTAGGAAATACAAAAGACTTTGACAACGAACTTGCCCTGGCGCAAAAACAAACTTAAACAACACGTCAACGTGAGTTTTTTCTTTCTATTTATTTTTTTGTCATTTGGTCAAATGTCAGCTACGCTTCAAGTGTAATAAATAAATCGTTTGTCAACTTTTTTTGGCTGCAAACGAAAGACTTAGGCAACGAACTTGAACTTTTGTCTGCAGTTTTTTTTGTTTGTTTTTTTTTTGTATCTTTTTTCGCCGATGTGTATGAACTTTAAGTCAAGTCAGCTGTAACTGTTTATATCTAAAGTGTTATTACCACATCAAGTTGCAGCTTCCCACCGTTTATTGCATGCGTAAAATGTTGTATTACACCACGATTTTAAATATGATCATTATGTGTGCATTTAACAACTAAATGCCAAGTTCTTAAATTACAGCATGCAACATGATTGTAGAAAAAATAAAAACAAGTTAAAACAGCATATTCATCAAGCCACGTGCGTTGCAAATTGCGTAGCCACAACTTTGAGTGCAAATGCTGACCGCTTTGTATATGGCAGCCCAGCGCTTGATATACGGGCAGCAGCGGCATGCGAAGGCATGCGGCGTGCGGCTAAATGTCAGAGCAAAATGCTGACCTCCATGCGCTGACAGGCCACACTTTGCGTCATGCCATTTTAGGGCTAACATTGAATGGCATTTGCTTTGGCCAACTTCAAGTCTTAGATTGAGCCAAAGTCTTTGATGAGCAGCAGCCAATTGATTATTAGCAATTGGAGCATCTTTTTTCTGGTGAATATATTTTATGCTCAGCTATAACTCAATGTCAGGCTATTCTTTAAATAAATAGTTTTTCGGTTAAGACCCGCATGACGAATCGTTTTAGCTCTGATGCAAGATATTAGTAAAACAATAGCTAAAATATATAAATATAATGCTATTTTTCAGATTTAATAAACTTAATTATCGACTTTAAAATGCCAGTATGCTAGATATTTATTCTGGCAAACGAGTTTGATGCTTAAAAGTCTATAAACTTATCAAATTTGTTTTGTCTAAAAATTCACTTTGCAGTTAGTGTTAACAAAAGAGCACAGAACTTGTTTTGTAGAAAGCTATACTACGCCTCATCAGGATCTATATTGGGCCAATGACATCACTTAAGCAAAGGGATGCTGTGAAACTGGCTTTAAATAGGGTGATTCATTAGTATTATGCTTATGTTAATAGTATATTTAGCTGGTGTCTGGACAGTAGGTGGCTTCAAAGTATGCGACTTAATTTGATCATAAACTAAGCTCTTGTTTAAGTTGTCGCTTAATTTTATGCTCCGCACATCTTCATATCTATGGTTTATGGATGCTCGAAAAAAAGTCTGTTGGCCAACTTTCAGTTCCGTATAATTTTTCTCAGGCTGACAGCAATTGCGAATTGTCATTGCCAGCGTTTCCACGAGTACTTTAAGAGTAGCTGCCAATGATACGTCTATTAGGCAACTACTTAAGTAGGCATCATAGACTTCTACTTGGCGGCTTTAAGCCAATTAGAAACGCCTCACCCTGTGAAGAATCATAAATCAAAAGCACCTATAATTCCGCATCTTAGAAAAAGCACACATCTATATATATATACATACATATATATTGTTTTTTGTGATATGGTCGGGTAGGTCATTTTGATTATGTGCTTCAGGCACAATTAAAAACACCGAAGGCAACGAAATGACAAGAGCTCTTAACAGTCATAATCGAGTCACTTTGATGTTTTCGACAACTTGTTGGCTTTGTCATCGTTCAAAAGCAGCATAAAGAACAAAAAACACGGCAAAGAACTACAGCTTTTAAGACGGCGTGTTTGCCGCCGTCAAGTTCGTTGCCTAAGTCTTTTGTTGTTGATTCTTTTTATTTAGAATTTGGAAAGGCGCACAAAAGCCGATAAATTATTAATTTTATTACTTATGTTTAATCGCCGGCTTTTAATTTTTGTTTACTTGCATTTGCATATTGAAAAAATGTTAAGAATATGAATAATTATAAAGGAAAGCATTTTATGCGATGGGCATTAAATTAAACTTTGATTATGATAAAAGTATAAAAGTAAAATCAAAAATCTTGTGCTGCTAAAATGAAAATTATTATTTTGCACTGTTTTACTTTCCTTTGTTGTAAAAAACATTTATTTTTATTATTATTATTTATTTATTGTATGTTAATGTTATTATTATTATTTTTCTTTGCCATTTCCGCTTTAATTACGTTTACTCTACTGACCAAGACTAAAATTGCACAAACAAAAACAAGCTTCAAAATCATAACAAAATGAATATCAAAACTGACTTTCGTTTACGAAGCAAAACCCCAAAAAAAAGAAAAGATAAAGACAACAACTGTGTCGGCAACAAGAAACAATTACTCCAAACAATAAGCGACTAATTCGCAGCTTCAGTTGAGATTTTGGTGGGGTATGAGCAATACAGATTGAAGCGGTATGTTTGCATGTACTGGTGTGTGTATGTGTGTGTGTGTGAGCAGAAAGTGTACAGAGATGAGTGCGAGTAATCATAAAAAGGCCATCACGATGAGGAAAAGTGCGCTGGTGTTGTATAAATTAGAGAAAAGCCGCAAAGGCAAAGAAAATTGTGAGCCATTGTTGTTGGTTAATTAACAACTACAGCAGCAGCAACAACAACAACAGCAATAACAACAACAGCCACAGCTGATTATTTAACCAAGTGACATAAATCAGCAGTTGGGCTGCGCATGCAATACTGACCCACATTTTGTGGGTGGTTCATAAATCAGATATCGAGCCAAAAGAAACTAAACGAAGGAATCGAAATGCAATGCAAGAGTTGCCACCGGTTTGTTTGTTTCGGATTGTGGCAACTCCCGACCAGACAAACTGGCGGCAGAACAACACCAATTACCTATTAATTGTTGTTGTCGGCGTTGTTATTGTTGTTTTAGTTGTTGCTGTTGTTGTTGTTGTTCGACTGCTGCAATTGTTGGCGGCGTGGCAGGCGCCGCCTTTGCTTGTCATAAATTGCGGCGCTGCTGTTTTCGCTTGCCGGCAATTGCCTCATAACAGTTGAAACTGCGGCGCTGCAACTGCGACTTTTGTTTGTTTTCGATAGCGGCTTTGCGGACTTATTTCTGTTATTTTTATTTTCGATAGTTTTCATATTGGTAAAGGTAATTTCTTAAAGAATTAAATTGAGTTTTTGGATTAAAAATATTTACTTTTGTTTTTCCTGGACAACATATCAACCTACCTGCCTAACAGAAGTTCAAGAACATTAATACTTCAATGCTGACAACAAAATTAAATACTTCTTCCTTTACATATATATTTTATATAAATCTTATCTATAACTTAATTTATATGTTGCGGAAAGCTCGAACGCTTGTCTATGTCCGAAGATTTATTGCTAGTTGATAGATTTAAAGCATATTTAATGTTGAATTTAAATATTCCACCCCGAATATCACATATCACACACGACTTGAACTTTTTATAAAAACAGGTTCGTTGCCACAGTCTTTTGTATACAGTTCGCTGTTTGGGTCATTTGATTTAAGTCTTGTTTTTTGAATTGCTTTTGCTTAATGTTCACTGTCGTTGTTATGATAAATTATAATATATATACCTTAAATTATGCGCAATTTTATAACCTTTCAATTTTTAATGCAATCATTTTAAAGGATTTGTGTGATAATTGAACTCATATATGGAACTTAAATAATGCTAATGGTTATTTTTTAATTCTGTAGTCATTTTTTATTGTTTTCAGTTCATAAACTTATAATTTACAGGCATAAAATGTGAATAGTCCGGTGAAAACAATTATTAAACAATTGCCCAGAAAAAAAGAAAAAATACTGTAAGTTATAATTAAATTCAAAAAGCCACCAAAAATAAACATACGTAATAAAGATGAGCTAAAGAAAACTGGCGGCTACAATTTTCAACATCTCATAATGTGGGGCGATTGTTGGCCAGCGGAACGAGCCCACAGCAGGAGGCGGGCAATTAGCGCCCTTCGGCGGGCGGTCCATTGCCGCCGGGGCCAGTGTTTGCATGAATAATTGCTGCGGCGGCAGCGTGTACCACGAAACAAGGAAAACTCTAAAGCGTTAAGTGCTTCGGTTTGCTTTACAAAACTCAACCGAGTTCCAATTAGCCACTGCGCATATATATTATACGTATACGGTGGGCGGCGCTGTGGGCGGTCCTGGTTAGGGGGCAAGTGTGAAGCAGGCAGACAGGCATGCTGGCACGACGCGTCGAAATGTCTGCCGGGCGGTCAGTTTTTGCGCCGCCTCACAAATTGCAAATGAGCAGCAGGCAAAAAACTGTGCTGCGGAAATGCACAAGAATTCTTGTGCAAAAAAAAACACATACAAAACACAAAAACATACCGAAATCGTATCACAAGCAGAACATCCAAAAAAAAAAAAGAGCTGCTGGCCAAAACCAAGACCAAAAAAAATAAAAAAAAAACACTTACATATGACCTCAAAATCTATTAGCACGTCGAACTCTGGCGGCTATGAAATGCAATCGCAGCCGCCGCCCCCTTAGGGCATTTTTTCTGGTCAAATTTTTTGTTCGACTGCAAACATTAATGTCCAAAAACTGTGAAGTTGCCCCAAAGCCAAACAACAACACCAGCAGCAGCAGCAGCAGCAACATCAGCATCAGCAGTAACAACAACAACATCTACAACATTTACATCAGTTGAGCATCTGAGCGTCTGTCTGAGCATCTGAATCTGTGGCACATAGGTCAACGCATCAGCAATCGCAGCGACTACATCGTCTGGCTGAGCAGCAGCCAGGCGCTGTCCGCCTGTCCAACTGTCTATCTAGTTGCCTATCTGGCGGCCTTTAGCTACATCTTCGTTGTACAAGAAAAAAAAATTGTTTAAGTTTTGTTATTGCAAAATTTACATGGTTTTTTGTTTGACGCATATTCACACCTGACTGTGTATGTTGTTTGTGCTTTGCCGAACTCTTGGGCGCTTTAAAATTATACTTAAATGCACGTTAAAAGTGTTTAAATTTTTTTGGAAATTTTGCTAAAATACAAATATTTTTTAATGAATACATTAAATTCTTATTTGATTTCAAGAAAGTTTTTAGTTTATTTTATTATTGTATTCAAATTGATTAGGATTAAAAATTCTTCTTACTTTATGCCATCAATAAAAAACAAATTTTAATCAAAAATGTTTAATGAATTTGAATAAACAATTTAAACGACTTTTTATTCTGAGAAATTAAAGGATATTTCAAAGCGTTCAAGAACCCCATTAAATAAGTTTATTTTTGCATAAATTTATAAGATAAACAACGCAATATTTTTAAATTATTTCAAAACACGTCTAAAATTACGCCGTAATTAAAGGTTTTGTACAATGTTGCTCTCACTTGTTATTTTTTTTGGAAAGGCATAAACATTCGCGAATTGCACCCCAACAAATCAAATTGTTGTTGTTGTTGTCGAGCTAATCATTCATTCGTTATCTGTGCGCTTGATTTACCGTATTTGGCATTTAGCTGTTAATAACAACAATAACAACAATATCAACAACAATTTAACCCGATTCACAGGCCTTACAACATTTGCCGTTAAATTATTCAACTTAATTATATATAAAAATTATGCAAATATTTAAACGCACAAATGATTTAACAGCCAAGAGTTCAGATAGAAGACGCAACGCGTTGAAATATGACAAAGTTCGTCACAATTGTGCAGGGGCCAAATGATGCCAATAAGAAGTAAGAATTTAATTGCTCAGTTTTTGACTCTTCTTTTTTGTTAAAAAAAAACGAAAACAAAACGCAAAGTACATCACTTGCAAAATCCTCTCCAAAAACAAAATGAGCAGAGTAGATACAATGGTAATTTTTGGACTTTCAAAAAACTTGTTGTTTTTGCTGTTGCCTGGGAAACGTAGCGCAAGTTGAGTTGTTGGCGCGATTTATGCATTTTTAATAACATTTTTCACACAATTAATTTTAAAGCGCGGGTAGTAAAAAAAAAAACCAAAAATGTATTTTAAATGCTTAACATTTTAATTTGCATTGTTTTTAGCAGCAAATGTTACGATTGATAATTAATTTTGGAAATTAACATAAAGTTGCCTATTCGAAAGTGTTAAAACAAAAGACTGAAGACACGAACTTGAACTTGCCAAACTGCAACGCAGCGTTTAATATATAAATGTGATATATCGCTGGCACAGCTGCTTCTTCCCGACTTAAAGACAACATTTTAAGTCACACAGCATTAGCCAAAAAAATGACCAGCTGCATCGCGACGCTCCCACATCAAGTTTTAACATTATCTTTCGCTTTTTTTGGTGTTTTTTTTTTGGTTTTCTGGCGATTGCACTGAAGATGCGGCAATTTTATGCAATTTTCACAACAGGAATTTTCAGCTATTCCCTGTCCGCGCCTCTGGCTGCCGTTTCATAATGCAGTGAATGCAGAAGGTGCACATTTCGCATGCCATTCGATAAAGGTGAAATTTTCGCTTGGCATATTCAGACACAATGCAAAAAATAGCTACAACAACAAATTGAAATGAAAACAATTTATCTTTTTGGTACCCTAACGGAGGGTTATAATATTATTGTCATATGATGTGCATGACATTTATGAGCACATAAATTAAATAGAGCATGATGAAGAGTTGAGTCGACATAGCCTGACTGCCTCTCAGTGATGGGATATGAAATTATACATATATTTGGTAAAAGGCAACACGTTAGATAAAGTCGTTGGCATCGGGTCAATATATGATATAGCTGTCAAAGATTATTAAATTTTTTTTTGGTTTAAATTATATGTTAACCAGAAACTACTTAATTTGAATGTAACTATTATGAATATGCCTGCAAGGGTATTAAATCTTCGACACATCTGCCGATAAGAGTTCCTTTTCTTGTTTTGTTTTGCTTAGTTAGCAGCTGAGCGGGCCGCACACAAAGACGCTGCAAAAGGTTCGCTTGAATAAACAACATGCGGCGCGGCGAGACGAGATAAAAATGGCAAAACAAATAAATCAAAACTACAAATAACACGTATACGACACGTTGCACGTTGCGAGCCCAAGACAAAAGGCAAGCAAAATATTTTGACTAGGCATGGCGCTGCCTCAGTTTCGATTTCAGTTGCTGTGTGTGCCGAATGTGTGTGTCTGTGTGTGAGTGTGTGTGTGCTGCATGCAGTTTCAACACTTGCGCAGACAACAACAACAAATGCTTCCTTCATGTCAGCGCGGCAACCGTAAAGGTTAAGCGGCAACTTGACAAAAAGGTTAAAACGATTTAACAGACATTTGGCAGCGCTGGCTGAAAGCTAGACGACGCGCAGATTGGACGATACATGCAGCGAACACCCGCATTGCGTCCTGGACGCTGCTGTCCCTATCTGTGTGTAGGGTGTGTGTGTGTGTGGATGCTTGAAGGCGGAACAAATTTTGTTTGATTGTCGGGGCCCTCGCCTAGCCAAATGCAAGAGCCAAGCCGGCGTTGCTTTATTATTATTTTTATGGCTGCTGCAAACACCTGTTGCCCTGGCCCGTGTTGACAGTTTTTTTTCGCTCTCTTGCCGCTTGTACTGCTGCTGTTGTTGTTAACTGATAATGATTCAGCAGCAGCAGCAGCAGCATCAGCCGCAGCAGCCGCCGCAGCATCTCAGCAGTTGCAACTTCCTTATTTGTCATTGTAGTCTTTGGATATTTCGCTTTTTACTTGCTGCTCTTTTATTTCTTTTCACTTTCGTTGAGGCGCTCTGCCATGTGAATGGCCAGGCATATCCCATTTATCATTTTTGGCGTCTCTCTTGAAGATGATTGCATTGAATATCTTGTTGCCTCTTGCCAGTGCGTTCGAAATTGTGTAAACATTTTGCTGGCAAGTGTTGCTAATTAATAAATGTTTTTGAATGACTCTCAAAATTGATTTAATAAAAACCACACAAATTATAAGCCAATAAAAGAGCGAAGGCTTAAATAGTCATTAGAGATTTTCTAACTTTGTATTTATTGCATTTAAATAATAACTGAAGAGAAGTCATGCTTATTTTTAGTCTTATATAATCTAAAGTTTTATAAAAATCAATATTTTTGCTTTGGCTTGAGCCTCGATTCTTCTAATTTATTTTATTAAAATAATCCGAAATTAAATTTATTGTAAATTCCTTAATTTCTTATATATATTAAGGATAACATCTCAAAATTTCAATTTAAAATTTTATTTCGTCTCAAATAACTTAAACAACATCCAGCTCAATCACCACAAGAAAAATTACGAAACTTGGCCAAAAACAATTGCATTCAATTTCAATTTGCTGTTGCCGATAAATAAACCTTGGCAATGACAAAAACTCTTGTGGGTTGCAAATTGCAAATTGAAAAACGTGCATTTTGGCTAAAACGAATCGCAGCAATCAATTTAAATATATGTAGAAGAAGCATGCAACGCTTGAACTTTAAATAATAAAATTTTGCATTTTTTTATTGGCGTATTAAAAACGTTTTATTAAATTTCAAAAGCCAGGTGTTTCTTGGTTTTTTTTTTGTATTATGTAATTTGTGTATTTGATGAAATGCTGAAAAAAGAATGAAAATTTAGTTGTGAGAACGACAAATCCAAACAAGAACCCGAAATCCAAGGAAGGCAACTAATTTAAATACAAAGAAGCATCTAAAAGACAATGCATACAAAAACAAACAAAAAAAAAAAACGCTTTCGCAAAACCGCACCCGCGAGCTTCTAACTGCCTCTCCACACTGCACTTAATGTTAAATTTAAATTTATGTGCACATAAAAAGTGTATTTCGATATATTTGTTGTTCAATTTGCATTGTTATTGAACAAGTAGAGAGTATTAAATCTTTGCCAGAAAAAACTGGAAACTTAGAAATAGATTTAGCTGCGAAAATTGTTTAATTGAATGCAAAGAGTGTCACTGGGCAAGCCGGTTGCTTGCTCGCTTCTCGCTCCTCCACTTGATATTGTTTGCAGTTGTGCAAATTAAAACAATTATATGAAATTATGCAAAGTACGCAGCAGCAGCAGCAGCATCAGCAGCAGCAGCAGCAACAACAAAAACAGCTGCATAAATGAGCTGACGGAAGTGACAACGTCGCCAAAGTGAATGTCTGCAGCGATTGACTGACTGACTGACTGACTGACTCTGCGGCTGACTGACTTAGTGACTGACTAACTTACCAAGCGCCTGGCACAGCTGCCGCACAGCTCGAGCTATTTACTCTTGCCATGCGACCAGGCTTTAGCATATTTTATTACACATACGCCCTGTAGGCGCCTTTGTCTGCCTTATTCATAGCTAAATATCCCGCTAAAGCTTACTGCCTATGTGTAGCTAATTGACTGATTGATTGAGAAATTGACCGCTTACCGCTTCGCACAGCTCTTGTCATCATTTGCTGGCCTGAGATCAGGCTCTACTATATTATATTACACATACGCCCTGTGGCGCCTTTAAGCGCAGCATCTATAGCTGTCCAGCTAAGGCAGCTGTCTACATAAAACCGACTGACCGACTGACTGATTAATTTAGTAGCTGACTGAGTGCTTAACACAGGCATTGTCGTTTGTATGACCCTTTACTTTATCACACGTACGCCCTGTGGCGCCATTGGCTGCCTGTCGCATCATTTGCGCTTTATCTGCATAGCTATATAAGAGTATATTCGTATGTATTTATCTATTCATCTTAGACAAACTCTATCTATCTATAACTTGTCTATGGTGTGTATGCAATTGCATTATGTAATCAATTTCCAGCGACTTTGTGTCCATGCTGCGCGTACGCTCGCACAATTATATATTTTTTGTCTTTGTAGTATTTTTTTTTGGGTGTTCGTATAATTTTCATTATCTAATATGCCAGCGTGCATTCGGTGTCTAGTATGCATGATTTTATTTGTTGTTTTATTTTTGTGGCATCCCACGAGCTGTAGCAATAAATATTCATAATTTTGTTAACAAGCCAGCAACAAATTTTAATCTTTATTTTTTGTTGTTTTTTTTTAGGCATTTCAGTGCATAAAATGCGGCGTACACAAATACATTTGCTGTGCTGTGGTAAGTCAAGTAATAATAAGAAATTATTTTTTAAAAAATGCAAGCTTAGAAGTATACAAAATTGTTGTAACATTATTTTTTTTACTATTGTGCTCTTGGTTATCTTCAACTGCCAAACATATATGCACATATAGGTAAATGCAGGTGTGAATATAAGGGGTAGATGATTTAGAAGATATATTTAGTATATCATACTCAGATAAAACTAAAACAAATATTACACTTCATTTTAATGCCCTTGAAGTAAGCAATATAATTTTATGAAACAAAAACGGAATTTTGTATTATAAACGCTTTTGTTTTTTAAAGTTTCGACAATAGCCCAAACGCGTCTTAAACTATATATAT
Source organism: Drosophila ezoana (assembly GCA_035045725.1). Lineage (NCBI taxonomy): Eukaryota > Metazoa > Arthropoda > Insecta > Diptera > Drosophilidae > Drosophila > Drosophila ezoana. The sequence continues at coordinate 3,714,164 of JAWNOU010000051.1, forward strand.
ATATATATATATATAGATAATTTTTTCATATCATTTAACAGCCATCAGATGTAGGTCATCTTTCATAGACACACCATATATCAGTTAATCTGAGCTGCCTCATTATAATTGTGAAAGTCCGTTTCTGCTTTAGATCTCCTTGAGTTGTTGTCAACACAATCTTTGTTTATTCAATTTTCAGGCAGAATGCAAATTATTTATTTTTAAATTTATTGCGCCTTTCAATTTGTTGTCACAACTTTGTGTTGAAAAAGACGTGTAAGTAAATACGAAAGACGACGCCCACATTTTGCAACAATCCTTGACCTTGTCAACGCAGTGCAGATTCCCACAATCCATTAACGCTAACGGCACATTTAAGCCAGGCTAAAAGCGAAGCTCGACGCGTGACGCGTGACGCATGCGTAGGCAGCAAATCGCCGGAAAAAAAGCATCATAAAAAAGGTGCATAAAAGAGGCGGATTGCGTGTCTTTGTTTGTTGTTGTTGTTTTTTGTTGCTGTCGTGCGACAAATAAAACAAAAAAACGTGAAGACCTGGGTTGAAGACATGCGTTTGGGCTGAGCTGTTAATTAATGTACAGCTGTCCCAGGTGAATGCCTGGGAAATGCCCAGAGAAAATGCCACATTTAAACGTTCATTAGCCGCTGACCCAGACCCAAATGTCGGTGCGCAGACAAAGATATTGCTGCTTAACTAACCGTCTAAAATCAACAATAAATGCCGAAAATAATATGTAAGCTATTGGACAATGCAAATATTTGTGTAATTGGCGAGTGTGCGCCGCATCATCGCGCCAGCTCGATGCTGTCCACATGGCGTATGCTTAATGTTGGCTCATTCACTTCGCGTTTTATTTCTTCTTTTTGGGGCGTTTCAATCAACGTGCGCAAATTATGGGCAATTGTTTAATTATCTGTGGCAGCAACACCCTCGATAAAGCAAACGCTGGCATCTTCGGTTACTTCGGTTATTCACGGACAATTGAATAATGATTCATATAATCACGACGATTATGCAGCAATCGAACCTTGAATCTTGCGGTTACGACTTTTTGGTGGTGTCGTCTGCAATTCCAGCCGCCAATCCATCAGCCATAGCTCTTACTTTATCTGTTTGCCACATACATTTAATTGTTTGTATGCTTTGAAAATTTAATTATTTCATTTGCTGGCCTAAGGTCAGTAACTCGCCACAACATCGTCATCGCCATCGTCCATCGCAGTCACAGTCACGTTCACAGTGACAGTCACTGTCACACTTTTAGCGTAATTCGGCAATGAATATACAAAAGTCAAGGTTGGTTCAGTGCTCACCATTCGGGAAGTTAATATTATATCATATTAAATCAAATTTATCAAAATTTCAAGACATAGCTTAGATAATAAATGGCTTGAATCTGTAATTAGTTATATTTAGATGCATTCGAATGATATTGAAATGACAGCTTGATATTAGTTGAATCTTGAAATAAATGAATAAATAAGCAACTACAAAAAGCACATGATACTCTTTTCTTCCATAATGTAATTTATTTCATTTTAATTTAACATTATAAATATTATTTATACATATTTTTGTTACTCTTCCGCAGCGCTTCTCCTGGTGGCATATTTAAGCCAAGCCAGCGCAGAAACCAAGGTAAGAGCTTCTTAAGCTTAAATCCAAGCTGTATCCTTATAAGCCCACTTTACTGTTTGCAGCTCCGCACGCCGGCTCGCGTTCTGGCCAAGCAGACGGGCGCCACACAGTTTGAGGAGGAACGCTATGAGACGCACACGAACTGCAATGAGCACAAGCACCATCTGAAGAAGCGCGCCTCCGACGAGGATGTGGACTATGAGGTTTATCAGGGCGTAGTGGGACGACCAGGCATTGATTTTCCCATCTATCCGCGGATACCAAAGACCACATTCAGTTGTCGCTCCTACGGCAACGGCTACTTTGCCGATATGGAAACGGACTGTCAGGTAGGTGTGCAGCTGGAAGATGGGAGCCAAAAGGAGGTTAACTCTTACTCTTTCTGCAGGTCTTTCACATTTGCGAGGAGGGTCGCAAAATCTCGTTCCTCTGCCCCAATGGTACCATATTCCAGCAGAGCGAGCTCACCTGCGACTGGTGGTTCAAGGTCAACTGCCTGGGCTCCTCCGGCTACTACGCCGAGAGCGCTGAGATCCTCAACAAGCAACGCGTGCACCGTGTGCGCCCCTCGGTGCCAGTGCAGGGCTTCAATATTGTGGGCGGTGGCTTGAATATCAAGCCCAAGGTGACACCTGCTGCGGGTCAAGGGCGTGCGGCCACACGTGCGGGCAGCAAATCTGATAGACGCATCGATTCCACGGAGGATCTGCATGCCTCGCTGGAGAGCGTTGACTTTGATGATGTCTCTGGGGAGAAACAGCGAAAGGTGCTGCCCAGCATTGATAACAACAACAACGAACATGAGACGCAAATCGCAGCCGAGAGCTCATCCTTTGTCAGTGGTGCGAACAAGCGTCGCAACAACAACAACAGCAATGGCAATGCCAATTCCAATCCCAACAGCAATGATGATGCAACCATATTGAAGCCAACACGGAGTCGCAGCAGCAGCAGCAGCTCCTCCCAGGAGCGCAGCACAAAGGTGCGTGGCGAGTCCAGAGAGCGTGCCCGCAACGGCCAACGTGGACAGCAGCGGTATAAGGAGCTAGACAGCGAGGAGCAGCAGAGCAAGGAGAAGAGCAGGGATAAACTAAAGGAGAAGCCCGAGTTCTACGAGACACACTCGACCCGGCCCGTCCAGCACACTACGCCCTATTACACACCCAGCAGCTACTCAACGGTGCGCCGCCTGGAGCCCAGCAAATCGACGCCCTACTACACGCCCACTGTGCCCAGCGTACCCAAGTCCAAGTCCACCGAGGGTAAGCTGAATTACATTAAAGGCCTTCATTCCGCAACCACGCCCAATCCGAACCGCTTTGGCAGCGCTGGCATTTCAAGTCTATTCCTGGAATCCTCACAGGCGCCCAAGAGCGCCAAGCCTACGGCCAGCGCTAGTCTGGAGCTGGACAGCACCTATAGGCCAGTGATCATAGGCATGCGCCATCATTACGATGTAGCCAGCTCTGGGGAGCTGAAGCGTCTCGCAGAGAGCATCAACTCGAATGCGGAGCAGGCGCCCAAGAAGAGTGAAAGTAATCGCGATTACTTGCCCACAACGCCAGCGCCGACAGCGACGAGCAGTGGACCCACCTATTTGCCCAAAGTAGGCGCCGTTGTGCCCAGATCCAATGCAGAGGCAGCTGGTGGTGAATCGTTGCTGTTTGCACCGAATCCCGTGAAAGAGGAGTCCGTTTACCGCAATGTACAGGATATGCTGAAGACTGTGAGTCTGTTGAAGGATCAATTCGAAGATGTGGAGTTGAATGCACAGCCTGCATCAAATGCTCGCGCTGGCCTGGAAATACCGCCCTCGTCCGGCCCAGATGCGCTCGTCTCGTTGGCCAAGTACTTTGCTCAGGAGCACAATGAGTCAAGCAATGCTCTGCTCAAGCCGGAGAAGAGTGTGGTGCATACCAAGCTCTCTGTGAAGCCGCCGGCACCCCTATTACCAACAGTGAAGCCATCTGATACGACAGCCACATTGACCACTTCCGAGACGCCTCCAAGCATTAGCGAGCAGGCCGACGATATTAAGCAGAGCCTGCTCAGCGACAAGACCGTGCAGAAATATAGCAATCTCTTTGGCCTAAAGGCGGCCAAGGGCCGTGGCTCAGCTCAGGGTCAGGCTGATATTAGCACAGGTCTGCTCTCCGCCCAGCTGAATGAGACGCAGCTGCCGGCCAAGTCGGCGGACTACCAGCCCTTCCCCCAAATTGGCAGCACGGGTTCCACTATAGGCGCACTGGCAGAGAAGCCTGAGTCGCGCAAAATAGCGCAAATTTTCTCAAACGCTTTGACCAACTATCTGGACAATCCCGGCAGCTTTCGTGCAGAGCTAGCGGCGCGTGCGCGACCCACCGAGCCGCCAAACTTCAAGCCAGTGACGACAACAGATGCCACCTTATTCAGCGACGGCACAGCCAAGTATTATCTGCCCACGAAGCCCTCGCCGGATGTGACGACGCCGCAAAACATTGCGTTCGAAATCAATCACAAGTTCGACTCAACGCCAGCGCCGGAGTACTCCACAACCACGGAGCTGTACGAGCTGAGCACCAGCAGAGCACACGATTCGGAGCTGGAGCTATCAGCGGAGCTGTCGCCGCCCAGTGCCGATTCCGGTGAAGGAGATGAGTCGCTGCAGCAGCAGCAGACGCAGTCGTTTGTCAAATCACGCAACGATCTGCTGCAGGATGCACGTCCTCAAAAGCTCATCACGACGCACAAGCCCACGGAGAATCCGTGGGCGCTGAAATCGCAAACGGATTTCCTCGATCCACTGACCATCAACGATGCTCTGATGAAGGAGCAGCGCACAACGACCACGACGACAACAACAACCAGCACCTCCACGCCGTTTACATATTCGCCCAGATCGTTGGGCGGTAGCACGACAGGCACACAGACGACCACGGGCTCGCCGACGCACTACGAGTGGGATGATATATTCCGGAGCTATGATATACCACGCGATGCGCTGCCCTCGAGCACCGGCCTGCAGCGCATAGCCAACAAGCTGTTCGGCGGACTCAACGAGCAGGAAGCGCTGCATTTACGCAATGTCATGGCCAAGGCGGAGCACGATCGTCAGGTGCTGAGTCTGTTGCTGCTGCTTATCCAAACCTGTGATGATAGCAATGGCAAGGCACTGGAACGCTCCCGCAAGCATCTGTTAAATGCGCTCATCGACATCGACAGCAAGTTGCCCGGCAAAAATGTAGCCAGGCAGCAGCTGGCAACGACTACGACGCGTGTGCCCGTAACCACATTCCGACGCACTGGCAATGCGGATTACTATACGAGCACCACGGCACCCGGCTATACGACTAGCACAGAGCTGCCGCTCTCAACCAGCACGGCGCCGGGCAGCTATGAGGAGACCACAAAGTTCGAGATACGTGTCGAGGATGTGGACGATGCTGACTTGGCGGCAACAACGCCAGCGACGACGCCGGCGCCAGCGCACACGGAGATCCATTCGGATCGTCGTGCCCTGGAGCTGCTCAAGTCATTGTATTCGCTGGCATCGAAGTTTAGCAGCAGGCGATAGGATTGCCAATGCCAACGGTTGCCGATTCCTAATGGCAGTGTGGCCAGCGCTGCGAAAGTATGCGAGTAAATGCTTAACTTTTAGTCAACTCTCTATGCCCCCCGGCGCCCACGAACCGTCCAATACCCTCCTCTCACTTGGCTTGCAAACTGAGTATTTTAGCTTAAATTTTGATATTAAACATATTTTGTATACCCTGTTCTATTGACAATTCTTCTTTTTCGCAACTAGTTTGTAAATATGTAAAAGTTTGAAAACGAAATACTCGTAGAAAATACTCGATTATCATAATACTCTAACTTTACATTACATCGAGTTGTATTTAATTAGTTTCTTTTAGTTTTAACTACAAATTACGAGTATTTTCCATATTTTTCCCAATTAATTCTGAACAATCCATATGCCCATATATACATATGTTGTCTTTATGTCTTGCTCTTTTTTGTAAATATTTATTTAACGTTAATAAAGTACATATAAAAATAAATAAAAACAAAAAAATTATTAACATGACTTGAGTTATTTGAGTAATTTCCTTCTATAGACAATCGAAAAGGAAACTTAATAAATATATATATTAAAATTAAAATGTGAAACTTGGCTGATTGTTCCTATAGCATAAAATAGCCGGATGCTGGGCTAGCTACTGAATTTGCCTTTAATTGAACAAACTAAGTTTTGCACGTAATTGTTTGCATAAAGTCCTCGACAAAGTCAACACTGTAGGGAACACACCTAGTTGATGCAGAAGAGTAAGAAACGAAACTCAGCTCCCTTTCCAAAAACACAGACATATGCTTTTCACTTGGAGGACACAGCATTTAACTCTAACTATTGATCTTGAAGCTCTTCATATGTATACACACAAACCATTTTCATTTAATATTATGCATCACTTCATTTATTTTTAATCATGTTGTACATTTTACTGTAACAGAACAAAACGCTATGAAGATAGTATAATTTGTTTAATTTAGGTTTTAATTTACCTCAATAATCATGGCTGTTACCCTCCAACATAATCTAGATAATTATATACAGGCAACAAAATTCATGGCTCAGTTTAAAAAGATTTGAGCCCACAGAGCATATACACAATGTTAACGCATAAAAAGATAATCCAACAAGCCATGGAATAAACAACCACCTACAATAAATCAATAAAAATTGGTTACACATTAAATAACTCAACTTGGATAATCGAAAAACTCTAAACACAAATGCGATTGTCTTGGCCTGCCAGTTCCAACTAAAGGTCAAATAGAACAAAAAGACATAAAGCGCTCATGTAATCAGGCAAAAATTTAAATATTTTTGTCATTTTCTATTTGAAGCGAAAAAAAAGAAACAAATTGTCAATGGCTCAAGGGCGCAACGGAATCAGATTTCAATTGGATTGCACTTGAAATGCAATACATATATAATTAAATTACGTATACGTAACGTAGCAAATTGTTACGTATACGTACGGGTGTACAAGCAGATCCGATAGCTGGGCAACAATGGTTAATTCAATGTCATAAATCTGCTAAAGCGCAAGCACGAAACCAACTGACGAACTGTCAAACCGACAAACTGTCGATCCACATAAACATAAATATCGCAAAGATGCCGCAACCGGGCTGCAGCCAGCTCAGAACATTTTCATCTATAAATGTCTCTCGCCGTTTGCATGTGGCTTGCAGTTGGTTCTGACGAGTGGTGCTGCTCACAGGCAAAAGGCCTTAAGGACTCGAAACACGAATTACAACTAGAACTAGAAATTGTTTATTTATTTTGCCATGCTGGTACAACGTTACGCCGCCGCCCTCTTGGCAGGTGAGTAAAGCCAAACACAGCTGCGGCTCAGGGTCGGCGCGTAACTCAACAGTAACCGACCCGCCTCAGCATTATTAGCACTTCCTTTGGAGCTGCTCTTGCCAGTTGTTGCCAGTTGTTGCCAGTTGTTGCTGTTGTTGTGGGCGTCTGTCTGTCTAAGTTTTTGCTGCCTTGCATATTTACGAGGCATGCGTCTTGTTTTTGGCCACAAGCGAACAGCAATTGCAATTCTTGGCAGCCCATTGATGTGGCAGTGCGTTGTTGTGCCACAGTGGCACGTGGAACGTAAATACCACACTTAATGTTAAGCAAACTAAGCTGAATTTCCATTTAAAACTAACCTGTGCATATAATTAATTATACTTTCAATTCTATTTATTGAAGTATTTATATATGCTATTGAAAAATTAAATAAACAAATTTATTTATTTCAAAAAGGACTACGTGGCACTTCCTTCAGCATTTCAAGTTGATCTCATAGTTGGTTTTCGTATTCAACCAAAATGTCATTCATTTCAATTTGCTTATTCAATTCATTAATCAATTGAATAAAATTTCTGTTCAACTTCAAATTAATAAATACCTAAGTATTAACATATTTTAGATTGTTTTTAAATAAAGCACATAGCTGATTTTCTTAGTCAACCAAAATTGCACTATTTTTCAATTTATAAGCCAATTATAAATTGAAACAAATTTCTCTTCAGCTTCAAAACAAATATTTAAATATTAAATTGAACGAATTTCAATCTATTTTTGATTGAAAGTCCAAATGAATCGAATTGAATTCACCCATTCAACTTCAATCTCGAGGATTGTAACTAATTTTCCGCTAATTCAACTCGCACCACTGTGCAAGACACCTGAGTAGGAAACTGATAAATAAAGATCGCAATGTAGAACCGTCCGCGTTTGCTATCAGTGGCAAGCATCGCATCTGGCATCGTACTTGGCCCTAAATTGAACATGGCCCAAACGCTGTCGAAGCTGCGGCTCAGTTCATTTCGATTTGTTGCGTTGACTGGTTCGAAACTCGGAGCGAATAGCCAAAATCTCTGCCAGATTTTACGCAATTAGAAAGCTTTAATGTTCTTGAATTCAATTGTTACAGTTTTCCTGCTGCTCTGGTGCGGAAGTGGCGCCCAATTGCAGGTACAGGTGAGTTGGGAATACTATCGTCAATAAAGTCTTATAAAAATTCTTTCGCTGTCAGGCACAAAGCGGCTATAACTATGTGCGTCCGGAACTGGCCACAACGGCAGGCGGCGGAGCTATAGCGGGTCGTTTGCAACCTGGTGCCTATCCCACGGGCACAGCTCTGCCCTTGACGCCTGCGCCGGCCACAGCCTATGGCGCCGGATTGTTTCCTTCGCCAGCAGTGGGCTATACGCCCAGTGGACAGGCAACGACAGCTTTTGGAGCACCTGCTGCAGCTGCCGTGGGCAGCGTCCCCAATCTGCCAAGACGCCCTACTGGCTCTGGTTTACAGAGCGCATCTTCTGCAGCCCGCGGCGGTCCTTACGGACCACAGCCGCAGTATAGCAACACAGCGGTGGGATCGTCGGGTGCGCGTGCGCCCCTTGTGGATGATTACAGCGACGGCGCCGATGGTGACTACTCGGCCATACCCGGAGAGCCCGGCGTGGATTATCCCGTATACGCCCAAGTGCCACGCACCAATTTCGACTGCTCACAACAACCACTTCCGGGCTACTATGCGGACATTGAAGCCCAGTGCCAGGTCTTTCACATTTGTGCACTTAATCGCACCTACTCCTTCCTGTGTCCCAATGGCACAGTGTTTAGCCAGGAGACGCTGGTCTGTGTGTGGTGGAATCAATATGACTGCGTCTCGGCGCCTAGTCTGTACGCCAACAATGCCTACATCTATGACTATAGTGGTACCAGCTCCAGCTCCAGTTCCAGCAATCTAAATCTGAATGCCAATGTCTATCGAGGTGGTTCGCAGCCTGTGAATACGGCCTACGGAGCAGTTGCTCCATCTACCTCTGCTGGCGGCGCGCTGCGCGCTACTGGTGCCCCACAGATCGCAGGCTACAATGCACAGCGTGGCGCCTATGCCTCACCCTCACCCACGCCCACACAAGCGCAATCTTTGTATGGTGCTGGCACCATTATACGCCCGGCTGGTGTCTCGGGCACTGTGCCTGCTCCAGGTGCCAATCGCTTAGCGCCAGCCACAGCTGCTGCTGGTCTGGCGGCCACCGCGGCGGGCTTACTGCCCGACAATGCTGTAGGCAGCTTTGCTCAACCCGTCGTTGCCGTTGGCAATCGAGAGTATCTGCCGCCGGCCACCGTTGGCCAACGCCAACAACGCACTCAAGCATAGACGTAAAGAAATCCAAGCATCTGTACCCGGTTAAATGGCAATAGACTCGATTGACCCTAGGCTTAGCATATTTAGCATGTACATCCACACACTTAGGAGCTCCTTACACAACTATTGTAGTTAAAACTAAATTCATATGTATTCAGTTCTTATACTTTATATAAATTGCATTTGTTTAAAACCATTTTCTTTAATATTTACAAGGGGAAACTTGAAACGTTAATCGAGTTTTTTAAATTTAAGCTTAAGATGAACAGAATTAAGTAAACTACTGAAATGTTCAGTATCAATGTTTCTATAACAACTTCAAAGTTCTAAAACTTAAAAAACGATACCTAATCCTTTACAAAATAGTTCGTCTTGTTGCTGACAGTTGCGCCCAAGGTTCTGGGCTCCTGAATTATAAATTTAGTGTTTGGTAAGTTCACTAAGAAAATCTAATTGCAGCGCGTTTTTGGACATGGTTCGTTTTGCCCTTGCGTCTTTTAATAACTTTCCATAGTGCTGTTTAAAATCTGAACGTAAATACATATTTCTGCCCCTCTTCAGCTTGGGTTCGCCCTGCTTGGGCAGGGGTATAGTGGGATTAAACGCCATTTGCGTGCTGTCGTACTGCACAAAGAGTTCATGGGCATTTCTGGAGATGAAAAATAGATCCGTTAGCTTATATTCAAGCTATGTTTATGTTATAATCTATTACTCACAGTTTGCCTATATCTGTGGGCAGCGCACCCTCACCGGACGCTGGCACGCCATTGGCTATATGCGCAGCCATGCGACGCACCGTGGGATGATAATGCCGCGCCAGTAGCGAGAGCTCATAAAGCGAAGTGCTCGCCGCATTGCAGTACTCGGGATCATCCAGTTCAGGATCATAGCGACCGGATCCAATAGTGGTGTCCGTATCGAGTAGCGCATCCAGCACCGAGGTCAGCTGGAATGTCTGCTTAATGGTGCCCAGCGTGGCCAGTGTGCCATTGTGCAGCAGATGAAGACTGCCTGTAAGCAGACGCTTGACAAAGGCCATCAGCCGCTGTTGGCTCATGTTGCGCCGTCTCTTAACCAGCACCTCATCCAGTGTGCGTAGAATAATGGCAAAATCATCATGATTCTTGCCCGCCTGAACGACCAGCATATTACGATAGAAATGCTGATAAAAGCGTATGGGATCTATGTTTAACACTTCACCCTGACCGGAGAGTATAACAAAAATGGTTTGGATGCAGTGCAGCTGCTCACGATAACCCAAGTCCTGTTCCTCAAGAATGCGATTTAGCACATCTATGAGATCGGAGAAGAACTCCAGATTGATAACATGAGCGAATCTGTAAGTCAGCATATAAGTTGGATTCTTTAATAGGGATGTCAATTGCAGTACTCACTCTGCCAGACCCTCCAGTATCGCGCTTAGCACCCGCGACGTAGGATCATTCTTGAGCACACGGAAATATATAGTGAAGACCATTTTGATAATTTCTGTCAGTTTGTGGTGCTTGGTCTGCTTATTTTCCTCGGCGCGCGTCTCCTCTAGTTCTTTATTGACCTCGGTGAGTTTCTTGCGGCGCTTGCGCTCCTTTTTGGACAAGCTAAGCAGGCGCTGGCGATGCGACTCCAATTTCTTTTGCTTCAGTTCATTTTCCTTTTCGGCATCCAGATTGACATGCTTGATCTTAAGGCCCATCATGCACGTGATGCACTCGACATGCACGTTGTTTTGTTTGGACTTGATCAGATGATTGATGCGACGCACAATAAACAACGTCATGTCCAGCCGCTTGTCGCTGCCGAACAAAGTGCGGAAGCATTGATTGACTGCCACACGCATTGTTCCATAGTTGCAGTTGAGCATATAGACCAGCAGCTGGGCAATGTTTTGCACGTAATTGAAGTAGGGATGTGCTATTAGCAGATCGCACATGCATTGCACTGCCACGGTGGCCATTTTGATGGTTTGTGGTGTCTTTTGGCCACCACGTTTGTTCACCTGGGCCGTCAGCTGTTCCAGCTTCTGCAAAAACTTCTTGAACTGCTGCAGCAGCGCATTTTCAAAGGTAACACGATCTAGTGTGGCTTTGCGTACGGTTTGCATCTTGGTATCCACCTGACCAACACGATACTCGGGCAGAATATCCTTAAATATTTCCGTGATGGAAATGATTGCTAGTTTGCGCACAGCGAGAAGATTGGGAATGCCAGTTTCTGCATTCATCTCATCCATGAGCTCATAGAGCGCATTAATGTTGCGCATTTTATCCTCAGGTCTTTCCAGGATACCAGAACAGATGATGCCTATGCGATATTTTTGGCGCTCTATTTCCTGCTGTCGGGCAATTAACAAATCTGTGGTTGATACCAGCTTCTGTTTGGGCACGGGCGCCTCATCATTGACCACATCGTCGTCGCTGTCCTCAAAGACAGCATCGCTGTCTTCCTCTTCGTCCTCTTCAGCCTCTACCTCTTCCTCCTCCACCTCTGGCTTGCGCTTCGGTTTCGGTACATAGTCAACTTCTGTGGTTCGCGTTATGATCTCACCATCGCGTGATTTAATGGGCAACAAGTTGACTTTTACCTTTTGAGCTGCTTGCTCTTTTTTGCTGGCCGTTGCGTAGGCCATTTCCAGACCCACTGACTGCTGCTGCTCCTCCAATGGCACTGCCTTTGCCTTGCGCTTGCGTTTGTTTGCCTGCAGCAGTGCCAGATCATCGCCGTCCAACATGTCCGCAACGTTGTCCAGCAGCTGCTCCCCGCCAAGCTCATCTCCATCCTCATCAGCATCGAGTTCTCGGAGCAATCCAAGTGACTGCTGCTTATTATGTTTCTTGCGCTGCGCCAGATTGTCACGCTTGTGCGCCTTTTGAGAGAAGATGTTTTGTCCATGTTCACGTTTCGAACTTAACTGCTCGCGTTTCTGTTTTATTTTTTGTTGTTGCTGTTTGCTCAGCGGTGCCTTCTTTGATTTCAAGTGTGCGGCACGCTTCACAGAACTGATTTTCACCTTTTTCTGCAAGTGTCAAAAATATATAAAGTTACTTAGTATAAATTCGTGCTTTATTTAACACTTACCGTGCCCATTTTATTTAAATTTTAATAGATAAAAGCTGTAATTAACAAAATTCAAAGCGAGCACATGGCATTTGCAGTTGCCAATAGCGATGGGAATAAATTATTGCATGTTATCGACAGTACTAACGAATGGGTCTATCGAAGCATCGCACGTATCGACTGCCGCCACGCTATTACAGTTCAGTGTTAATCAGCTGTGAAGTGATGTTTTCCTTTTACTATACATACGTTTATTATCAGAATGTCGGACGATGAAGAGGACTACATGTCCGACAAGTTCTTAGCGGGGTAAGTAAATCATTAAACTGCTAGCTAGTTGGCTTTATTAATGTATTTACTCTTGCAGTCTACAGGAAGTACGCCCCAGCTTAGTAAATAATCGCGCCAAGAAGCGTCAAATCCAAGTGCAAACAAAACAGGAAGAAAACAGCAAGCGACAGCGCGAAGCAGCCAATGCCACCACAGTAGATAATACGAGGCTGCAACAATCTTTAAATAAGCCGCTCGCAGCGGATAACAAAGGCTTTCAGCTGTTAGCCAAAATGGGCTACAAGGCAGGCAGTGGCCTGGGTAAACAGGGCGATGCACGCATAGAGCCCATAGGCATTAGCATAAAATACGATCGTGGTGGGCTTGGGCGGGAGGCAGCGATTGCTGAGCTGGCAGCCAAGCGACAGGAGCTGCGGCGAGAGCATTTGCTGCGCAAAGCAGGCATTGGATCCGGTGAGGAAATCACCACAGAGGAATATCGCCGGCGAGCTACACAAAAAGCTGAAGAACGCAAGCTTCACTACGATGTAAAGCGTTGCCAGCAAACGTGCGAGTCGCTAGATCTGGCAGCAGGTGTCACAGAACCAGATCTTGACTTTTTCTGGCCACCCAAACTCATAGAGCCAAGCGAAGAGACAGAAGCTGAGGCGGCAGTAGTTGAAGCAGCAGAGCCAGAAGAGAAGGAGGAACAGTACAGTGCAGGCGAGCAGCTGGAGCTACTGACCAGCTATCTGCGCACCGCCTACAAATTTTGTTATTGGTGTGGCACGCACTACGAAAGCGCCGAGGATTTGGACAGCAACTGTCCCGGTTTGACGCGCGATGAGCATTAGCATTAGTTAGATCTTATATCTAAATTAATCATTTAAAAGTTAGTTTCACAAAATACGTGCACATTTATATATTACAACAAATGGTAGTCAAAAAACAGTTATGCCTAGCGGTGTACTATGATTGAGTCGGATTGAGGCGTCCAATTAGAATGCGGCTACACGCGTCCCTCTAATTTCTGTATAAGATCATGCGTCTGCTCGATGACGCTGTAAATAAATGGTCGCTCCATTGGATCGATGCGCAGCATGTACTTAATCAGTTCATGCATGTCCTGTGGAATTAAAAGTAATCAAGTAAAGTTTATGTTTGTACTGATTGACTTACCTCTGTATATATTGAATCCTCAGGAATGTTTACATTGCCGCTTAACACGGCCAAGGCAACGCTATCGCCACGCTCATAGATGGGATCGAATGGGCTGTTAAAGTAGCACATGGCATACAGCACACAGCCGAGACTCTGAAGGAAGGAAACAGTAACCAAGTGCTAACAAATTTATAAAATGTAACTCACCCAAATATCCGTGCGTTCGTCGATGGTGCAATACGTTTTCACGGTAAAAAGCTCGGGCGCTCGATAAACAATTGAGCTGCGCTCCTCAGCCTCGTCTTGCAGCCGTTGCGCATCTGATTGACCGCAAATTTGTAGGCGCGCCTCTGTCATGGAGCCGAGGTCCACAATGATGGGCTCAAAAGAGTCTGATAAGCATATGTTGGCAGTTTTCAAATCACGGTGCGCCAGCGGCACTGGCTTTGCCTCATGTATGGCCCGGAGACCTTCACAAACGCCCAAAAAGATTTGCAATATCTGTGCCTCGGGCATATGATCCTGTTTCCGTGCGCGCAGCTGCAAGTGATCAGACAGCGAGCCATGCTTGTAGTAGGGTAACACAATGAACAAGGTGCTCGTCGTGTTTATCACAATGTCCGCCTGGCCTTTCAGCTCGTAGTCAACGACGCGTATGACATGCTCCGAATCGGTTTTACGACAATTCTCGATTTCACGCAGGGCAATATTCTGATCCTCGATGCTGTGGCAAGTTATACGCTTTATCGCATAGCTGCGCCGCGTTGCCGCATTCACCGCTAGGTCAATCAAACTGAAGCCCCTGCAGCAGATAGTGTAAACTTTGAGATTAGATAGCAGTAGCTGTGTAACGGGAATAATTGTACCCTTTGGGAGGGGGCAACGAAGTGAGCTAGAGTTAAACGCAACTGTGACTGATAAGTATGACCTCTTGATGAAATCAAGAACTATGTACTTAAGTTTTAGTACAGACTTGCAGCTGTTACAGGGTATCTAGCATTCAAAACATTGCAAAACAGTCTTGTAACGGGACTTTAATTTGTGGTTTAATTTTACCCTTGTGCCAGGCGTTCGCGTACTGTGTAGCGGGAGCCATTGATGTTAAGCTTCTCTTTGCTGCAAAAGCAGCCACGTTTTACAATTAGCGTCCACCCAATGCTGTGCATTTTACTTTCTCTTATTAATTATTTACAAGACGCACAAACTTCGAGCTTAAGAAACTACCTAAACAACAACAACTAATTAATGTCGCGCTGCACAGCTGTTGGCAAAGACAGGGCTGTTAACTGCAACACATGCCACATGCTGATGTGGCGTTGCCACCTGGTGCAATATAATCAACTAAGTTGAACAGTATATTTTTTAACGCAATTTTAAACGCTTTCCTCGTTTAATTAATGATGATAACCACGGAAGACGCTTGGCAGGATCTCATTGGCATCAGCGCCGATCCGCCTGACAGGCGCGATAAATGTGAGCAATGCAAGTAAGTCAATAAAACCAAAACAAACCCTGTTTAATGCAAAGTCTTTCACAGACGACCCGTAGTTGTCTGCTGGTGCTCCGCGTTACCTCAGCCGCCCCTTGCGGTGGCCTCTCAAATTGTGATACTGCAACATCCCGCGGAGGAGAAGCGTTCGCTGCGCACAGCTCTGATGCTGCAGCTGGGGCTCAAGCCTGGAAAATGTGTGGTTTACAAGGGCAAGCGATTTCCCAATGCCCGGCACCCAGCTGAGCTGCAGCGTGTGCTTGATTCGCCACAGACGCTGCTCCTGTATCCTAGTAAAGATTCAGTGCCATTGGAGCAGATCGATCGAAGCGCAGGACCGTATACACTCGTGCTCATTGACGGCACCTGGCCGCAAGCGAAGGCTATCTATGCCAGCAGTCCGGCACTGCATCGCCTGCGCCAGGTCAAACTAATTGCGGTGGGCATAAGCGATTACATTATACGTACACAACCCACCGAGGGATGCTTAAGCACACTGGAAACGGCGGCGCAGTGTCTGGCAGTGCTGGAATCGCAGCCTGAGCTGCGCCAGGTGCTGGTGCGACCGTTGCATGCACTATGCAAATACCAGCTCGACAATGGCGCCGTGGAGCACCAGTCAAAAGAGTTCCTGATGAAAACCAATCAATATCCCAAACCTATTGGCAAGAGGCTAAGTCGCTTATTGAACTACAGTAATACGGTGTGCGGCAGTGCTAGTCCTCTAGAGCAACAGGCGGTTACGCAGAAGTCTTGATGAACGAGGCCACAATATGGTTAATGCTCTGTGCGGAAATGTGCTTTTATTTTTAATACATACTATAAACTATTTGTAATTTATATAATTATGTGCGCATATATGTGCTTCCAAGTGGTTTTTGGAATTTAGACCATAGGATTGTTCCTGGCATCTGTCAGAGCACGCATCATAGCACATTGTGCAATTGCATAAGCCCTAACACAAGCATTCTGTTCATCCACTGCAATAATTATAAATTAAGAGTTAATCATGTATTGTATATTTTTGCCGATTGCTCTACTCACTGCCCTGGGATTCACAAAACTCTATGGAATCACCCGTTGCTGGCCACATATATTTGCGCACCACATCCGGATTCAGCTTAAAGTTTTCTATCAAGCCAGCTTTTTCGAAGAAGCAGCGAAAGTAGCACTAAAACATATTCAATGAGAAGTATCTCTTCAGTTTTGGAGTCAGTCACATACCATGCTGGTCATATCCTTCTCATCGAATAGCTTGCCCGTGGTATTAAATTGCAGCACATTCGCTGGAATAACAAAATGTATTGAAGCAAAGATATTTATAATTTGTCCTCCCAGGACTCACACATGGGCGTAACAAAACTAGCATTACAAACATGCATAATCTCGTCAAAATCAATATAGCCCGGTTCTCTAGGCGCTTGGGTTGTGGTCGATATGTCATCCACATCGCCATCGAAGCTATCGTAATTTATTATAAATATATCGCCATTGTCCCGGGCGCGATCACTAAAAGCACTAATTAGCCCGAGACTCAGGCACAGCACGGTCAAGAGAGCAACAGAAATTTGAATTTTTACAAACATTTTCGCAACGGTAAATCGACTTTAATGGAGGTTACGAGTTCGAAACCCTTTTTATATGATATATGGAGCGTCAATTAGATAAACAAATTGTTCCAGTTACTTTTACACTACACGCAATATACAGTTTCATTAGCTGAAGATTATTTACGGAAATGGCGTGATAACAAATTGGTTAATATTATAATAACTTTGACACAATAGTTATAAACATCTGGTTTTGGTTGAATAACCTATAAATGAGCGTTCCTCTGAATAAATTGAGAATTTACAATACAAATAAATAGGTTGGCCAATTTTGGTGCTACTTGTATATTAATAAATCAAAATAATTAGTTCTTTTCAGTACGCTACAATCAATTATATTAAAATAAGTATTTTTTTATTGTTTATTCCCAGATGGATTTTGTACGTTTTTAAGTATTCACTCGATTCTATTCCTTAATCTACTTACCATATGGTAGTAAGAACTCCTCGGCACAGGCTGTCCTAACCTCAAGGAAATGCGCATGAAACGCTCGCTGCACTTCCGGACTATCCGGTTCCGGTTGCAGATCCTGAGCGCGCATCTCAAGAAAAAATAAGCCAAACATCAACAGAATTCGAAGCAAATGGAGCCGTAACATCTTTACCATAGCCCAAGTCTTAACTGTTTAACAGCCTAGAGAATCGTTTAGCTTTTATAGAACAAATCAAACTCAGTTAACAATAGATCGATTTGAATTAAAAAAACGTTTAACTAAATAGTTGCAGTTTAATCGAACAATAAATACATGCGACAGCAATATTCTCATTCATACAATACAAAACTAATAATATTTAAATGAACGTTAAACGAAATCTACAAAATTTAATGGGTGTTTTTTTTCTATTTTTTTGTTTTGTTTTTTATGAAAACCGTTTACGAAAATTAGTTAAAATAGCGTAAAGTTAACTTAATGAGTGTCGGGAACTTTAGTATAGATCGCGCAACGAGGTCAGTGCTTAGAGTGAGGATTTTTACGTATAGATATAGTTGAATAAGTATAGCCAAAGGGTTTCAATTTACAAGTACATAATTGTGGGATAATATGTAGAAGAGTTTGTGTTGTTGCCTTATAAATAATTTCGCTTAATTTTGCAGTAATTCTTGATGGTTTTTTCATTAAATTACTCTATGCAGCGTCCACGTTGCATCCACACGTCAGACCTTGGCACCCCAGGCCCGTTTCAATAGATAGGCGCCCTTCTCCGCGATCATCACCGCCGGCGCGTGTGTATTGCCCGATGTGACCTGGGGCATAATGCTCGTGTCCATCACACGCAATCCTCGTATGCCATGTACCCTCAGCTCGTGATTGACAACGGCCATGGGGTCCTGCTGCGGACCCATTTTGCAGCTACCCGCCTGATGATTCTCCGGTCCGGTGTTCTGACGCACCGCACACTCCCAGTACGCATCGCTGCCAAAGGTGTGCGATTCGCAGCCCTTGACGACGGCCTTGTCCAGGCGCATGCCGTATTGCTTGAGAGGCGAGCTTTGCGATAGTCTTATGGCAAACTTAATGCCATCCACTAGAACTTTCACATCATGATCATCGGTCAGGTAGTTGGCGAAAATGCGTGGCGGATCCAGGGGATCGGCGGATCGTAGCTGAATATAACCGCGGGATCTCGGATTCAGCACAGCCGGAAAGATTTGTATGGAGCGTGAGTTGTTTGAGAGCAGTTCACCCACTTGACCTGTGCGTGCGCAGCTGGCCAAATAGCCGCCAAAGTAGAACTGCAGATCTGGCAGATCTGGTCGTTGGGCCCAGCGCGAGGACACCTTGGCGGTAACATCACCAATGCCCGTGCCCGACATCAAGCCATCGCGGAATAGTAAATACTCCATGGCGGTGGCCCAGTTAAGCGGCGCTGTGTCCGCATCATCGATAAAGAAATTGGTAAAGAAGGCCACGTGATTCTGCAGATTCTTGCCCACGCCTGGCAAGTTGTGCACGGGTCGCACATTCACCTGTTTTAGCTCCTCCTTGGGCCCCACGCCGCTGAGCAGGAGTATTTGTGGGGAATTGACGGCACCAGCGCTGAGAACCACCTCCTTCTTGGCCATAATCTTGCGCATGCTACCAAACTGGTCACTGACCTCCACACCCAGCACGTTCTTCGTGTGCGGATGAATCAGCACCTTTGTGACGGTTGTGTTCAGCAAAATATGCAAGTTGTTGCGCATGCGTGCGGGTCGCAGGAACGCTCTTGCTGAACTATAACGAATGCCATTGCGTGAGGTCATTTGTGCGATCATGAAGCCCGTGGAGTTTTGCCCGTTGAGGTCCTGCACCGAGTAGCCCATCTCCTCGCCACCCTTGAGTATGGCATAGGACAGTGGCGGATTGTAGGGGAACTTGCTTACGGGCAAAAGGCCGCCCTTGGCATGGTATTCAGTGCCAACAGCATCTAGCTCGAGATTATCTTCGGATTTCTTAAAGAACGGCAACACATCGTTGTACGACCAGCCGGGATTGCCCTGTGCCGCCCAGTTATCGTAGTCCTCACGATTGCCGCGTATGTACATCATGCCATTCATTACCGATGTGCCGCCCAAGACCTTGCCACGCGGCCAATAGCAGCGCTGCTCCATCGAGGACAAGCAGGCCATGGGTTCTGGTTCTGTGTTATAGCGGTAGTCAATGTCGCTGCCAATGAAGTTTAGGAACATGGAGGGTATTTGAGCGCCCACGGGTTCATCGCCACCTGCGAAGAAGTAAAAAATGAAAGGTATTTAGCTGCATCTAATTGTATTCAAAAAGTGGAACTAGTCTGGCATCTTCATTGCGTAAGTGTTAAGTTACGTGCTGCCTTAACTATTATTTAAATTGTAAACACTTAGTACGCGTAGCTACTAGCTTAAGTGTAAACTCAATAAGACGAACTAAGATAGTTTGCTCTTCAGAGATAAGCATAGCAGCAATGAATATGCACATTGAAATATTTTATAATTTAGAGCCTGGTTTTTTTTGTAGACCTTAAACAATTGCTGGCTTCAGCAACAAAGCTCACAAGGTAACGGACACTTTTATGCTTTACAAAAATATTCACACGCCCAAGACAAAAAAAGATTGCTAACGGTAGAAAGGCCAGACCTGACAGTGAGAATGCATCTCCCGCAACAGCAAATCGATTAATTGTTTTTCTTTTTTTTGGCCTGAACTCATTTTTGTGACTAAAATGTTCGTAGCAATCAGATGAAACAATGCTGATTAGAAATCAATTCACAAAAATTCCAAATGTTATTTGGACACTTGTTGACATTTCCGAAAGCTGACTGTTAATTTCTTGTTGTATTCCTTTTTTAATTTTGACTCAGCCTTCTAGAATTTCCGTTGTGCATGCGCCCACGATATTTGAGCAATTCGGTGCTCATCAATTAATTAAATCAATTTAAATAAAAGGGTATTTGATTGCTATTTAAACCGTGGGAGCTAAAAATTCACCGCAAGCTGGCCAAATAATAATTTAGCTTGTCATTTTGTTGTCAGTTAGACTGAAGCCAAAACAAACAAGCTGCAATTGCTACAAATTGCGACCAGTTCAACAAACAGTTACTTCGACTAATAACTTGTTCTACAAAAACTGAAATTAATTCATTTAGCATGCTTATAAGTTGCAAATAAAATAAAACAAGATTCTTTCACAATTGAAAACTCGCAGTTGTTGTTTAGTGTATACGCCGCGATCAACAAAAAAAAAGCAATTAGCACAAAAGAGTTGATTGAATTTATGCATTGTTGAAATAAAAATTTTAAATAATTGCGCATATATATTCTCGTTATTTTATGTAATTTTCAATTGCGTATGACAAATTAATGGCGTTAACATAAATAATTAAATGGAACAAAAATGTATTTGCTTACAAAAGAACAAAACCAAACAGAATATAATGCAGGGTGAAACACCTTTTAAGAGTATTAATTAATATTTATTGCTTTGAGACTATTTATTATACGCAAAATACACAAATTTTGTCTGGCACGCAGCACGCAAGAAATCAAAAGACTTAGAACACAAACTTGCTTGTCATGCGCTAAGAATTGTTATTAAAAATAACATTTTATATACTGTACAAGATGTTGGTATTATTTAACACATATAAAAGTTTAATTTACGCGTAATAAAAACTCTTGGGACACAAACTTGTACTAAGCGTGAAATATTAAAAAAAAAACTTGTGCTAGTTTAAATATTATATTAATTTGCGTATAAAAACCAAAGCTACATATTTGACCTCTAGAAAAATACATCCGCTTAATGATGCAAAACTTGTGCAGATGGTTGACATTGAAAATGAATAATGAACCAAGAAACAAAACGTCTATTGTCAGAATTGAAAATCCAAAAAAGTGTCAACCCGGTGATTATAAAAACTAAGCGTGCAACCAAGTGGAACCAACGCACTTGGCCAAAACGAGCACTTAACAAGCACTCACGGTAATATGGTATGGCCAACTAAGCAATCACTAACAATAGCCACTGTTAATTGTAGTCTAGGCATTGTTAGATCATTAGCACCAACGCACTAACAACTATCATTCTATCGAACTTATATATTTTCTGTATTTTGTTTAATTTCAGTTGTGCAATTATTATAATTAGTGACAAAGCATAATAATTGTTGCACGGTAATATTTAATTAAAAGGGTTACACGCGACTCTAACTCCAAAATCAAATCTAGCAGGGCCAAAGTACGCCTGCCGATAGGCTAATGTTAATGGACATGTTCAAGGTTGAAATCATTTGGCCAAGCCACAGTCGAGCTGGGGCATGAAACCTTGTTGCCATGTTGCTACCTGCAGTTGAGCTAAGTTCCAAATTAGCATCCTTATCGGTCTTTGACCCACACTTCTTGCTGCCTGGTACCGACTGGAGTCTGGTAAGCTTACAAAAAATAAAAGAACAAACTTCTTTGGATTTATGGCATACCAGATTTTAATGCTTGGCACGTATGTGCACAGCTTTTATTTTAACTGGATATACAAGTTAACTAAATGCTTTGAACCGAATGCGTTGAACTAAGTAAAGCATATATATTTATATGTATCTGTTAAAATGTAAAGCTTTTTAGCTTCTTAACTGCAGAGGGTTTTCACAAAACGCGCTTAATCTCCTTTGTTCTCTTCATTTAAAGATAATGAGTTTAATGTATTTTTAAAACTCGTCTCACAATAAAAGATACTGAGTCCCTGACATTTTCTGGCCAATTCACGGGAAATCAGGTTTGCCAGTGTTCTATACCTTATTAAGCTCTTGCTCTGATGAACCTAACATTTTATTACTAGATAAGGTAAATATAATTTAGCGTTAACTGCTTATATTGAAGCACGCGAACAAATCATGTTTAAATACTCGTCAAGTTGCTTGGGTTAAGTGAATGCCCCTCATTAAAAAACGAGCGAAAATATCGCTCTACCCACGCGTTAAGTACGCGCATCTTAATTCATTCATAAGCTCATTTGTAAATTGATACAAAAACAATTGCCAATTGTTAATTGCAGAAAAGCATTGAAGCGTTTAATAAATAACTTTGTAGCTGAACACCAAGACCAAGTGGCATATAAGCCCATAAACAATGTATATGTATATAGTTATTTGCATAGGCGCAAATTACCGGCAGGGTAAAACCGAATAAAAGAGCTGAGCGGGTGGAAGGGAGCAGCTCGTTTATTTTACATAATGCTCAAGGCAGTTGCGGTTGCTTCTTTGCCACATTGTTGTTCGTGTTGCATGTTGTTGCTATTGTTAAGTGTTGCTCAAGTTTCATTAGTGTTGTTGCCTTTGTTTTTTCTATTCGGTTTGTTGTGCGGCTGTTGCGGTTAAGCTTCAATTACTTCTAAACAAATGCCACATAACGCGCGTCTAATTGCCCAGAGCTCAACCAGCTGGCAACATGTATACATACATATCCGGCAACATGTTGCACGGCCACAGCAACAACATGGGCGCGTCTGGCAGTTAAACAGCTGTCAAAATCGATGGTTTACCACTTACCGGCTTCAATGAGTAGCACTTTCCACTGCGGCACCTCGGAGAGACGCGACGCAACCACAGAGCCCGCCGAACCGCCGCCAATGACAATGAAATCGTACTCATAGTCTGGCTCCGAACGAAACTGCATGAATACATCATTAAGCTCGAGATTTGCTTTTATTTTAGGAAGCATTATGACCTACCCTTGAGCTGGCGCGTCCGCAGGGATCCTCCAGATCGCATTGGGAGCGTATGAACACCTCGAGCAGACCCATGAACAGCATAAATGCGCTGCCGCCGCATGTGGAGGCGAGTGTTGGGCCGGTGGGCACGCCCACCAAACAATCACAGGCTGATGTGCTGGTGGACATGTTGTATTAAATCACTGGAAATAGCATTTAAAAAACAAAAGACTTAGGCAACAAACTTGACAGGCATATAGCATCAAAAGACTTAGGCAACGAACTTGACTGGCTATAAAAAAAAATATTTTTTAGTTTTGGCAAATTAATGATAATTATCAATAGGAATTAAATATACATTTTATACATTTTACAATTAGATTTGGCATTGCAACTGAAATCCATTGCAAAGATCCGAAAGCCCAGCAGCAGTTGATTAAAGTACAATGGTTTGGCTGGCGTCGCTAAAGAGGCGTCGCCTGTGCACGCGAAATGTCCATAAAACAAAACAGAAACGAAAACAATTTTTGATACCTTTGCCCAAAATTGCCGGCAGCATTGGTAATAACAAAAGGCCAACATAGGCAGTAGACCGACAGAAGTCATAGCTCATCATCAGCGGTCCAAAAGAGCTTGGCCCGTTGGATTGGCTTTGTTGTTTGCATAGTTTCACATGACCTTAGCCCAATGTAGCTGAAGTGCTGGCTATCTTTTATCTTATATCTGCTTTTGACTTTTTCCAAAAATTGCAAAACGTTGCACGTTGAGTTCATGGCGCCTGTGCCTAAAACAGAAGCAATTGTTAAACAACACGAGTACTCGCTGTAGCCCACAATCATTGAGTAATAATTATGCCATTTGCTAATCCAATTGCATTTTTGGTGCTGGCCTCTGAACTTGTGGGTGAAATTGAAAGTGATCTTTGCTGCTTGGGTTGAATTTGAGGGGTAGGCCCTAGATTTAAGAAATCATTCGTGCAATTCAATCTATTTTGTTTCTATAAAATAACGAAATATATTTTAAATGATTTTTTAATGCTTAAATTAATCGATAAATATCATAATTATAGCGACAGAGGAATATTTTTTCAGAAATATATGCGATAATTAGGACCTGCGCGTCCCTGGCAACGTCGCCTAAAACTGTGTATGATAATTTGTTTTTAATCGTCTAACTCTTTTGTATAATCAGCTAAATGTTTTTTACATTACCGAAAATCGCCTATACATTAGTTGCATACCCGAAATAACTCAATTTGTTAGCTGCACATTTTTTCACACAATTTCGGTAAGCAATTACAGCTCCAAACGCCCGAAATCAGCATCAAAAGTGGCTATACAATTTTGTTTATTTTTGTCTTATTGTTTTAAGGTTTTGGAGATGTCTACAACGTTTTTGACCTCAATTAGACTGAGCAACTCGGTTGATTTGGATACAGCAATCAAATTGCAATTTGTAAGCGCAAAACCAAAAACAGAAAGTTAAACAACAGAATCAAAAACCGAAAACTGAAAACAAAAACTTAAAATGAAAAAAAAAATCCGAACAGAGTCGAGAAGTGCAAGCAATTGCTACAATTCGAGATCGCCAAATCGACTTGGGACAATGATGGTGCGCACATTTGACATTTGAAACACGATTTTTTTTTCGGTTGCCATTTGTATACGGGTTTTGGCCTCAGTTAGTGTCTCAGTTACAGTTTCCAACTCATGTTGGTAACGGCAAAGTTGAAGGATGCCTCGAAAGTAATGCAAAGCGTACGCAGCACGCACGCGAGCGTGAAAAATCAAAAAGAGAGGCAGTTGACCTCGCAACGAGTTTTTCCATCCAGCGAAAAAATAATAAAAAAAACACAAACAAATCAACAAAACAACAAACGACAATCAGCAACAACTACCTAAAAAATAACCAGGCGAACTTCAGAGCACAGAAAATGCGTGCAGAAATCGTGAACAGTTGTGTCCATAAAAATAAAATAAAAATAAATAAATACTTAAAAGTTGTTTCGATCAACTTTTGGCTCCAATGCCTTGGTTAATATAAAAATGCGTTGGAAAAACAAGCTAGGAGTGTGTTATACTTTTTACTAAGGCTTTGAGCACGAGCCATATATAATCGATACAATTTTATGGCTACAGAAAAGGAATACAAAATTTTTCATTTATAATACTAAGTTATCAGTTACAATTTGGAGCTAAGATATATATTTTAAATAAATAAATATTTATAATATATTTCAGCCTGCAGCCTAGTTAAAGAATTGTATAAGGCTGAGAACTAGACTAAAAATAAAATTTTAAATTAATTGTACTATAAAATAATTTAGCAAGCTTCTGATATATCATAATTGATTCAAAAATAATTAAGATAATTTCTTTCAAGAGAGCTAACATAGTTTTCAGCTTGTTAGTCATTAAGTAGTTTTGCAATGATAAAAGATTTAAATCTTTATGCTTGGCACTTCCTTTGGCTGCCTCAACAATTGACACGCTATCTGAGGGGTGCCACTTCATAATTAGCTGTTGTATATGTTGTATATATGGTATATATCTATATATCGCCTGGGCGTCAAACGTCTTGTGCACTGAAGCGATGAGCCTGTCGATTACACGAGTGCCACATATCAATTGTTGTTGCTGTTGCGGTTGCTGCGAGCACTCACATTGTATTCGTGCTATGCGTTTGCATGATATCTTCATTGATAGGGTTGGCATTGTCTGCATTGCTGTTGCTTTTGAAGGTTTCTTTCAGCTGCTGTCAGTCTGTCAGTCAGTCAGTCAGTGAGTCAGCTCAGCTTGTTAAACTCGTGCTCATTGACTTGTTGCGTTGGTGTGAACAAGATAGTTATTAAATAAAGACACGACTGCAATCTGGTATATGTTGTGTGCCCCCTACTGGCTGACTGTATATTTGGGAGATTTTCATTTTTGGTGCTTATTAATGTGGGAATTCTGCATTTATTAGAATAATAATAATAAGAAACTAACGGAATTTATGCGTGCCATGACAAAGGCCTCAGATTAAAGCGTGCGATTTTGTGTGTGGCTTGCGTAATGCTGTTCAAGGCTTATAGACAGGGGCCTCTGCCCAGGAAATCTGGCTGTTATCTCAGGGTCTTTAGATCTTACTGCATCTTAACTAGCTTATAACCATTAATTGTAGTTATAGTTGACACTATGCTCGCTGCAAGAAAATATAAATAAATAATCATTATCAACGCGTCTAATCATTAACTAACAGCCGTAGCCAATTTAATGCTCTGCACATTGTGTGGCACTTTGTAGTAATTAATTTCACCAATATGACTCAGTTTGGTGCCGCGCTATAATTTGAAACTGGTTTGGCGAATCGAAACCAACTGTTAACGGGCCACAACAAAAAAAAAAACTAAATAAATGAGTAAAATATCGAGAAAAAAAACGGGTCATAAGGTTTTTTACTTTCGGGCGCGTCAAAATGACAAGCTGGCCAAATGTGCGCATAATTTAAAAGAGATGCAAATAAAGTGCACCATAAAAAAGAAATTGAGAGATAAAATGGAAAACAAAAAACTATCATAATAGCCAAATAAGCCACGGCATGTTGCTGCTGTGCAGCCGCTTAAAGCGGATCTATAAATTAGCGGCAACATCTGCGCGGCGCGGCACGGCGTGGCAGCAACAATTTAATGCAATGCAAACATTGCATATACTACATATATGCTGCCGCGGTATTGATAACTGAACTGCTCTGCGGCTATTATGAGGCTGCAATGCCGGCGGTTGGCCATTAGAAATTGGCCAAGAAACCAAACAGTGTGGCGGCTAGCAACATTAACAACAACAACAACAACAACAGCAACAAGCAGCAGCGGAGGCAATTGCATTCGCAATTGGAAGGAAGCAGCCGCGCAATGTTTGGCTAAACTTGGCCAATGCATCTCATAGCTTGCATCTCTGACTGTGGCTGTGTATCTGTGACTCTCTCGCAGCTCGGATGCCGGTGCCGGTCGCATGGCTTAACTTCCTATTTTCACTTTCGTTCGTCTTGCGCCCAGGCTGGCCATGGAAGTGCAACAACAACAACAACAACAACAACAAATCCAACTACTGCCAAACTGCAACCAAGTGATTCGTATTTTTGTATTTTATTTTTGTTTCTTTGTTTCGCGCATTGTCAACGCGCTTTCAACAATGTGCTAATATTTTTATGTGAGAATTTGCCAATTGTTTATGTTATTTTCTTGTTGTCATGCCCATCACGTAATTGTTGATTTTGTCTTTAATGCGCTTGCTTTACTGGATTTTGGGGTTTTTTTTAGACATACATAAGTGTTGATAAGTTTTACATTTGTAAAAAGCATTTACAGATTATGTAAGAAAACTTAAATTCTTTTTCCATAAGACCTATGGGTAAAAGCTGTACTATTTTTGGGGTGTTAAAAATTTGTATATTCTTAACATTTTCACATATATTTATAGCTATGAAATGTATTAGTATTCATTTATTTTAGCATTTAGCAGTTGACAGTTGTCGGGTTTTTCATTATGATATAAGAAGGAACTTTGCAATACAATTGTTTTATAATCATTACGGGCACGCTAAAATACCGATAAAAATCTCAAATAAAACAATGAAAAATCTAAGAAAAGCCATTGAAGGGGCATAGAGCACAGCAGAATTGTACAATTGTTAATTATTTCCAGTTAATACAGACCCAGACCCATAATTTACATAGCACGAATCGTTTTTATGGACTATACGTATTTCGTAGAAACGGAAATACCACAAACAATACTTAAAATTTGCTTCCACTAAAAATACCAGCTCGAAAAGTGAATTTTGTGTTTTATACAGTTTATTTAAATTTTTGCTATGTTGCACGAACTACGTGATTGAATATTTGCAACATTTCGCTGCATTTGCATTTTCCCGAAAATGTTCAGTAGCATTTTTCTTCTGCTTTTTGTTGTTTCTTTTTTGGGCTGTTGCAACTGCAACGCCATGTAATACCCTTGGCTGCCCAATGCACGGCCGCTGGGCTGATGCTTGCCAATTACGTTGGCGCTGCAAACAACTAGCAACAACAATGAACCGCAACAACAACTAACAACAACAGCATTGTGACCACAATTAAGTTTAAAGTGAAATTCTGCAATTGCTGGCACATCATTTGAGGCTACGCTGAGATGAGCTTTGCGCCTTTGATTGATCGCTGGTTACGTGCTGAATAAGGTAAAAAACGGGCAGCAACAACAGCAGCAGCAGCAACAGCAGCGAATGAAATGTGTTGCTGTTTTGGCCTCCAGGCGGATGCAAAAGTGGGCAGCCCATCAACAGCGCTCAGGAGCTGCCTGTCAACTATGTTGGAGCTTGACTCCGTCTTGAATGTGGCACCATGATTTCTGTCAAATGCCCGACACTAACAACACTTTTAGTTTCATTGCTAAACGAGTGAATTTGTTAACAGAGCTATTGTTGTTGCTGCTGCTCCTGCTGTAATTGATGTTTTATACAAATTTCTCACGCTTGTCGCTATGGTAACATTTTTTTTTATAACGTTTAACCGGCCGGACAGACAGCTAGAGGCTAAAAGCATGTTTGCTGAACACTCAGCTTAAGCTGATAACCAGCTTTGATAATATTCGCATCAATATGCTCAAGCGCATTCGAATATAATTTATTATGATACTTTTAAAGCTGAAAAAACAGGAACTTAATTGTTCTTAAAACCACTTAAACAAGCGAACATATTGCATTGGAGCCTACTGACTATGGGATACTCTTTTTAAATGAATAAATAATTTTTAAGATTAAAAATTGCAATATAAGTATAAAATTAACATTTATACTATGTATTAATTAACTTGATTTATTCATAAGGCGAAAATAGGGAATAATTCATTAAAATCTAAAATGAACAATATATTTTGAAAGCCTCACAAATATTGGGATAAAATAAATTTTGAATTAAAATTTTAAAGAGCCGTAGATGCAGCAAGTAAGGTAATATATAAATATATATATATGTATATAATGGTCAATAAAAAAACAACAAATAATAAACAATAAATAATGAACTAGCAACTTAAGCCTTTGACTTAAGCCTTTCGACTTTCTAAAAAGTAAATATGCATAAAATGATATGCTAATCAACATTTTGAAGCATTCTTAAATGCCAACACCAAGTCAAGCCAAGACTACAACCAATTGCCCGTCTCATGTGACCCAGTTAGGGTTTGATTTTGTTAGTGTCACCGTCTCTGGCTTATAAAGTGTGCCACTTCTAAGCTGAAAATAAAAATCTGCCATAACGAATTGTAAACAAATGGAGTCCAAACCGAAGATCGTTTAAATGGCAAAAGGCAAATGGAAACAACGACAACATCCGCACAAAAGGAGCCGAGTAAAAGGCACACAGATCGCAGATGAATGAATGAATGAGCGAGTGCCAGCCAAAACAAAAAAAAAAAAAACAAAATAAAAAAGGGAGCCAACAGCAAGGCAGATAAACAAACAGATATCAGCAAAAAGTCAATCGTTGCCGTTCAAGAGTAGCAACAATAGGCAACAAAAATCCTATAAAAATAGTAACAGCAACAACAATGGAAGGTAGCCGTTCAGCACGCTCCCAAAAAAACATGGGGAGATACAAATTGTATCTTTAGCTGACATTTCAACATGACTCCAACTCCAACAATTCCGACTGTGACTCGTGTGTTTGCTTGTGCCTGTGTGTGTGAGTGTGTGTTGGCAAATACGTTTTCAAAGTTTTCGGTTTAACTACATGCCAAATCTGTCAAGACGCCACAAAAGAAAGCGGGCATCGGCGTGGGTGTCTGGCGGTCAAAGCACTCGCCAATTCAATATGTAGCTGAACATTTCATTTCAATGCCCGCAGTCGGCACATGTTAGAGATACCCTAGATAATGAGCAGGCACACCGATTGGCAATTGTTTTTTAACCACTGTTTGGCCTCAATACCAAAATGTGATTGATCATCGCTTCACGCGCAGCACCCCCTCAAAGCATCACTCCTTAAGATCGTGCGCTCTTCAAAATAAGTATCATAAGTTTGATATGCAATATACAGAGAAAAAAGTGCGCGTTCGAGCTTTTGTTTAATGAGTTCAGGTAGAGTCATAATATTGTAAATTATTTTTTATGTCAATATTTCATTTTATTTTGAATTAATTGCATTTATAAAAATCAAAATAAGTAGTATATATCGCGTTTTATTTTTATCTTGTCGATGGGCAAAAATTCAAATTAATATGCGACAATTTTTGGCATGATTTGATAATGAGATAATTTTTTGTATAGTCAGCAACACATTAAAAACGCATTAAGAAGGGTATGATCATGTTTTGAGATTATATGAAATAGCCAAAAAAAAGTCGTTTGTCATCCTATAAAGCATATTTGGGTCTTAAAAATAGATGGGAAAAGTCAAGCAGATCTCAGAGACACTTTACTTAGAAATGTGAGGTGTGGCTTGTTGGGACTCCTCATAGACTTCTAATCCGTAATCGAAATTATTTTCACATATTATCTTGAAGCTTTAAATTAAACTGTACTGTGATATGTTAATTTATTAAATCTGTAGAGGGTATCTCCTAGTTGATCATATTTATCTAATGTCTTTTAGTTTTTAGGTAAATGCACCATTTCATAGGGTGTTCCCAAGTCAAGCAAACTCATCTAGCGTACCCTTACCAGTTGTAGGTAAAAACGGATATTCACATGCATTCAAATCGATTGCAGATCTTTTATACAAACTAAATAAAGTGCTCTGAAGTCTTTTACAATGCCGAACGCTTCCGTTGGCAAGAAAAAAATCAAAAAAAAAAAAAAAACCGGGCTAATTTCCTATTACTGTAATGAACGTTTTATGAACTGCTATAACGCAACACCTTAATTCGAGTACGATACGGTATTTTTGTTGTTGTTGTTGTTGCCTCAGATACACAGAGCAGAAAAATCGAACCGATTAGCGAGCACATGGGTCACATAGGTATAGAAAAGAAAAACCTGTACAATGGGCAAACTAAAATTGGAAGCATGTCTAAAAAATCGTGAGACACACAGACAAACACACACACACACGTAATGCTCGTTAATTGTGTCAATATGAAACGTAATAAAGCACTTTTTAGAATGTAACTGCAAAAGGTGCAAACACTAAATTTAAACCAACTTCGTTGCCAAGTTCCGTTTCGGGACTGCAAGCGTCGCTTCCTCAAAAGCCAAGACTGTGGTCAATCACAGAAATAAAAGTTACTCACAGTTTTCTATGCCCGTGTCCAGTTGTTGGCCAGTTTCCTTTTCGGTTTGCCGCAAAGAAACAATTAGCTCTTTTGGCTTTTATTTTCTTATTTTGCCGCTCCTTATTGGTAATGCTTTTTTGGCAAATTGCACAACCCACCGAAGACGTGCACAATAATTTGACAAAAACTATTTTTTAAATGTTTTTCGGCTTATTTTTTGGTGACTTTTTTTGCTTTTTTCTCTTTAATTCGTTAGCACACACAGTAGCACAGTTACACACGCACAGTACTTAGTTTTGCCTTCTTTGGCTTGAACGGGCAGCTTACAAGTCTGCTTGCAGTTTAGGCCTGGCTAAGAATTTAGCAACTTGTTTTGAACTGCGCGCAATCGCAGACCGTCGTCGACTCAGCGTTTGGCCGGCAAGCGCGGCTCTTTTTAAACTCCCCCCAAAAACGCCAATACGAAGCTTGAGCTGTTGGCTGGTTCGTTTTTCAGTTGGTTCGGGAACAACTGGTTCCAGCTGCGCTCGCGTTGTGTAGCTTAAAGCTCGCTTGTCGCTTTCCGGTTGCTTGCTGGCAAATTTTTATTTTTTTTAGCACCTAATATTATTTAATAAAAAACATATTCAAACTATTGAAATGAGTATTTATAAACATGCAAATATTTAAGGCACAAGAGTCAGCAAATATATACTTTATATAATCACGATCAATAATATATATTAAATGATCATTTTTATTCAAATAAATTTAATATTGCATTGTCAGGATAATTGTATGTTGTTAACTGGTTCAACAAATATTTAATAATATTGAAACTTATTTATGTATTTTATGCATATTTCTTGACTTTTAATCACCTTAAACAATATTCCTATACTTGGCAAATCTGGGCCATATATAAATAATAATAATTCAAAATGCGAAATGTATCTCCCTTTTTTTTCGTTTCTACTGGCTTAAAAACAGATGTTGCTCCTAATGCTTTTTGATGTTAAACAAAAAAATAAATAGAGTTTAATACCCTGCATAGGCAAACATACGCAATACACACCCCAACTCCTTTTGTGGGTGACTCATGCAAAAGTGTTGGTAAAGATATTCAAATGCGGTCAGTGCTGTATAGCTCGCATATAGCGAATCATACAAAGCAACTGTAATCTACTCAAAATGCGTCACAGGTTTCTTCAACCACCGCTTACAGGCAAAATGTAACGAGCGCCAAAGCACTCGCTGAGCAGCCCACACGAAAAAGTAACGAGTGCGCTCAGTGCGCGGGCGCAGAATTAACGATTTGCAGCTGGGCAACGAGTGGGCTCAAGACACTTGAAAGGCAAAATAAAGTACAACGGCTGCGGAACTGCGTTGTACAATTTGAGAAGTAAAAAAAATCTGAAAAATTGTAGCAACAAAATAAGCAAGAGAGTAAGCAGGTAAAAAAGTAAGATTTTAATAGTAATAACTAAAAGAAACGTTTTAAAATAGTTTCGAAAATGCCTTAAGGAACCCAATTAAAGCCAGCTACAGCAAAAGAAAAGAAAAATTGGTATAAACTTTAAAACAAGTGTTAAGAAAGCTCTTTAAGCACATTTCAAAGATTGAGTGAAAAAAATAAATCAAAAATACGTAAGTTTAGTAAATTTGAAGTAGAAGCGTGGTGAAAAATTTTTATTGAAATTGAAAAAACCCAAGAAGTAATGCGAACTGTGCTTTAGCGGGGGTGGGTGTATGAATCATGCGAATTAGCCACACAAGTATGCATGTACAGGTTTCTCGACTGTGTGAGTGTGTGTGTCTCAAGCAATGAAAAATAACAAGAAGAGTGTGCGAAAAACGTAAAAACCGCAGCAAAATAGAAAGAAAATTTTAGCACAGATTTGTGGTAAAATCGATGTGAGGAGCCGAGGCAAAAATGTTCTTTTCATGTTCCTTTTTTTCAACTTCTATTTTCATCTTTATACCTTAAGTACTCATTCTGACTAATTGTTCTTCCGTACAGCTACGCGAAACTTCAAAGCAGCCAAGACCAAGCGCAGGGCGGCTCAAGCCACAAGGCACTTAAAATGGCTGACGAGTATATGCCAGATGTCAGCATGATGGACACAAGTGAGTAACATATTGTGGCCAAAACTAATGGCCATAATTAGCATTGTCTAAATGTTAGAAAGTTGCAGCAGAAGTTTAGTCTTTAGAAGATTTCTTGGTTAAACGGTAAATAAGTAATAATAATATCTTGGGGTATTATTAAATTGTTACGAAAGATGTAAATAATTAAGCGTGGCATGTCAGACCCTTTATATTATATACATATTTTAGATAAGGGCAACGATTCAAGTCGATAAGTCATATCAATTCGGCTGTCTGTTTACTTCCATTAAAAAAAAGACTTGTTTTTTCAGCTGCTTTTCGAAGCTTCCTCTGTCGGTTTTTGTGAGGTTTTTGTTTTTCGAGATAGCTTTTTAAATTTTTAATAATTTTTATAAGACTTTTTTTTTTTTAGAAAGGTATGGAAAATATGACGTTATATAAATAATTATGCATGAGATTCAAGAAGAAAATGCCTATTTTAAATTTTAAATAACATCGTCAAGTTTGAGGGTGCATCTGAATAATTTCGCTTAAAATTAATTTAATCTTCAGCACTTAACTAATTACAACCAATATAAATATGAGAGCAATTAATTTTTTCCCATCGAACTCTACCAAAAGACTTTTTAATTTATTATAATTATTTTGTTGTATCTGCTGCAGTTGTGCCCGCCATATTGGGCCTCACTGCGGCCGCAGTGCTCTCGACGGTGGCCTGCATCTGTGCCAAGCAGATGCGCATACGCAACAAGAAGCAGAACCATCATGATGCGTCATTCCCATTCCAACCGACACGACGTCCGACCGCAGTTCGTTCGCCAAGCGGCCAGCCGCCCCATTATCTGAAGAAATCACCATCGCCCACTGGTGGCAAGCAGATGGGCTTGCTCTCACCCATGCAGGATCAATCGACATCGCCGACAGCTCCGCCAAACATGAAATATACCGAGGAGGATGAGGTGGCACAGTCGCAGCTTGCACAGCAGCAGCAGCAAAATTCCAACAAGCTTCACGTTGTTGACAATGCCAAGCACCACAATCAACACCATTCGCCAGTGGAGACCATTGCCAATGGCAACGTGACCATCACACTGGACGAGACGCTAACCAATGGCAAGGAGCTGACCGTATGCGATCAATATGGCAAGCTGGGCACCATTTACTTCAAGCTGCGCTACTTGGCTGAACGGAATGCACTCATGGTATCCATTATACGCTGCCGCGGGCTGCCCAGCAAGGGTGGTGCTGGCGGCACTGGGGATATACCCACTGGCATGAATGGACGCACCCAGGCAGCAACCGATCCGTATGTAAAGCTGCAGCTGCTGCCGGACAAACAGCACAAGGTGAAGACTCGCGTGGTGCGCAACACCAGGAATCCTGTTTACGACGAGGACTTTACCTTTTATGGCTTGAATATGAATGATCTGCAAAACATGAGCCTGCACTTTGTTATACTTAGCTTTGATCGTTATTCGCGCGATGATGTTATTGGCGAGGTTGTCTGCCCATTGTCTTCCATCGAGATTGGTGATATATCGAAGGAAGCGCTCTCGATAAGCAAGGAGATACAGCCACGCAGCCTGAAGATTCGTGCCCAGGGACGTGGCGAGCTGCTCATCTCGCTCTGCTGGCAGCCGGCAGCCGGACGCTTGACCGTCGTTTTGCTAAAGGCGCGCAATTTGCCCCGTATGGACGTCACCGGCCTCGCTGATCCCTATGTCAAGATCTATTTGCTGTACAATGGGCAGCGCATAGCCAAGAAGAAGACTCATGTCAAGAAGCGCACGCTGAGTCCGGTCTTCAATGAGAGCTTTGCTTTTGATATACCCGCTGCAGAGGTGAGTTGCACCAAAAGTCCCTTAAGCGTCTCTTAATTATACTATTTGTGCATCTCCTCTAGGGCACTGGCGCAACCTTGGAAGGTGTCTCCCTGGAGCTAATGCTACTCGACTGGGATCGCGTGACCAAGAATGAGGTAAGACCCCATAATATGCCTTAAGTAGGCAGCCAATCAAAACTCTCACCTTCTTATGCCCACCTAGGTTATTGGACGCTTGGAGCTGGGTGGACCCAACTCAAGCAGCACCGCTTTGAATCATTGGAATGAGGTTTGCAATTCGCCACGTCGCCAAATTGCCGAATGGCACAAGCTAAATGAGTAAAACTCTTCAATTTTATCAAGTTTTGGGGCAGCGACCCGGCGCTGGCGCCGCCTATTCAACCACAAAAACAACAACAACTGACAAACCAAGATAAAGATATTATAATTTTTGTTATCATTTTTATACTGCGTGCATAACAAACAATTATTTTAAATTCATTTGAATTAATTAAAGATTTTAATATATTTGTTTAAATTATGCTCAATATATTTCTTTAAATTTTTAATGTGTGGCACAAGACACACAACATAAAAAAAAAGATTACGAAAAATTAATTTACAAAAAGAAACAAGAAAATTTAAGTAAATTAAATGTATTAGAAAATGTTTAGTATGTAACAACGCGTGTAAATGTAAGATAATTAATTAAAAAAACAAAAAAAAGACATGATACACATATACTTATAATGAAAATGAAAACAGGTACACATACGTATAAAAAAGTTCAATTTGTTGCTGTACAAAAATTATTACTTAAATGTTGGGCTAAATTTTTTGAATTATATACTAAAAATAACTTCTTATTGAGCTTGAATTTTTATTTTGCACTGTAAAATTACATATTACCTGAAGAAAATTGTTTGTAGTCCATTTATTATAACTCTGCCCACCATGAATACTTTTGGTATTTGTTTAATATGTATTTATATTGTAGCTTAAGTTTTAAGCATATGTTTGTTTAATTTCTTCCCACAAACTAAGTTCTGAACACCAAACACATCTAGGAAACCCCCAAGAAAATACTTGACTAGTGCTTTTCACAACAAATTTTCCAAATGTGTCCGCAGTGAGACAAACGCTTGCCGCTTATATCTTTATATGCATATAAACAAACATTTAAAACAAGAGAAAAATAACAAACCAAACAAAAAAAAACCCAATCAAAATAAATCGAAAAGAAAATGTAACTTGAGAGAACACGCAGCAATTTGCTTAGGCACCAAAAAGCTACAAAATCACACACGAAAAAAGAACGAAACAAGTCAAAACCCAACAACTAAACAACACAATAGAATAGTACTTATAAGATGGCAAATCATATTGTATGTAGAAACCACAATTTAAAAGTAATTATATTATGTAGAGTTACGATATACATAGAAGGCATAGCTCAAAATGATGGCAGTACGCAAAAGGCATTATTCAGATCTTACGGCACTTACTCAAACGTACTTCTATGATATTTCTAAGCCCAACTAAGCAAAGCTTACTACGCAAACCCCACAACAATTGAACCGTTTAATTGGATGCTATGACAGACATTTATAACATCAATTTTATAGGAAGTTGACAGAAAATGCAAAAAAAAGAAACAGAAAATTAAAAGGAAACAAATGCGAGCACAAAATGCATACTACTTATAATATAATCACACCTACAAAAAAAGAAAGAAAAAAATTCAACTTGTGTCCACAATCAAACTTCAATTCGTCTAAAGTGCATACAATAATTTAAAAAAAAAAAAACCGATTTTCATATACATAGAAATATATATACATACGTCAAAATATAATGTATAAATACTTCATGCAAATGAATATATATACTTACTGACATATATACTAACTACATACATGCACACATATAAAGTGAAATGTATAATTCTACATATACATATGTAATAGGAATGATAAGAGACATTGAATGGTTAATTTCAGTAATAAAAACATATATAAAATATAAAAAATGATATAGTTTTTTAACTTTTCATTTTGATTTATTAGAGTTCTGAATATATTCATTACTATGTAAAGTTGATAATTCTAAAACGTAGTTGAGTTTTCTTTCGGGAAACTCAATTACATGCATCTCGAATCGAACTCTTGGTTTGTATATGGATGGATGCCAGCCGTGGGATGTGAGGTAAGTGCACAAACAGTTGTAAAAATCTTTTTTTGTTTACTTGGATGGATGGATTTGGCGACCTTTCCATTTTAAAATATTTAATTGGCTGACACTATGTTTTGTTTGAATTTAAATTTAAATTATACATTCAAATATCTACATACTATACAATCCTTACGAATTCAACTAAGCTTTAAATTTGTTCAAGCCTTGGCTATAATTTTTAACTAAGGACGAGTTATCTCTTTCTTAGTTTAAGTTAGCTAAGACTCATTATTTACTTAAGATATGCATACATTCTGTCTACTCTGAAGTTTTTATACCCTGAACCCATTGATAATGGGTATAATGCTTATTTTATTATTGAGTTTAGTGCTTGTATCTTTCTTTTAAAATTGGCTTAACTCTTTTTTTTTAAATATTTAAATTTGTTTGTAAAAATATCTAAAAAATACTTAATTTTTAAAATAATTCAATACTAGGTGATTTTGACGTTCCGAGATTATATATAATATAATATAATATATTACAGCAACAAGGCTAATTGTAACTTTTACCTCTAATAGATTACAGCAACAAGGCGCAAAAAGAAACCTTTCCTTACCTTTAGATTTGGTTCCCACTCTGGCACATGGGATTGGTTGCCAATAAAGCTATAGTCCAAGATAAATCAGAGCAGAGCGAAAGCTTTGAGGTCTTCCATAAGCAACTGTTGACTGAGGGACACACGCAATGTGAGAACTATATGTACACCCAAACGCACATTGTTGAGCGCGAATCGGGCATCTATATTATATAGAATATTTTATCAAAATGATAATGCAATAGCAAACTGAATCCTTGAACATTGAATTCACTTTATTATGGTTTAATTTAAGAGCTAGAAATAAATGTGAATTTACATTAACTAAAACACACACACTCTACTACTTGGCAATTACACAAGTATATATATATATGTTATTAGTTTTATTTACTTATATTTTGTAAATTACTAAATTTTTCCTTCCGCATAAACCTTTGACGCATCTTTCTTTGTGGCCTGCTTCCATTTGCTATGCTTAACTTTAGTATTTAATATTTTTGCCTTTTCCTGTTATTAATAGTTGTTATTTCGCGTTTAGTTTTCATACATTGAGATTTGCGGAATTATTTTCTATTTGTTTAAATTATTTTCTTTCATCTGCCTTTCTCTTGAGTTTTCGTCATGTAATGCATATGTGTTAATTCATTAATTAATGACATTTAGTATGAATTTTAGGACACATTTAGTTGAGTTCACTTAGCTAATACTTTAGTTTTCCATAAAAACTTTATATTTAAATTTGTTTTCAAATTTTTGCTCTTGATTTTTCAATTTTGATCACTTCAGTCTTACCAAAAATATTTATGTCAACAGTGTTTTTTTTTCTCGCGGTTTTGAACATTCGAAATTTAGTAGTATTTAGTATTAACTCTTAGGCTTAATTCAAAATAGTTTGTTTTTAATTCTTTAAGCTATCGCATAGTTTCTTTAATAGGTTGTAAACACATCAATATTCTTATGCTCAACTGTGTTTTTCTGTTTTTATTTGAAATTTTGAAAATTTCTTTAAGAAATTGTTGTATTCAATACGATACACGTAGATACATAATGGATTACTTATCTTTTGCCAGTACTAATCGTAGTAGTTGTATATGTACATAACTTTCATAGTT
Source organism: Drosophila ezoana (assembly GCA_035045725.1). Classification (NCBI taxonomy): domain Eukaryota; kingdom Metazoa; phylum Arthropoda; class Insecta; order Diptera; family Drosophilidae; genus Drosophila; species Drosophila ezoana. Next base: position 3,753,297 of record JAWNOU010000051.1, read on the forward strand.
TTTAGTTTACATTAGCTTTGATTTCAATGCTGCCATTTGATTTAAGATATTACTGCGAGATCTGTTTTGCGCATGGAATAAAACTACATCTTAAGAATGTGAAGGTTAAAAATATTTACATATGCACTTCAAGAGCTCTGAGAATTTAAATATGTGTAAATTAAAGTTCACAAGGATTCTTGAAAGGGTATTGAAATAATAAAGCTTCCTTTAAGGTTTATAGGCTAGTTAAACTTCCAAGGGGCCAAAGTTAAATATGACATGAAGTAGATCAGGCGGTACAAAATATTCAACTGTTAATCTTTATGTGTTCCTCGCTTAAAAAGCTTGATTGGTGTTGCCACAGGCACAGTGCATTTTTTGTTTACCAGGTGGCAACACTGCAAGTCCTCATGTCAAATATTTACCAGCTAAATAATCCATCGTTCATGAACTCGAAAAGCACTAATCGAACTTGTTTGCAGTATGCAAATTTTTATGTCAACTATTTACTAGGTAAATAAAACACCTTGTTAGCTTAACATGAACACTAGCAAGAGAAATCGACATTAACAACATGTTAAACAACATGTTTTGAGGGGAACTAAACGAATCGGACAGATAAAAATATGTGAGCAAGTTCTGAATTAGCTCAAATCTGCATTCGTATTTTTACAAATTCAGCAAATACACTCAAAGTATAGTTCCCTCAGGAAGTCATATCAGTAATTGAGTTAAAATTAATTTGGACGGTGTAGTTAAATTAGAATAATTAATACGTATAATTGGCAATTTACAGTTTCGTTTATCGTTATATAACTTAAAAGAACCGTGTGTGTGTGTGTGTACATATGTAACCTAAGTCGTAGTACGCACTAGGAGTTACTAACTACAAATTAATACTGTACAGGATACGCGACACTCCTTATGGAAACTAATTAAACGGGCCCTAGCTCGTATTGCATACAAATCGGCGGTTAACGAAATATCTGATATATGTATACATATACATATATACTATATCAAATATGTAGCTAAGTACAATAACTTAAAATGATGGGGCGTGGCCAACTTAAAAATACGACGTTAGCTATCCTTTATCCTTGCCAGGCCCGACGCTCACGCCGAGCAGATGCTCCCCGGCCATCAGGCCCGCCGGCTGATGCGCATAGTTGCGTATCTGATGCAGCGAGATCAGCTGATTGGGAAAGGCATTGGCATTATTCTGGTTGACGTTCTTATTGGGAAAACTGATGGCATCATAGAGATAGGGACGCTGCGCCATCGGATGGTGGCTCAGTGAGTTCAGGTGCGGCGGCATCGAGTTGATCGGCGTAAAGGCCGAATTGCTGGTGGTTTTCGTTATGGATGCCGCATCATACGGCCCCACAGTGCTGGGCGTGGTTACTGCAGATGGAGAACATTGCCTAAGCTGTTCCTAATTTGAAAGTTGTGAACTTAAAACTTACCAATATCCTCGCGCACAGGATCGGGCATGATGCGATGATGCGGCTGCAGCTGCTCCGGCGGATGCCCATTGCTCTGGTTGCTGTTGGGCGCTGTCGGTTGGGCATAGTGCGCCTCCATGCTGTGCTGGGGCGGTGGTTGTTGTTGCTGCTGCTGTGGGTGATGGTGCTGCGGCTGTTGCTGCTGCTGTGGCGGGCCATGCTGCTGCGGTGGCACGCCCAGTTGTGTGTGATGGTGATGCGGCTGCTGTTGCTGTTGTTGTTGCTGCTGTTGTTGTTGTTGTTGCTGCTGCTGCTGCTGTTGCTGCTGCTGCTGTTGCTGTTGCTGCTGATGCATAACCTCCATGGCATTGGCTGCAGCTGCAGAGTCCGGACTTACCTTTGGCCAATAGCTGTTGTCGCTAGGCGCTATTGAAACGGGCGGCAACACCAGATTGTTGCGCTGATGCTGCGCGTTGCTGGCCGCTGCTGTTGATGCATTGCTCGGCTGCCCGCCGGCAGCAGCAGCAGCAGCGGCCGCAGCGGCAACAGCTGCTGCGCTGCCCGGCGCAATGGGCGGCCGCTTGTCCGTGCGCTCCGCATGCTTCTGCATGTGCTTGGTCAGGTAGGTCTCCTGGGTATACGACTTGCCACAGTATTGACAGATGTGCGTCTTCAGATGCTTTGACTCCTTGTGCTTGGGTATGTGCTCCAGCAGCGAGGGCTCATCCGAGAAGCACTTGTAGCAGGAGTTACACTTGAACGGCTTGTCCGTTTGATGGCAGCGCGAATGCGACTGCAGATTGGACAGCTGCGAGAAGGCCTTCTGGCAGCCGGGATGCCGGCACTTGTACGGCTTATCGCCCGTATGGGTGCGTATGTGCTGCTGCAGGTGCGATAGCTGCGTAAACTTGCGCTGGCAAATCTCGCAGCGATACGGCTTAATGCCCAAATGGATGCGGGTGTGCTGCGACAGATACGACGAGTTGGCAAACGCCTTTGAGCATTGCGTGCACTTGTACGGTTTCGCCTCACGCATATGGATCTGCGTGTGCAGCTGCAAGTCCGCCTTTGAGCTAAAGATCTGCAATGGAGAGATTTTGAAAACTGTGAGAGAGTCGGACATGGCAGTGCTGTGCATTGGCTGGTTAGGATTAAGGTTTTAAGAGTTTGCTTCACTTGCATTGCACTAGGCTGAAGCTATCGACTTTTTATTTTTCGTTTGAATCAAAGTTTATTTGAAAAATATGACATTTTCAATATGCAACTTTATTTCATCCTAATTAATGCAACATAATTATTGCAAATATATTACACAATTTTTATGTAAGTTGCGAAATCAAGATCCATGTAAAACATGCTATTCCTTATTAAAAGCGAAACAGTTTCGACTGAGCTAGCTTAGGAACGGCATTAACTAAGTACCTGGGTTCTTTAGAAGTAAAAAATTAGTTACTTTTGGCATGATTGGAGCTCGAAAAAACTGTTTGAAGATGCCATTTAGATACTAAGTCGAATTAAAGCAAATGTCAGAATTCTCATTTTCCAAAAATATAGAAATTCACAATATTTAAAAATAATACAAAGAAATGCCCAAGCACATACTTTTATTCAACTTTTTGCATCGTCGATATAAGAGCTAATTTCTAAAAAGCTAAGTTCTAAATTTTTGAAAAGAAATATCCCCAATAAAAAGTAAGCACACATTTTTTTCGATACTTCGAAGAGCTTACAAAATTAAAAAATAGTTTTCATCAGTAATGAAGGTAAACGTTATTTAAGTTTAAAGGCCACGATAAGCAATGGGAAAGGACTGCACAAGTCAACATTCTTTGTGAATTTTAACTAAAGTTTAGTCCAGATGAATTTCTTTGCATTGCGTGAACCCTAAGCCTTCACCTTGGTATCCTTAACATCATGCGGCATGTGAAGCGGCGAACTGGTGGATGATGAGATGCCACTGGCATTGGCAACGCTGCCACTGACTGCGCTTGGATTTGAATTCGAGTTCGTATTGGGATTGGCATTCGGATTACGCTCATTGATCGTTGCGTTTTGCATGCGTATGCCGCCGTTGTCCACGCTGTTGCTAGTGACCACAATATGCTGGTTGGGATTGGGATAGATGCGGGACTTGCGACCACGTGTTGAACCCGTGGGTGCTGTGGTGCCCGCGCCAGCAGAGCTGCTGCTGCTGCTCACGACAGCATCGTTGACCAGCTTGGAGCTGCTGCTACTGCCGTCGGCAATAGCCAGAGTGGAGCTGCTTTCCAGACTTGGCTTGGGCTGATGCAGTGGCTCCCCGCCACCACTCAGGTGATATTGATGCTGCTGCTGTTGTTGTTGCTGCTGCTGCTGTTGTGGCTGTTGTGGCTGCTGTGGCACCTGTGGTTGCTGCTGCTGTGGCTGCGGATGTTGGCTATAGCTTAGCACCGAGCTGCGCAGATCAGGTGTATTGGAGAAGACACTGAGGGGTCCCAGAGCCACGCGCTCGTTCAAACTGTTGCGCAGATGATCTATGGAACGATGCACTGCGTGGGAGTAGTCGCCGCCAGCGGGCGGAATCTCGCCAATTAGCGGGGAATTGTGATGGTAATCGAGGCCACCGCCAATTGGACGATACTCAATCAAACGGCCCTCCATTTTGTTGTTTATATTTTTATTTAAGCTCGTTTATTTCAACCGTCTTTATATTATATATATATATATAATTTTTTTTGAAAAGTCTTTAAAATATAGTTTTAATTTTGAGTTTTAATTTTTATATCTGTGAAGAAAATGTTCCGCGGGTAATTGTAATAATTATTAATGTTTTTTCGATGTTTTTATTTCTTTTTATTTTATTTTAAAGTTATTTTTAGTTATTTTAATGGTTTTAAACAGCGAAGTTTCATTTGATTGTTATTTCGTGGCTAACAAATGCATGAAATTTATACAAGTTATAAATATTTACAATGCATTTTATCTGTATCTTTATTAATTTTAACTGCATATAGCATATCAAATAATTTAATATCCGTGAGGCACACAAGAATTTTTAAAATTATAGAACAAATTTCAAAAAGTATTAAAATAAGGTATTAAAAAAAAAAAAAAACATGTAAGAGGTTCTTGTAGGTGGCTCCCGACTTGGGGATACGCTGAACCCTCTTCTTCTAACACCTAATGCATACTATTCTAGAAGCTACATGTCAAGTTTATTGACTCTAGCTCTTATTATTTAGGATTTCGATATACATTTTTATCGATTACTTGGAAACGGAGTAAGTTATCCATTATCGGAAACAAACGCGATCTGCGCAGGCACTAGGAGCACTTACATCTAAAATTTCAAGTCTCTAGCTTTTATAGGTTCTGAGATCCTTGCGTTCATACATACGGACGGACGGACGGACGGACAGACAGACATAGCTAGATCGCCTAGGCTATTGATGCTGATCAAGAATATATATACTTTATGGGGTCGGAGATGCTTCCTTCTGCCTGTTACATACATTTGCACTTTGCACAAATACAATATACCCTTTTTACATATTTTAAATGGGTTCAGGGTATACAAAATTCAAATGTACATTAAATAACTGAAAAGAAGGACATAGAACCCAAAACCAAAACCAGAAAGTATTTTATGCTGCACACAATGTCTTCAATATTATATGCACTGTCGGCATAGTTTTTACCATTCTCTTTTTATCAAGCATATGCTTAGTTTAGGTTAAGGTATTCTGCCTGTTGCACATCTTTTTTAGCGCTCTTTTTGTGTCCAGTTTTATAGGTGACGGTTTTTTAAAAAATTCAAAATCTGCGAGACGCGACCGCAAAAACGTTTAGGTCTCGGCTCGCTGCACCAGTCACAGCAATTTTGGATAGAATTTTATTTGCTTTTTGGACATTTTTTAAATTTTGTGCTTGCCCAAATCTAACGCCACTTTTTCTATGCTTTTTTTATTTTGCATTTTCAATTGCTTCGTTTGCGCTGCACGTCGTCATTTTTTTTAATTTTTTTCTACGCGGAAATATTTTTTCGCCACGCAATTGACTTTTCAGATTTTATGCGACCCACGCCCCCCTTCGCACTCTGTGGCCGGGAGCGTGCTTTTTTCAATTTGACTATTTTCTATTTTCTATGCGGCCTTTTCTCTGCTCGCTTTTCGAGCGCTTCGATTCGAATTTTTTCCCCACATAAAAATACGCTATGTGTGTTCCCTCTGCTGCTGACTGTCTGTGATTTTATAGAGAGTTGAATATTTTTTTTTCTTCTATTTCTTCTTTTTATTATTTTTTGCTGTTTGTTGTGGGACAAGTCATTGAAGCGCAGACAAGCAGCAGACAATCTGCGTATATGTCAGGTGAAAGTCCTCGTTGTTTTTATTTGTATTGTTCCATATTTTTTGTTGTTTTTTTTTTGTGGCGTTTTTCTATTTCTATTTTCTAAGCGCCGCGAATAATTCATTCATTTGTTGCATATTTCAACATATTTTTTTTATCAACTCTGTGAATGTTGATTTTTGATATGACTGAAACGGTCTGTGAGTACTCGTTGCTGTATTTTGTTTATTTTGCGTTTAGATGGAATTGCAAGTTCGTGACCTTGAATGCCATATTTTTATGGGTTAACATTTCTATAAAGCCACAATTGGATTTATTTATTTTCTGGCAAATTGTGTTTTATTTGGAAGAAGTTTTTAAGACTATGGAAATGTTATAGATATGCAGTTTTATTTTTTAATTGTGAATTAATATAAACTAATGAAAAATGACAAAGTATACCAGATACACAACATTTAGAGCTAAGAGTTGATCTGAATAAAATGAGCAGCAGGTAAACTAGCTAAAAGTAGAGCAGAGCGTGCTCAAAACTGTCTTAATCTTTCCGAGGAACTTAAATTCTTCAATATTGTATGCTATTAGTAGGAATTTCTCAAAATTTCACGGAAATACTTTCTACACACATTTGTACACGTAGATGCCAGAGAATTATCTATATATGTATGTGGTTAAAATAAAGAAACAATACTTTTCGTTATTTCTAGAAATAACATCACAGCAAATAGAAATTTTCATAAATATTTCAACCTTATTACTGTACTTTTATAATTCTAACAAATGGAGCAGATAATATGTGTTAGCGATGTTTGAGCATGCAATCACACTCTTCACTGCATATAAACTGCATACATACTTAATATAGGGGTATAGAGGTTATATACATACATATGTACATTATACACACTGATGCATTTTTTTCTTTCAATTTTTATTTGTTAGCTAAATAATTATTTGTGTACAAATTACGACATGCATTAAAAATGGGTTCTTCCTTCCTTTTAATGGCAATCAGAATGTTATATAAAATAGTATATAATTCCAGCCTGAATTACATATGTATGCGTATTTATACAGACTTATCTGTATATGCGCTGCACATAATGTAGGCCCCATCCTAAAACCGAATTAACAGTAAAATGAAAAAAAAACAAATAAAAATACAAAAAGTACAAAAAAATCTGCAAAAAGTGGGGAATGTACTTATGTACTTATGTGCATGTGTTTGAGTGTGTGTTTGTTTGTTTGTGTGTGTGCTTTTGGGCCGAAGTTCGGGTTAATGCATAGTGCGGGCTTTTAACTAATTAACATTTAGCGGTTTGGCATGCCCTCTTGGCTCAAACTCTAGAGTTATTTTTAATATTAATTGAAAATTGTTGAAAAATTGAAAAAAAAAAAAAGGAAAGAATTCGCCCGCTCTTTTATTATTCATAACTTTTTGCTATTGTTGTTGCCTGATTAATGCATTTTTCACACCACCTATTTTCGTTTTTTTTTTTTTTTTAATTGTACAAAATCACAAAAATGTTTCCGTTTTGTTTTTTTTTTTATCTTATGTTTATTTTTTCGACTTAATGTCAGTTAATGAAAAATGCATTGCCGGCTGCCATTTGATCCGTGCAAATATTTTTTCCATCCATTTAATTATTATTTTTATTCATTTTAATGATATTTAATTTCACATTTATTGCGTCTTTTTTTTCGTTAGTTGGGGTCACGCTTGTTTGGACTAATCATTAATTAATTTCACATCACTTCAAATATGCAATTAATTTTTGCTTTGCTTCTTAATTAAAGGTAACATATATTATTTTAATTATTACAAGCGCACGCCCGAAATTCTTGCTGGTTACGTTGTGAACGCCGCAAACGCCATTGATTAACTGATCGTTGGCCAAATGAATTTTGTGGTCAGCAGGCTCAACAAAAACCGTAACTGTTATGAATGTGTGTATGTATGTGCGTGTGTGTGGGGGCGTGGCACAGCTTTGAACGCGCAGCTGTGTCCCATTAACGGGCTGTGCAGCGATTTGTGTGGCGCTTGCTCTGCATATTCTCAGCATATCAAATTCCCGAGCCTGGATCATGCGTGCCTCAGGTTTAGGCTCAGGCTCAGGCTCAGGCTCGGACTCATTTTTGTATTCAGCTTCAGGTGTTTATGCTGCCCAATTAGCTTAAGCTTGAATGGTTTTTTCTGCCGCAAAGCTCACAGTTGCAAAGACGCAGGCGAGCAGCATCAGATCGAGTTAGTGTGAAGTCAGCTTGAGAAAGATGACCCATGCCTGAGCCTGGGTAATCGAGCCTGGGATTATGTCAACTATGTGCTTAAAGAAAGCCATAAGGGCATGAATATTAATATCAGCTGGACATTCTTTTTTTTTTTAAATTTGATTTAAAACATCGCCGAGTACTTTATCAATGTTCTTGATCAATTTGCTGGTTTGAAAAGTAGCTCTGGCTTTATGCAATATATTCTTCAAAATTTAAATGATTAACTATGCAGTTAAATGGAATAAACTAATGATTTCTAATTATGGACAAGAGAATTAAATAAACACTTCATATTTAAGTGATCAAAACATTTGCTTAAAATATCTTAACTTTTGTTAAAAAATTTGTTTAAACAAAGCTAAATTAATTAAATGTTTCTAACTTTTGAAAAGGGAATATAGGAAAATATTTAAATAATATTATTGTTAAATATTGATATGTAAAACAGAAGAAGTTTATAGAATCTAAATTTTAAATGCCAATCAGAGGAAACGACACTAAACATAAAAAAAACTCAGATAATAATAAGTTAAATGTACCGATCAAGAGCGTAGCCAGCCTTTATAAACAATTTTATTGAACACCAAAATTGGAGACTCCAAAAAACAACAACTTACTACTTGGCTAAGCAAGTATTTAAGAAACCGAGACTATTTTGAGATACAATATAATGAACTCGAGAGCTTATTTGTTTGATATATTCCTAAGCTTTATCAATTTTTTACCAAAATTCTCATACCGTCGGAATATTTGTTATGTTTGGTCGAGTTAAAGGCGGAAACGGAGAGTAATTGTGACCTTGATATTGAACACAAGAAACAGCTGATATGCAGCTCCCACACACGCACACCCACCAGCATTGGCTGCGCCGTAAAGAACATTTATTATTTATATGCACACACAGATACACACACACACATGCACATAGACAAGGGCAAGTGTGTGGCAAGGAAAACAAAAGCCAGCTGCTCTGCCGCTTCGCTTTCTTCTTAGCGCCAAAGCACGTGACGGGCAGCTTCGCTGTATTAGAAACTCGCGTATCTTAAAGATACACAAACACAGACACTCACGCGCGCGTACGTTGTTTGTGTGCTGCAGCGATAAATAAACACACAGCGCACAATTGAATCGAAACGCAGCAGCCGGAAAAAGTCTAAAAGCGCGCACCGGAAACGGAAACCGAAACCGAGTCAAGTGCGAGTTTGAGTTTGAGTTTGTTTCTCTATTTTTTTTTTGCTAGTTGTTGTTGTATATATTGCTACTTTTTCTTAGCCTTGTCGCGGCAACAACAACACCAGCAACGTCGACAAGGACGACGCCAGCCGAAGACGCTGTCCGCTGTCCGCTGTTTGTTGTGGTTGTGTTTGTGCTTGTTGATGTCGCTGTTGTTGTAGTTGCTGCTGCTGTTACTTTTATTGGCGGCGTCTCAAGGAACATGTTGCGCACACAGAAAAACACACAGCTGAACTGAAAGTCGCGCGCTTTGGCCCTGTCGAGCAGCGAGCGTCCAAAGTGTCGAGCGTCGAGAGTCGTTTCGTTGAAGCAGCACCGCGCGTGCCGAGCCGAAAGCACGATCCGTCACCAATGTAAAAACTCAACTAAAGCGATGATGAAAAAATCTGAAACAATATATTTTCGGGGGGTCGCACACACACACACACACGCACACACATACAGAGAGAGATGCAAAGCAACGCAGCGGCGGCGGCGGCATCGACAGGCACGAGGTGGCAGCCAGACAGACAAAACGCGCACTAACACAAACGCAGCGGCGCTCCAAAACGCAGCAGCAGCAGCATAATGTCGTTGTGTGTGTGTGTGGGTGGCGGCCTGGCTTACTAAAGGCCGCCGCCGGCCGACACAGCGACAACAACAACAACAACAACACACACAGCAAAGGGGCAAGCGCCAACCAACATGCTCTCACAAACAGGCAACGGCAACTTCGCAAAAAAAAGCAGCAGCGACAACAACAACAACCAACTAAACGGGCAAAAAAATGCCACGCGCACATACACACATTCACTCACACACACAGACACACACACACAGCGAAAAAATCAAAAAAAAAAGATTCGGTTGCATAGGCGGCGTCGCTGCTGGCGCTATTCAAATGCTGCGCCGTCCATAGCAGCAGCGCTGCCAGCGTCGCAGCCACCTGACAGAGCAACGCCAAAACAACGATAACAACAACAAGAGCAGCAGCAACAACAACAACAACAACAACAAACAGGCGAGCGGGCTGGCAGGCAGTCGCCGTCAACATTGACCCAAACTCAATTTGGTGTGGGGCAAGTTTGGAGCCAACCGATGGGCTCTAAAAAACGCGCAAAACACAAAAAAAAAGTATTGTGAGTGTAAAAAATTTAAAAAGGGGAATTTTTGCCCACGCACACACACACGCACACAAAGCAGCATGCGCACACACACATAAAGATATACAAACGCATGGAATTTTTTCGCTGCCAGCGTCGTGTTAGCCCTCGCCTCCCCCAAATTCGCAGCCAGCCCGCAACCCCCACCTAACGCAGTCGCCGCCCCCGCACTCAAGCCAATGGTCTGCCATTTTTTTCCAGCATTTTGTTTTGTTCGACTTTGATGCTGTCTGGTTTTTTTATCCCTTTTTTTTTTGCTGTTTGCATTGAAAAGCTCTTTGCAGTTTGACTTTGCGTTTTGCTTTTGTCTTTGCTTTTGGCTTTGGCTGTGGGTTTTTTGCGGAGCGGTGGTGTGATAGCATGTAAAAAATGTCAGTTTCATAAATTAACTAATTAAGTGGCTAACAATTGTGATTATAATTGCAATTATTTGTATATAATTCTAATTTTGATAGCATTTTGCAAAAATTTCATGTTGCGCGTAAAAGTAGGCAACATTTTGTCGCCGCGTGTTTGACGCTACGCACGTGCAGCGCTGGTCACACTAAAACATGGCGCAGTGTTGGCAACCGGCGCGGCTGGCGTTTTGAAGCACTCTATCAGTCTGGCGTCGAATTACGCCAGGGGGAAAACCAAAAAAATACAAAAACACAACTCGAAGCGCAGCAAAACTGAAAAAATGTTTCAAACACACACACGCACACACATACACAGTTACGCAGAGCACACCTCAGGCAATCTCCGCCCTGACCTAAGCCATCTCGTGGCTTAACTGCCAGCAGCAATCCCCGTGCTCACACTCTAGTACACACACAGGCCTCATAAACCCCCCCTCCCCACACACACCCCCACACAGACAGGCCACAAAGCGCACTCCTTCCGCTGCGTTGCAGCCGTCGTTTGTCTGCTGCTCGTCGCCGTCGCCGTCGTCGTGGTCGCTGCTATTCCTAAGTTTTTTTTTTCCTCCTACTCCTCCTCCCCTCCTCCTCCTGCTGCTATGGCGGCTGCTGCTGCCACGTTGCAACCTTGCCTCAACTTCTACTCCATACGCTTCAGCTGCTCTGCTTGCCCCTCTCACTGCGCACTTTTCTTCTTTTTTTTTCACATCTTCCATTTCCATTTGCCGTGCATTTTTTCCATGCAGCCTCCCCTTCAACATTTTTTTTTTCCACCTCCACCTTGTCACAGGAAACAATTTTTTCCATTGCCTCGTGCCATCTCGTTCGCACGCCGCACTTCTGACCCGCTCAAAAACAGCATTTTTTCTGTTCCGTTTTGCTTTGGCTTTGCTGTTTGCCCACTTCTATCGCCCCTTCTGCATGTTGTTGCATTTGCTTTTGTGTTTTGTGTTTGCATTTGCTTTTAGATTTTGTTATTTACTTCTTCTTTTTTTTTTAGTTTGTTTCAATTGAGTCTCACGGAAAATTGTGCCGCGTAGAGTTGCCATTGAAAAATTTATTTATTATAAATTGCCGTTTTTAGTGTTAGAGAATTGGGTTAGACTATTGAGGCTATTGAGTACAGCAGCAAATATAGGGTATATCAGCTTAAACGGATTTTGGCAGAAGCGAAAGGTTTTTTAAATGGTGATTGCAAACCTTAAGCTCGCATAGTTGGAACATAGGTAAGCGTATTAATAATTTAAGCAAAATAATTGTACTAAGACACAGAATCCCACTACGAAAACGGAAACCCAAATGTACATAGAATGCACTGGCAATATTTTGCAATCAAAATTGATTTAAAATTATTTAATGATAATTTTAAAAAAGTTTTCAAAAGTACATATTGATTTGGGCACGTTTTATTAATTTTTTTTTTTTTAATTTTGCGGTATTGTAGGATGAAGAAAATCAATTTATTTTTTAAATTCATTTAATAAAAATTGTATCCCTTTTATAAAGTTTGTTAATTTGCGTACACTTCGCTCTAAGACCTTTTCCCATTTCTAATTCGTATACCTTAAAAGGATTATTATCTTCTAGCACTTATAAAACATTAGCTGCAACATTTTCACTTGTGGTCGGAAGAAGAACATTTCAATATTAACACTTTTAGAAAAACTGTGGCAACATTTGTGTGTGTGAAAAATTAATTAACACCACGTGGCAACACTGTCAGTGGATTTTGATGTAATATTTCCAACTTCTATTATTGTGTTTGTGAGGTCAGTGTGTGTGTGTGTGTCTGTGTGTGTGAGCTCGTTCTACGTTGTTTTGCATTTTGCATTTTGCTTTGGTTTGCTTTATTTTTTATTTCCTTTTTGCATGTCACAGAGATTTTTTAGTTGTTTTGTTGTGTTGTTGTATTCGAACACAGTGGGCAGTCAAAATCAAACACACACACATACGCATACGCAAGGTGGGTTTGTTGGCGGTGGGGTTAGAGGGGAGTGGGGCAGTATGGTGGTTTTTGGGGGCAAAGCCCGCATATTTGCTATGGTGACTTGCATGGGCTTATGCCGATGCGTGACTGGCGTTTGTGGACTTTGAATACAAACAAAACAGACGCATACACTCAAACGCACTCACACACGGCCCACTTATACACACACATACATGGAAAGAGAGAGTTATGTAGATATATATGCATGTACATGTGCATTTCAATACGCATTAATAACTACGAATTCAATGCGACGCCCATCACACACACACACACACACACACACACAGAAGCAGGCACCCCATCCAATCACACACACACCGACACACACACACTCAAACACACTCACATGTGCCGTCGCTGCCGCTGCTGCTGCTGCTGCAACTGACGCCTAAAAAACGGCAACAAAATATAAAAATCAAATTCTTTCGCCTTTTGCCCGCCTTGTTCGTTTATTTCGCAAATTGCTGTGCCTCATTCGCACTCATCCTCCGCCCCCGCTGACCGCCCAGCGCTCTGGCCGTTGTTCGTTAAAAAATTGATGCCAAAACGCTGCGCCGGCAAGTATGCAACACATTTGCCAGACTCCAAAATCAAAAATCGAAATAAAAATGTTCAAGATTTTTATTTTTGAACTACGCTTAGTTTTTACTTTTTCGCTTTTTGATTTCATTTTGCTTTCTTTTGTTTTCGTGTTTAGTTTTTCATTTGATTTTGCAATTTTTTGACGTATTTGTTTGTCGGTCGCAAAACGTTTTCCCCATGCATTTTTCATCCATTTAGCGGGGCCATTGAGCGATTTTCATCGCGCTTAGAATTCATTGATACTTTCGCAAATTGTTTTTCTATCAGATTTTTTTAACACCAATCTCGGCGGCGTGACATTGAATTCTCGAGAGTGCCGCGCAAATATTTAAAAAGAGTTTTTCTAAAGTGCTTTTGGAGATGAATTCTATGCTTACTTCAAATTTAGGATTTAAGTCTTTGAAGAGCACATTTTGGTTTAACTTGTCCTAATTTAATGTTATTTATATTCTATAACCATTTTTTGAAGTATTATCATCTTTTATTATATTGCAAAATAGAAAAGAATTCATCCTTGTAAGTTATTTCTTGTTTAATAAATTACTGTTTGGCTGTGCTTTAATTGCGCTATAAAGGCCTGCAAAAGTATTGCAGCACTTCCTTAATTGGAGATCGTTCTCGATAGTGTGAAAAATAAAAGATCGTGTAACAGAACTATCGATAGTTAAATTATAATCGGTTAAACTTGCTATCTAAAAATGGTTTAATCTCAACAGATAATAACCGATAGTTAAAAATTTCTATAAATAGAGCGACTTTCATTATGATATGCCTACAAAGTTTGACCAGAACTAATTGTATTTAACCTAATGTCTAGGAATATTTTTACATTTATGGGCTGCATCCTAGAATATCTATCAATTGTGAGAATTTTAAAGGTTTCATTGGGGGGAACAAGACAACTGGCTAAAGCACAAAGATAAAGCCTAAAAAACCTCGATTGAAATGTTTATTTTTCTGCCTTGTAAATATTCAAATGTAAATACTCAAATACCTATCAAGTTATAAAGATGTTTTGAAGATTGTTTTAAAACAGTTATACGATAATTTTAAGCGATATATCGTAGCAGCATCGATGCTTACAAATTTCAGATGTCTAATCAAAAAACAGCCTCGGTTCTACTGAGCAGTCATCGAGTGAGGCGTCTGAGTTTTAATTCTATTCTTAATTGTAAATTTTTCTTTTGTCATTGTTTGAGTGCGGTTCAGAACTGAGAGAAGTCTCTCAACAGTCTTGAGACGAGCCGTTCAACTCAAAGTCGTTGTTGAAGTCGAGCGACAAGCAATAGGCAAACATTCTGCGAAGTTAACTTTTGCTGGAAAAATATTGGCAGCCAGGCAGCTGACTCAATGAAAAGTGACAGCTGATTTGGTGAGTACATGGGCGGGCGAGGTATACATATGTGGTTAAGTATCAGAAGTTGGCGATAACTGGGCAAAACAGACGCTAATCGTTGAGTGCGCGACAATTGCAATTTGGTTAGTTGTTGCCACAGCGCGCTGCAATGCAGACCAAGGACCGTTTGCGCCGCGAATATAATTCGTACAATGATCTGAGCAGAGAGTTTCGCATGTACGATGAGCAGTCGATGGACTCGCTGCTGGATGATCGCCTGCACATCCACATGAATCCCAATGGCAGCGATGAGCTATCCTTGCAACGTGACGATTTCTACGCATCCGCCTATCCGCAGTCGCCGCAGCTGTTGCTGCGCCAGCACAACTTCAAGCTGAAGGTCTACTACTCGAATGTGGGCAATTGTGTGCAGTGCAACAAACGGTGAGTGGTTGCCACAGCTTGAATATCTGTTTGTGTGTTGCATGCTCTGGTTACTTGCAGCATACGCTTTGCGGTGGCCAGCTTGAGGTGCCGGGACTGTCCGCTGCGCTGCCACACGAACTGCTGCGGCCAGCTAACGGTTAACTGCATACCACAGCCGCTGGTCAGCACGAAGCGCGGGCACTTAAGCGACTTTGTGCCACGTGCGGCACCCATGGTGCCTGCCCTGATAGTTCACTGCGTCACAGAGATTGAGGCACGCGGCCTAGAACAGGAGGGTCTGTATCGCGTCTCCTCCACCAGGGACAAGGTCAAGCGTTTGCGGCACAAGCTGCTGCGCGGCAAGGCAACGCCACATCTGGGCGACAAGGACACGCACACGCTATGCTGTTGTGTGAAGGAGTTTCTGCGCTCGCTGGAACGCCCCCTGATACCCATGTACCACAGACGCGACTTTGTGCTGGCCACACAGCAGACCGATCCGCTGGCCGCCGAGGAGCCATTATATCTGGCCATGGTGGATCTGCCGCAATCGCATCGTGACACATTGGCCTTTCTCATGCTGCACTGGCAGCGCATTGCCCAGAGCCCAGCCGTGAAGATGTCCATTAACAATATTGCCGTCATATTTGCCCCAACACTCTTCGACGATGTCGATCTAAATCTGAGTAACATTGTGCTCTGGCAGCAGGTGCTGCGCGTTTTGCTGCTCCAGTCGCCCGGTTTCTGGGCGCAGTTCCTTGAGGTGGAGCCGCTGCTGCCAGCCTGTTCGCTGGATGATGATGAATGGAAACGTGAAAATTACCATTCACCCAGCTGGCAATCTGTGAAAACCTATTTTAGATCCATGGTAGGTTACTCTCAACACAAAGTCTTCCTCTGCTATGCTTTCTCAAAGTCCGCTTCTCTTCAATAGGTTAACCTCGCTGACTGAGGCGGGCTCTATATGCAAGTTAGTTAACAATCTGACAAATTGATGGAATATAGTAGCCAATAGCCGCTAGCCTTGTAATTTTATAATTTTCCAAGAGCTGGTTAATATATCCATAGACTATTAGCTTGTTTTGGTTAATTGTAATTTGAGTACAATGCGCCTATCATTAACCTTATAACACCACAGCTGGTTTTAAAGAAATGAGTGTGTTTTATATATGTGCATATAAACAGCGCCTGCTGAAAAAAACTCGGTGAAAACTAAAGAAACCCGCAGTTGGAATAATAAGGTGTCCAGGAAAATGTGAAACAGTGAAGACTTGTCTAAAATTCCCACTAATTCTTTTTTTTTCCACAATGGGACTTGACATTTTTCGTGAAGAAAAAACTATTTGAATTTTTTATGGTAATAAATCTTGTGGCTCTTCAATAATATGCTAAAAGATTTTATAACAATCAATTAATTCATGTTTTTCGATATATATTTAATGTAAAGGTACATGAAGATAGGCAAAACTTGAGAATTATAAAAGATTGGAAGATTAAGAAATTAGTTTCTACGGCAGGCTACCAAGGCCTAGTTAAATTAAAATACGGCTTATTTTATAACTTCAAGCTGACTTTTAAGTACCTTTTTAAAAATAGCAAATAGTTTGTTACGCATGCATGTCTATGTTAATGCAATTTATTTTCATATTTATAGTTTTTGTGAAGATATCTTGCTGGAGCAGAAAAAGTAATCAATTATTTGCGAATTTAATTGACTTCATATTTCACTTCAAAGTGAAATCCCTTTTGAAAGTTCTCATAGAAAAGACACAATTAAAATCTATTTAAGCAGCTGCTTTTTTCGTCAATGTTTGATATTCGAAATTGAATTTACAAAATTGATTAAATTTAAGAATATATTATTATTTCGCTCGAATGTTTTTCTGCATGTTGATTATTAATATTATTTTAAGCAGTAAGCACAACATAAACTGCATACACTTGCATGTAAATAAATATGTTGTTCGAAGCGTTAATACAATAATAAAAAATTAATAAACAAAACTAAAAAAACTAACCGTTTTAAAAACAATTTGCTGAGTGTAGAGCTCAGGCTGGAAAAAAAGTGCATGATTTCATGCAAAATACAAGCAAAACAAAACAAAACACTTAAATGCAACGGTCAAGTGCATAAATAGACACACGCACACACACACACACACGCACACATACACACGCACACACACACACACGCACACACACACGCACACACACAAGCAAACAGTCGCACACGTCAAATAATGTACATATAATAAAATTAAAAATAAACAAGCTACAGACTGCAATCGAAAGAGATGGCAAAAGCTGTGGACGTGAGATAGCTGTCATAGATTTGCCTGCGTGCGTGTCTGTTCTCTGTGTGTGTGTGTGTCTGTGTGTGTGTGCTTGTGTGTGTGTGTACTGTTGCTAACCGCACTAAAAATGCATGTGAGGTAAACTTTTTTCGGTCGATAGAGGGCGACACGCGTTAACATTAACCAAATGCTAATGCCAAAGGCCGCTAACCATTACACACACAACCACCCGGACACGCACACACACACACGCGTGGGCACGCATACACGCATACGCAGGGGCAATTACAATACGCAGGGGCCACCAATACGGGGACAGGAAAAATGGCAAAAGCGAAAAAAAAACAAAAAAATAACAAAAATCAACGGCAACAATAAAAATAAATACAAAAATAGTTTACATATTTCATGCATTATATTGGATAAAATGTTAATGCCTGGCGCTCGGCATGCCTGTGTGCCTGTGTGCTTGTGTGTGTGTGTGTGTGTGCGTGTAGTGTAAGCTGCGCAGTTTGGCAAAAAACGTTGCCTACTTGGGGGCGCGTGTTAAAATTGTTTAACAAATGGCACGCGCGCGATGTATGCACGTGTTTGTGAGAGTGTATGTGCGTGAGTGTGTGTGTGTGTGTGGGTGTGTGTGTGTGGCATTTATGCATAATCGCTTGCAGTTTTAAATTTTTTTTTTAGACTTTTTAGCCTATTTTTATTGTTAATTAAATGAGGGGAATTACAGACAACAAGTGCACATGCGTGTGTGCGGCGTGAGTGTGCGCTAACCTTTTTTTTTTTTGTTTTGTTTTTTTCTTTTTTTATAATTTTTTCTATATTTTTGTTGTTTTTTGTCTAACGTGGCAAAACATTTTGCGCTCGTTTTTCGCATGTAATTTTACTAATTGATAGTGTGAGCTATTTGAGCAGCACCCGACAAACCGCCGCGCATCGCACTCCTCGGGCTGCACATGCGGCATGTCCAGTGCTTCAGTGGCTTTTCTGTGCGTGTGTAATTGTGTTAGTGCACAGCATGTAGCTGGGCAGCTGAGCAAGTTGACTGAATGCATAAAACCCAAAAAAAAAAAAAAAAAACAACGCAAATGTAACTAAAAAACTGCTGTGAAAAATAATAAAAGGGGCATTACGCGTATAGGAGTGCATTGGGTAGGGGGCAGGCGCCTAAAAGGCAGCAGCAATTTAATGCAGCACACACATGCATCCACATGTTATACGTGCGCTAATAATAAACGCGGCGCAAAAAGTGCTGCATACTTCTTTTTATGTAATTTTATGTAAGCGGTGCCTTTTTTCTGGCTAGTGGGCACATCTACGCCTCTTTTTTGTTATTTTTTTGTATTAATATTGAATATTTTCCAGGCCAAAAATGTATGCATATTGAGACTTTTGCTTGAGTAATGTATGAGCCTTAAAAACAGATTATCGCTTTAGCCTGAATTTTAAATTAAACTAAAAGCTTGATGCAGATAATTCAGTTCACATTTGCATAAAACTTTTTTCAAAATATGTATAAATCATGTTGCATATTTGTCAAAGACAAAGACAGCTTCACACATATCGATGTAATTCTCTTAGAATTTCATATTTTTGCAGCTGCATTATTGACTAAAAATCGCATCAACATAATTGCATTGACTGCACACAGATGCATGCGCTAACACGTATATTGAGAATAATTTAATAACGTCATAAAGCGAGAAGCATATAAGTATACCAGCTTCTACCTGCCCATACTCTCGCACATAATGTTTTGGCCAAAAAACAAAAAATTGCGAAAATAACACTTGCCCCTCCTTTTACAGAGTTAAAAAGCAGAGCCAAAAAAAGCACGAGAAAGCAGGCCAGCGCACACTAACATGATAGGCTGACTGCAGCTGTATCTCACATACACACACACACAGACAGACACACGTGCACATGCTATATACTATATGGATACGTAGATGTGGCCAGTCAAAGGCATTAAAGAAGACAAAAAAGTATATGCTGCTGCTGCTGCTGATGCTGCTACAACGCAGATGCGAGTGCCAAGTGAAGTAATTCCAATTGAAGCTTTAGCTGCATTGGCAACAACAGCAACAACAACATCAAGAACAACAAGGAGACTGCCAAAGCAGTGCCGTAAAAAAATGCCAAGTGTGGGTAATTAAAAACGTAGCAACAGACCAGCAGACGCTTTTGAGCGTAGAGACGCACTAATTTTCAGTAGTGCAGCTCGCACACACGCACACACTCATAAATTTGTATGCATGTGTGTGAGCTACAAAAAGAAACATGAATTTGACACACACACACACCCGTACACACCCACACTCGCACAACTGTGAATTCACTCGCACGCAGCGGCTGCTACAAAAAAATGTTCACAGCATACTTTTAGGCATGCTGCTATTTCACTTCGCCTCGCACAAATGAACACCTCCTCGCCCCTGTTGCTGTTGCCGCTGCTGTTGTTGTTGCTATTGTTGCTGGCTTTTCAGCAGCGTCATCAACATCATCAGTCGCCCACACACACACACACACACACACACATACACACACACACACACGCATACTGGCAAGCGCACACACACTGTCGCTCATCAGCGCACGCTGCAAAAGCTGTTAGCTCCGCACCACAATTTGTGGGCGTTCTGGGTGTGGCATATCTGGCCGACATATCATTCGTCCAATGGACAACAAATTTTCGTTGCCGTTCTTGCTGCGGCTGTTGCCCAAAAATATACATAACACCAACAACAATAACAACAATATTTGCTATTCCTACATATATATTTTTTTTGCTTTTCTCTCGGGGCGTTGTTCAATTTACTTTCATTTGTTCGATCTTTTTAACACACACAAAACTACACACAACACACTCATGTAAAAGCTGCAAATTGTACAAATTTTTAATGTTTTTAAATCTTTTTATTTTAATTTTCTTAACCTTTTATTATTTATTAAATACAAAACATTTCTGTTATCGTATTACCAACGCACTTAATACTTAAGTGCAATTAAAATTCGAGCCTTAACGAGAAGCTCTATAAAGCTGACTAATATAAATAAATAAATAAATATAAGTTTCTTGTTGTTTTTCATAATATCTAATGTCACCTTTTAGAGAAATGGGCTTCTATACAGGTCACCGTACAAAACGATACCTTACAATGCTCTATGCATATCTACTCTATGCTTATCTAATCAAGCAATGTTTTATTGTTCATTGTTGCTAAGCGACTTCAATCCATTCTTCAATAAACATAACGTAAGCATATTCGAATGCTACGGGATTTGCTGGTTTTAAGCTTAAGCAACTTTCAAGCTTCCAAGAAACTCTCTCTTTAAGTGCCCACCCGGTAATTTGTCCCACGCATATCACTAACTTAACGCTCCCAAAATCTGGCGAAGACCACCTGCCACTGGACAGTAAAAAAAGAACGAAAAAACTCGAAACCGTTAAAAACAATAAGCTCAATTAGCTGCAATTAACACGCTGACGATTACAGACACTGACACACACACACATACACATATACTCTCTCACACACACAAGCACACTGGTCGATGCATAATTGACATTTTATGAGCAGCTGCAGCATCTGTTGGCCGCAGCTTGAGTGTCATTAACGCCGTTTCTGTCCAGCTCTGTTCCTTGCGAAGTGCGTTGGCCGCCAAAAACTGAAGTTGAATGAAATGTGGGAAAAAATGCACTTGATATGGAAACAGGGCACAGGGCGCAGAGCACTGCGCACGGTGCAAGAGGCGAGATACCGGGTCGGGTCGAATGAAATTCGAAACTTTGTTGCAAGCAAATCAACTGGAAAATTGTAAACAAAAGCTGTCGCAGCCTTGTCCCGAGCTGTTGTCAACACTTTGCTGCACGGCCAATTTGCGCAAGGCCGTCGGCCAAAATATTGTTAAGCCTTATAGCCTTAACTCAACAGTTAACTTAACAGTCAAGTGCAATGCAAATAGCAGCCGGAGCAAAGGGATTTGTTTCACCTACCTGCGGGCACATTTTGCATTGATACTTGCGTCCACTGCCGCCGGCGGGGGCATGTCCACCGCCAGCGCCCACACCGGGACCGCCCATTTTGCTGGCATTGATCGGCTGCGGGACGACGAGCAGCGCGGCCGCCGATGCAGCTGCCACTGCGTTGTTGTGATGATGCGCCGCGGCCGCTGCGGCGGCGGAGACATGATTGCCATGATGCGAGCCGCCGCCGAGGCCAGAGTTGCCACCGCCAGGGCCAGAGCCAGAGCCATTGACGGCGCTACCAATTCCCAGGCTGCCTGTTGAGAAAATTGATTAAATTATAATTAATAAAAATTGAATAAACTATCAGTTAAGAGAGAAAAGAAATGGAAATTGAATATTAGAGAGAATGCTTTAAAAGTATAGAAAGCTTATCCCATCAATGATGGTTTTAAATTTGTTATAATAATTTGTATTCAACTTAATTTCGAGTAAAATTGTCATTGTTATCATTTGGCTCGGGCAAGGTCGGGTAATATACGCCATGCATATCCTTAAAGACTATGGTTAATTAACAATTCCTTTGCCAAAATACTTAAGACTTTCTTATACCAAGCGAAGATGAAGGAAACTTCAGTTTTTCAGTACTAAAACAGTATTTTTCTAGATTGCTTTGCTATGCGATTCTTATAAATCCAAATAAGGCATACATGTTTTAAAGCTTTCATTTTAAGTGTTGAACAAGTTGTATTGGCAATCCATCTGTTCTAATGCTCTCTCTCTCCTTTCCACTATCTTAATATCTCTTATGCCTCACTCGTTTTATAATCATATACAAATCTTTCTCTCTCATATTAATAGATGAGAAAAAAATGATTTTATGTATAAAATATATACATATAAAAAAAATTCCGCACGCAACAGAGTATCTCCTGTGTTTTCTATCTAGTTGAATGTGCATGTTAAGATAATCTTAGTTTTAGCTTGAACTTAAATAACACCAAAAACTTTCTGAATTTGGGATAGACTTTTTAAAGCTATGTTATTGTTGCAATATATGTTTCTTAGTTTTTGTTTTAAGTCCTTAACATGAGTAGAAAACATGAAAAGCATTAGAAAACTTGTTGACAAGTGTTGCAGGACCTTAAAAGGTAAAACTTTGACTTGCGGTTTTAGGACTTACCTTGTCCGGCGACCGCCGCATGATGCTCCAGACGGTTGTCATCCAGAAAGTGACCTGCAATTGAGTTGTTTGCTTCAGTTGCTGTTGAATTGTGTCAGCCGTGGCGCCATCTAATGTTGCCACGGCTGTCAGTCGAAACGAGTCGAGTGGAGTCGGGTACAAGTCATGCCGCGCGTCTCTGTTGAAGTTGCCGACGTTCACTCACATCACGTTGCCGCCAGGCTGCCACCTGCCACCTGCCACTTGCCACCAGGCCAGCAGCTTGCCACTTGCCCCGCCGCCCATATTCCTGCACCGCGACGCTTGCTGGCTTCTCTAATTAAACTTGGCCGCTCTGATTGCCACTGGGAAATCGCGCGCGAGCTGAGTTCCAGTTTATGTGAAAATAGTTTCACAATTTTTATATTTTTTTCAAATATTTTTTATGCCCGGGTTCCAGCTATCCATCTAACCCATCCGTCTATACATCCATCTATCCATAATTGAGTGCCCAGCACATTTGCGTGCAAAAATTGTGTGAATCCGTTGATGAGCTGAAATGCTGAGTCTGGCCAGTCTGGAGAGGATTACCGACTGCTACAGTTGGGCCAGCTGAGGCAGTCGGCGCGCCCCGTTGGCATGTCAAAAGCATTTCTAATAAAACATTTGCAGACAATTGTTGCCACCAAATTGGTAGCAAAGGCTACTCAAGTTGTTCAACATTTTTAGTGTTAATTACAGGCGGGCGAATGGCGCCAGCTCCGCAAAGTTGTCCAAACTGAATGAACGGGCACAAGCAACAGCCAGGCCAGCAGGTACACTCAAAGAAAATCAGAGTTATCGATTTTGTGTGGAAATATATTCAAAAGGGGCCTGATGAGTTCGAAATGTGGTCTTAATTAAAAAACCCTTCTTAAAAGGAAAAATTATCAGCTAAGTTTGCTCTAATAAGGATTTTTTGACTGAGCTCCTTCCCAAAAATCTAATTGAATCCGTTTAATATGTTGCTTGGCCTACAAAAATACCTGAAACTTGTGGATTGGAGGGAGTGGAGTTTAACAATAATATACTATCTACAATTTGTTTGAGTTAGATTTAGTTTCATCCTGGCCCTCCAAATGCAGCTTAGGTTTTGGATCATAGCTTGCTTTGTCGCATATTTTCTAGTGCCCGAATATTTTCAAATAGATGTTAATGTTATTTTTGTTAATCTTATATTGATTATTATTATCATTATTATTATTATTATTATTATTATTATTATTATTATTATTATTATTATTATTATTATTATTATTATCATTATCATTATCATTATTATTATTATTATTATTATTATTATTATTACTATCATTATTATTATTATTATCATTATTATATATGATTACTATCATTATTATTATTGCTATTATTATTATTATTATTATTATAATTTTCATTCTTGGTTATGTTATTTGAGATTTTTTTGAGTGCAGCAATATGAGCTACTACATGCTAGTTGCAGTCAGGCAAAGTCTTAGTCCAGTCTCTGAGTCATGGCCAACATAGTTGAAGCCGTCCGTATTGTTAATTTGTACAGGTAAAAGCCAACAGGCGTACAAGTAAAAGCCAATGAATCGCATAGATACATCTACATCTACATTGTTGCCCGCAATGTTGCTGCTGATGCTTATCGCAGCAGCAGCATCAGCAGCATCAGCAGCAGCAGCAACATCAACGGCAGCAACAGCAACAACAATGTTATTGGCCAATTGCCTAGCGTTGACATTATCGGGTCGAGATCATTGCCGCCAACGGAGCTACTAACCCGATATCGAACCCGTTTACCGAAAACCCTTTTGGAGCGTGTTGCTGTCAATGTTGCCGCCGTTGCTGCTGCTGCTGTTGTTGTTGCTGTTGTTGTTGTTGCTGTGCACAAAGATGTTGTTTGCATTTTAGGAATTTATGTAAACATGTTGTAAGCAGCTTGTTGCCAATTGTTGTTGTTGTTCTTGTTATTGCTGCTGCTGTTCTTTCAGTTAAAGGTCAATTTTTCGTGGGAGTATCTGGGGTGTATCTGTCCTTTGCTGAATGGGGCCACATTGTCCGCTCGCCTTTGTCTTTGCCAACATCATGCCGCACGCGTGTTGCAATTTAACTTTTATATGCAACGTATGCATTTTTCGTTGCAGATTGCAATCTGAAGTCGCGCGCGCCCTCCCCGAAACCGCATATCTGCTCGAGATTCGTGATTATCGTTTGTTGTTTTTGTGAGCAATTAATTAAGCAGCGGAGCACTGAGCTAAGCAACTGGAAGGCTCAGTTACCTGGGTCAGCTATTCCAGTTTTGGGGCAGGTCATTGCATGCGGCCAGAGTAGTATATGGGGAAAGGGGGGCACAGTTCGGTTTCAATACGGTTTGCTATCTCAACTCACCTTTTTGCAGATTATTGTGATGGTGGTGATCATTCATTTTGGCCTGAAAAGTAAAGGAAATTAGCTGGCATTGGAGAGTTGGCCGAATTAAAAGCAGAGTAAATTATAAGATAATAAGCTTATATTTGAATGGAAAACCAACCTCTTGCTATATAAAAACCCCGCGAGTCTTAATAGTTTTTTAAGTTCGACTAATATTGACATTTGTAGAGATCTATTTATAGAGAGTAGTTTGGTCTTGAATCTTTAACACTAAACTAAAAAAAATCTTCTTTTCAACAGACAGCCGCATAATAGCTTTTAAAATCAGTCAAGAAATGCATAATAAACTATCCCAAATAAATGTATTCCACTGCAATTATAAGCTAAATTGTTTGTTAATCAAGCTCCTCCACGCTCCTCCACGATCTTCCAAATTAAATTTAACAAAAATAACGAGAAAGAAGGGCTATCTTCGGAACGCCGAAGATTTAATACCCTTGCAGACCCAACATTTTCATAATGCCCATAGTGCTTTGCCCGTATCTAAGAAGCACAGGGAAAATAGTTAATGCCGAGTTTGGTCAAGATATCTTGATAAACAATATTACAAGCACCTACTTTTCGACCGATCGTTTCTATGGCAGCTATATGATATAGTGGCCCGATGTTGATAGGATTTTGCAGATATATGAGGAGCATGGTAAAACTAATAAATGCCGTGTCTGGTCGAGACATCGTGAAAAACAAAACAATGTTCCATACAACAACTTAACTTTCGACCGATCCTTCCTATGGCAGATATGTGATATAGTGCAGTATGCGTGCAACAGAAAGAGGGACTTCTGCAAAGTTTCATAAAGATAGCTTTAAAACTGAGAGACTAGCTCGCATAGAAACAGACAGACATGGACATGGCCGAGTCGATACTGAACAAGGATATATATACTTTATAGGGTCGGAGATGTCTTTTTCTATGCGTTACACATTTCACAACAAAATTAAAATACCCTCTGCAAGGCTATAATAAACAACATTAATTACATTCTTGACTGCACAACTTCAATTGAGGCAACCCCACTCAAAAAGCTATAATATAGATGACTTTTAAACATACAGTTGTTTTGTAAAATCAATGAACAATTACCATTAAATATTCATTAAATAATCGCTAGCTTCATCGAAAGCCAATCAAATGCAACTGTCAAAATAATAAAATAAATTTCTAATGATTGCGCATAAAAAGCCAAAATTGAAATATAAACAAATTGAAAAGGTCAACAATCGAAGCCAACATCAAATGAAATGAATGCCATTCAAAAAAACTAAAACATGAATATCTAAGCCAAAATATTGTTGGGCAAATGTTTTCAATGTGGTTGTCAAAACGATTTATGGCCAACAAAAGACCCAGACAAATATCTGACAATCGCCGCAAAATTCAAATTGAATGCGTGACAAAAATTCGCGATGAAAACAAAACAAAATCAAAACGAGAAAATATGAATAAAAATAGTGCGAAAAAAAAGTGAGAAAAAATCACATAAAAATAGAAAGGAAAAAGGCGGAAAAACATGCAAAATTTAGCTGCGGCTTCTGCTCTCGATTGCATGTAAATTGTGAATATGGGTTAAAAGCCTCGAGACTAGCTCTCACTCTCACTCGTTTGCCCTCTCTCCTTCTCTTTTTTCTCTCTCTCTCTCTCTCGCTCGCAGCCTCTGGGCCAGACATGACCTAGGACAGGGCAAATAAAATGAAATATATTCCAAAAACACCATCACAAAAAAAAGTGCTCTCTAAATAAAAGCCGCGTCTGCTTTAACCTAAACATATTCGATATGTTTAGAAAAAAAAACAGCCATACAAGACAAAAGGTAAAAAACCAAAACAAACTGCCAGGAAAATGCAACAAGAAAAGCCAGAGCAACAACAACAACAAGCAAATACAGTTATTTGTATACAATATTGCACACAGCAACAAACCTAAACCTGGCTGATATGGTTGAGTCTAAATAAAAACAACAAATCCGGAAGCAAACGTCGAGTCGCGCGAATTTTGTTTGCCTTTGGCTGTTTCTGTTGTTGTTGTTGTTGTTGTTGTTGTTGCTGCTGCTGCTGCTGTTGGTATCGTTTTTATGCATGTGGGATAGAGTAATGCCAACAATCTACGGACATTTAACGGCACTTGCTTATGCCACTTAAACCACTTGCGCCACTTACCTCGTATTCCTGTTTCAGGGACATCGGATGATGCTCGCTGGCATGCTGATGACTGCGCGGCGTCGGTGGCCAAAGATTGTAATCGCTAATATCCTTGGCATGCTGCATGTGATTCAGACATAAAATTAAAAATATAATAAGAACAAACAGATGTGCAATTAGCTTATTATAAATTAGATTAAAGAGTAGCAATTATTCTGGCAGAGTTTTGCCCTTTAAAGTAAATGCCTTGGCAACAGAAAATATCTATTTAATTACAAAATTTTCAAAAATATTTTTAACATTTATTCATTTACCCAAAATGAACTGAAAATCGAAAAGACCGCCCAAAAATAAAAGAAACATTTATATGTATTATATATGATACATATTTTTATAATATCCATATATACATATATATATTTTCATTCAGAAGTATTTATTTATTTGCACCTACTCAAAATCACTTTCTAGTTTAATTCTTGACTGTACAATTCTTTGAAAATATTTAATTTTTAAACGGAACAATATTACACAATTGAAACTAGTTAAAGAATTCCACGTATGAAAATATTCAACAAAATTTCACTTGAACTCAAATCAATTAAAATTCCATATTTTTTTACACTCACTTGAACAATATATACCCATTTATTTAGGTGTAATATGAATTTCAAATATTATAAACATATATAGACAAAAACTGAAATTTATAGAAATAAACATATCTTTGGACTTGTCACAATTTGAAACCGCAAACAAATAAAATCGACGTGACAATAGCAAAAAAATAGGAGTTATATATAGGTATGTGTATGTATATACTTATATATATACATAATATGGGGGAGTGTCAATTGAAATAGAAAACCGCGGTACACACAATCGAAGGTGTCAAAGCGTCGGCGATGGCGAGCGGCAAAAATGCGGCGGCTTTTGCTGCAGCCAACAAAAGGGGTGAAGAAAAAAGGTGGAAGAAAAAAGTGTTGCATAGCGCAAGGGGAGTTGCCACGGCGTGTGAAAACGCAGCAGCGTGTGTGTTTGCGGGTGTGTGTGTGTGTAAACCACGTAACGCTAGTTTTTGTTGCTTGACTTGCTGTTAGTTGCACAGCACCCAAACTCTGCAGCAGTGTTGGAAAGCGAGTTGTGGGCTGCGAGTGTGTGTGTGTGTGTGTGTGCAGCAACGACTAGTTAGTAGGTGGACAAACGAAAAAGTAGAAGAAATATCTACAAAAAATGCAAACACAGCTACACACACACACACACACACACACACCCACACACGCACACTCCCAAACACGCACAACGAACGTGCAATGCTGCGTTGGCAGCTGCTGATGAAGATGACCAGAGCCAGAGCCAGCTCCAGCGCCCGGCACATGAACGGAAGTTCTCTCTAACCAACACGCCAGCCAGCCAACGACAGCAACAACAACAACAAGAACAGCAGCAGCAGCAACAACAACAACAAAAACAGCAAGTTGTAGATGAAGGCGTCGCATAACCCACGCCAGCTTCCGGCCAGCCGCCGACGCCGCGTTCGGCTTGCAGCAGCAGCAGCAGCACGCAGCAAAATGGAACAAAACGAAATTTCGAAAAAAAATTCCCAAAGAAAAGTGGCAAAAAAAAAAAAATTTGTAATATTGGTAGAGCGCAGCAGCAGCGCGCGCCATTGCTGTCTCGTTCTAACCACCGCGGGCTATCGCCTCTTTTCTCTCTCTCTCTCGCTCTCTCTCTCTGCCGCTGACCAGCGCCAAAACATTTGGAAGAGCAGGGAAAAGCTCTTCATTCTTTTTTTTTTCTGCTAGTGGAAAAAAATCAAAACAACATTTTTTTTAACCCCTTCGCAGCGGCAGCGACGCCGACCGCAGCGTCAACTCACACTCTGGCAGCGCTGGGTGGTGCAGTTTCTATGTCCAGTACGCTGTCTAGTAAAATAAAATGGAAAAAAAAGAGCAGGAAAAAACAAAAAAGAAATTGCAAAAAAATTAGGCGGAAAACGTGAATTTTTTCGCAATTGCAGCTCCGGCAAACGGAGACCCAAACTCCGTACGAAACGCGTTTTGCACATTGTAGCAAACCTTTTTGGCCATTCCAGACTCCAGCTTCAACATTTTGTTTGCTGTAGCCTTTTTTTTTATATTTTTGGGAACATTTTTGAATTTTTTTCGGAACTTGTTTTTTTTTTTGCATTTTGGTTCTATTTAACTTCTTCTTTTGCCGTCATCTTTTTATTCATGCCGCTGCTGTCTGGTTCTATTGATTTTTTTCGCGTTCAGCGTCGGCTAGGAAAAAAACATTTTTTGTATTGTTCAATGCTCAAATGTTTGACTATTCCCCCCTCCCCGTTACAACACCCCTTTACTGCCGCCTGAGGTTAGAATTTCGTAGCTTTTGTTGCTGTGCTCAAATTTGTTCAACTTTATTGCAATTACTTTAAAAATTGAAGTTGCCAGCGGTTTTCGCGGTTTTCGCGGTCTTTTTTTTTCGGGACCCTCCCTCCGCCTCCTCCACTCCAGCGTAGGAGTGGGGCACACCCACTGGCCAATAGCGTTTCGAATTCGTATTGTATCGGCCCCGACAACTGGCCCCATTAGTCAGTTTCAGTCCAGTTTTAGCCTCATACCATGTTGCTCTTTTGCCCCGCTTGGCCTTTCAATTTTCACTTTTCCCTGCTCTTTTTCTACTTTACTTTTTTTCCTTCGCTTTTCACTTTAGCGTCACGTTGACTTTTTTCTAATTGAAGTATATAAGTATTAATTGCAATGCTTTGTTGTGAGGCGTGCTGTGGTTTAGGGTCTTTCCTCTGGACGGCTGCCACTGTTGGCTGCACATTGGAACAACAAACCTCAATGGCTTTTTAATTGGAATCTTAAAGTGAATCAGCTCGGAATTTAACTAATGTTCTACATTGCTTAAAGTCAACCATCTACATTTATTATACATGTACAGGCACGAAAGGTCATCAACAATTATTTTTTCTGTTGCTGCATTAAAGCTGGAAGACAGCCGTTTATTATATTCAGTTTATGAGTATATTATGGATTATTTAGGTAATACAGACTCAATATATTATTATTGCAACTCTGCTAAGGATAGCCTTAACAGCCTTTTGAAAAAGATTTAGTCGCACCAGACGTTCTAAATTTTTTTGTTAATAAAATAGTATTGAGCTAAATATTTATCCATTCCAATTTATTACTCTTTATAATGAAAGTATGTATTATATATTCTGGCTGTGTATTCCCTATAATATTTACATCCAAGTTAATAAAAAAAGAACGGTGAAGATAATATCTGTTAAATTGATACGCACGCAATACACATATAAAAACTGTAATAGTCTTTTTATTTTAATACATGTATGTATCTTTCTCTATTTCACAATATAGTCTCAGAGCACAATCCGTCCCATCCGTCTTCAATCATGACTCTCCCCTGTTTCTCAACACTGTCAAGCTAGTGGTGAATAAATAGCCAAGATCATTCACAGCTGACTAACAGTTAACTTGACCTAAACTTAACCTTTACAAAACACTGGATGTACCAGCCTGTTACACAACTGAAGAGCTTTCACGCAAGAGTAGTATATCTGTACCATGTGTATACTATCTTTGCTTTATGATTTCTTGCTCTTTAAACTGAAATACTTTTTAACTCATATTCTTTATTAGCTATTTTATTCTTTAAAATACTCTACGCTACATTCTGCGCACGCTCAATAAAACTCTTAATACTCAAACGCACATTTTACACAATTCTTACATATTTAAATTAAGTACATTTTCATTTCTTCATTTGTTTTAAGTTCGTCATTAAGCCGTCAAGAATCAAGAAAAAATCAAGTCAAAATCAATTTCAAGTTGGGTTACTTCTCAACTTAGCTCGGAGAAAATAAGTGCAATTCCTTTCAAAATTAATTAGTAAACTCTGCATTGCCCCCCTTTCTCACACTCTCCCTTCTCTCTCTCTCTTTCTCTTTCTCCTCTCTCTCTCTCTCTCTCTCTCTCTCTCTATTGCTCTGTCCCTTTATGTCAACAGCTAGCTAATTTTACTAATGCAAGTGACAACATCAAGTCCAAGATGTTGCCTCGTTGATTGTTGATTTTAAGCTCCGCTTGTTGAACTTTAAAAAATTAATTAACTGCGGATATCCTTTAAAAATCATCCGACAGGGTCGTCGCATTGAGTTTTAAATTGCTTTTGCAGGAGCAAAGCATTCGATAACAAATGATTTCCATTGTGGGAGTTAGATGGGTGGGGGGGGGCGTGGGTTATACCTTTTCCAGTTGCAGACAAGCTCGACCCGTCGTTGTCCTTGGAGACAATCAATCTCCATTCAAAACAATAATTTCAACGCACGAAAAAGTGAAAAGCGAGCCAATGCAAAGAACTCGACTCAGTGCAGACAAAGAAAAAAAAAAAAAGGGAAAAGAAATGAAAATCAAAACAGAATGCTACGAAAAAAAAAAACACAAGCAAAGTTTAACGCGTCGCGCAAAGAAAAACTTGTTTACATCTTGAAAAACGAAAAAAAAAAAGGAAACACGCGAAAAATGCAAGCAAAAAAGAAAAACAAAAAAAAACTCGAAGAACTTTTTTTGCTGCGTGGCACGCGAGAGGCAAAAGCAGTCAAGAGCAAGGATATTCATGAAAGGAGCAGCAGGAAAGGTACGAGAAAAAAGTTGTGCGTTGCGGGGAAAAAAGGGACAGCAAAAACTGGAGGATGCTGCTCAAAGGACACGCTATTTTTTTTAGCGTCGCGTCTGCTTGCCCAGCAGAGCAGGGGACAGCGCACTTGGTTGAAGCTGAACTTAGGACTGGAACTGGCCATGGGAAGGGGAACTGCGACAGGATCTACCTCTCCCGCTCGTTCATGTGGCAACAGACAGCAACGGTTTGGGTTTGTGTTTGGTCAGTTGCCGGCTGAAGTTTGTCGAGTGAAAGTGCAGTGGGTTTGGCAGCGACTGCCCAAACGAGCTTAGCGGGCTTGACGGGCGCTCGACGGAGGGTTGGGGCAGCTGAGGTGTTGCCAGCAGAAGGTTTGGGGGTGTCGCGGTAATGAGCTGACCTGAAGCTGCGCGCTGCTGTACGCTGCCCTGTTAAGGTACTTGCATTTGTAGCAGAGCTTTGCTTTCGACTTACAACACTGCAAATTGATAAGGCGACTTGCAACACCTGAATGAAATGTTTGATAAGCGAAATGTTTGTATTTCAACTGCTTCTTCCTGCTTGTACTCTTAATATTAAATTAACTATAAATATCTATTTAATGTTGATCCCAAATTAAGCTTAAGTTTTAAATGCATGAAAGCATTTGCTGTTTAAGACGAACGAGTTGAGTGGAACCAGTGCTGTAAAACGGGTTTCACGAAATCGAACTGAAAGGCAGGGCATTGACTCAAACCGAAACACCCTGTACTTATTTTAGCTTAGCAGCCATGCTTTTTTTAGTATAGAACATAATTATAAGCTTGCAAGTAAACTTTGAAATAAGACTAGCTCTTGGCTGAGATAAATTTTAACCAAAGCCAAAGTCTGTTCGAATTGTAACCGGATTCTTGTTGCGCAGTCGCCTGAATGACCGGGTCGCTAGGATAACTCAGAGACCTGACCTGATGAAACATCAAACGTTTTAAAAGTTGCAATCTATTGAAATTATTCTGGAAAAACATGGCACAAAGTTAACTTCCATCAGCTGACATGTTTTAAACCCGTTAATTGCAGTAACTAGAATTTAAATTAAATTAAATCTTCAAGCCTTCTAAGAGGGTATTCTATTTTAACTAGGCTCATTTAATTCACTTAGCGCGACAAGTTCCAGGTCATATTAATTATGAGCACTTCCTTTTGGCCACTTTCAAACTCCTCGACCCCGCCCAAATTTTACACCAATATGGTCGAGCGCCTTCCGTAGGCACCACTCAGCAGCTGCATCAGCTGCCAAGTGCGGAATTGAGCGGCCAACTTTGGTCAAAGTTCGCGTAAGCCAAAAAGTAAAAAAAAGAGGCTGTGAAAACTTTCAAACAGTGCTCAAATGCCATGCTCAGTAGGCGTAGGCGGGAGAGGGGTTGGGATTCGGATACTCACATCGACATTGCCATTCCACATGTAATGCATGCCAACGGCAGCGCCGGGATCGTGATGCGTCTGTCCGGTCATGTGCTCGGCCATCACGGCGCTCATCCAATGGACCAGGCCCTGGGTGGGATTCTGTCCCTGCACGCCGCCGATCGGCATGTTGACAGCGGCGGCAGCAGCGGCGGCAGCGGCCACAGCGGCAGCAGTTGCGTTGCTGTTGCTGTTGCTGTTGTTGCTGTTGCAGTTGTTGTTGCTGCTGCTGCTGTCGTGAGTTTTGCAGGTGGCAGCGGCAGCTGATGCCTGCGCGTTGCCTGTTTCCGGTGGTGATTTTACGGAATTGCCGTAGTTCGTACGCGTCTGGGTTGCGGGCTGATTCAAATTAATTGCGGAACCAGCGGATGTCGCTTGGCTGGCGTCCACGGGCGGCGTTGGCGGCGTCGCTGGCGCAGAGTTGGGCAATAGTCCTGAACCAGGTCCGGTAGCGCCTGTTTGGTGTGAATTGTGTTGATTGTTGTTGTTGTTGTTGTTGTTGTTGACGACTTCGCTTTGCGGCCCGTTGCTCGTTGACCAGGCGTAGCCGTTGATGTTGTTGTTGTTGTTGTTGTTGCTGTGTTGGGGTTTCTGCAAAGTAAAAAATTTGTTGTTTTGTTTTGTTTGAAAAGGGTTTTTCATATTTTTCTTGCTAGCCCAAGCATTGAGCATGAAATATTAAATGATTTTTTGATGATTTTTCATGTTGTTGCTGTTGCTGCCACAGAACCAGCGCCTATTTTTTTGGGCTACCCATAATTAGCGTAAACAAACAAACCCAATTTTATATTTCTCTTGCGCTTCTTTTCATTTAAGGTAAGGGTTCAACACAAGTTGGAGACGGGTCGCGTTTTTTTTGAATATACTTTAATTGGATTTTAAAGCCAATTATGTCTATTCAGATGGGCTGTGAGGGGACTGAAGAACCTCTTCACGTTCATATCTGTGGAATTTAAGTCTTATAGAACCTCAAAGCACAGTTGTGAAAAGTAAGAGATAACTATGATGCACAAATATATTTAAATACCCTTCTTACAGCTTCTTTCTTAGGAAGTGTCGTTCAAGAATAGCAAGAAAATATGAGAAATTCCTAAAGCAAGATTTAAACAACAGCCCAATCAAAAATATTGAACTCAATATAATTAAAGTGCAAAGTTTTCGTTGCTTACAATGTGAAATCCCAATAAAATAATTCAAGAAGAAGTATCTTAAAGCAGAAGAAGAAGTATCTTAGACCATGATACAAACAAAATATAAAATCAAAAAAAATTTTTTTTTTTTCAATAGTTTTTATTTTTTTAACTAGTCTATATTTATTTATACTGGCTTATAAAGCCGGGCTAAGTAAGCTTAAAATAAAATATAGATTCTTTAACGTTAATAATAAATGTAAGATCAATTTGGATATAAAAACAAGACATACATTTATCACATATAAATCGTCAGCAGAGATGGTATATCTTTTATGTAGTTATTCACAAGTAATTAATGAAAACTTTTGTTAAATAGTTGCCCAACTTTGCAGACAACTTTCATACTAACATGCTCTGCCAGCGCCACATTTGAAACTTTCTCAAGGACACGCTGCTGCGCCTTAGTTTCTACCACATCCTGCGGCTTCAGCTGGCTGCGCTTGGCTGATTCCACGGCGGCAACACAAACAGCTGAGAACAACAAATTGCTCGACAGGTGGGCTGGCGGGGGCGTGCCAGTTGCTGTAAGCTTCGCTGGGGGCGTGGGCGATGGTGTTTGCGGGTACCAGCGGCTGGCCTCGCATTGTTGTTGTTGCTGCTGCTGCTGCTGCTGCAGAACGGCGCTGGCGAAGAGGCTCGTATAGAATTCAGCGGGCATAAGAAAGGGCGTTGGAGCGGGCGTGGCAGCACTTAGCGCTTCCATATAGCTGCCCAAGTCCTGGGCGCGACGACGCCGCAGCTGATCCTTCAGCATGGTGGGCGCTCAAATGTAGGCAACACTTTTTTCACACAGTCTGTGACAATTTCACTTTCGTTAGGCGTTGTTGCTGGGAATGTGTCTAACTCGTGCGCCGCTCGTTCGATTTACACATGCAAACAAAGCTGTGACCGAGCCGCAGGCTCACAACGAAAAAACAACAACAAGTGGCATAAAGAACAACAAAAAATAAACACAAAAAGTTTTTGCTGGCGCTGTTTTTTTATTATTTCTTTGGCTAAACTTTTATTTTATACGAGGGGCCGCACGAAAAAGTTTTGTTAGCATTTGATATGTTTTATTTGTAGCTGCGACGCGTCGCGTTTTTTACCCCAACACTATTTTGTATTTTTAGATGCAGTTTTGTTCAAATAAAAAATCAGAAAAACCTCACGGCAAATGACCTTGAAAATGTTGTTGTTTTTTGTTTTAGTTTTTCTATTTTATTTCGCTTTTATTTGGCATTTTAGCGCTGCTCTTTGTTTAGTTTACATTCGGTTGAGAAATTGTGTATGATGAATTATTTGTTGCTTTAGTTGATTTGTTGTTGTTGCATTTCCCTTTGCTGCCACATTTTGTGGCAGGTTGCGTGTGATGTGTGGCAAACGCTTTTTTTCCCATGATTTCGTTTAGATTGTCGCTGTTTGGAGTGTACGTATTTTAGATTGGTTTGTTGGTTGTCGGTTTTATTGAAGAGCTTACAAGTATCAAAGGGCTAAGAGCCCTAGAATTTTATTGGCCTAATGAAGCTTATAGAATTTGCTCAGATAACTAATAGAAAAATAACATATAAATAAACTGTTAGATACAGAATTACACAGTTTTAAATATTATATAAATAAATAAATATTTGAATAAATTACAATAAAATAATTAAATTGAATTCTTTAAAACTTTGACTTACTTAAAATACATGCTTAAAACAAATTAGTTAGAAATATATCAAAATATATATACAAACATATAAATTCTCATGATTGAAAATTAACGAATTTTACACAAGTAAAGTCTTTAAATATTCATACTTATATTAATTTTCATAAATTTATTCTTGTTATTAATACTTGGTTATATTTTGCAGGCTTTATATATATTTTTATATATTTTATATATTTAATTAAAATTAATATTTATTTTTATATATTTATATTAATTTGCCGTTGATTATTTTGAAATATTTTGCACTTTGTGCGCTTTAGGAACTTTTTGTTGCAAATTTAACACTTTTCCTTTGTGTTAAACTTTTCACATGATTATTTCATTGTTTTGCACTTTCTTTAGGAACTTTCGTTGCGGCATAGATTGCGTTGCCTAAGCCAAAACACACGCAGCACGCATTTAGCACACACTTCGACTTATTGCCGGATACATATCGTATACGTGACGTAGCACACACATTTATATGTCTGATATATATCAGATGTCAGATCTTAGACAAATCGAATGCGCGGGCTCTTGATCACACTGTGCTGGAAATTGAGGCGTTAGTCGTATGCATTATATTACGCATACGCCGCGATGCAGCGGCTGCTAAATATTGCGGCTTGTCATGTGGTATTTGTGTGTGTGAGCGTGTTTGTATGTGTGTGTGTGTGTGCGTGGGATTTTATGTCGAGTCCTTGTCTCAGTCCCGTCCGTCTCTGTCATGCAGTCAGCGAGCGTGGGATAGCTTGCAACAACTGAACAACAGAAA
Source organism: Drosophila ezoana (assembly GCA_035045725.1). Classification (NCBI taxonomy): domain Eukaryota; kingdom Metazoa; phylum Arthropoda; class Insecta; order Diptera; family Drosophilidae; genus Drosophila; species Drosophila ezoana. The sequence goes on from JAWNOU010000051.1 coordinate 3,790,198, forward strand.
CTCAAAGTGCAGCAGCTGAAGCTGAAGCTGCCGCAAAAGAAATTGCGAACGCGCGCGAAGCAGTCAAATATGTATACAAAGAAATATACACAAACCCAACACACACACACACACACACACACACACACACATACATACATGCTGTGTGTGTGTGTGTAAAAAGTGTTTTGTATGTTGCGAATGTTTTCTTTTTTTTTCCTTGCTCTGCTGCCCGCGTCCCTGCAATGTGAGAGCAATCTCAGAGTCTGCTCGAGTTTTTGTTGTTCTCTCTGTGTGTGTGTGTGTGTGCATTTCTTTTTATTTATTTTTTTTTCCTTGCTTTCATTTTTATTTTTTCTTATTTTATAATTTTTGCTCCTTGCTCCTTTTTTATGCACGCTGCCGTTATAAAGACATACATTCGCAGCGCACTGCAGCATTTTCTTGTAAGAAAACGTAGCGTATATGAAAAAAATATAGCTGAATTTGCGCGATGTCCTGCAGGCCGTGGTATGCCCCGGCAAAAGGATTCAGAGGGGAGGGGTAGCTTGGTTTATGTCACAGGCTAGGGGTGGGGGAGGCGCTGGTCTAGTAACTTTGTGCATTTGGTGTAAGGGTTTCGGTGCCCGGGCTACAGCACGGCAGATTGATTTTCTTTTATACGGTTTGCTCATCTTTGTGATTTTTATTATGTTTTTCTTGCTGCTGCTATTTCATTTTGTGTCCGTGTGTGTGTGTGTGTGTGTGTGTTTGTTAAAAAGTTCTAAGTACTATAGTTATTGTAACTGAAGACGCGCTGCTGTTAAGCATTCTGTATACTCTTCATATGCGAACTCTAAACAAATCAAATCAAAAATGTTCAAGCTTTAGGCCAAAGGATAAACAAATTTGTGGTTCTTTAAAGTCCCAGAATAGAAACAATCTCAGAATATAACGATTGGCATATTCTAGAATATAGTATATATATGCCTATTACAAGTCTAAATCGCATTAATCTCACAGAATTTATCTCAGAATTGTATGCAAAGTGTGTTTCGACCGCCAATTAATGTATCTGGCGTGTTTATCTTAGACTAAATTGCCACAAAATTTGCGCACGAATTAAAGCCACAACAAAAAATGTAAATAAATGTAATGTTTTAAAATGTACCTCAACAATGTGGATTTTAGGAACAGCTTTATCAAATTATTATTAAATTATCATGATCTTACTGTCTGATCTGCCATAATTTCATTAGCTTATTGCAAATAAACTTACTGAAAGATTTAAGCTCCTTCTCTAAATATATAACATACGAAAAAAGTGCTCAAAAGTCAATGAAAATTATTCCAAACACTTGTTTCGCAAAGTTATACAGCACTGTTTACCATAACATTTGGATTTGATTTTCAAAGTGAACGATTTCTAGTGTTGTGTAAGGCTAAAAATATTTGTTGAGAAATGCTCAAATAACCATGATTAGACAACACTGCAATTAGTGTTGCACTTGCAGTTATTTTAAGTAGAAGAAACCGGATCGTACTATACGAATCATGGAGAATTCGAATGTGAATAGACGGCTTCAGATTTTGGCTGTCTTAAATGGAGCTAACTACACGCACCTTTCAACACTGAAATATTTTTTAGAAAAAAGAGTGTTGAGCAGTCATACAAATAGTGCATCAGAGGTTAGCCACTAAAACTAGGAAACTAGGATCTAAGTAGCGGAAAATTCTTCAAACGAAATATATAGAAAGATAAGTTGCAGCTAAAAGCTTGACTCCACCCTGGTCAGCTGGTCTAAAGATGGAATTTCCCACGGTTCGTCAGGTGAGGCAAGTCAAGTTGTTATTGCTGTTGTTGCAGTTGCAGCGCGTAGCACTTGTAGCTGTTGATGATGCTTATAATTGGGGTGTATGTGTATGTGTCCGTGTCTGTTAGTGTGTTTCTGTGTTGGTGTGTTTGTCATGTGGCGCCCGCACCTAGCATGCAGGTTAGTTGGAAAACACGCGACGCGTACGCGGCACGTCGCGCCGACGACCAATAGATTTGGCCAAACGCAAGCGAACTGAAGACAACGACAGTTGCAGCGCGCCAAAGGCCACGGACACATGCAACAATCGTGAACGTCGCAGCTGGCGTCGGCTGCGCCGGAAGCAGCAGCATAAAAGCGGCGACTTATGCCAGCAGCAGCAGCAGCATGAGCAGCATGAGCAGCAGGAGCAGCAGGAACAGCAACAGCCATGTTTGTTGTAAGTAGCAGAAGAAGCAGCAGCAAAAATGGCGCGCGCGAAGAGGAAACTCAAGAAGTAGCAGCAGCTAGGTCCAGGGCCAGCACACACACAAACACACAAACACACAAACACACACACATACACACACAAGCGGCAGTAGCATAAAAAAACTCAAGTGAAATTGTATTTTTTTTTAGCTGCCTTCACATGAAGCAAAAAATAGCAGCGACTAAAAGAAAATACATTTCAAAAGGCAGCGGCGAGTAGCAAAAAACGAAATAATAACAAAAAGTTGTAAAAGAAAAGCGAAAACCGTGTGATGTCCTGGCACACACACACACACACACACACATTTTTATATATATATAAAAAGTGCTGGTAGCAGCAGAGGCAGCGCGGCGACAACATATCGAAGAAAGGATAAAAACATTCAACATTCAACCGCGCTGCGCTGCCAGCAGCGACGCCGAAGTCGACGTCGACGTCAAACGTCAGCGCCTGGCCGTTAACATTTCATGAGCGCCAATTTCTTTGCCTTCATTTTGTTTATTATATGTTTGTTTTTTTTCTTTCTATTCTTTCTGCTTGTTATTTCTGCTGCTTGCACATTTCGAGGACTTTTGCATTTTTTTCTATATTTACTTTTCAAATTCATTTCTTTATTTTGAAAGCGCATTTGCTGCGAACTGTCGACTTAATTTTATTTTTTTGTTTTTATTTTCAAATCTTTTATATGTTTTATTTTATTTTATTATCCGAAATAATTGCTCAATAAAGCTATATTGTTTTCCGCCATGCTTACAGGGCTTTATAGCTATTATAGTATCAAGCTACCTAGTTTCCCTCCCACTGCGTCCTAAGCTGGCTTTTCTTTACTGTTTTTCCTTTTTGTTAAGCGCCTTTGAAACAACTTAACAAACGGAACATGAAAACTTTTAGCCCGCAACTGCAAGGCTTTGGCAGCGCTGCTCGCGTCGAAGTCGACGGCGACGTCGTAAATGCAATGCGCACAGAAAAATACAAAAAAAAAAAAAAAAAAAGGAAAACAGAAAACAAGTATCCTGAACCGGGACCTGAAGCATATGTTTTTATGTGCGTTGCTTTTTTATGTGCTAGGATTTCGCTTGCTGCTGCAACGCGAATATTCCCTCTACAGCACACAATCACACACACACACACACCTAAGCCAACACACACACACACACACACACAGCAACATTTCCAAGTAATATGGATTTCCTTCTGCATTCGCTGATAACAGCAAAGGATATGCTCCTGCCACTTCTCGCCGGAGATAAACCCAAACGTCGCCTGTGAGGTGAGCTGCGTCCGGCGTTCAGCGGATGTCGAGAATCGTCGGAGAATAACGTTAACGGATAATTGAAATTAAAGGTCAGGCGTGCAGGAAACGGTTCCGGGTAAGAAAAAGGCGAACATAAATGTGGGACATAAAAAGTAGCTCTATAAACTCCATAGTCAATATAATATGCTTAAATATAATTTCGAGCCAAGAGATAATTTTAACGAATGTCTTACTTAAGGAGATGAAAATATACATCTCTATTACTATGTTATATTATAGAACTTCTAGGTTAAAACTAATCTATATGATGAAGACATTAAGAGCCAAGATTTCTTAAGAAGCTCTCTGGACATTCCCATCTCTATTTTTACAATATATTATAGAAATTCTAGGAGAAAACGAATCTATAAGCTAAGCAAATTAAAGTAAATACAACATTAGAAAAAAATGTTATATCTTCACTTAATTTCTTAGAGAACAAATCCTTAAATATTGCCCGAACGATATTCTACGTCAAGTAAATTCCTTAGAAAAGCGATCTCTTATGAATCAAATTTCTGCGTATTTTGTCATTGTTCTTAGATCTAATTTTAATGACAAGATTCCGAGTGAGATAAAGTCGAAAATGAATTTATTTTAAAATAAAATACTTTAGTTTTAGAAAGCTGTAGACGATGTTTCGTATTGTTAAATTCGAAGTATAAGTCCTTAAATCTAGTTTAAGCTCCTTTATATAATTATTTCACATTCTCTTCGATTCCAGAAGAATCAACAGCTTCTCTCGTATCTCTATAAACAGCAAATCCCTTGTAATCCTGACCTGCCCCTCTTTAACTTGCTGCGACCAAGTCAAAGCCTCAACAAGGCTCCACAAGTTGTTTGCGCCTTTTGCCATAAAGGACATTTTGATTTCTATATTCAGACCCAACTGTTGCATCCTTTCTTAACATGCGAAGTGTAGTTTAAGTTAATTCAATTGAAGAGCTTTTCGTTGAAAGCTTTAAAGCGCAACACTTTCGCTGCCTAATTATGGCATATCCTGTGCACGAACCAGCGCAGCAAAAAATGTCCTGCGCGCACAAAAAGCGGGCGCAAGCTTTTAGGCTTTGCGCTCAAGAGCGCAAAAACCAGCTCAAAATCTGGCCGCGCTCTTTAAATAAAACAAAGAGCAAGCAGTTGCCGCCTCTCTCTCGCGCGCTCTCTCTCTCTCTCTCTCTCGCACTGTGCGGGTGTGTGTGTGTGTGTGAATTTGGGGGCGTGTTTGTTGTCATGTTTTTTACTCGCTGTCATTTTTTGCCTCTCGCTTTTTTGTCTCCCCCTTTTTTTTGTGGCTTTTAAGTGTTATTGGATGATTTCATGAAAATTGATTTGGAGCACGCCCCCTTGACGGCGGCAAGTGGCAAGTGGCAAGTGGCAAGTGCTACTGTACTTAATTGCAACTCACCCGAAACTGATGCTCCACTGGACAGTCGAGGTTCAGGGCATAATCCTCGACAACGGCGCCCAGCGATGAATTGGCAGATGCCTCGCCAAAAACCTGCTCGATTTTAATGGCCGGACTCAGCAGCGTGTTGCCAGATGCAGCTCCCGTTGCAGTCACTGTTCCCGTTCTCGTTCCCGTTCCCGTTCCCGTTACCGTTCCGGTAACTGGATTAATGCAACCGACGGCGGCAGCTGCAGCGGCTGCAGCAGCGGCGGCCGCAGCGAATGTGCCCTCGACAATTATTGGCGTCCCCTCGGCTGCGTTATGGCCAAGTCCAAGACCGAGTCCAAGTCCAAGTCCAGTTGCGGCATGGTTGCTGCTGCTGCTGGTGCTGGTGCTGGTGCTGCTGTTGCAGGGTGTACAGGGCGTGGGCGGGCAGGGCGTGGCCGCATGTCCCTCGTGATAGGGTGTCACAACGAACGAGGGATACGATCGGAACTGATGGTAGTCGGTGTGTGGATGATGCGCCAGCTGTGGTCCTTTGTACCAGGTACCATGCATAATCATTTAAACAGATCAACTGCGGCGTTGTTCAACACTGCGTTTTGCACTTTGCACTTTGCACTTTTAGTATTTGCAATATTTATTTATTTGCCACTATTTCGTCTATTCAAGCACTTTTGTAATGCGTTTCGCTTTTGGTAAACCATTTGACAACTTTTATTGATTGGGATGGGACAACTCTAGACTTTATATTAAGCTGAAATGTGGATATATATTGTATTAGATTAGAAAGTTGCTTTAGGTTATGTAGTCCATTTTCGCTTTAGGCTTAGCTTTCGCATCCTTATAACAGTTGAAGTATTTTCTTTGGAGTAACTTTGTCTTAACTTTCTTAGTACATGTTTATAAGCTTGAACCCCAAATTCTATACATTCTTCAGCTACTTTAAGCGAGTTTATCTAAGATATGCTCAATAATATAAGCTATGGTCTATTGATGGTATCCAATTCTTTCTATTTCTACATCTTCAGCTAAGCTTACAGATAATTCGTTTATAGACCAGTTTGATATTTAAGTCCAAATTTTTGCCATATGATTTCATTAAAAACTGTTTAAGCCAGATTTCAATAAATACTTGTTAATCTTGCCTTTAGCTACAATCAATTGGTCCGTTTGCAAGCCCTTTCAAAACCCGGGGAACTTCTTCTTACCAAATTCTCAGAAGTTATTCGATATATCTTTCTACATTCATCTTCTTTCATTTGATACTGCATTCGATAAATATTGATAAAGATTGAATAGAAACTAGATATTTGTGATATTTTGTCAATCTTATTTAACTACAACAAGCTTACGTAACATTTTTTTATGATTTATAATTATATTCTATATAAATGATGATGATGGAAATCGAAATCTTCTGAATGCTTGGAATACATCGAATACAGAAATCTATACTCGCACTTTGATTACTCTAATTCACTTAGAACCCAGTCATGTATATTCTAAATACTCTAAATAATCCCAATATACCGCTAAAATATTCTTGACAAGCATTTTTTATTCGTAAACAGGTATTTTGTTATTTACTTGACTTTCACTTTGAAGCAGTCCACAATCAAAATGCTTGGCAATTAGCACTTTTGTTATTCTGAGTGTACTCAAAATGGCTTCACAATATTCATTCACTTTTGACCGACGATTCATTCACAAACGATTCATTACATTCGTTTCGACTGCTCTTCTTCTTCTTCTTTTTCTTTTAATTTGGTTAGCTTTCTTTCTTGTTGTTGTGTTTAACAATATGTTACACTCGCTTGTTGTTGTTGTTGCACTTTTTAACGCGCTTGTTAATTGTGGATGCAGAGCAAAGCCAGCTGCAACTGCGGTATGGCGAAAATGCGTTGCACTTGGCGACTGCAACAGAATTCTTGGCGTAACGCGCGAGCACAAAAAACGCTCGACTCTTGGCAAACGCGCGCGAGACTGTTGGATATTATTGGTAACTGGATACTGGCTAGTGGCTAGTGGCTACTGGTCTACTGGGCTGCTGGGCTGCTGGGCTGCTGCCTGGTACAGTGGCTACTCGATAGTCTGTGGCCCGGTCTCTTGGCGCTGGCAAAAAAATTGCTGCCAGCTCGCAAGAATTCCGAACTCGAATGCTGACTGCGGCGACGAAAAAAACATTCAAATGCCTTCGCCGCCAAATCGCAGCCACTGCGACGACGTCGACGGCAGCAGTGGCCCCACACACACACACACACACACATGCACACACTCAGGCACACATTCACGAGCGCTCTCTCTTCGGCCACTGTGCGCTCTCGCTCTGCTGGTGCTGCTTTTTCGGCAGAGTGAATTGGGGCGTTGGGGGGGCTGCGACGGCGGCGCATGCGCAGCTTTTTACTCCTTTTTGGCGCGCGCAAACAAAGCAAATAACAACAAAAACGACAGCAAAAACCGCGTGCTCACTCTCTCACGCTCTCTGCTGCAGCTGCTGCTGGTGCTGCTGGTGCTGCGGCTGCTGTGTAGAAAAAAATTGTTTGTGGTTTTTGCTCAGCTGCGCTCTTGAGCAGCTTTGATTTGATTGTGTGCTTTTTGCTTGAGTGCTTTTGCTCTTTGAGCATGAATGAGCATGCTGCTGCTGTTGTTGTTGTTGTTGTTGTTGTCGTTGTTGTTGTTGTTTGACAGTAGGCGTAGGCGTTTTCCAACAAAAATGGAAAGTTCGAGCCAAACCGAACTATAATTAACTGTTCAAGTAGGCGTGTCATTCAGTTCTTTTCTTTTATTTGTATTGTCAAATTTGTAAAATGGTGTAGGGTTTTTTTTTTCGGCAATCCACAAATTCCAAATTCTTTATAAATCTTCTTCATGGCAGATCCCAATGCAGAGGAGGAGCCACCGCCAGACGATCAGCAAGAGAACGAGGAAGATCAACCGCCTGCCAATGAAGAAGAACCACCCCCGCCACCCCCAGAGAACCCGGAGGAGCCACCGCCAGCCAACAATGACAATGACCCACCGCCAGCCGAAGATCAACCGCCCCCAGAATACGATGAACCGCCCCCACCGCAGCAAAATCCCGATGACCAGCCCAGGCCCAGCAACCGGAGGAGGAGGCGTTCCTCGGGCAAAGGGAACGGAAGGCGCAATGACAATATATTATATGCATTCCGGATATTCCGTGGCATAGTCTTGTTTGTGGTGGGTTGCAGCATCACCTGCGAGCTTACCGGAGTCGTGCTCTGGCGTTCTCTAGAGAGGAATAGATAAGCCAGCCCCCCCCCAACAATAAAAAAAGAAAAAAAAAACATATTATTCCTTCCAGCATCTAAGTTGTTCGAACTGAAATAAAAGTTGTCTTAGACTCGATTCGATGACTACAAAATATACTTTATATATACATATATAGTAAAAATAATAATAATAATATATATAGTTATATGTAGAACAATCGCAAAGTACAAGATTCAAGTATCATATCTTTAAGATAACATATTCCTACATACTTATCTAGAGAAAAGTGGAATTTCAGATCTTCAGAAAGGCGGGTATAATATTGATTAGTTCAGAGAAACTAAGTTTCTAGTTTAATTTGGAGAATATGCTATAATTTTTGCGTAGGAACATATATACATATCTATTATAATTTCAAGCTGTAAAGAAATCTTTAATACAATTATTTAACATTCTTAACATTTTTTCTTTATTTAAACTCAACTTCAAATATGTATATTAGAATAAATAAAAAATTGATTGTTTCGTTTCAACTTTATCAAATAGATTATAAAACAATATATCAAGACATATACTTATCTAAACACTCAACTGAACTTTTCCCCTCTTCGAGTACAGATAAAGAAAGTGATTATAGATGAAGCTATATCCGAAATAATACCATATATATACTTATTTATCATATGATATCTATATCTTTACAATCTATCCATATACTTGTCCACCATATAACTAAAAACCTTAACTGTATCTTTATTAAAACCACAGTGAAACCTCTCCATTTCAGGGTTATTCTCCGACAAAAGTGGGCGTAGAGCAGCAAAAAATGAAAGACAACAACAACAACAACAACAGCATCCGGAGCGTTGGACGCACATTAGCCCATTGACCAACTTTTACGGATCGGGCAACAATAATGAGTTTTTAATACATGTAATATTCAAATTAAAATTTCAGCAGAAAAAAAAAAAACGGCAGCAAAAGCCGTTAGCAAAAACGAAAATCAAATACATAGTTTTTGTTTTTTTTTCGCGCGGCCAATAATCGCACGTATTCATTTCAAGTGCACATAAAAACACTCAAACGAAAGCTCAAGAGCAGGCGCTGCAAAAAGCGCGCTCTTAAAAAAACGGCCGAGCGAGACAACAGGCGGCAGCAGCAGCGCAGTCAGCGCCGTGAGAGCGAGCAGTGCAGCTTGTGCCAAAGGCGGCGGAATTTTTATTGGAGCACTTGACGTTGTCTTTTTTTTTTTTTCGATTCGTGTTCGTTCGTTTTTGTTGTCTCTCCGGCTGCTCGCCTTTGGATTGGCATTTTTTTTTTTTAATGTGCTGCTGCTCTCTTCGCTCTTTGCTATGGCTGCTTTGGCCGTTGTTCTTGAAGAATTGAAGAAGATTTTTCGGCTCGTTCGCTGCGCCGCCGACAACTGCAACAATTCCGTGGGGGAAAAGCGCCCGCATAAAATTAAAAATTAAAAAAAAAAAATAAAATAAAATAAAGAAAATAAGGGGAAATATAAAGCAAGAAAAACAACAAGGCACTCGAACTGCATGACATTATGCAATGGCAGGTTAGTTAATCAATGCAACTGCAACGTTGCCACCTTTGGGGATTATGCCAGGTCTGGTGGTACATGGAGCTCTACAAATGGCATGCGAAACAGTCGCAATGTTGTAATGCCTGCCATTTTTGCATTACTAGGAAATTGCTTTATTTAGCGCTCGATTTGCAAAGCCTCCGGCGGCAAACAAACACATACATACATATGTATAATATAGAGCCCGACGCTTATCGGCTAATTTGATTAGTTCATTCAATCAACAGCAACAATTCAACAACAACTGCAATTAGTTACCAACCCCCCCCCCCCCCCCTTTCGTTTTTTATTAAATTATATTTTCATGTTCTGTCATTTGCTTAGTGCCAACATTTGTACTCCATTCTTTTGGTTCGTGCTAAATTTCCATTTGTTTGAGCGCCATTAAAATTCGCCCTATCGCCCAACGCGGCTGTCATTTCAATTGTTTGCACTGTCATCAATGCAATTTTTACCAGTATATACCATATAGAGGGGCATTATAAGTGAATCTCCACTGATAGCTCCTGTAATGGGTTAATAATGATTTTGCAGCTGGAACATGGCAAATACCAAATGCATTGTAGTCCAAGAGAATGGATGGATCTGTAGGGCTTAGCAGCTTTTAAGATAGATACTAGAAGCATAGCTTAGCAGCTATTAAGATAGATAAGTACGAATTAGCAGTAACTATCTTAGTATAGAGCATAAATTCTCCATATGTAAATTCTGTCTGAATGTTGGGCGCTTTCAAGGGAAAAGTCTTAAGAGAATTTCAACAGGAATGAAAGTTGTAAGAAGAGTTTAGGATGTCAAAGAATTTATAATAGGATTTAATTAAATAATTTTTTGATTATGGTCAAAGTTATTAAATTTTGTAAAATTGATTTATATTTAGGCATTTGAATCTTTCCAAACTCTATCTCTATGTATAAAACTGTTTGCCCTGACTGACTGATTGACTGACTGATTGGCTGACTGATTGACTGACTGACTGACATACTGATTGACTGACTGATGGACTGACTGACAGACTGACTGACAGACTGATTGACTGACTGATTGACTGACTGACAGACTGATTGACAGACTGATTGACCGACTGACTGACTGATTGACTGACTGATTAATTGGTGATCAACGCACAGCCCAAAGGATTTTATTAAATAATAATTTAACTATAATCAAAGCTTTTAAATGTTGTAAAATTGATTTCTATTTAGGCATTTGAAACTTTCCAAACTCTATCTCTATATATAAAACTGTTTGCCCTGACCGAATGAATGATTGACTGACTGAATGATTGACTGACTGACAGGCAGACTGATTGACTCTGACTGATTAATGATCAGCGCACAGTCCAAACCGTAGAAGAAGCTAGGAGGGCGCAGTTTTCACTCTACATACTTTATGTGATGAAGATAGACGCTAAGACAGGGATTTTGGTAAGTTAGGTACATAAATTAATCAAAATGCTTGATTCGCAGGTGATAAAAACCTAGATTAAATCCCTATTATAAAATCCATATGCTTGTTTTGTTCTGATAGCACTTAAAGGTTAAATTGTATAATTTATAGTATTAAAAGCATTGAATCTAATATTCATAATATCATATTAATATTCAAATTAAAGGCCTTGAATCTAATATCCATGTTAAAAATGTGTTTATATATATATATGCTATTAATAATTAACATAATCAGCCCAAAGATATTAAATTAAGATGAATCATCAATATTTGTGTGGCAAAATAGGGTTGCCAGATTTTAGCAGTTGTATCAAATTGAAATAAGCTTTGGATACTAAGTATAAGTAGTTTTTATTTTAGATAACTGTATAAAAAATTTTACTTTTATTTTATACTAAACAGAAGAAACTAATCACTGTTTAACTAGTTGCTATCTTCTTTTTTTCTGAAAAAACAAAACACCAATTACTTTTGTAAACACTAAACCAATAGAATATAATAATATATATTTAATACATAGTTTCATTGCAATGTTTATAAGATCACATATACAAATAATTTTAACCACAAACGACTTCAATTCGAAACCTTTTTTTTGTGAATGTTCTGAATGATTTTTGGAAAAAACCAACATATGCACAAAACGTTTCGTCTTTTAAGAACTGCTGCTGAAAACGTGAAATTAACAATGGAAACCGCAATGGGAAATCTTCGAAAATGCATTTTGCTGTATTCAACATATTACAAAATTGCGGGGCCCAACCGCAGCTGGACAGGAATAGGACGGAGACAGACACAGCTGTGCGGCGCCATTGACGAGGCGAGCGAAATGTCAGAATGCAAAGCCGCAACATTTTGTGCTGGTGGAGACGCAGTCGGAGCTGGAGTCAGAGTTGGAATCGGAGCTGGAGTCGGAGCTGGAGTCGTCATGGTTGGTCATGGACGCCAAATTGGTTGACAGACAGGCTGGCAGCGCGGCAATGGCGCAGGGGCAGCGCTGCCATAGGGCTGGAGCACCTACGGGCCGTCAGAGGGGTGCGGCTGGGAGGGAGCTTTTGTGCTCCGCCTTGTTTTTGTGCGCACATGGCGAGCAGACTGGTCCGAGCCGCTTTTTGCCGATTGGTGGAAACGGGTTGAAACCAGTCGGCGAGCGAGATGGCAACGTGCGAGCGAGACGCAAGACAAATGGACTTGAAAAAGCCGCGTCATGTGGGGCTGTGCGAGCGAGAGAGCGCATCTGCCAGCTAACAAGCAGTGGAAGCGAGAGCGTGTTAAGCTTAAGAGCACGCAGCGAGAGCGCGCACACATACAAGCACTCGCGCTCTCTCTCTTTGGACGCTCTTAGTTGACAATGCAGAAAACACGTGTTGTTGTTGCTGTTGGCGTGCAAAATATTCGAGTTTTTGTTTCTTATCGGTCGCGTATTTTGTTAATTTAATTAAACAAAAACGTTTTGTTTGTGTTTTTTTTTGTATCTGCCGTAAACTGCTTTTTGTGCGCGCAGAACTTGCAATTGGAATCAGCGCATTTGATTGCCCGTCGCGTCGAGCTGCTCGGCACAACTTTGAATATGTTGAGCACTCACACAAACAGCGAGAGAGAGAGGGAGAGAGAGAGAGAGAGAGCTATGTTGTTGTTGTACACGCTGCATTTGTTATTTAATGACTTGTGCCGTTAGCTTTTAATTGAAATATCACACATTTTGTCATTGCAATTACAACTGCAATTGCATTTATATTTGTGTGTGTGTGCTTTACTTTTGTCACTCTTTAACTGTAAATTGAGTTCATTTTGCGATTCTATTGGCGCTTTACGCGTATCTCTCATCGAGCTTTAAGCTGCAGCATGCATTGTGCGGTTCTTGAGAGAGGTTATGTTGACTTTTGTTAGAAGAAGAGGAAGCAGAACATAATATAAGAATTCAAGAAGAATGATGTAGAAAAGGAAGAAGTTCTCATTTCCTAAGTTTTTCCTGGAGATGAGCAATAAGTTCAACTCTACGCTTAAGAGTATTCGTGCTAGAGGTAACGTCATTTCGTGTTATTTTCCCTCCTTGATTTCCCTAGAGTGTCTTACAATGTGGATGGGACTGAAAAAACATCGTACAAATAGAAAAAATGAAGGTATCGGTATACTTTAATATAATCTTAAGATTTTATCATCTTCCGAAATCGTTTTAGTCTAAAAGAATGCGAGCCCCAATTTCTTTTCAAGCTTGATTCTGATTGATTGACATTAGACTGAAAATGCAAGCTGATCAAAAAAACGACTAGAATAGTAAATATATCAACAGCTTAACCTAGTTCAGCGTATCATATAAAAGACATGCAACAAAAAGTTAAAATTATAAAAATTTGGGTTAATTTCCACGGAAAACCAGAGTGTGTAAATGTTAAACGGAAGCCAAATTAGCTTTAATATAGAACTTGCATGTGAATACCCGGTCTAAAGTCGGGTAAGTATTGCAGGTACTTGAACATAAAGTAAAACTTCCGCACGTGACTTCCGCGACAGCTGCTGATGAGCCCAAGCCAAAGGTAACTAACGATGGAGCGGGAATTACAGAAGCCATCGCGTCGACAGGTAATTGGGCATCCGAGCCAGGCGAGGCGTAGGCGATTAAAAGGCGATTAAATCAATTGTGCAAAAGACAAGCGCTGACAGCGATGGATGGCCATAGAGGCAGCATAAGATACAGCTCAAGATACAGATACAGATACAGATACAGATACAAATACAAATACGGCTGCAGATACATATACAGATACAAATACAGGTACAGCTGGTGCCACATCTTGGGGCAAACGTCAGCAGCTGTCAGCGGAATCGGCTTAGCTTCTATGTTAATGCGCCCCAAAAACGTTGACATTTATTGACAGTTATTTATGGTGGGCATGGTCGTTGGGATGCTGCTGCTGCTGGTGGTGCAGTTGCTCAACACCTATTTGGTGGGGCAGCTGCCACTCCAAAACGAGGCGGCCATCACCGACTATGGAAAACTCTGGTAATTGCAGCGCTGGCCACGCGAAGGTGCCGCATTTGGCACATGTGCATGGCACGCGCTCTTGACGCTCATTAGAACCGGGTCCAAGCTGCTGCTCCAACTTGGTCCATGTCAGGCTCTTTAAGGCAGACTCCAACAGCCAGTGTGTGTCCATAAATTGATTATTAATTATGACAATTTATGAGTAAAAGTGTTTGTTTCTATGGCGCTGCCTTAACGGGCGCTCTCCCCGGGGGCACTAGAACCAGTTCCAGTTCCAATTCCAGTTCCAGCCGCACTAACCTGTCAATTGTGATTGACTAATGAGTCCATTAGCATTTCCCTGCACTGCATATTCAAATATTCTGCGTTCCTTGATCTCGTTCCTGGAACCATCGTGCTGCATTCAAGATCCTCCCATCTAGGCACGTGCCAGCGCTTTAGTTGGTTCTCAATGGCAAACCATGCCCATATTGGCTGGTGTTCGATTTGTCGCAGCCGCCATAAACAGAGCGTCTATTTCCAACTAGGCTCAAGCATTCCCTACAATTCTAGACATACTCCCTACATACAAAACCATTGTGAATGGCAATGCATATTGCGTCAAGTCGGGTGCAAATGTAGCTTTTGTATGGCCACAATGTTAGATATCTACAATATTATTTTATAAGTAACGTTCTATAAAAAGGAACAGAATATTTGAAGAATAAAAAATCAGAAAATAAAAATAAATTAAGTTGAATAAAATATAACTTTATTAAAAATTGTATAATAATTTTTATAATTAACCACAGATTTTCCTGAGAGACAGAAAATTTTCCTTTCAATGCGGCTTACTCAATCAACACTCTTATAGATCTCTTTAGAAACTGTTTGAAAAGTTCTTGAATTCTGGCACATTTTATTTGTTTCAACAATTATTTTTCTTTATTTAAAGCATTAGAATATTACGTTTTTTTTTGTAAGAAAACATTTTTATTTGTCATTTATGAATATTGTTGCACATATTGCTATGTATTAAATTATATTTTTATATATTTTATTTATTTTTAACATATTTTTTTTAGGGACATAAGCAATAAGAAGAACATTAACAGATCTTTAATTTAGATCAAAATTGTTTATGTAGCTTTATCTATCAATTTGGTCACTTATATCACAGCTCCTCTTTGGCGAATGTATATCGACTTTTTGAAGGCAGCAGTTCCTTGAATTTTGACTCGGGTGCCGTCGTTATCACGATCTCAGTTTCCTCTGCACTTGCCTGAGTGCTCGCCTCGTTAGCCTCATCGAAATGGTGGGCCCAGTGCAGCTCGCCAGTGTGGAGTCTGCGGACGAACTGCTTCAGCTTGGATGGCTTGTGCAGATCTTTGTAGTTGGGAAAGAGAAACATGTGCACAAAGCTGTCTATAGCTATAAAGGGTAGATCCGCATCCGTTTTGTTCAAATGGTAGACGGGATGCGCAAAGAGTTTTGCTTCTGCAGTCAGAAAGATTACATTATCCAGCTCATCCATTAGATCAGCATGAATAACCTTTTCGAATTCCTTTGGGGATATGCGATCATCTTTGTGATGGAAGAGTATAACGAAAGGTTTCCCCTCTTCCGATAGCTCCTCGGCATTCTCGAATGTCAGCATGCGCACCGTGGGCACACACTTCTCCCTAAACCAGCTGAGAATCTCTGTGAAGTTGGACATGTTGCCGGAGTATACGCTGTGGGAATCCGTTTGATTCAGCTCGCGCCTGAATGTTAACCCATTCTTGACATGTGTCTCGGCGAAATTCACATGGAACTGGCAGTGTTCCTTCATATTTGATGCCGCCTTTCGATAGATCTCATATTCAGCATGTTTTCTCTCAAAGTAACCAATTACCATATACTTTTGGCCGACCCGAGCGTTTAGCTCGTCCAAGGAGCCAAACTCCTCGATGGGATTCTGCAGCTCCTTGAAGACAAATTGAATGAGAGCCTCCGTTGAACGTTTTCCTCGATACTCTTTTCTGCTAACATGCGTATGTCGCACGATCTTCACCGTCGGATATTTGCCTATATCGAAGTCAATCTCCATTTGCATTTCCATCAGACAGTCGACCTTGCCCAGAGTCACTTGGCCAGGGTCGACAATTAGAGACCGTAACTGATCGGCGGCTGCATCGAAGATGGGCAACATCTGCACGCTGAATCGGCATTTGTTCGAATAGAAGAGCAGCAGAACCAGCTCATTGGAGTGAATTATATCGCGCACATTTTTGCTGTCCACTTGGACCGCTTCACCAGCTGCGGGCACAAGAAGTTGAGAGAGGGCCAAATGTAAAGCCAGACACCAGTAAAATTTCTCAGGCATTTCCATTCAAATGCAACTTTGGTAATGTCGGAAAATCTTTAAATACATTGGGCATTAGCAATTTCATATGTTCATTAGTTGCGGCTTTTAAGCTATTCGTTCTGCTGGCGTATCTAAAACTGCTCCGTTCCGGTTCAGGCTAAATGTACTCCTTATCAAAGATTTTGTATTATTCTATTTGTGTGGCAGAATAACTAAGATTTGTTCTTTATATAGATTAATTAGCAGTTCAGCGCTTTAACTAGTTGAGAATTGTAAGCGAGAACAATTGCAAGTGCATTTTAACGTCAAGTTTATATATTTCTGTTGACGACTAGAATAATTTACCACAAGTTTTCCTTGACAAAAAGCTTGGTTCTTTATAGTTAAAACTTAGGGAAAATGTAATTTATGATACATCAACAATTTTTTTTAGCATAGAGCTTAAATTTTACGAATATTCTTCTCCGTAGATTTTGCTTCTTCAGAAACTTATCAGATCTTTTTTGCCTTCCACGCATTTTTATTTGAACATCCATTATTTTAACTACTGGCACTTAAATACTCTATAATTTGAATAGTTCCTTGAACAGCCTATATATATAAATTATAGTCCAAAAACTCCTTATGGATGCATTAAGAAAACGCATTACAAGAAGCGCATCTAATGAAATAATTGTATTAAAATATTTACAAGCATTTAATGCCAATACTATTCCAATAACAATTTCTAAATGCAATTAAAATATGCCATAATTACACAACGCACAGCCGACTTGGCTCTCTAGATGCCCCATTAAACCAAGAGAGCCTGCCGAGTCGGAGCCAGAACCAGAACCAGAACCAGTTCCCGGCACCAGTTGCAATGTTAATGACATAATTTAAAAAAGCATTTCATGAATAGCCATTACCACAGCTCAAACAGAAAGAAAGAGAGAGAGGGAGAATGAGGCACTGCGTGTTGACATAAATAGTTTTGATTTGAAATTCAAAGTGGAAAAGTGGAAAACAGGAGCTTAGGATCCGTCTGGTGTTGCTGTGACCATGTTTCATATCATTTACTTATTCATTCAGCTGTGGAAATGCCAGACTAACAGAAAGAAGTGCTCTGCACTTACTTACGGAGCTGATTCTTGAAGCTGTTGTAGACTCGGAAAGCGTATCGCTGGCAGGCTCAATGTTTGTAGAAACTGAAAAGAGAAAAGTATTCTAAAGGCAAATAAAAATATATGTCCATTTACAATCCAGCACAGACTTCCACTCAAACTTCGGGCAGATTTCTAATCAGCTTGTAAAATCTGAGACACGCCTCTGTCGCTGCAAGTTGTTGGCTCTGACCCTGCCAAAAAACACTATTTTCAATTACAAAGCACAAATAGTTTGGCTCACACACACACACACACACAAACACACCTCCGATATCCGTTTGGATAGTGCCAAAAAAGATGGCATAACAATTTAAACACAGCATGTGGTCGGAATATCTAATTTTCGGTATCGAAAAGGAATAACTCAGCGCTGAAATGGCAAAAGTCAGCAATTACTTAAAACGAAGCACAGCCTGCGAAAAGGATAATAGTGCTGAGGCCAACAATTTGCTCCGCTTCTAGTTGGAGGAATGTCTCTTATGTCGCCCGACTGCGACTTGGCATATTTATTTATAGGAGCAGCATTCGGTTACATTCTGTGCAGGCAGAAGACGCACATAAATCACTTGGCAGGACCTGCAAAAGGATGTGAATTATATACAAATAATTTGACATGCCGTACGCTTGTGGGCGCCGGAGGAGGACTGAAAGGGAGAGGGGGGCGGCGCATGGCATGTTCTACCCCAGTGCCGCGAAAACGATGCCAGAGCAATAGATAAGCATAACTAGCAAATATTTTGGTGACGTTTTGCTTTTTTTTTTACAGCAGAACATAAGACTTAAGTGTTGCCAGAGCTGGGCGATTGTCGTGCTTTTTAGCGTGACACGAATGTTTCGAAATATAATTT
The DNA here is from genome assembly GCA_035045725.1 of Drosophila ezoana. NCBI lineage: Eukaryota > Metazoa > Arthropoda > Insecta > Diptera > Drosophilidae > Drosophila > Drosophila ezoana. The sequence goes on from JAWNOU010000051.1 coordinate 3,808,704, forward strand.
TTATTATTTTACATACATAAACATATGAAGTCTTTTTTAAGTTTTATAATAAAATCAAGTTAAAACAAGTAAGAGGTTCTAGTCGGGAGCTCCCGACTAGGGGATACCCTGAACCCTCTTATTCCAACACCAAATGCAGCTCGCGCTAATAGATAGCGAGTAGCGGGGAGGTGGCGATAGGTATAAAATGAAAGATACTTGATATATATATACTATTCTAGAAGTTACATGTCAAGTTTTGTGACTCTAGCTCTTATTATTTACCAAAATTGCATAAACAAAGGGGATTTTGATATACATTTTTATCGATTACTTAGAAACGGGGCAAGTTATCGAATATCGGAAACAAACTCGATCTGCGCGGGCACCTGGAGGACCTACAGCTAAAATCTCCTCAAGTCCCCAGCTCTTATAGGTTCGGACGGACGGACGGACGGACGGACAGACAGACGGACATGGCTAGATCGACTCGGCTATTGATGCCGATCAAGAATATATATACTTTATGGGGTCGGAGATGCTTCCTTCTGCCTGTTACATACATTTGCATTTTGCACAAATCCAATATACCCTTTTTACCCATTTTCAATGGGTTTAGGGTATAAAAATATATATAATAATATTGTAAAATATTGTATTAGCTTTAAAACTATGCAATGTTTAAAACAATAAAACATTGATTTTTGTTATTTTAAAGGTTTTAAAAAGTTTTCTAATTCATCATTTTTAAAAAGCGCAAAAATGTACCTCATTGTTATTATTTATTTCTCTTCCTATATCACTGTCCATTCCGCATGCTGGGCCATATATCATATTGTACACACAATTTCATAAGTTTTATGCTCGGCACAAAACTATGCGCAACACTTTGGAAATGCAAAATTTTAGTAAATTGAAAATCAGCGCCGCATTGCAAAACCGCAAAAGCCATCGACAAATAAGTTTTTGTTGTTGATGGGGCTTTGCAGGGGCTGGGCGGGGGGAGGTGTTGTCCAGATCTCGGTTCAGGTCCAAACTTCAAGACGAGCATGTGCATTTGTCATAAATTAGAAACTGTAACTGTAACTTGGGGGTGTTACCTTTTTGCCATTTGGGGCACGAACCGGGTCCGAGCATAACACTTAAATTTATTACAAATAACTCTTGCCCTCTTTTTTGTAAGGCTTTTGACCATGTTCAAAACTCGGTGTGGGCCAAATTTTTTAGCCTGGCTAAGCAAACTAATCAACGCTCGTAATTTCGGTTGGCCAATGGGGGCTGCGACCGGTTCAGGCCAAAAAGGCACGCGGCTAAATGAAGTGTGCACATTGCGAGATCCCCTTTCAAATGAACTCTGGGTGCGGTGTGTGTGTGTGTGTGTGTGTGTGTGTGTGTGTGCAGTCAAAAGTAAACAACAACTTGGCTATTATAAATCTTGGCCTAAGTGTTGTGGTCATTTAGCAAATGTCCAGCAATGTCCGGCAGCAAAAGTTTTAAACTGGAAGGAGGTCCCCCCCAAGGATGAGCAGCTCGGTAGTTGCCTGTGATTTATAAAATATATTAATTAAATGTAGCCCAAATGTAGCTTGAGATTGTGATAAAAAAGAATAAAGAGAAAGCTTGGGAGAGAAAGGGTATATAAATAAGGGAATACTCATCTCTAATTGTTCATAATTATTTAAGTTCTTGCCGAAATAGAAACATAATTTTAAAGACAACTTAAACAGACATTAAAATCGTATAATGGCCATGTCTCGACGCTTGACACACACACACACACACACACATACACTCACACACGCACACACACATACACAAGTGTTTGAGCTGTCAGAGTCAAAATAAACGCAGCAACGAATAATGATTTATGTGCCAAAGCCAAGGAATAAAGAAAAATGCCAAAAGGAAGCCAAGTGGCAGACCCTTTGCAAAAGCCTCAAGTGGTAGGCTGCGGGCGAAGGGCGGGGGTAAGGCGGCTGGTTACCACCACAAAGACATATGAGAGTATTTGTTGATATGCTAAAGTGTGTCGAAAAATTCTGCTCTCTGCCTGCAGATAGGAAAAAGCGCGACAAATCTGTGTATAATTCAAAGGGCGGTGGTGCGGCGGCAAGCGGGGTGCACCACCCAGAATATGGATATTGAAATATGCCTAGATTTATTAAATTGCTCAGGCGAGTCATAAATCTTAAAGTAGCTGGTGCTAAAGTAAAAGCTATATAATTAGCTAACTCACAAATGCAACAAATTCAGGCATATTCTTCAAGCACATCAGATCTTAAAGTTGGCAAATGCTCTGCAGAAATTGCCAATATAAAAAGTTTTTGCCAGACAATAAAAGTTCTGGCCCCTTTGGGTGGCAAATTGTCAATGATGTTGGTCATAAAACGATTTAAGATATTGACCCGCCCATTTTGAGATATTTATGGAGTGACAAAAGAAGTTGAGGGCAAAAGGTTTGATAAGATAATAATAGTTCAATTATGGTTTTTATTTTCAAGCAAATGTATCTTTTTTCTTTGGAATCTTTAGGACATCTTTGGAAAATTGTTTGAAGCATATCGAAAAGCTTTTTTGCAATTAAAAAATGAGGTTTCGGGCTTGTGCGGGCGAAGACTCAAGTTTCTTCTTGTCAGCTTCGCAGTAACATTTAATGTTCTATGTTCTCAGCATTATCTATCGATGCCCCTGACAATTTCCTGTAAAGCTTTAAACACAATGCATACAATTTAAAGGACTTAATTGATTTCGGAAAACAAAAATAAATTCCAACAGCCATTACCAAAATTGAATTCGCATAACACACACACACACACACACACACACACACACACACACTGTGACTACAGACTGTGTAGATCCAATCAGGTTGGTATTGCCCCAGCCAAAACAGAGCAGAGCAGAGCAGAGCAGTCCAGACCAGACCAGACCAAGCCGGGCCACGCCATGCCAGGCTTCACTAGCTGGAAACGCGCGACCCTCTCGGTTGGCGTGCCAGCTCATAAGGCACAGAAATGCAAAACCGCCATAATAAAGGATAATGTTGGCGCATATTAAATAAATGACTTCCGTCGTCGTCTAGGTCTAGGTCTGTATGGTGCCCCCAACCCAGCAACCCCTGCCCTCAACAGCATTTACTCAATGAAAACAAGCGAAAGGATATTGAAATGAGTTGCTGAAAATGCAAATTCATGCCAATGGGAAATGACGTGTGCAGAATTTCACAGGCCGATGATGAGGCAAATTATATAAATATATATATATATATATATATATGTATATATATAGTATGTACATATGTATTACTTTCTCGAGTGCCTAATTAAAAACTTTTGAAAACTTGCCGCAACATTTAAAAGTGAATTAAAGGCGCGCAGGAAGTGCCCATATATCAGACGCTTGCCAGATTTTTGACTCCTTATTGACCTGTTGCCCCAGAAATCTGTATGTGCGAGCGGTTCTCACAGTGGCTCAACTGAGTGGTGGCTAATTACAAGAGCCCCACAACAGAGTCCGAATCCGGGCTTAATCGCTGTTTAAGTACACGGTCGTGGCTTAAATGCGAATTACGCCCAATGCGCTCACTCGTCTCACTCGGCGCAGACTCATGACCATTTAATGTAAACAATAATTAAAACCATGAAGCGCTCGACGAGTCCGCGAGTCTTCGACCAGGCCTGGCTCGAAACTGGCCACTCTTCGCCCTGCCCGCTGTTTATGGCTTAATAGCCGCAAATGCAGATGCTAAGCGTTTCAGTTCTCTGCTTGATTATACGTATTTACAGGTGGGCAAGAGGCAGCCATAAGGTAGCTACGAGAAGTACTCGTCCATAAACCTCATCGGCTTCGGTGCTTTATTAGTCATTCAGCGGAACGGCAGACTTATCTGGCGAAAGGCAGAAGCACTCGGCTAAAATCTATTTGCTTGGTAAGAATATTACTGAGCTGAACCTGGATTGCCATCAATTTTATATCTTAAATGTAACTATAATTGAAAAAATAATTCATAATCTAAAACTGCAAGAAATTCTTTAATTGATTAATAATAACGATTTTGGTTGATTTAAGATTGCAGTTTTCAGCTTAAATAAAAAGATATAAGAAGTATGAGGTTCTAGTCGGGAGCTCACGACTAGGGGATACCCTGAACCCTTTTCCTCCAACACCAAATGCTGACATATATACTATTTTAGAAGCTACATGTCAAGTTTGGTGACTCTAGCTTATATTATTTACCAAAATTGCTCAAAAAACACGATTTCGATATAAATTTTGACCGATTACTTGGAAACAGGGTAAGTTATCGAATATCGGAAACAAACTCGATCTGCGCAGGCACTAGAAGGACCTAGTTTGTGTTGGAAGAAGAGGGTTCAGGATATCCCCTAGTCGGGAGCTCCTGACTAGAACCTCTTACTTGTTTTATTTTAAATATGCATTTGATAAGCTCTTAATATTATTCAAATTAGTTCCAATATGGTGTACCTTTCCCCTTAATGGAAAGCCAACATCTGAATATGTGTGTATCTATATACTTACTCCCAACTTCAGCTAAAATGCAACACCGTAACTCAGCCCGATACCATTAAGGTTGCTGTGCAATATCAATGTCAACTTTGTTGTTTGTCTTTCATACAAAATCTATGTGAATAAATGCGGGAACATCCTTTTTGCTGCTGCACTTGGCGCTGCAACAAATCTAAATTCGTTTATTAAATTCACCCCTAAATATGTGCTTTTTGTTGCACTTGCGGGGCGTGGCCAGACTTGGATTTGGCGCACTGCTTTGTGCGCAGCCAAGTTCTCCTCCAGGAAAAGTAGGCGTCTATGCAGATTTTGCAGACGCTGCAAGTGGCCCCAAGCTTTGCTTTTGGCAACGCCCACAACAAGGACAGAGATTGCTGTTGTTGCGCCCGCTGCAATCGCTGGGACTTCTAGTGAATGGGGTGAGTTTTTACTGTGGTTAGATTTATTTAGAAAATTGCATTTTTGACATTGCAGCTGGCTGCGTGGTGGCTTTTTTGTCCCCAACTTTATTGTTGTCTTTGAGTCTCGAGGATGTCACTACTGTCTACGTGGTTGGGGTTTTTTTTTTGCTCAGTATCCTTTCAATTAAATTTAGCCACAAATAAGAGTTTTCTCTGATGCCTGAAATGCCACATAAACTTAAAAAGAATGCTTAAGGAATTTTGGTTTTTTCCCTTATTTATCAGATAGGGAAATATAATTTTGGTTTAAGTTCGAGTTCTACATTGATTATGCATCAAGAGTTTATGCGTTTCATAAATTTTGACATTTTCTATGGAATTATAAACGTATGTGCATGTGAATGATTATAATAATGTTTTAAAAATATACAACAATTACTAAAAATGATTCTGACTTATAAAAGTAATCCTTAGCCTAAGCCGATTTGCAAGAGGAATATCATTTCGAACTTGGTTCTTTATTTAGAAATTTGCACCTTTTTACAAATTATTAATTATTTCAAAAACATTCCATCAGCTGTCTTTGGTCGTATTCCAAGTTAGCAAAGTATTTTTACAAGCAAGCACCAGCCCGATATGAATAGCCCTATGCCAAAGCCAAACCTAAAACGTGTGTTTTATTATCTCTCAGTGTCCCATCCCCGCCAATTGAATGCACCCGCAGCCGAACGCGTCCAAGACAAAGCAACATGCGCTTACCAAGTTAAACATTTATCAAAACTATTCGTACGTGCTGGGCCAAGTGCCGGAGACTGGAAAACGGAGACGAAGTTTGAGGTTGTTTCACTTGTTTCCCCGTTGCCCCAGGGAGAAAGAGTACAGGCCCAAGGAGCTGCTGTGGCTGCCATTGGGTATGACTGGTCTCTGGTAATCGTATTTTTCAACGAAAATATTTTTGCATAAATTACAATAACAGCGACAGCAGCAGTAGCAGAACAATAAGCAAGATGTCTACCAGGAATAACATTAGCAGCAACAACAACAACAGCGACTAGTAAACATTCTTGGCATATAATTTAGTGTCGCGTATGAAATAAACTTATCTAAGCGGAAATAAAAAGCCCGCTATGTGTGTGTGTGTGTGTGGGTGTGTGTTCGTTGTGGGTGAGTGTGTACAAACAGGTTGTTTTAGCGTCTTACACATGCGAGCCCACACAACACCCCATTCAGCGCATAAATTTAAGCGCTGTGGTAAAAAAGTATCTTACAGATATTTTCAGTATCTGCAGTATCTGTTGTATCTGTAGGTAGCGCGGGCGTTGAAATTTAAATTCCTAAGAAAGTCGTAAATTATTTTTAGTGGTTTATCAAGTCAACTCACATGCTGGCTGTGTGAAAGTCTTCTGTGGCAGTGGCTGCAGTCGCTTGGAAAAGTTAGCGCTGCGACCCTTTGGGCCAGTTTAATTGCCATTGTGAATTGACGCTTTACTTGAATAACTCATTACAGCTTCCGCTGTGACCACAGGCGCTTATGAGTGCATTCTATGCACTCCTTGACAAATGATATGAATGGCAATCATCAGGGGCCGCGGCTCATTCATTCAGCAGGCAACACTGTGGGCCATGCTGTACAAATAGACAGACCTGGCCAGCGACTAGTAATTAAGGCGACAAAACTCTCATAAGTGGGCGTGGTACAAACACAATGTCTGCCATGCCGCGTTGATGTATGGCCCCAACAGCAGCTAAAGCCGCAACGGCTACCGATGCGACCGACCTGTACCGCAACTTCAGGCGCCAAGATTAAAGACATTTTTCTGTGATTTATTTTACTGCAGGCGCTACTGTCAGCTCCCCTGCCCTCTGCCCCCTCGCTTCCACAATGCTCAAGATGACTACAGCTTGCCAGAGACTCTTCAAAACCATATATGAGATTGAAGTTCTTAAAGTCTGCTTGCATTTGATACAAGGTTATGATTTCATAAAGAAGGGTATATTCGCAAAATGGCGAACGATTCAAATGGCAGAATTGATTGACAATTATAAGCGTAGGCTATAAGTCTTCAAAATAATAATATTTTTTAATTGATATTAATGATCCAAGTGATTTAAAAAAATATTATAATTAAAACATTTATTCTGGCGGTACACAATTAGAGATTAATTATTATAATTTTCGAAATATTTATGATATCTTTTAACTGATTAAAATAATCAATCTTTTAACAAATTTTAGATATTTAACAAATGTTCAATTTTTATACAAAAATATATTGCCTCAAGTACTTGTTTATTGCTTTGGAGCTGCAAATCTTCTAGCTTTAAAATTAAATCGGTAAGTTCACATAGTGTCAGCCCATTTATGAGCCCATACTTCAAGAGTTTTTCAGCTTTGCACAGAAATTGATTTAAATTCAATGACACATTAAGTGGCGCTATAAAGCAGCGCATTTAAATCAGTTGCCAAAGTGCTTGGAGCCCAAGAACACACTCACACACACTCACAAGTCAGGCTGAACCCCAAAAAGAGCGCCACTCAGGCACTGACAAGCAGACAAACAGACAGCCAAGGAGTCAAGCAGTCGAGTCGCCCAGCAGTCAAGGAGTTTGGTTTCGATACCCCGCAGCCAATGACTGAAACCGGGTATATACGAGCTGTGCAAATGTAGAATGCGCTCAGCGAGTTATCCAGCTACTACATAACCTCTATATGTATAGCCTACGTAAATCTTAATCTGTATAAGACCAACGATATTTTCATCAGAATTGCAAACGTAATCTTTATAAGTCTAAAAGCTGTCTGTATTGTTTTCCAATTTTATTTTAAACCATTCAGCTAAGACTTAACATGTATCTCCATGTTTCGACTATATGCAAGCAGCGTATCTTAAAGTCAGGCACTGTGCTAGTTGACAAGCTTGCTTGTTTAACATAATCCTGTGCCGTAAGGCTGACAAAATGCGTCGGCAATTTGTTTATTGGCGCTCTTGTTGTTGTCGGCAAACATGCCACAAACTACGCGCTGCAAATAAATCACCAAAAATATTTCAACTACACTCGCTGCTTGAAGTCGAGCTGGGCTTTGTCTTGGGCAGGGGCTAGGGCTATGTAGCTGTGGCTGTTGCTGTAGCTGTACCCACACCGCGGGCATATGTTTTCGCCAGTTCCTTTGGCAGTCGGAAGTTTGCAATGTTTCAACAGGAAGCGTTTGTTTGTTTGTCAGTTTGTCAGTTTGTCATTCTGCACACTGTTATTTCGACTGTGGCCTGACACTTTGACTTTTGCATTGAAAGACACGCATTGTGTGCGACATCATTTCCCATTCACTGTGCTCCGAGTGAATTGCGCTAATTCATTTGTCAAGTCGTGAATCATCGATATTTCGATGCTCTCCATTGTCTGCCCATAGACACGAGAAATATGGCTTAGCCCAGATAAAGGAGTTGGGTCATTGACTCGCTTAAAGCTTAAATTATATCAGATTTAATATTTCACATTTATTGTATATACACATAATAATTTTGTTGAATTTTCGCCAGAGCACATTTCAAGCGTTTTTACAATCTCATAAATCAGCGTGAAATTCTTTGCTCAGGAATTTTCATGTGCTGGCCAGCATTTTCAAATTTTCCTTGCATTGTTTTAACTTTTTTCCCTTTCGTTTGTTTTTAATGCCAACGAGTTTTTTCTTTTAGCATTTAGAATAGTCATAGGTGTGTTACCTTTGTCAGGTAACATGTGGCACATAAATTACAAGAAACAAGAAGAACACACAGAAATATGTGTGATTTAAAGCAGCGGAAAACTGAGTGAAATGCGAGCTGAGTAGGGTGGGGGGTATCTGTAGTCCCTTGAAGGGGCTGTGATGCGGAACACTTTTTACATACCATTTTAATGAATGTGTGAAATCCTTGGAGCTCTTATGTTTTATATCCTTGGTGATAAGCTGTGGAAACGCAAATAGGCTTAGTCATAGGAAGGCTCTAAGTTAAAGTATTTTAAATTCTCTAATTATGTTTTGCGAAATATAAATATATATATTTGTAATAAAAATAATTTGAGTATATATACTTTAATTTTAAAAGAAATTTTGCTTAATCTTAAGCTCATATCTTGGTCTGTATAAAGTTATAAATATTTAAATATTATTCTTATAATTTAAAAACATATTCAATAATACCTCAGAACACAGTTCATAATTTCTTATATATTGACTTAATATTATCTTACATAGACAACATTATTTAAAGCAGAATTTAAGTCCCATCTAATCCACACCGTCCTATAAAGTTGTGCCCCCTGAGGTCGCAGTAGCAAACAAAAGCTGCCAGGACAGCCGCAGGCATGTCAAGTGCCACGCACACATGTGCAGCTACCTGGCTGTGTGCGCTTGTGTGTGAGTGTGTGTGAGTGTAACCTGCCCCTTTTTAAACCGCTTAATAAAGTCACTTAAGCCCGACCTTTTGACTACGTTACAATTGACACGAGCGGAGTGTTTGGCTGTGCGTGGTGTGTGTGTGTGTGTGTTGACAAAGGCTGTCCTGTCGCGCTGCCATTGTAGTTACAAGACACACACGCACACATACAGCTGTAGCCACAGGCAGCGTGACATCATGTCTTTTGTTGCGGTCAACCGGAAAACTGCAAAACATGTCGCCCAAAACAGGCGCAAGCCGCCGCGTCCCTTGTGTTTGTCCTTACTGCACGTTTGTCATAACAAACCCAACAACAACAATAGCAGCAACTCAAAAAAAAAGGATCACAAACAAGTCTGTCAAGTTTTCAACTTACAAAATACCTGTCGCCGTCGTTTATGTGTGCGTGCCTGTGTGTGTGTGTCGCACACTCAAATGTGATAAATACGCGCTACATAAAATTGTGAATCATTAATAAAGGCTGCCCCCAGCGCGGGGGTTGCTTGCTTGCCGGCTGGCTGGATAGCCCGTGCAACCCTCCTCTGGCGAGTCCTGCATCATGTTCCTATATAAACAACAGAAGTTGTGTCCGAAATGATTTTATTTTGTGCTCGCTGCTTGCTGGACTCAAGTAATTTGTACAATTTTTCAGCAGCATCATGTGTTGGCCCGTATCATGCGCATTATCTGGCGTATCCTCTACATTGTCCTTGCTCTAGTCCTTGTTGCTGTTGTTGTTGGTGTTGTTATTGCTGTTGGTCATTACGGTCATTAAGCTGTGCGGTAGCTGCGGCCGTAGCCGTGGCTGTGGCTGTGGCTATGCCGGCGGCTAATGCTACACGCGTCTTAATCCTTGGCCCATTTGACGGGTTTCTCTTTCTGTGTGCGCTGAGCGCTCGTTAGCCAGCTGCACCTCTGCCGCGGGGGTCTCCCTCGCCGGGCAACCAGGAGCCACTTTGTAGCTGCTAAGCCCACGTCAAACATTATGACGGATTGTGCTGTGTGTTACCTTTAATTTGATCTGATTTTGACCGCTAGAAAAATCGACCATTTTCTGTTAAGTGGCGGCATTTTCATAGCTTTAAGAACAGATAAATCATAGACAAAATGAAGGTAATATGTAAGGGCAGCTTGAATAGCAAACATCTTTGTTGTTTTACCTGGCTCAAAGATTTGTTAAATCTGCTTAAAGCTCTGTGAGAGTGCTAGATACATTATCTAATGTTTAAAGCCGATTCCAAAGCTTGCTTCAAATCGTTAGGATTTAAATGCGTTAATATATTGTAAGTCTAGCTTGTTAAACGGTATTTAAAATAAATAGCTTCAAAGCATATGAGAGCTTTAAAGCAAACTATAGCTCTAAGCAAGGTTCATTAGGATGGGTTAGCCAGAAAACATAAGTTTTTGCATAAAGCTGAAGGCACGGCTTTGTCTGCTTTGTCTGCGACAGTTGGGCCTTGCCTTAGGCTGACATTGCTCCAGAATCCTTAAAGATTAATCTTTTGCTTAAGTGCCACTTATCTGATTAGCCATCTGCACATGTTGTTGATATGATTGGGCAATGCAATATACGCAATCATTACTCACTGTTACTCTCACCCTGTCTCTCGCACTTTCACTAAGAATTTCGCTCGAGACAATTTGGTCATTTGGTGGCAGCCAAGGGCAACGTCTGGAACTGAGGCTAACAATAAATGTGTGTCGTGCGTGTCGCTAAACATCAAAGTCAAGTCGCATCGAGTGCAGAGTGCTCTGGCTGGTCAACTGTTTGATCATAATCATGGGCATCATCATGGGCATGGGCATCGGCTGCAAAATGCTTTTGTGAGTGCCGCCAACAGTTACGCAGAGCAGCTGCCGTCCTGCAGTGGGCAGCAGCAATAGACTCAACGAGATCGCGTTGAGATCGGCTGGTAGCCCAGTTTGGTCTACGCATAATTAGTGCAATGTGGCTGCTCATGATTAATTCGGTTTAATTAGAAATGCAGACGAATGACGAAATTAATTCAATAAAAATTCCAGCTTGTTTTCTCAGCCACTAAAACTTTCAGTCTCTTTTTATACATTCTCTTCCTTTTTTTTTGTTGCTCTCTCTTGTTGAGCCTAAAGATCGCAATCTAATAAATTATCATTTGCACTGCAATCGTCAATGTCCTCAGCCTTCAATCAAGCTGCGGCCTTTGATCAGCTGCCGTGGCCCAAGCTCTCTGGGCCGCAGTTTTCTCGACTCTTCGACTCTTCGGCTCCAAGGCTCCTCGGCTGCCGGACTCCTCCTCCATTTTTGGCCTGATCAAAATTCTGTCCAGCTCGATTCCGAGTGACAGACGTTTACTTAGTTGTTATAATTCTGGTCGTGTTGATGTTTTATTGGATTTCGTTTGCTGTAGTTTAGCTACCTGAGATAGGTAGCTTTGAGTTTTTTTCTCTCTGACTTCTTCTCTTTTTTTGCTTTTTTGGGGTAGACATTGCGCATTCCTGCCACAGTCTGGGACCGAGGGCAATACCCAATACGTCACTGCAAAATTTGATGATCCTTTGATGGATTTCTGTTGCGTTCCAAAGCGCCGTTAGCTGCGGCAAAAGTTGCGCTAATCTAAAGCAAAATATTTCAAATATTTTTGCAACCAACGAACAAAAAATCAAATGACAGCAGCCAAAAGCAAAAAGAGCTTCAGCAAAATGTGTGGCATCCATGTGAAGGGCAAATATACGAGTATTTTTGAGGGTCATTTGGACGGCCTTTGTTTTCCGCACTATTTGCGTCTAATTTTCAAAAGAGGTTTCGGCAGCTCTTTAGTTCGAGCAGGGAGCATAAATTGGAGCCGCACTCAATTGTACAAATCAACAGCTTTTCCAGCAGTGAAGGGGGGGAGTGGGGTTCTGGGCCAGAAAACAACAATAATTCCAACACCTCACGCTGTGTTGAGCGGCGATTGCTGCATCGCTGCGTTTGTTTACCCAGTTTCCCGGCCCGTGCCCCTGCCCCTCGCACACATTTAATTGCCACACTTCCTACTTCCGTTTTCAAAACGTTTGCTCTTTTTATTTTTACATGGGTTTTCTTTTTTTTTCACACTGAGTGCTGGAAAAGTGGCTTTTCCAGCGGGTTTTGCCTATCGAAAGTGGTTGAGCGCGATGGTAATAATCGTTTTTATGTGGAGTACTCGTATGTGTGACACTTTCATTTTCATTGAGTTTTGCATTCATGAATATCAGAGAGCTTGACACGGCTCGGGAATTAAATTGGCATTTAATTGCTATAATTATTTCCAAATTTGTCATTTTTATCATGAGTTGATATATTGAAATGTTACAAAAGTGAATTACATAAAAACCTATTATCTTATCGTTGTTTTATCCGTAATATATCATATTTTCCAACAAAGTTTAATAATATAATAATTATTAATCTATAAATAAATATCATAAATTAGGCAAAAAATACAATTAAATGTTTTGAAGCCAAGTCCATAAAAGGCATACCCATGAAAAAGACATTTCCAAAAAGTGTTACAAATTTTGTTGTTAATTAATAAAAAATTGTCTGTTAATCAAATGCCGCGTAAAAAATAGTTAATTAATTCAACAATTAATTTATTTATTAGCACAAAGCAAACAATATGAAACTGCACTGCTTCACACAGTCCTTTTATAAGCATTTTCACATGTCAATCGAGCATTTAAACTCAATAATTTACCATGTGCCATTCGAGTTGTCGGCGAATAAGTCCGAGTACTCGTATTCGTACTCGCACTCGCACTCGCACTCATACTCGTACTCGTACTCGACCAAGTAAAAGTTTTTGCCTCTACCTGTGGCAAATATAGCGCCGGCTCATATTAAGCTATGAATTTTCATGTTATTGCAGCTAATTTTCATTTAATGCATTTGCTACGAACAAAAAGTCAGAGACATAGTCAAAGGGGGCTCAGCTATATAAATTAAGTACGAATTATATATTTAAAAAAATATATATAATTTTTCAGGGCTGTCGTGCGAGACATTGTTCTATTAAATGTATTATACCAAGTTGATCTTAAAATCTCACCCCCTTTGGCTAGCAGCTACGCCTCTGCCCGCTTCACTGTTGTCGCCAGCCGACAAACGTGCAATTTTAATTGTAGACCATAAACTATCGAACGTATCGCATGCGTATCGCTGCAGTATCTAATGCCGGTGGAAACCCGTTCGCTCAGGAAACCGTTCAGACATTGGACATTAGATTCTCACAGTCAGCAGCCAGCAGCCAGCAGCTCCGCCAGACGCAATCCTGAGCCAACGTCCACGTCGAACGGACGTCGTTGGCAACCGAACGAAAGTGGCAGCACCTGATTTGAGCGCCAGTTGTCCGCCGTCTGTCACCCAGCCACTCAGGCGACCATTCAGTCAGTCATTCAGTCATTCAGGCGCTCATTCATGCATGCCTAGATACTTATTGGAGTTCCAATTGGAGCGGGAGTTGGAGTTGTAGTCGGAGTTGGAGCTGAGCGCTTCGACTGGGGGCATAATTCAATTTCCGTTGCAGTCGGATTGCTGGATTGCTGGATCTCTAGTGTATCAAATACCCATATTGACACATTGATTTAGTGCTTACATGGATCGTTGACCATTTGTTTTGATATTGATTTATATTTTTAAGTTATTGATACGTTTCGTTTTTTTTTTTAATCATGTTTTTTAGCTTGCTGATTGAGCGATTAACGTTGCGTTCACTCGTAAACTTTGTCAATTTATGTCAGCCACTTGAAAGCCTTCAGTCGAAGTAAGAAATACCAATAGTTATACAAATAGCTAAGCTAAGCCTAAGATATGCCTACTGAGTGGCTGAGAGAAATGTTGCCGATAGCCGGTTAAATTAAAATAATCGAATTTTCTTTTAATATTTTTATTTTGCTAAAGATAAAAACTAACGTTTGCAAATTTACATTCAAGTTTTAGATTCCTAACTTTATAATATCTTTATCAAATAAATTAATTATTTATCAGCTAGACATTAGGATGAATGCTGATTAAAATAACAATGAACGTAAATATACTTTTCAAAAAGGTTCTAAAGGAAAGTGAATGCTGATATGCTGAAGATTTTAGATGTCAATTAAATAGTAGGAAAGCTATGTTTTCGTTAGTAAACGGATCAACTTTAAACTGTAAAAACAATCTAATAAATAATCTATGCCACTAATTAAAGCTTGTCTGAAAATATGTATCTATGCATCTGTGAGATACTTTGCCGTAGCTAGCATGTTGCTCATAGCTAATGATTAGGCCGCACTTAACAAAGCAACACCTCTGAACAACTATGATTGCTAGTGCTCCAACGGCTGATTAGTGTATGCGTGTGTATCTAACAGAACGCCAACAACAACAAAAACAACAACAACAATCATCGACAACCTGTAAGGAAACAGCCAACAACTTTATCGCGTGCAGAGTGCGAGACTCGTGCTGTCTCGTTTGGTCAGCAGTTTGGGGTTTGGTAATGATGATGATAGCTTTTTGATGCTAATGATAGACGAGGCAGCCAACACTAACTCACACACACACACGCCCATTGTATCTATGTACGCCATGTGTGTGTAATTGTGCTCATCGCAATCGGAAGTGACTGCGAGAACATTGATTGAAAGTGAAATTTTGCATAGGCAAAGCGAATGATAATCGTTCAATCAATTAAGGTTAATTACAATTTAATGCAACTGGCCAAAGGCACCGAAATTTGGCAAACTTTAGCATTGTGGAAAGAAAAAAATAATCACAAACATTTGACGTCGATTATGCAAAAGTCTCGGCGAAGAACAGTTAGTTTTTGTAGCTAAAAATGCGATGATCGGCGGCAAATTTTTTAATTTTTATATATATATTTTGTATTTGAGCAACCCTTTCGTGCCGTGCCATAATTTTGGGTGAAGCTCATTTCAAAATTGCAGTAGCCGAATTATTGGCAAAAACGTTGCTGGAACCAAAAAATACGCATTTGCAAGCAAGATATATTCTAATTTTGTTTTTGCGTTTTTATGAGTTATAATTGGAAATTATTGGGCTACTGGCTTTTGGCCCTGCGGGCAATTCTGGCTGCGGCATATGCAAATTTTTAAATACACTCACCAAGAGGGTATATTAAGTTTGCTGCAAAATGAATACTCATTGTAGGTATTCTGAACTTAGTTATAGTAGCTTAGGCACAAGAGTCAGAAAGCAACTTTAATCCTTACTTGAAGTCTTCCAAATCGCGAAGAAAGGCGACATTTCAGAAAGGAAGAGAGCACGGCAGATTATGGGGTATACAATTTGGATAACCATAAAGATTAAGATAAGTTTACTTCAAAAACACCTTGAAAGGGCAACTAATATAATTTTTCAAATAAATGTTCGATATAGGCATTACTATCCAATCCATATTTATATAGATAAAGATACAAATGTTTGACAGGGTATTCAATATTCGGCTGTTGATACTCAGCTGTTCTTCTGCTTGCAACTTTGATTGGCTCTTTGGCGCTTCTAACGGTAATGCGTTTTGGCCCAGTCGCTGATTGATCGCCGCGTAACGTTTATAGCCCGGGATATGTGTGTTTATCTGTCTGGGCCATTTGCATACCCGAAATGATAATTGAGCTGGGCTTGGGTTAGCTGTAATCAAAACGTGTTCAAGGCTATCGAGATCTTTGGTGCGATCTCAGGCATTCAACTGCTGGCAATCTTTGTGGGTTTCTCTGCAAGTTGCGCTGATTATCCACTCAAAGCTGAAACCACTTCCCAGCTAAATGCACAGAGAAGCAAATAAAACAAATTCGAACCGCAAAACAAATGTAGTTACAACAATGAAAGCTGAAACTGTTCCTGCCGCTGCCACTGAGCCTGGGGCAATGTTTGTAGAGTTTTCTGGTTTTCGTATCGCTTGATGATTGTCAATCAGAGCAGATTTAAACGAAGGTTAAGAGTTGCATACGTTTAATCTGGCACAACGAGGCTGTGGCCAGGCCGCAACCAAATCATTGAAGCGCGTAAAACGTAGCAACGGATGCTGCAACGTGCCCTCCCCCCCCCCCCCCTACCTGCCCCTCCCATTGCAGACCCCTTTCAAGAAGTGCATGGTAATGATGTTCGCTGTGATAGAGATGCGGCGCGCCGGCTGATTGCAATCGCTGGCCATTTGGCCATTTGGCCGTTTACTGTTTGCATTTGTGTTGCAAATTTACAGCTGCAACTGCAACTGGGCGGCATCATTAGCCGCCAAGGTCAGCCCCATTGCAACAAATTAACCAAAGTGATGATGCGTTAAGTGGCAAAAATGGCGCAACCACCAACAGCCACAGAGCCAGCGCCAACCACCACCGCCACAATACAATAAAATACGGAAATTAGTTTTAGCGGTTTGCTCAACGCAAGGGCGGCCATGTCATATTCCTGTGACAGCTGCTGTTGCGCCGGCACGCCCACATTTTGGCACTTTGTCTTTGGCCAATTAAAATCAAATTTCATCAATTTTAGACAATTTTCATGTGGCAACTTTCTGACACTGATGACAGTTTAATTGCCCTGCCTCAAAGTCAGCCACGGAATTAAGCTCGACAGCTGCTTTCACTTGCAAAAAAGGACATTCACTCATCGCTCGGTTTAGAGTAATAGTATCATCAGGCATTGATGCGACTCGATAAGAAAGGACAGCGCCACATTTCTGACATTAATTAGTACTCATTTTGTGGCTACTCAAAATACTCGCAATTTTATTTCACTTTTCTGCCAACGTCATTGCCAGCATTATTAAGGGGTAAATTCACAAGGGTGAAAAGTTTTTTAGAGTGCAAATATATATTTCATTGTAATTATTTTAGAGTGCAAAGATATTTCAATATAATGCAAAATGGATGGCCATAATTGCAACTAATATTCTTGAATTATGCTACATTTTAAGCTGTCCGACGCGACTTTAATGTGCATCATAAAAAACAAAAACAGCAAGGTATTTATATTGAAAACGAGCAGATTATCTATATAGCTGTCTATATAACTCCTGACTCAGGGTTTTCTTCCCAGCTAGAGAACGTAACCAATAGCGTATTATTTTGGACAGCTTTACATCCACATAGAAAAACAGAGTATTAAGAGAGCGATTAGAATAGATTATAATACGAATTTATTGAGTAAAATATTTACTTTTGAGCCAAGAATCTCCTAGTTAATCTCCCAGCAACTGGTATTGGAATACAACGTGTCTGATAGAAAGTTGAAGAAAGTAAATCTGATTTAAACTCAGGCTCAAAATACACTTCGATCAATAGTTAAAGAAATTGTTGCACATTTTATGACCTCGCACTATCTCACAATGATTTTATCCATATGTGATCCAAGATTTTTGCTATACGATTTTGAAACTTTTTGTATGCCTCAACTTTCCTGTGCGAAAATTTGCATAAAAAGACAACTAAGCTTCTTTCCCAGGACGTTAACATACCGTTAAGCTGTAAAAAATATATGTTATTGTTTTATGAGCAAAGGCGCCGAAATTACCTTGATGTTTGCTTTCTTAGCGCTATCAAAATGTATATTCTTCAAATAGGCAGCTTAACGCCTGCGTATTGAAAGAAATTGATGAGAATTTCTAAAAAGTTATTGATTTAGCTCGAACCGGAAAAGAAATAAAGCAACCAAAGTGTCCGTCACTCAAACAATGGGGTATACGTTATGGCAGCAGTAAAAACTGCAGGCACTCGGCTCATTATTAAAGGAGCTGCGAAGGCGAAGCCAAGTCCATTAGCATATGAGCGACAGGCGGCGGGTCAGACTTTCAGCACGTTTAGCTCAACTTAATTAGCCAAGTTGAGATCAAAGTGGCGAAACCACCCAGAAGCCCAGGCACTTAAACAGTAGTAGCTACCGTCCATGCTTGACACAAATTACCAAGTTTAATGCGACAGCCAACTGACTACCAACCAGCCAGCCGGCCGGCCAGCCGGCCAGCCAGCCAGTAAGTTAGCCAGTTAGCCAGGCTGCAAAATTAACATGACAACGGCTATACTTCAATAGCCCAAAACTGAAAACCAAACCCAAACAGAAAGACTCTGTGCAGGATACATATACATATATACTTTTTGGTGTTATAATGAGTATAGCTGCATTTTATTATGATTATTATGATTCTCAACTGGCAAACGGCGAAAAATTACAAATCATCGTACAGCGAGCGGCACTAAACTCATCAGACGAGCCAGTCAGACAGACCGACGGACAGCCAGACAGACGGACAGACAGACAGACAGCCAGCCACTGGCCATCAGCAGAACCATCAACAGACCCATCAGCAGCAGCCGCCGCAGCAGCCGCCGCTTTAGCGGTAGCAACGGTAGCCGATCGAGTGCAAGCCGAACAGCTTTAATGGCCAACCTTTTGGCTTCTGCACTCAAAAAAAAACTACGTGTGGATAGTAATTCAAATTTGCAGCAGTGCATATTATTGCATTGGGTGGGTAATTGGATAAATGTCACTTGAGACAAATATAAAAAAATAGTAAAAAGGATTCGAGAAAAATGGGAAAGAGAAATGATTATTTTTTTTAGTTTCTTCATCTTCTGTTTCTTAAATAAACAAAAATAAATGATATAAACAATCAATTTCTCATATTTTACAGACAGAGATTTATAAAAAGAAACTGATCTAATATTTATATTATATACTTAGTATAATAAATATAACAATATTAATATTGATATTTCATTACATTTTTATAAATTCTAAACTATTAAGAAAATAATTATGATAATATTCTAAAAAATAATTATTCTAATGTTTAGTTAGCTGGTTCGAGGTCCGGCTAATTTAATATTTAAAAAAATAAAAAGTTCGCCAAAACCAGCAATAAATAATTATTATTATTATATATAAGAAAAAATAATACAAAAAAATGATGCCACCAATTTTTGTCTGAATATATAGTTTTATATATTATTTTATTTATTATATTATATTTTAAAAATAAGAATAATAGTTATAATTATAACAGCACTAATACTAATAATAAAAGTGATAATAGTAATTATATCACAACTATTTTTCTGAGTGTAGCAGTGGTTAGTGGGGTCTTGCGGCAGGCTCGAATGTGAATTCCGTGCATTTGCAATCGCACTTGACTGCAAGCACTACGTCCGGTCGTTGGGTCAGTTGCTGCTTCTGCTGCAGTAGCTGTTTCTGCTGCTGAAGGGGGCCTCGGGGAGTTGCCGCTTGCCGCTTGCAGTTGCTGATGACGACGTTGCAAAGTTTAACGCGTTTTTCGCTTTTGTATGATCATTATCACAGTTTTCGCTTTACGCAACTTCTTCCACAGCTCATTTGGCATTTGTTGGCCGATGTTGTTGCTGCTGTTGCCCCGTTGCTTTTTGGTGATCCATCAATAGCAACTGTTGCTCTTGCTTCAATGATATACGCTCATTGCATTCGCTTTGGCTTTTCGGTGAGCTGTTACCATTTGGGCCCTCTCTCGGTCTGCGGGCCAAGTTCGACTTGATTGGTTTGGCCTTTGGTGGCATCAAAAACAAATAAAAGCTTAAATTGTTTTCAGATCATAAAGCAAAAAGGGTTTTCAGCCCATTGATTGTCTGCCTGATTGCCATTTATTGCCCAGCCCCCAAGCCCCCCCCAAACCCACCACAATTGCCTGATTTTGGTGGTTTTACAGCTTCACAGTTACAGTTATTGGGCTAATGAGACGCTGGCTGAGCGAGTTTTGCAGTCTATCAATACTTTGGCTACAACCACGCCCACCAAATATTATACAAGCACATTACGTATACGCAGCGTATGTAATTAAAAGCGATACACATGAAAATTGGCCAGTTGAGACATTTACGAGCCATAAACTCATGCCACATACATTGTTAACAGCACTTAAAACAGCAACAACAACAACAACAACAACAAGCACAACTAATTGGGTCAGTGCATAGGGTAGGGTAGGCGGGTAGGGGCAATTGGCACACCTGTTTGGGCAGCTGAGCGCGTAGCGCGTAAATGTTGAACGCAAGCGATGTTTCACTTAGGGTCTTGCCCAGAGCTGTCATAAATAAATAAATAATTTTTGCCATTTTTGACAGACAGCGAATGGGTGACAATAGAAATGATGACATGACAGAGCGTTTCTTTTTGTTTTTAGTTGTGTGTTGTTGCACCTTTTGCTTTGAGCTCAACCTGTTGCCTAATTGCGTCCTGCGCATGTTTTTGGGGCCTTGCTGCACGCAGCATTGTTGCAACAACAGCGAATGGCATAAATTTAAATTTTAATTTACTGCGCCGCGTCGTCAATTGCAGTCGTGCCAAGGCACTTGCTGCTCCCGTAAACGGAGCCAGTCGCAGTCGCAGTTGCTGTCGCAGTCGCAGTCGCAGTCGCCGTCGTGGTCGCAGTTCCAGTTCCAAGCTAAAGGTGGACGCTGCCTGCCTGCTATTTTATTTCATTTCATTTATTTATTTTGAGCTACTTGCAAAATAATTGCATAAATAAATATTTTAAGCAAAAGGTACGAGCCTCGCTTTTCCCTCTCTCTCTCTCTCTCTCTATCACTATCTCTCTTTCTCTCTCCCTAGCACTCCTCAGTGCGCCGCTGCCTCCTTAATTTGTTGCATTTTGATTACAATCGCTCTGCAGGTTGTCCACTTGCTCCGGGGGCAGATGTGGCACAGACGCCGGACGCCTGTTGTTGCCTCTCACTCTCCTGCCGCCTGATTGAAGTGTAGTGATTATTTGTGTGTGTAACTGACATTTGCTACCTGTCCACCTATCATTGCTCGCTTGTTATTGTTGCTGCTGTTTGTCAGGGGGGCGCTGCCATTCTCCAGACAATTTATCAATGAAACGATGGATTTGCGGATGTACTCAGCTCAGCTCAGCTCAGCTCAGCTCAGATCGTCTGCTAACTGGCATTAGTTGCATGTAAATTTTGGCATAGATATGCAAACTCTGGCCACAAATGGAGACAACTTCTTTGGGTCAACCGTGGCTAATGACGTGCAGAAAATGGACGGGTATTAATGATCAAGTCAATTGGTTTGGCAAAATTATTCCAATTAAAAAGTTAACCATATATTGATAATATTAATAAATGTTTGTATTTTTTAATTCAAAACGATCTAACTTTATTATTATTAAACTATTAATGACAATTTATTCAATCTTATTTTTATATTTAGGTACATATTTAAGCTAAAGTGTATGCACAAACTTCTCTGTATCCCCTTTACTTCTAATATTGTTGCATTGAACTAATTACTTATTTCATTTACTTGTTTCCATTTTGATCTTTTAAATTAATGGTAAGCATATTCATATTTTTCTTTCTACTATTTGTTCTTTTTTAATTATAGTCATTTTAGTAGATGTACAAAATTAATGGTGTGTTATAAACTTATTTAAATTAAATAAGAATAATATATTTCATCTTTAATTTAAGTTAAAGCAACAAAACAAGACACCAAGGTAATCCACTTACCAACCTCTCCATAACTCCAGCCTCAAGTCAAATTGACAGTCATAAGCGTTTCCCGAAGACAACTTAATCCGATAGCTACACAAAAAAAAAGTATCTTACCCAAACACGCACACATGCACACACAACGACAGGCAATTGACATATGCACACACGATTAACAAGTGTTTAAATCACAATAAAACTTTAAATCCCACAGATGAAGCCATAAAAACTTATGAAAACAAAACAAGCCAAACCAAATAAACTGCCAATGGACCAGGGGCAGCGGCAGGAGGGGCAACATGCAAAAACTTCCCGCAATAAGCGGGAGTATCTGAAGAAAAAAAATCGAAAAAAAAGAAACTTACGCATCCAAAAATTGGTCAATAAAATCAACGACAAAACTTTTGTTTAGCGGAGTACAAAGGACACCCAGCCAGGACAGGGCACACACACACACATACACACACACACACACACACAATGGCAGTCATGCGAGGGAAGACGAAGAAAAAAAGTTTTTAGCGGGGCGTGTGCGTCTCTCACAATGGTGGACAAAAAACATTCCCAGGGCAATAAAAATGACAACAGTTACAAAGTGGCGGCGGGAGATACATATTACAAAGGCAAACAGACAGACAGTCAGACAGTCAGACAGACAGAGAGCCAGAGGGGCAGACACTGGGACAGACACTCACACACTTGTGCAGATTAAGCCAATTTAACAGATGCTTTAAGTCAACCGTCCCATAATCTCATGTGGGATTAACGCGTGGTAGAGTGCGAACTGCAGGCAAACTTGTCCGAGGATGCGCATATGAGGAACATTCAAACGGATTTACCTGTGTTAGTATGTGTGTTTGTGTGTGGCAGGAAGGTGACGCACTTGTGGACTTTATAGATGCCCTGCAAAGGCAGTTGGGCACACTAAACTTGTGGACAGTTTTGAGTTATTTTTATTTTTTAAATATTTTTTATTGTTATAATTTGATTGCCATTTATGTCCACTTGTAAATTGAGCGCCTTGTTTAAGTATAAACTGATAATAATAAATGAAATAAACATATATTAACAATGACAATTTCCGATGATTTCGAACTGGCAACTTCTCGCTTACTTGTTCAACGCTCGGACATCTAAGCTACACCTATTTAAATTGTATGTATATTTCCAAAGCATTATATGGTAAATTTAGTTTAATCCGACTTGGAATCATTTTAATTCGAGCGCTTTTTCTAAGCCAATTCTTTTTATGCCTGTGACCTTTACGTTATAATAATAATAACAAATATTTAAATATTAATAATTATAGCTAGCTTAAGATACGAATCTGAAACGTGTCCAATCTTAAGTGTTCTTTTTAACGCATGTATCTTTTATGTTGCCCTGACATTTTAGCCAGCTACCGAATACGCAATTCTCTGACTTTTGCCGCCAGTGCGACTTGCATTTATTTCACTTTTCGTTAGCTTCTGCGTTTTTTTTATACTTATTTTCAAATCGCAGCATAAATGCCCAAACACACACGCACACACACACACACACAGATAGAGGCACACACTCGCTACACAGCTGCAGACAGAGCGACCTCAGCATATCTTTTGCCATTGCCTTTGCCTGTGCCCGGCAGCTCTACAGATACTTTTTTCCACAGATACTTTGTCTTTGCTGCGTTGTCTGCGTTGGCAAATCCTTTAGACGACGTCGCATGTTGCCTTTTTTTGGCACTCTCTGTTATTTTTTTGGTTTTTTATATGATTTCATTTCATATCATTTTTTTTTTTTTATTTTGTATTTGCTTGAGTTGCCCATTTGCGGCGTTTTGATATGTTACCCGGTAGCGATCCTTTTTTTCTGGTGTTATTTCGCCCTACCCCCTGGTGCCCCTGGTGTTGCCTGGCTGCCTGCAGCTAGGGCTGTGGCCGTGCCCCAACTCTTTATTATTTTTGGGTGCCCCAGCCTCAAAATGAGCCACTTAAAGAGATGAGATTTTTGGCGTCTGACGATGTCGGCGTTTATCAAATAAATATCTTTGAAATATATAACAAATAATGAAATGCAGTCGCACAAAATTGGTGTTATTAATTGTGGTCAATTGATTTGATTTGTTTATGGCTGGGAGTGAACGGGCTTCTCTTCTTCTTCTCTAATCTCAGCAGATAGCTACAATGGACAGATAGATACATCATCTAGTCCTTGCGAGCGGGGCATCATTAGCAGCTAGCCGCAGCAACAACAACTGTGCGCCACAAATGAATTAATTGAAACATTACCTAAGCAAACGTCGCCCCACAACTAGATCCAATCATTGGGTTGGCTAATTGAATTTCCTCCACACAAAAAGGTCGAGCCACGGTCCACGTGTCCTGCCTTCCCCTGCCCGTCCGCCCGCTGTCAACGCTTGTTCATGTTTGTTCACTTGTAGAAAAATGAATGTCTCGCATTTTAAGTGTGCCTCGCATTGTCTCTTCTTCATGTTTTTCTCTTTATTTTTTTTCATACCAGGGTCCATGGGCATTGTTGCTATGTGTTTTCACGCATAAAAATTAAAGTCCCCGCGCTTTTGTTTGTGTTGTGCTCCTGTGGGTGCCCTGTTGCCCTTTTGCCCAACCTCCTTATTCCTCTATCCCTCTACCCCTCTGCCATCTTCATCAGCTTTATGGCAACAATTGGCCTTTGTTGTAAATGTGGCTATCATTAGTTCGCTGGCTACTTAACACGACATTGATGTAGCTTAATTATGCCTCAGCTCTAGACAGAGATGATCTCGTTGAGCATAGAGCATGAGCGTGCGAAAGGGGATGCACTGGACAGAAATATATATAAAGCTAAGATGATTATCGCACTGTAGCTGAGAAGGCCTTTAGGTAATTGATGTATACATTTTAGGCTTGAGTATTTTACAGTCTGAGCACCCCTTGAGAATTTGAACATGAAGATTATGATACTTTCTCTGTAAATCTTTAGTGTTTGGAAAAGTAGATAGTTATATTGTTTATTTCCTTATTCGAGTTGTCAATAAAGAAGAGAGAGAAAATCTTTGAGAAGCTTACTTTCCAAGTTATCAAAGCTCTTCACTTATTTTCGGTAAATTAAATAACGATAATATTTTAAATA
The DNA here is from genome assembly GCA_035045725.1 of Drosophila ezoana. Lineage (NCBI taxonomy): Eukaryota > Metazoa > Arthropoda > Insecta > Diptera > Drosophilidae > Drosophila > Drosophila ezoana. The sequence continues at coordinate 3,833,599 of JAWNOU010000051.1, forward strand.
ATTATATGCTATATTTTCAAAATATTTTTGAATTCTAAAAATACATTCCTCAGTTATTTTTTATAAATAATAAATAACATAAAAAAGTACTATTTTAAACAATAGTATGAAACATTCTTACAATCTTGTGTAGTCTAATTGTAAAAAGACATTGTCATATAAGAACTATGTTTAAAGTTAAGATGATTTTGAATAAATATAGTTTTCCAATATTATGTAAATATGCTTAAACTTAAAATAAAAACTAAATCGAACCATTCTAGTAATTTTCTTTTATCGTAAAAAGGCTTAGAATATCGTCCGATTTATCAGCCCCTTTATGCGGTCCTGTTCGCTGCCCCTGTGCACTTTGTACTAGATGTCGCCATAGCTCAGGTCCCGGAGAAGACCACAACATCGAAAACAGCCGCTGACTGACTTTAATTACATTCAGGCCAAAAACTTTGGATGGTAGCGAAACAATTCATTAAAGCTGGGCAAGTGGTAGGTGGATAGGTTCATAACAATTTGCCTGGGATAACAGCTAGATGAGCTCAACTGTCCAGCCGGCAGAAATTCAAAGCTGAGTAGAGGTGGAGCTGTGGCCACTCCCCCGCCGGAACCGTTAATGATGTGCACCATGCTAGAAGATTGCGCTTGAAGTTGACTGAAATGAGATGGATGAACGGTTGAAATATCTGGCTGGCTGTCTGTCGGTCTGTCTGTCAGTCTGGCTGGCTGGCTAGAATGGAATGTCTAGCTGAATGGGCTGTCTGGCCCCGGTTGACACCGAGTTCAAGTAGCGGGCTGCATCTCAAGATTGACTAATGGCAATGGAAGCGACGACATACCGTTGATTGATTGTTTTTCCATGTAAATCGTGCGACAAATTAATCAATGCTAATGACACTTTCAGACCGACAAACTAGTTGCCATCTTCAGGTTGCCCAAATGCGGAAATGGCACCGAACGGACCGAAGTGCGCTCTGGAAAAGCAAACAAATTGCATTTTAAGCGGCTGACGCGTTGTCCTTTTCGCAGGATCTGCTGGTACGTGTGTGCAATTTTTCAAAAAGGCTTTAGATAAAACTGATTTACACTAGCGCAATTGTTAATTACCCGGTAAGATGTTAGATGCCTTGAGTATCTTACAGATACTTTTACACATTAAAGCAACGCATTCGCTTGGCATAAATTTCACTTATCTTAACTCTGATTTTATGCTAATGTGTCGCAGCGTCTTGTTAGCTGCAAGATTTAAAGATAAAATGCGCCAAAAGATGCGAGACACGCCGGCAACTCTTAAGCTGGCCAAAACAACTACCAATACACACACACAAATATACAACAAGCCTTCCATGCACTGTGCGTCTGGTTGACGCCCACTGTGCCCTGCATGGCACTGTCAACCCTTTCTGCACTTCAGTTCGCATATCCCATTTCCATTTCCCAATTCCCAGTTAACAGTTTCTGTTGCTGTTTTGCACCCCGAGTTCCGCTTTTTGTTATGCTAAACTGCAAGGGTTGCTTCGTGGCGTGCATTGCACTTTTGTGGGCTGGCTGTTTACCAGGCGCTGCTCACGAGTGCTCGTAGTACATCTATAATTACGTCACCTTGGCTCGACTCGAGGCAGCGTGGCAGTCACAGCCAACACCCAAACAATTGGGCTGGTCTTGAATTAATGACACGAGCTGCAAATGCCACGTTGAGCTTTCGTTTAATCTTGTGCACGAAAAACAATTTTTATAAAGTTTTGTGTAATAATTGTTAAAGATATCTTATGAAACTTTATCACAGTTAACTGCAGCTATGATTTCTGGTTGCAAAAGCACATAAAAGCTTCAAACCAGATTAAATGTTTTAGAAGCTAAACTAATTTTGTTGCCACACTCTCTTCTCTCTTATTACACCTTAACCGGAGAGCTTTTAAAGCTCAGCTATGCGTCTGCTAGCTGACTTAAAGCTTTAATATATTACAACTTAAACTTGTTTTTATGCTCTTAAAAATTGATTTTTCTTCAAGTATTTCAATTAAAAAAGTAAAAGCTTTGGTATCTGATTCAGTTTATTACTTTTAGGTGTTTAAGGAAATGAATGACACATAATAACAGCTTTCAAAGCACATTAAATTTTTAAAACGAATAAAATTAACCTGTTAATTTAAGCTTTTAATCAGTTTGTATTGCATTATTTTTCGCCTGCATTAGTTCTCTGCTAAAATTCAACTATAAGCTAATGTCATGAGTAGTTTAGTGTCATGAGTCTAAATGTTTTACATCAAGCCCAAAATAAATTCGAATAACCACAACTAAGCGAAGACGCTGCCAGACTCAGACAACATCTTGACCGCAACGCATACCTAGAAGGGTGTTAAATGGGTGTGGACGTGGTTTTGGGTACTTACTTACCTATATGTTATGCCGGTCAATAAGCCGCTTGGAATATATTACTATAAAATTTGTAAGCCGCTTGCCAAAAGAAAATAGAAATATTTTGTGGATGCTGGTCAACTTATGCGAAGCGCTGTCCGCAGCAGTTCACAAACTTTTTTCTGCCTCATGATTTATATATAGTCTAGATATATGATTCAATGTGTTTGTGTGTGTGTGTGTGTATCTGTTGTGCAGCTGGGGCCAACGTAGCGTATACGCAACGTCGCGTTGACACGTCTTGTGGTCAGGCAAAAGATAATAACAGCCCTGAGCTGTAGCTGGAGCTGGCACCGGAGAAGGAGCAGAAGCGGGAGCAGGAGCTGCATGTGCCGGCCTAGTTTTTCCACATCATGCGAGTACTCATAAGTCGACACTCAGTTGTATTCAAAGTGAAGCTTGTGAATGCTGTAAATGTTCTCACAGCTATCACAGTTTTTCGACGGCGCGTGGTTTTTGCTGATTTTTCACACTTGTTCGGGCCCTTGGCCAGCTGTTGTCCAGCGCCCTTGTCAGCCAGCTGGCACGCCCCTTGCTCCGTTTATTTTCATTTTTTTTTATTAACTTTTTGCCCATTTTGGTCACGTTTGATAAGCTGCAAGCAAATAATTCATGAATGGGCCGCGCACATTGCCCTGTGGCCAGCTGTTGCGCCTGCTAATGCGGGCGAGCCGAGCTGCTGCTCGTTGATTTTTTTAAATATGATTTGAATGAGTTTATAAGTTTTGTTTATTTGCTTAAGCAGCAGCCGAGTGATGTCGCATTTCCCTTACTCTGCATCCCCCTCACACCCCCATTCCACAACAATTGGCTTGCGGGGTTGATTCAATACAATTTGATTGATGTCTTTGCTCGCCAGCGTTTGTAGACAGTCATTAGCTGCGCATTCTCAACTGACGTTGTCTGTGTTCTATTCCAGCCCAGCCCAGCCCAGCCCAACCCAGCCACGCCCCTGCCCCCTGACATTGAGTGGCGCTGACAGCTTGCCAAATTGTCTGCTCAAATTTTAACTCACACACCAACTGATATATTACTATAAAGACGTCTCTAAAGTCGTCACAGCACATCATTAACGTCTACATACGTAGACCTCAGTCTGACAATAATACATATATTGCATTTTTTAAACTGAACCTTTTAAGTTTAGCATCAAGTACTCTACACTTATTGATAGCTAAAAACAAAATATCCCATTTTGATGTTTGAAGTTCTGAAAAGATTTTTTGAATTTAGCTCTAAAACAGATGTAATACCAGCTAGAATAACACATACATAATATACATAAGCTGCTTAATTAACTTTTGCCTGTGTAGTTCGCCTGACTTAAAATAATCATAAATTAATACAACAAAGAAAGTTGTGCATATACAAACTTTCAGGGCTATGGCTTATGAGGGGAAATAGAAGTTAAGCTAAATGTAAAATATTCCAAATTAACAATCAATAGGAAATAAACGCAGAAAATGAAAGTCGAAAAATTCTATATATATAGTAAGAATAGTATGGTATTTGGTAATTCAGGTGTTGTGTTTTAAATATGATAACAAGTACATCATGCTAAGTTAAGACAAAAAGATATCTGCTCTACAGCCTAGCTCTCAAGTTCAAAGTTTAATATAAAGTCAATGATTCATTCAAATGCATACTTATATTCACATATGTAGATATATGTAATTGTGTCTGCATACAAATGTCTATAGCTATTTATAAGGTTGTAAGCATTTTATTCCAAGCCCGCTGAAGTTAATTTTTGGCACTTGAAAGCAAGCGCAATGAAGGCCATATACCATGTCACAGACTTTTACACGAGGCTGGGCGTTTGATAAACTGTGCACTCAATTCCAGGCCAGTTCAGCTAGGAGCAAGACAAGCTGAGTGAGAAAGAGAGGGAGAGAAGAGAAGAGAGAGGGAGAGGGAGGGAGAGCGCAAAAGAAATAAAGTTAAGTCTCTGCCACATGCGGTCGCGGTCATATTTGGCTTATTATAAATGACTGAATGTGAACTGCCTGTCATGTTTTATCTTTATTTTCGTGCATTTCTGGACACATTTCACTGGGAGTACTAGGCGGCGCAGAAGGATAGATGTTGATGGGGGTAGGTGTAGGGGCAGGGGAGGACTGTTGCTGCCGGCGTGTCTGCACATTTTCCATTTTCCGATGTTGGCTTCTTTTTTTTTTTTTTTTGTTTTCTTGCCCTGCCACACAATGTGATGATAATGGCGCTTGCAGGCCGACTGACGTTTCTAACAAAGTGAGTCGCATTAAGGATAATCGAGGCAACTAAAAGCAAAGCCAACAACAACAACAACATGAAACAAAGCAGAGACAGCGACAGCGACAGCGGCGACTGCTGATGGGGCCCGATTTGCGCGTCATTATCCTTGCAGGCAGCAGCGTGTCTGCTGTGTGTGTGTGTGTCCTATGGCCGCCAGGCCTGAATGTCCATCAAGAGTGAAGACGCTGCAACGCCCGTTGTCCTTGCCGCATCCTGTGCCTGACATTTTCGTCGTCATCGTTCGGCGTTACGAATGATTTATGGCTAGCAGCTCGCCCGCAACAAGAGCTCAAGAGCAGCCCAAGCCACCCAAACTACCCAAACCACCCCAACACCGCACCACTTGCCCCGCTGACAATGTGAAAACAGCTCTGCAATTGACAATTGTCCTCGGCCAGGGCTTTGAGTTCGGGCTAGGACTACTCGATGGCGAACTCGATGGCTAAACAAATATTTATTAAGCAAATTAAAGGCGCGCTGGCAAATCCCACGAAACAAATGACTTGAGATTTTGTAGGGCATCCCACCTTCGGGATGATCTGGCACTTTCCCTTTAACATTTACCATTTACCATTGGCCAGTCGAATTATGCGCTCTAACGCGCCGCTCGTCATTAGTCAATGTTTTAAGCCCAATTTCAGCCATGGCTAAGAAACACTTGGCTCTTGCTTAACATAGGCCCAGTTGCGTGTCTTGTTCTGTTTTTCTCTTTTTGGTTTTCTTGCCCGCAAAATTATCAAAATTAAATGGAATACCTCACGTGCCATATGCAATGTGCCAGCTGCTGCTGTCCTCAGCCGTCTGTCTCGGCTGCCATGTTGCCAAAAAAAAAAAAAGAAAGAGAAAGAGAAAAAACCAAAAAATTATAAACATCGCCGCTTATACGCACTCGGGCGGAGCGAGCGGGACAGCAGTAGTGAGACTTGCACTCATTAAATAATTAAACTTTTTTTTCCCTCTCCTTTCAGTTTTTGGTAATTCTTTTTGGTCTTAAATCACACCACTTTAAGCTGCGGCCTCTATAAATGGAACGTCTGCACGTACCATACATATGGCCCTTATTTTCACATTTCCTTAGCCTTTCCCTCAGCTCATTGTTATAAGTTTTGTTTTATGACAGCCATACAATTGAATTGTCCCAGGAAACTCAATTGTTCTTGAGGGTCCACACAAAAATCACACGCAATAAATGAAGAACTCAAGCAGCTGGAAACATATATCAAATATATATACGACACATTATAGAATATATTGTCTTCCCATTATACACGCTATTTATACTTAAGATACATTTTGTATAATTAATATGATTTGTTCGGTTATCATTAAACTTTTGTTATATTTAATCCATTTTCATCCAAAGTTGAGTTGCTTTTAAGCTAAAGAAAATATTCCAACAAAAAAATGCTATTGAAGTATTTTTGAAGTCTAATGAAATCAGTTTGGACTCCTGAGCACTTGAGAGATTTTAATAAAGAAGCACACACTTTCGTATATAATTTTGTTCTGAGTGGAGACTCCGAAATAGTTTTGCATCATGCTATAGTTTCCTTCAGGTTCGAGGCGTGGAATCTAAAATTAAGTCGCGACTAAACATATTAACTGTGCACAGTCGATTAAGAACTAGTTTAGCTTGGAGCCCAACCAGCTGCCGAGTTGTGCAAACGAATTTCACAATGTCGGTAACATAATTGGCCAAAATACTGCTGATCGCAGCGATGTTTATCGCAAAAGAAACGTTTACTAAGGCGCGAATTTGATAACCAAACTCACCTAATCTCAGTTCTTGTAATCTCAGATTCTTTTCAGCTACCTTCCCAGCGCGAGTGACTCAGGACGTGAAGACTGGCGTAGCCGATGCCAATGGCTGCTACAAGAAGGCGATCACAACATGCGTAGCCCAACCTTTAAGAACCTAGCGCCGCAAAGTAGACATTAAAAAGTTATCTGTGAACCGATTTCCACGTGTTACATTATTTGCCAGCAATGACTAATGAATGGCAACGCCATCTAGCGGGCAGTTGCCGTAGTTGTCGTTCAGCAATTAGGGAAATATTCATTTTTTCCAACTTCCTAGTGGGATAAGCCACGTTCACGTGTCAGTGTAGAAAGGAATGAGCCCATAGTTCCTTAGTTCCAATCCTTTAAAGAAGGCTTAATACTTACTTTTCAAATTCCGTCTTTTCATTGTCTGCTTTTTTTGCTTAACTAGAAAGTGCTTGTAATAAATAAATTAAAATAATATATAACTCGGTATTTCTTTTGGGTTATCAAAGAATTCCCCTTGTACTTTGCAAATAATTGTAATCTCAGTGCCATAGCAACGAGCTCTTAACCATGCACAAAAGCATTTTATTCACACACACATGAACACACATGCACTGTAAGATCTTTTCGGGTGGGTTGTTGATTTAGGTATTTGCATTTATTTGTACTTTAATTAAGTAAATATATGCACACATAACCAAGCTGAGCGAAGAAGAAAGAGCTGAGAAAGTCGAGCAAAAGCTTCACTTTGAAGATTTTATGTTTATATAAAGCTCTTCGGATTGTGCTCCTTATATATATATATGTCATGCAATTTCAAGTAAGCAGCAAATTGTCCAGAGCTAAAGATTTAATTATAAGTGTGGAGAATCTGAAATAGTTTCGCACAAAAAAAAAAACATAACTTCGTTTTGGTTTCTTCCTCGACGGCCACTCGAACAAACAGCTAATGAGCGTGCGATCGAGCCGTGGAATTTAAAATTAAGTCACAAGTTCTTGTGGCTGGCACACTCGACGAAAACAACTGGACAAATATTTACAAGCACAAAACAGCATTTTGACTGTGCCCAGTTGACTCAGTTAATTCTTGGCTCAGAACCCAACTAGCTGCCGAATTGTGCAAACGAACGAATTTCAGAATGTCAAGAGCTCATCTAGCCAAAATGCTGCTGATCGCCGCGCTGCTAATTGTCGGCGGCCAAGCGAGACCCGGGCGTGGACGCAAGCGCGCCTTTGGTAAGGGATTCCTATCGAAGCTATGCCCATAGCCTAATCTCTCTCTTGTTTCTCCACTCCGCACAGGCGTGGGTCTGCTGGGCGGCGCCTTGGCGGGCGCTGTCATTGGCAATGCGGTGGCCAAGGCGCCGGGCTCGGCGCCAGCGGCTGCCCCAGCGCCGGCGCCAGCGCCAGTTGCTCAGGTGGTGGAGACCGGCGTGCCCGATGCGAATGGCTGCTACAGGCAGACGATCAAGGAGCCCGTCCCTGGCAATAGCAAACTATACTCAGAAACGGTTCATCTAGTCTGTCCCCATAGTGCGGCACCAGCTAATCCACAGCCAGCGATGGTCGTGGTACCAGTTGCCCAGGCTCCGGCGGCAGTGCATCCCTCGCTGACTGCACCGGCGCCAGTTGGCCAAGTTGTGGTGGCAGCTGCGGCACCTGCTGTTGTTTACAATCACACGTCAGCGCTGAACTCCACGCATTTGAATGCAACGCATGTGCTTGCCACTCCCGCTGCAGCTCCCGCTGTTCCAGCTGCAGCTCCTGCTCCGCATTCTTCGTTAACTGTTGTATACGCAGCTCCCCCGCAGCAGCAGCATCCGCAGCCTGCACAGCCCGGAACTGCGCACGTTATTCTGTTGTCCAAAACAGTTAAGAAGCAGAAGTCTGCAGCTTGCTCTATAAATATTTCGCAGGGTCTACTGATTCTGGTCGTTCTGTACTGCTTAATAAGCAAATAAGTTTAAATTCCTTTAAAGTTGTTTCTTCAAAAAATAATTATCTAGAGGTACCTGCAAGCAGTCCTCAAAATAAAGCATATGCTATTCATTAAGCTTACAATTTTTTATTTTTTACATAAATCGTAAAAAAATGTTTACTGCTCATTTTAAAATTGGCGCACAGACAACTTCACGTGTATTGAAAAAGTTGAAGCGCAGCCAACTTACTGCCTGCCCTTAAAATTGCGCGCAGCTAACTTCACTTAAAGCACAACTGTGTACGTCATGTAAGTGGGCTCAATGAATTGTATGAAAATATTTAAGATATAGATGGCGCCAGCAACTTTTTCTAATTCGTGGCGCCACCTATTAACAAATCTAAATATTACAGGAGATACTCAAAAGGCACTGTTAATATATAACATAACTATGTAATGTTAAACTTGTGCTGTTGCCATTTGGTCACACTGTTCTGCAGCCGGCGTCGTTTCATTGTTTTCGTTGTGAAATTGGCGCAATTATAATTAAAGAATAAGTCAAATTAAAAATGAGCACTTGGAATCCGGACTACGATGTGGAGCTAACCGACTCCGAGGATGAGATTGCAATGAAACGCGACTTTCACGGTCGCGAGGCAATACTCTTTGTTGTGGATGCCAATCTGGAGGTGGGCGAAAATTCCAACTTAATATAAATATTATTAATAAATAATATAAATGGGCAGACAGAGCGCCTGATGGACGCGCTGAAGCTAATACGCGGCGCCTTCATCTCGGGCATGCTGGTAAACGGCAAGGATCTGATGGGTCTGGTGTTTGCCAACACCAAACACAGTCCGCCGCCGCAGGAGCTGCAATGCCTGGAGAATATTGTGGTGCCGGCGAACTGCGCCGTCTTCCTGCCGCTGCGACAGCTCACCAAGGCCATAGTGGAGCACTATCTGGAGTTTATGGCCAGCGCTGAGGAGCTGTTCGCCAGCGAATATGGCCTGGCGGAGCCAGATGGACGCGGCAGCTTTACCTATATGATACGCTTGTGCATTGAGCTGCTGGAGAAGTGTGGCAAGAAGCTAAACAATGCCAAGATTGTGTACCTTACGGATGTCGAGGAGCCGCATCCGTCATCCAGCCGCGAGTTCCAAGCGGCGCTGCAAAAGGCAAGCGATCTGGAGGGCAAGGAGTTCGAATTCCAGGTGGTGCCCATGTCCGATGACTTTAACTACGAGCCCTTCTACAAGGAGTTCATAACGCTGTCTCGAGGTAAGCAGCCCGAGCCGGGCCACAGGATGCACAGGATGTGCGACATCTGTTCCCCTTGCTGGCGCGCAGTTGTAGCCAAAAAGGTTTTAAGATCTCGCAGAGCAAACCAAGCAAATGTTTCACTCGCAACCAATTGCAGTTATATTGGGCTGCGCTTTTGTATTTGCTAACACTATTCATATTTATATGTATATATATATATATATATATATATATATAGAAATTGATTGATTAATGAACTGCCTAAATTGTTTCCAGCCATTGAAATCGATTCCTTTCGCGTGCCCGATGCGCAGCTGCAGCGCGAGATTCTGGAAGATCGCAAACTCAGACAGGACTTTCTACGCCGCTGCCTGGGCCACTTCACACTCTCGCTTGGCCCCAATGTGTCCATATCGGTGCAGTACTACAACTACTTTTATCGACACGTCTATCCGAAAAAGGTGCACATCATGCGTCGCGACAACAGCGTCGTGCAGAAGCGCCGTCAGATTATAGTGCGGCAGGAGGACAAGGAGACGGAGCAGATAACGCATGAGTATCAAATCAAGATGACGGGCGGCTGGTACGAATGCGAAGTGGGCGGTGAGGTTCTTCGCGTTACCACGGAGCAATTGAATCGTGTGCGTAACCTGCATCCGCCGGGCATGATGCTTCTGGGCTTCAAGCATCGCTCCGCGCTGCCTGATGTTATCTACAGCAAGCCCTGCAACTTTATGTATCCGGATGACCAGAACATCATTGGCTCCAAGCGACTGTTTCGGGCGCTGTGGCAGCGTTGCTTGGAGCGCGAGAAGATCGCCATTTGCCTGTTCCTGTGCAAGCGCAAGTCTGTGCCGCGCTATGTGGCGCTGGTGCCTGTGGAGGCCGCCCAGCCGGATGACAAGAACTATCGCTCGCTGCTATCGGGAGATGGCTTCAAGATTGTCTACTTGCCGGAGTCCAAGCATATACGTCGGATAGATTTGAGCGACTGGAACAAAATTGACAATACGGCAACGGATGAGGGCGTCGATCTCTTTCAAAAGGTCATCAGGAAACTGAGCGTCGACTATCAGCCCAATCTCATCAACGATCCCAATCTGGAGGTGCTGCAGGCCAATCTCCTGGCGCTCGCCTTAAACTTTAAGACCGAACAGGACGGTCTCACCCAGCTGCCCGATCCGGAGTTGCAGAACAAGCGCATCGAAAAGTTTTTGTCCACCTATGAGACGATCTTTGAACCCGAAATTGAGCCGGCCAAAAAGCGTACAGCCAAGCCCAGCTCCGACGAGGGCAGCGCGCCAAAGATGCCGAAAATTGAAGAGTCGCAACTGAGCAGCTACGAATTTGTGGAAAAGCTGATCAAGGATAAGCTTCTGAGCTCCTGCACTGCCCAGCAGCTGCGTTTAATACTCGATCAGCATTTTGAAGTCAAGCCAGCCAAATCTGCAACCAAGGCTGTGCTCATAGAACGCATCGAAACGCTGAGCGCTTAAACTATTATTTTTGAGACATTTGTTGTTATTAAGAAATATATTGCATGTTAAACAGACTAAGTATTGTTAGATTGCAACAGGATTTGTATATCAGTGAATGAATTGTTATAAGCTTAAAGTTGTCAAGCTGTGTTATAAGAGAAAAAGAGATAAAAGAACAAGGGAGACTAGCCCGGATCAAGTGTATATATGTATATATAGTATTTGCATGGAAAATACATTCAAGTTAATTTTAAAAATTGTTAACTAATAAATATTTATATGCTTTTTGCTGCAAAAAAACGCACATGTATATAAACAATTTCAAACAGGTTGTTGTAAATTACTTTTAATTAAGATAGATTTATATTTATTCCTCAAGCTTTTCGGATCGCTTGCTCAGTTGCTCTTCACATTTCTAGTCCATGTAGAGAGGTCTTAAGTTGGATCATTTTCGTTGCCGGACATGGTTTAATTTCATTCAGCGTTAACTACATAATTTGACTCTTAACCTGAATAACACCGAATGAGATGTCCTTATGCAATGAAAAAGCGCAACTTTTCGGCGACTTTTGGACCAAAAAACTTTGCACTCGCCTTTGTTCAATTCATGAAACAAGCGTCAAAAGGTGAAACGTTCGCGGTAGTTGTTGTGTTCCTCGAGTGCAAAATGAGTTAAAAAATTATAAAATGTGGGCAAAATGAGTGGCAGGTGCCGCAGGGGGGGAGACGGCGGCGCACACGCACTGCCAAACAGTACTTAGCAAATGGCAAAAAGTTGCAGCACGGAAGTTGCCGTTGGCTTTGGCCAACTTCAAGATGGCCAACATGAATGTGGCCAGCACTCGCCCGCCTTTTACTTTCTTGGCACTTTATTTTAATTTCTGCGGCGCCGCTGCTTGTTCTAAAGTTACTTTCTTCAGCTTTTTGCGTTCTGCTGCCACTTTTTCTATGCTGCTCACAGTTAACTTCTGTTTAACTAGAAATTACTTTAGCATGCGGTTTTCTGATACCCATTAAAAAACAATATGCTAGATCTATCATATATACATACATATTGGCAAAGTTAATCTAGTTTTGTTTGCGACCTCAGAGATTGTATGGACCGGAGACAGATATAGAAATCTGTTCAAGTACTTCCCCGTCTGAATACTTTTAAAAAGAGGTACAGACCTTCTCAGAGAGTCTGCCTACAGCCTGTTAAGGGATAAATGAAAATTTCTATTATATCCTTCCACATTCTCCCTACCTAATAACTTTATTTGGTTGACATTATGTTAAAAATTAAAAGAAAAATTTGGTTCCTACTGCGGGTCGGTTCTGCGGCCAGTTACTTGGTTGAGAGGTGCATGTCTTTCAGGACATTGGCAGCCTGCTGATAAAGCTCACTTTCATTCAGATCGGGATGCGAGTCGAGATATTTCTGCAGCTTGATCTGTTGCTTTTGCAACTGTAAAGTGCTCTCGTCCAGCAGCAGCTTATATTCCCGTATGAGTGTCATATGCTCCATCTGCCGATGGTCTGATGCCGATTTCGAGATCGATTTCTTCAGGCGATTCTCCTCGGATCGGATCTGATGCAAGTGAAACTCCTGACGATTCAGCATGAAGAGCAGTGTATTGACAAGCCCTTTCAAGTAACGATCAAGGTGATCAGCCATGTCGTTTTACAAATTACTTCTCTATTTTTAAATATATTTTAGTTCCGTACGGTTGAAATGTTGTTTATATAATGAATGGCGGGCGTGCGGTTTACAGCCCGACCGAAAATCTAAAAAAAATGTGACAGAAGAGGCAACGCAAGAGTTCAAATACAATTTGTAGTTTACCTAAATTGCCATAAAAAAAAGCAAATATATATTTCAGCAAAATCCAAAAACTAAAATGAACTTTTGGCAAACTACAGCAAAAATAAAGTTGAACCATAATCAAGGTAACAAACAGCTAAATGACATGGCCACAAATGCGCAACGATAAAACTACGAACAGTCAAGTCCGACGTGCAACGTGAACTGCATTGAGCTATAGCTGCTGTTGCAACGAGACAAGTTGCAATTCCAAACCGACTTTCCCAACTTTGTTTCCACCATGTACAGCTGAATGACAAGAAGAAGAAGTAGAAGTTGTCACATATGCGATTATTTCCAATCAAGTTTTAAGCATTAGAGTTTGTCGAAACAGCCATTGCAGTTGGCAATTGCTGATTGCATATTAGAATGAAAGTTGATGCTAATTTATTATTTGCAAAATGCCTTTTTTTTAAATAACAAAATAATTTAATAATAAAATTATTATAGTACATACTTTGTCCCTTAAAATATAATATATATAAGTCTTAATTATTATACATCATTATTTAACGTTAATAGAATGTTGAGCTCGTATCATATATTTTTCAATATTTCCTTATTGAAACGACTTTCTACTTTTAGAAATTTGATCATAATGGTTTACATCCATCTGAAAGTTAAGAAGCTGCCGGCGCTGCATTGTAAATTTGGTTGCATTATATTTCAAGCAATTTTCAACTTATTTAACTGAAATATCTGCCATATAGAATGATATAGTGCAAAAATTTCCGAAGAGGAGAATATATCGAGAACATTTTGTTTTCGATACACGAATCTTATAATTGGGGCTTGGTTTATTTGTCTTTCGATTAATGTTGAATTGAATTTCAAATGGAAATGGGTGTGTACATTAATTATTTCAATTTACTCATTTGCCCACACATCTGTCGTGCCAGTGTGCTTGGACTTTGATGGGGATGTTTAAATAAAAGCATTCCTTTCACCAATTATTTTAACGACAGCTTTAATTGCTGGGTAGTGTGGCATGCCCCAAAGTGTTTGCCACCTTTGCCGCGAAAAACCGCATAGCACGCAAACTTAAAGCTACAAAAGTTAAATAAATACAAGAAACAAACACAAAAGCCACAAAATACATAATGAGTTTAGCTATAATCCCAAATATATGTATGTATGTGTGTGTGTGTGTGTGTGTGTGTGTGTGTGTGCGGTTCAATTGGGCCAAGCGGAAGTGGCGCTAAAATTCATTTCCGCTTTGGTCACACATGTGGCAAAGTTTCGGATAGTTAAGGGCAGTGGAATTTTTTTTTTTTTTTTTTTTTTTTTTTTTTTTCAATTTATTCTTTTGTTTATTTTATTTTTCTGTTATTATCTGGAACAACTTAAATTAAATTTATATGCATATTTACAACTACTTATTCAACAGGTAAGTCTAATATACAAAATTTACAGTGTCGACTATATAAATCGATCTGGGAGGTCAATTGGGTGAGACCTTCGCAGTCTCCTCCGCGTTCGGACTCCTCCAATTCTACGCCTATTCAGAAGACGCCTAGCCAGACGATTAGATGATTTCTCAGTCGCGCTTATAATTTGCGGCCTGTATATTTATTACGTCCCCGACTTTGGGCACTCTAAGTCTTTTTCCAAGTCGGAGGTTCTCTATACCAGGGGGCACCAGACAGATATCGGAGCGTTTTTGCTTGGAGCACCCTGATTTTTGAAAGACTGGACTTTGCAGCAATGCCATATATCTGAATACCATAACGCCAGGCGGGAGCTATGCAGGATTTATAATGGTGACTTTATTTTTCAATGACAACGCATTTTTACTGCTCAGAAGCCATCTTAGTTTTCCTATTCTGCTCTTAAGGGTTACAGAGACACTTGTGATGTGCTTGTTAAAGTTCAAGCGTCTGTCTAAGTGCACTAAGTATTTGTGGCTGTTGAAGTGCGTCACCAATTGACCACGCAAGAATACTCCAGGACACTGTCCCTCCGTAGCGCATAGGTCACATTGGCGCATTTATTTAGATTATGCCAATATTCCAACGCTTGGCCCACATTTCAAAATTGTGCAGATATTGCTGCAGGACGTCGGTAGCTTCGTAGACACATTCATTTCTTGATAAGACGGCTGTGTCATCTGCAAAAGTGGCGATGGTAAGATCGTGTGGATCCGCGACTTCAATTGTAGAGCCAGTGGGCATGTCGTACGTAAGAGGGTTAGAGCGTGGGCCCTAGCACACTCCCTTGAGGACGCCAGCCCCGATGGCCTTCATGTTCGACTCAACTCCATCGAGTACTCCGAAAATGACCGGTTTGTCAAATAACTCTCCACTACCAAATATAGTTGAGGTGGCAACAAGGGCTTGATTTTGCAGAGTAGTCCATCATGCCAGACTCTGTCGAAGGCTTGTTTTATATCTAAGTACGCTGCCACTACGTACTCTTTGGCTTCGAAACCCTCGAGGATAAAATTCACCACCCTATTTAATTGTTCCGGTGTGCCATGAGATTTTCGGACCCGAACTGAAAGGGGGAATTTTTCTTTATACTATCCATAGACAGCAGTCTCGTAAGCAGACAACGTTCGAAGAGTTTTCCGATCGTGGGCAACAAACTAATAGGCCTGTTGAGTCTAGGGACGAGGGGCTCTTTCCAGCCTTATGGATCATGCATATCCTCGCCTTTTTCCATTGGCTTGGAACATGCCCCAGTCTCATACCGCATTAAGATTAACACTAAAATAGGACTGCTCTGACCGGCAATGCCTTAAGTGTAATGTTGTCGATCCCATCTTCGCCAGGAGCTTTTCTTGTCTTAAGTGCTGCTATGTGGTCTGATCTTCGTTGGCAGTGATAGGAGCAACTGGGAGGCTTAGCTGGCCTGGGCTCTCCAGTGTTAGTTGAACCCTTCTGTTCTGCTTGCCGAACTTGTATTAAAGGCTTAAAGCGATCCTCCAAGTCTTCAGCGAATGCATCAGCCCGTTCCTTTGGGGATCTGGCCCAAGATCCATCAGGCTTTCTGATCGGAAATTTGGGGGTCACTTGCTGTTTATACCTTCTCGTCAGTCTCCATAGGGAGTGACTTGAAGATTCATCTGGAGAAACATTTTCCAAAAACGGTCGGTTTCCCTTTGTCTATTCAGCTGCAGTAGCTTTTTGACACGGTTCGACACTCTGCGGTAGATCCTGTCCACAATTGGAGCTCCGGTTCGACAGTACTGCCTTCTAATCCTTTCTTAATCAGCAGTAGTGTTGGATTGCTGGCGGAAGTCTCACTTGTGGTCGTGAGCTTTCTGATCGGCTTCTGGCGCAGAATGAGGGCTGCCGAGTGAACCTTGTTCAGGAATAGCGCATATGCATCTTCGATGTCTTCTGGTGCAAGTATTTCCAAGTTTAGGTCTAGAGTTTCCTCAGATCTCGTCGAAAAGCGCATGTTGGCTCCAGGAGGCAGCAGACGACCTTTAATTGTTTTGCCCTTTGGAATACAGTCGTAACCAACTCCAGTGGGATATGATCAGAGGATAGCTGAAACTCAGGCCTTATACTTGCCTCTGGGTGAAGTCCGTTATATAAAGAATCATGGCCTCGGCGTGTGCTTTGGGCAAACGGGAAATGAGTGGCTTGTCCAGTCGCTAGTTTTCAGATGATGAGTTTTGCCGCGTCAGTAAGCAGGTGCCTCTTGCGTTTGCTCTAAAGCAGCCCCAGCTCTATTTTTGGCGTTAAAATCGCCTCCATAAGGAACATTCTTCCTAGTCCGCTGAAAAGTTGCTGGACTCCTTGTTGACCACGACAGTTGGGGCGGGAGATATGCCGATGCAATGGTTATTCACCCCTGCTAGTTGCTCTGGATGCTGGCATTTGCATTTCTCTCTTCAGGTTCTTTTGGATATTCGATCTCCTGCTTTAGCACAGCCGCTCCTCCTCTTGCTCTTCGCAGGATGATCCGCTTTGTGGATTTTGTAGCCTGGAATAAAGATGGATACACCGGCCTGTAGCGGTCTCTGTATTAGCTCACATCAATATTATGTTCAATTAGAAGTGCTTAAGCTCCTCCCGTGCCGAGATCCCGGGCTTCCTAATCCGAGGCTTAGTGACTGTGCTCATTTTTTGGCGTTCAATAGATTCAGACACATTTGTTTAGGACTGATTCGTCTCTGAGTTCTTCATAGCTTGTAGAGTGTCGACTTTACAGTGAGTGTTCTTTGCGGCCTCCAGCCTTGAACTAGTGTGGGGTGGGGTTTCTTGGTGCTTGGGGGTAGGGTTCTTAATTGACGTCTCTTTATTGACTTTTCCAGCCCAGTACGCAGAGTTCGGCGTCGAAAATTTCCTCGCACTAAGGATGCGGATGTGTTGCTGACGGTCTTTATTGCTCGACATTACTTTTCTCCTAGACTTAATTTTGGTCTTCTTTCTTGCGTTCTAGCTTTGAACACATTGCTCCTTTGCAGCCTCATGGTTTCCCCGCAGTTGATACAGCAAGATTCTCAACCAAAGTTTCTTTGCTTGAGCTGTTGGATGATTTTGAGCCACTTTCCAGATTGGCCTCATACAATAGTTTTTTGTATGTCCAAATCTTGGCTCTGTGGCACAGGATGGCATTCATTTTTCTTTGGTATTTCAACCAAGACTCTTTGTCGCCCTATTTGCTTGATTTTCAGCGCTCCTTATTATTAGGCTTGCGAGCCAAATCATGAAAAGAAATTATTTTGGATCAGTTCCTCAATAGCTCACCGTTTTCCTGTTGTTGGATCTTACGAGGACGAGGGTTGTGGATCGAAGGCACTGTGTCCATTCGCATACCCCTTGCTCCAGGGGTGGTGCAGCAATTGGGCGATGCTGAAGGCTGTCTCCAGGGTTGTAAGTGATGTGCTTTCTTGAGAACTGCCAGACTACGATAGAATCGAGTTTCCTGATTACTCGTGTTCACGTGGAGGGTTATGACCTGACTCTCAACCTGCCTCATCGGGTCACATTGTTTACTTTTCGATGAGATGGGGGTGGTCAGATCTGGTACTCGGTCTTTTTCCCTTCAGCTCTACTTCATCTCTCGCCAGTGCTCGGCATGGGCTATTTCCTCTCGAGGAATGTATTATATAGTAAGAAATTGGTGTTGAGTTTGGGGTGGAATTTTTTTTGGAGTTTTTGGGTTTTTGTTTGTTGGGGTTTTTTTTTTTTTATTTTTTTTAGGGCAGTGGAGTGTCAATAAAAAAGTCAACACAAATAAGTAAAGAAATGTGTAAAGAAGACAATAATATTTCCCGCACAGACATAAAAAATAATTAATTCGTTTCTATAGTATTTAGTCAACGTAATCGTAATCAAATTCGGAATTGATAAATATGGTAAATTTGATGTTCCATTAAAACGATAATATTGCATTATAAGAGACTGCCAAGATATATTTATAATTGGTTTTAAAATCTTAACCTAAAACCGTTTCACTTAAAAGCCTAATTAAGACTTGTATAATTGTCTCAGACGACAATGGGTGTATATTTGGTAAATTCTAAAGCAGAGTCAAATAGATTTTGCCATTAATCATCAATTTATTTATCTTTCGAATTTGGCTAAGCATTAATTCCAATGAAAATAACGAAGGCTGTTTCCACAATGTTGCCTTAGATAATAATTTTATGTCAATTAATTACAATTACCCTGTAGATGGCTAGCAATTATGCAACTTTGTCAATTGATCAGGTGGGGCAGAGGTAAAGCTATATGCAGCTGCCCGAGGATAGCGTGTGTGTGTGTGGGTGTGTAAATGTGGTTGACTGCTGAGGGGAAAGTGCATTTGTAGGGCGTACTTTAGTGCAGGCTTCCGAAAACGCAACAAAAGACTAAATATTTGCCAGAAGCCAATTGTCAAGGGTATTTGCCGAGCAGACTCACAATTGAAGGTTTACTTTAGTCAAACTGTGCACATTCAAATTCGAAGAAAATTTAAATTTAATCAACCTGCTGGAAGCCTGTGGCGTATGCGTAATAAATGTTGCCATAGCCATAAATGTAATACTATCTCAAAACACAAACAACGTGGAACTCGGCTGAATCAACTGTCCACAATGCAAACAAACAGAAGTGGCAACAAAAGATTTGTCAAGTACCCTCAAGAGGGTGTGTGTGTGAGTGTGTCCGTAAATTGGACACTAAACTACAAACAAGCTAACAAGTGCCATAGCTGAAGTATATAGTTAAATAATTCTCTCTAAATTGGCCAGAACTTAAGTTTATTCACTTGTTTATCACAAATATTTTCAAAACTTATTTTAAATGTCCCCAGCACTTAATTTATTTGAACTTAATTTTTTTAACTGAACTTCAATTTGGCTTTAATATTGCTTATTTATTTGGAATATTTGTATTAAAAAAAAATCCTATTTGAGCTGCTTTTCGATTACGAAGACATTGAAAAAAAATCATTTTCAGCTAAATATGCCATACAAATACAACTGCAGTGCATAAGCTGCCTATAGACACCTCAGATTAGATGCGTATTAAGCACACACAAGCATAAAAGCTTACATCACGGCTTAGGTTGCGACGAAAGAAACGTTGCCGACTTCTTGGCGCAAAAGTAAGATGCATATTTAAAGCAGCTAAGAAATTAAAAAAGAGGATTGAAAGTGTTTAAGAAATTGAATCACACGTGTTTAAATGCTGTCAGCTTAAACAATATTTAAATTTCAATATATTTACTTAGCATTTACGAATTTAATGTGCAGCTATCAAGCACGAGTTTGCTGTGAATAAGAAATTAGCGTATTGTATACAAACATAATTATTTGACGATATTTTCTCGAGAGTAGGCTCAGCATGTGCTTTATCTTTATATGCTGTCGATTGGGTAATCCAGGCTCATCGGAAATTTTGTCAGCTGCCGCTGATGCTGCTGTATCATCTGCGTTTACATAGATCCTAATTTGTGCGTTTGGAGCAAAAACCAGTCTGCAACCGCACCACCCTAACACCCACTCACCGACCTACGACTGTCAGCACAACACCTTCTGCCTAGCAACTGCAAATGACTGATATGTGTGCGTGTGCGTGTGTGTGTGTGTGCGTTGTATGTGTAATGATGAAAACATGGATAGCATAAGAAAAAAGCGCAGCACAGCGTTAAGCCGTTGGCGGTTGCGTTTAGCAACAGCTGCCAGCGACACCTTGCAAGAGTTGCCGTTGTAAAGTGTTGGGCGGAAAGAGAGAAAAGAAGCTACATAAGGCTGACGTTGCTAATGCCACAATATGTGAGCGCATGCAGCCGCTGCTGCTGTGGTTGTGTGTGTGTGTGTGTGTGTGTGTGTGTGTGTGTGCATACCAAGCGACAACACATGTAGACATACGCACACACAGACAGACACAAGCACAAATGCATTGTGGTTAAGCAATTTGTGCCAAACAAAATGAAAGTGCTAAGCGCATTGGCCGTCACATGTATCTGCACCCAAACACACACGCACACACTTAAAATATACCCAGCCATACCAATAAACGTGGCTGAAAAACTCTTTAAACTAATGGAAAATGTAGCAGCTCTTATTATGATTAAATGCAAAAAATATGAATATTGCATAGTTCACCACATACTTTTTTCACTACCTTGTCAGGCTAAATATCAGCAGGTCATGAAACTGCTGCTGCTTTTATCAGTTGACTGGCATGCTTTAACTTTTAGTCCAACAATATACCTATGCTGCCAGCAGCACTTATTGTATGCAATCAAGTCCTATTGGGTGCTATCGGTATGTGTGCAGCAGGTGCGATATGGCAAAGCTGTCATATAACTGCCTGTCTGTGTGTATGTGTGTGTGTAGCTGTCGGTTGTTGTTTTTACTTTATTTTTTTTTTTTTTTTGGTTGCTGCTGTTTTGTGGCTTGCGCTAAATTTCATAATTTTTGCTGCTCCTCCAGTTCCTGTTGCTATTTCTCCTCTTCCTGATCCTGGTTGTCTCTCAGTCACGTGTCATTCATATCATAACGCACCATAAACAAGAGCGCCGGCAATGGCCGACCAGTCCATGCCGGCGCCCCGCTGACATCCGCTGTCCTGCCACACACTGCTGCTCCTCCCGCTGCACCTTCTGCTGCACCTCCTGCTGCTTCTGCTGTTTGGCGTTGGCAACGCGCATCGTTTGCTCGTCCGTTCGCCTTATTTCGATTTATTTTTATGTGCATTGCCTTGTGCACTTTGCATTGCATATTTTTTTTTACTTTTTATACAATTTTTCCCTTATTTTTGTGGCCCAACCCTCGGACTTGGTAGCTGAAAATATTTTCTCATGCGTAAAATGCATGACAAGCGATGCAGACAGAGACGTTGACGCATTGAAATCCCAGCTGGGTGGTAACTGAGTGCGGGAGCGTTGCTTAGATTGCCAGCTTTGGCTGCCAAATTGTCTGGCTTTGAAAGGGGTGCGCGGGTGGGGGGAGCAGAGTCGAGGGTGTTGCTCTGTCAGGTGTGTTTAGCGCGCAGGTGTATCGATTTGTTATATGCGTGAACTTGATGAAGTGCCGGGCAATCGGGCAAATCTTTTATGCGGGGTTGCTGAAAAACATTCTCCAATCATTCACTTTGGGGGTTTCTCTGTGTTGCTAGGTGAGTGAATAGCTGCTGTAACTTGCACGCCTTAAATTCATATTTACGGGTATTTGTTTAGGGATCTGATTAAATGCTTATATACTATTAACAGCAATATACGTAAACTTCAGTTTTTCCTTTAGTTTGTTTACTGGGCGAACTTCAGGGCGCCTTATCTACATAACATAGTTAGGTTTGCACTCAACTAGTCAACGACTAAGCCCTTAATCTGTTTTCGGACCCCTTTCAAAACTAGCATGAAAATAGATTAAGTAATATGTAGAAATGTTGAGAATTGAAAAAAATCTACCTTCAAGCGATATCTTTTAACTGCTTTTTTCTTAAAGTAATTTGTGCTAAAGTCTAAAATGTCTAGTTTTCTCTCTACTTTCAATTTGACTACTAAGCGTGGATCTAAAGTAAACCTCAAATGAATATTACGAGTAATCGAACTGACAGCCTTTCCATATAGTACCCAATATCTACTATATCTACAGAAAATCCCCATTAAATTGAGCATCAAATGGCAGCTGAGCTCAAGTAAAGTCCGGCAAAGCTTTTGTTGAAACTTAGTTTTCACAGTAATTGATCGGAAATGTAAACAAAAAACAAAAACAAAAATACCAACATTTAATTAAATATGCAATGTGAATTAGCCTATAAAAGGAAGGCAGAAAACAAAACGGAAAATCAACAGCCAATTGCCAGAACAATATCAATGGATAAAATATGCAACAACAACAAACACACAATTGAAACTTTGCCACGCTTGGAATATTTAAACGAAGCTGGCACCAAAAAAAAATATATATAAATAAAACTTGCACTGGACTGATATAAACAATTATTAAAAGCCACCCACAATTGGGTTGTTGGCGGTCGGGACTGTAAGCCCAGGCAATATGCATAACAATGGCATGGCGGCAGCTGATTTTTGGCTACCCCACACACCCAGACACCCGCACACCCGCACACCTTCCATGCTGGGCACACGAGTCCCCTTTGGCCAAATAATTAAGCCTGCCATTCATTAACCAAACTTGGACCGGGGCGTTACAGCACAACTGAGCAAAGTTGCGGCCACTTTTCTTGCATTGTGTAATGTAAAACAAAAGTTTTTATAGGGTTGTGTGCGTGTGTGTGTGTGTGTGTGTGTGTGTGTGTGTGTGTGTGTGTGTGTGTGTGTGGAGAAATCAGCAAATCAGACAAAACGCCACAATCGACAGCTCAGACATGCTGTATGTATGTGTGTGCAATGCAAATGCTTTCAGCTTTCAGCTAACATTAAGCGCTGCATACTTTGAGGCAACTGCCCATTGACCAGACCGAATTAATTTACGCCTTCAGCCCTTTGGTCATTTTTGGCCAAGTTGAAGGCAAATTGCAAGCTGGCGCTAAACTTGGTCCACAGAACAACTTTGAATCGACAGTGAAATAAAACAAAAATATGCCCACAATATATTCGTATAGATGTGTGTGTGTGGTAGAAATGAAATGTGGCGCATTAAAGGAGTCAGTGTATGTGTGTGTGTGTTTGTGTGTAAGAAATGGAATGTGACGCATATTTTCGGTTTTGCGGCACATACTCATTTTCATGGGATACTCCAAAGATCGATTAGAGAGGAATGGATAGTTTTTCCATTTTCAACTATCAAGTGCTGTATCGTGCTGTATCGAAAGCTTAAATATAATTAAAATAATTTGAAGACTGAATAAAAAGTAAGAATATTAAACAAGTTTTTCTAAATTGGCATAAATTCGTATTATAGCTAGAACAAGCCACATTTATGTGCAAAGTGTTAGTAAAAAGCCCAGTTTTAAGCAAAAATTATAATAATAATAAGAGAGTGATAGCTTACGGTTGTTATGCATCTTGAAAAAAAAATAGTTAAGATGAGAATCAACGATTAATTATTAAATCAAAACGAATTCCCCCTTATATTGAATATAAAATTGATATATTTTGAACATATGCATATGTTCACATGCTAAAGCAAAAATTATTTTTAATATGGATAAGAATTAGTTCAAAGCCTTAAAACTGCTTTATTATTATTATGTTTGAAGTATTTATAAAAAAAACTTTTTCATGTATTGGTAGTGTTTTTTAAATGAATATTTATTTTGCATTTTCAATTGAAAAACCCAAGCCGGATACGAAAAACTTTTGAAAAATTTAGCTACTGTGTGTTGCATTTCTTTGCCCGGTTTCCCTCGGTTCTCGACAAATTTACAACAACTACCGCTCAATTTAGCAACACATTCATATGTTGCTCCTTTTGCCACACAGCAACAACAAGCAAAAAAAAAGAGAGAAAGTCGAAAGAGGAAAAAGAGGGAAACACACAAAATAAATGCAACACTTGACGGTACTTTAAGTAGCCACTGGAGAGCTGACCAACACAAGTTTTTGAAATTTTCAAAAGCTTCACGAACAAAGCGTTGCATATGCAATAGAAGGACCAACTGCAGGACAAGCCCAGTGGCTCTACAAATGTGGTCGCATTGTCCAAGGGCGGTCAAGAGTTTATCAGGGGCACAAGGTTTATGTAACGGGCTCCGACTGCAACAACTTGACACTTTGCTTAGCTCCCAAATGAGCAACAAATAGTGGGCTGGCACAGTGAAGCGTCGTGTAGGTGGCTGCAAAGATAAGCAAATGCGCGTTGCAAAATGCTCAATCAACAAAGAGACGCCCAAGCGGCAATTATTAATGCCACGTTATCAGCAGCGCGTCTCCAACTGTTGCCCATTACTCGCATCTCCCATCTCCCATTGCTTATAAATTTCAATGTCCTTCATGTTGCACCATCGCCAACAACTGTAACAACAACAGCAGGAGCAGCTGCAGCAGGGGCAGCGACTGGAGAATTCTGTTGCATAAAAAGCCAAAAAATTAGCATAATTTCAGGCGCTGCGGCAAGCACTTGCCACACTTGCGGCCACAGATAAAGCGCAAAATGAACGCGACTCTACTCAGTGTCTGTGCGTGTGCTGAATCTTTGCTTGTGTGTGCGGCTCGCTTGTTATTTCCGCTGCATCGTGTTCTACTTGCTTGATATGGATGCTACTAGCTGCATGTGAGTTTTTTGCGCTTGGCCATGAAGTTGTTTTGGCTGCTCGCACCATGTGGCACAGCTACGAATACTCGCACACTAACACACTCTCGTCGTGGCATATGATTTGCATAAATGCACAACAGCGACACATTGCGTGCTGCTCGAAGATCCTGGACAATACATCCTTAGAGGCAGAGAGAGAGAGAGAGAGAGAGAGAGAGAGAGAGAGAGAGAGAGAGAGAGAGAGAGAGGAGAGAGAGAGAGGGAGAGGGAGAGTCTATCATATTTCTAATAGAAATAACTATAAGAGTACCAAAAGAAAAATAAAAAATCAGTAAGCCCTATATGAATTTATGCAAATCCAAAAAAAAAACAAGTAAGAGGTTCTAGTCGGGAACTCCCGACTAGGGGATACCCTGAACCCTCTTATTCCATCACCAAATGCAGCGCGCGCTTATAGATAGAGAGTAGCGGGGAGTTGGCGATAGGTATAAAATGAAAGATAATCGATATATATGTATATATACTATTCTAGAAGCTACATGTCAAGTTTGGTAACTCTAGCTCTTATTATTTACCAAAATTGCTTAAAAAACGGGATTTCGATATACATTTTTATCGATTACTTGGAAACGGGGCAAGTTATCGCTTATCGGAAAAAAACTCGATCTGCGCAGGCACCAGGAGCACCTCCATCTAAAATTTTCAAGTCTCTAGCCCCTATAGGTTCTGAGATCCTTGCGTTCATACATACGGAGGAGGAGGAACGGACGGACGGACGGACGGACAGACAGACGGACATGGCTAGATCGACTCGGCTATTGATGCTGATCAAGAATATATATACTTTATGGGGTCGGAGATGCTTCCTTCTGCCTGTTACATACATTTGCATTTTGCACAAAAACATAATACCCCTTTTACCCATTTTTAATGGGTTCAGGGTATAAAAAGCGTTAAGGAGACGAGCAAAGCAATTAGAACTAAAAGAAAGAATGACGAGGAGGAGTGAGGGAGAAAGAGAGGGAGAATGGGAAGTGGACTGAGAGACAGATTATGAAAGCTGGACTTTTAACTTACTATCCCCATCACCACAACACATCATAAAGCTTTTTTAAAATGTATGAAAATCGCATGGAAAGGCGTTATTTTGGCAAGGGAGCGTTAGTGAGAGAAAGAGGCAATAGATGGCTTAGCAGCCCTTTATTTTCCATTCACTCGGCTTTCAAACAATATTTCCCTGAATTCAAAACAAATTTTTTGGTACAGTAAAAATTTTAACAACTAAACTGCCATGTCCTCGGTAGAAGAATCAAACAATCCGCCACGTTTACCCGTACGCGCTGATCCACTTGCCAGTCCCTTTATGGCTAACATGATGCTGGCAACACCGCCGCACATTGTACAGAGCTTGCTGCCACCTGCGACTACAACTGGCAGGGTACGGGAGTACAGTCAGGTCGGCGATGGTGTTCACATGAGGCAGCCATCATTACCGCTGCTGCCGCTGGTGGAGCGCGCCCGTTCACGTCCACATACGCTAGTACGCAAGGTGTCCGTGGTGGGCAGCCATGTGCTGCGCTATGTGGGCCGGCACAGCAGCTTGTCCGTGAGGCGTCCCCAATTTCAATACTTGCAGCGCTCGGGGATGTCGCCCATTGATCAGCAACTGAACTATGTAAATACCATTAACTACAATCGGGTGGATGACATCGACTGGGTGGAGCACAATGATGAAGCGCCAACGTCCAGCTCTGGATTGTTGCATATACAACCAGAATCTTATGCTGTGCGTCTTATGCTGCCGCCCAATTCCGAGGAAAGCTCCCTGCTGGGGCTCTTCAATTGGAAAATTTACCTGGGCATGCTCTGTATTATAGCCGTGCAGGCTCTGCTTAAACTGGCATACCAACAGATGTATAGCATTAGTTGAGCCCCATACTGTTATACGATTTAATTTATAAAATGTATAAGATGAACTCTGAGGGCTTCCAATTAAACCTATACGTAGGACTTGGTAACGTTTAAAATAGCAGTTGATGATCAAATTAGTTATGTTTATAATTGAATTCAAAATTCTTTAAATTAGTTTCAACTACACATCAATAAACCGGACCGACCTGAAAAACCAAATTTGGAAATACGAAATTATTATGTTGTTTTTTAAAACTGTATTATAAATTCCGAAAATAATTTGTTTGACATACGTTTTGGTACAATTTCGTTATATTTATTTTTTAAAAAGCTCGTAAATAATTTTTGGAGTATAAATGTTGAATAAAAGTTTTGAAAATGTTTAGAAATTAATCATTTTTAATTATTTTTTTTATACCCTGAACCCATTAAAAATGGGTAAAAAGGGTATATTGTATTTGTGCAAAATGTAAATGTATGTAACAGGCAGAAGGAAGCATCTCCGACCCCATAAAGTATATATATTCGTGATCAGCATCAATAGCCGATTTGATCTAGCCATGTTCGTCTGTCTGTCCATGAAACTTCTAGAAAAGTATATATATCTGCATTTGGTGTTGGAAGAAGAGGGTTAAGGGTATACCCTAGTCGGGAGCTCCCGACTAGAACCTCTTACTTGTTTTATATTTAAATGCCAATTATAAGCAAAAGATTGTAAGGTAAAAATATATTTGATTGCTTTTACAGCAAAAGTTTTGCTAGCTACTTTAAGAAATATTTTATACAAAACATTTAAAATTAAAAATTGCAGTCTACATTTGGTTTTAAAAATAAAATGCGCGTCCTTAGAGTCCTTTGACTTATGATATCAGTTTGCTGGCAGCTCGCTTTCATCCAATTAACTTGTTGGCATATGCGCATATGTGCTATATTCATATTACTTATTTATATCGATTTATATTGCGCTTATTAAACGCTTCGACTTTCCCGCCAGGACGGCCAGGAGAGTCGGAGGAGAGCTAAGGCAGGACGAGTCAAGTTCAGTTAACATGAGAGGAAACGTGCGAGTAGAAACAATTCATTTGCCTGCCACTCAGATTCTCAGCTGCTTATTCCCAAAGCTGCGTCATCATGTTGTGTATCTGTGTGTGTTTTTATGTTTGTGTGTGTGTGGGGGGGATTACTTGTATGCATAGAGGTGGCCAATGATGATGCTAGCGTGTACACACTGGCTTCATAATTCAAAGTGGCAACACTTTTGCTAGCAGCTGAAAACTCAGCTCGACAGACGCCGCACTGCTGGAGGAAATGAATGATGGAAATCATCTCTCCAGGCATTTGGCCCCAACAATCTAATACGTGATATACAAAACAGACACCAGTGCGATCCGAAATGAATTGAAATGTCAGCAGGCGGTCGACTGGGGTATTTGCCTTTTTGTGTGTTGCACCACTTGCAGCAGCCATTAATAATTGCATGTGCCGCATGGGGCGTATGAGCAACTTGGCTAGCAATTTACTTTGAACAACTCAATTGCTGACATCAACAATGGGCCACGCCCCATTCACATTCCTTCTTTTTTTTCCATTTCTGGGCAGCACTTGTGTCACTTGACATTAATTAAAATCGTTCGTTAGCTTATTTCAATGCCAGAACGCTTGTGGGTGCTTTTATTTTGCAGTTGCCACAATTACCTGCAGCATGTTGCAGCTTAAATATAATTCCGTTACCTGACCCTATCAGGCATTATGGCTGCTGCTTGGCTTCGGTTTCCCTATGCCATATGCCACACTCTACTCGTACTTGAGGCATGCACCACAGCAATTAAGTATCGACTGCATTGGCCCGAGTTTCTAATAAGCTTCATTGAGTCTGCAGGTTGGCGTGCTTCACATTTGCATCTGTCAGAAATTCCAAGCAAATAGGTTAAAGATTTGTTTGAATCTGGTAGAGATGCTGAAAATATGCATGTACATATGTTTGATAGTCTTACTCCATAGTATTGCATTTATTTTAATATTTAACTAACTACGCCTGAATTTTAAGTTATATACACAATGTAGGTGAGTCGTCGCATCTGTTTTTATGCATTTGATCTAGTCTTGTTGACATCAAGAACCTTCTCTGGACTTACAAGAACCACCCAACGATCCACACGGCCAGCCACAGCCAATGATCATATCGTGCAAGTGTTCTACAGGTGAAAGAATTTAATTTAATTTAATTTATGAATTTAATCGCCTACCTTTCTGAACCGGACCAATGATCATTTTGAAGTTTTATATATACAGAAAATTTAGATGTTCTTTCGGACTCTGGTGCTAGACTGAATTGAAAATATAAAATGGGTTGGCTTGATCGGAATTAATTTTTCAAAGCTGACTTGCTTTTTGGAAACTAGAAACTATTATTTCAAGACACACTTCATATTATTATATTATTTATTATTTAAATATATACATACAATACAATGTAGTGTGTTTGTTGCCTGAATGTGTTTTTTTTTTTTTTTTATCGAATGCATTGATCCCTGTCCCAAGTGCATCAAACTGAGCAGCACCCGCTGGGATAGCACGGGCAGCTCAAGGATCCTCAGAGCCAACCGCAAGCCAGGATCATGTTGTGCAATGCTCTACAGGGGGAATAATCAAGAATTATTTAAATTCATTTACAAATTTATGTATTCACCCTTCTAAACCGGACCAATGAACATTTTGCAGAAAACGTGAAAATACGAAAAATTTAGATGTTGCTCTTTTGGTGCGTGGTTTTCAAGCATAAAATAGGCAGATGGATTTTGTTGAAAGTGATTAATTTTTCAAAGGTGATTTGATTTATAATTTTGTTTTGATATTTTATAAATGAATAAAATCATTTAATGTATATGTACATATGTATCTATATTGTTTATGTGTATTGTAGCAATCAGGCTGTGCGACCTGACTCGGCTGTGAATACATGCATTACCATTAAAATAGAATATCTGGCAATGATCTGTAGAGGCAAATAAGTAATAAAGGTCAGACATTTTCATAGTACATAAAGCGGGGAAGCATCTAGAGACAAATATAAAATTATTTTAATTTTAATTGAATTCTTAAGATAGATAAACTTTTATGATGAATGCATTTGCAATGCATCAAACTGGCGGGAGCCGACCCCCAGGGTCATCTACTATACTTTGTCAAACTCCTGATCATGGCCATGGTACTGCGAACTATGCCTTTTATCGCAAACACCGATATGAGTCATTTACGACGAATGGTCAATTAAAAATCAAATTATAAATATAATTTATTTACAATTAACATCCATTTTTGTACATTAGTTGCCCGAATTGATTATAAGAGACGTCCCTTCTTCATGCATTGGTCCATGTCCAAAGGGCATCAAACTAGCTGTTAACTTTAGCTGCACCCGCTGGTGTCGCACGGGCCGCTCAAGGATCCACAGGGCCAACCGCAACCCAGGATCATGTTGTGCAAATGCTCTATGGAAGAGAAAAATAATCATGAAAATTTAATATAAAATAAAAAATATGTATATATATATATACCCTTCTGAACTGGTCCAATAAACATTTTGAAGATAGAATTTTACAATAAATTTAGATGTTGCTCGCTTAGGATAACTTTTATGGTTGAGGCTAGGAAGTATTGTTGGGACTTAGGTGGAAAACATTTACGATTGAATTTTCAGAGGTGCTTTGACCAATATTTTTTGTTGAAATTTATATGAGCTTTTACTTGTACAATTTCAATGAACACGCAGCTAAAACTTTCTGGGACTTCTTAAAGTATATTCACATATTTATATAAATACATATATGTAATATAAAATGGGTATTTACCATGACGTTAGGTTGGATTAGATCTAAAAAGAACGACACAAATATTTGTTGACATGCTTGAAAATCTTGGATTCTCATAGGTGTGTCAGATTTGCTATTTAAGAATAGTGCCCTTAAGAACTTAACACATTGGTTAATCCTATTGGCTAGGTCAGGGAAGCCTACAACAGTGGCGGCCACTTTCTACTTTCCAAGAGAGCTATTAAAAGACTTAATGATCTGCAGTTCCTTTCAATAGATCAAAATACATATCAAACCATGACCACAGTATGTAGCACAACACTAGTTACCTGGCTCAAAATTATTTATAATTAAAAGGTTGATTATTTGGCAGCAATTCATACTAATAATAATAATTTCATATTTGTTGCCTGAAGAGCTTCCTCAAATGTCGTCCCATCTTCATGGACTGCTCAAAGTGCAGCATCCGCTGGTGGCGTACCGCAACCCAGAAAATGTACCGGAAGGTAGAACTGTACGAATATTTTAGACGTTTCTCGTTCCGGCCAAAACGTAGACTAATTTTTCAAGAGCCGATTCTTTGGTTCAATTCGCAATGTGTATGTTTACTGAGGCGTGTGCCGTCTAATAGAGGGGAATGGGTGTGGCCTAATTTATTTTCGTATTGTAAAGTAGTTACTTGGCCGGAGTGGTAAAACTCAATCCTACCAAGTCTTACTTACTTACTTACTTACTGCCGAGATGTAAAGCTGAAAAGGGGGGTTTACAGAACTGCAGTGATAACTCCGTCAGAGATTTATATCTTTAAGAAGAGGGGAGGGAACCGCTGGACTCACTCCAGAACTGCAAAACACACAATCGCTATACGGTCTATACCGCCGACTTATACAAAATAATGTGAGCAACAAAGCACTTTATGTACGATCGTTTGCACTTTACTATTTCTATTAACTTTCCCTGCTGCACCGTCACTTGTCTCGTTTTTCTATACTTCTAACCTCGCAGCTACTTCGCGTTCCCCCCAAGTTTGTTGTCCGGCGTCGCACGCGCGCGTCTCGTACTTACACTCCCAGAATCCAAAGTAAAGTTCTTGATCAGTCACGCCGTCTAACGAGCCTTTACATGCCCTTTTCGCCTGTTCGCTCTTATGATTATATTTCATTCGTTATTCGGTCTCCCTTAACTTAAATCCTCTTCAATATATACCCTTAGCTTAATAATTAAGTTCTAATTCCACTAGCTTATCGTGATAATAGTATACTAACTCCATTGCATTCCCGTATGTCAGGCGGTATGGCTACTGCCACTTTGTAATTGTGACCCCGCGTCACAGTATACCATCTCGAATCTAGAGGGCCCGCTGGTGTCGCGTGTTCAATCGCTGCCCAGGAACAACCAATGGCTACTGCCACAGGATCAGCATTGAAAAGACAAGCATTTTTGTAAGTCTTACTTTGATTATTTATTAAACATTCTTCACGTTGAGCAACAATCCCTTAAAATACCGTTTGCTGGTGGATGACGTTTGTGGTCTATTTTTATAGGGATCAAGGCAACTGTTGCACATTGGTCCAGTAACAACACCCTCACCAGCCGCAGCCACCAGAGCTACCTCCAGAGCAGTCATAGCATGGTCCACTTAGTGATCCACAGGGCCAACCACATCCCAGGATCATGTTGTGCAGATGTTCTATATAAAATTGAACAAAAACAATAAAATATGAGCTTGCTTATATCAAAAGTATTTTTACCTTTCTGGACCGGACCAATGAACATTTTGAAGATTTTAATTTTGGAAAAAAATAGGTGTTACTCTTTAACTCACTAGGCTAAGACTGAAGAAATTTGGCAAGGAGCGGGCTTGGGTCGAATAATTTGTGATTAGTTTTTCAAAGCTACTTTGATCACAAGTTTTCGGTCATATATTTGTTTTTAATTGAAGATGCAAATTAACTCATTTTTTCCGAGAATAAAATGTGAAACCTCTTCTGATGCTTTTATTAGCACTGATATACGTACAATTTGGTGTGCACCTTAACATGTTGAACTGTTTGTAAGATACTTGCCCTTTTGATCCATTAATCCATGAAATCACATATATATTTCTTAAACTCTTATACTGCGCAGCAACAGCTTTTACTGGATTTGCATTCCTCTCCTGGAACTGGAACTTCAGTTCCTTCCAAGAGCCAAATGGTTGAGTCAATGCTTACTTTATTTAAGAAGGCCAACGCAGACTGCTAAAAAATTAAACAAAAATTGTAAAATATCGTGTAAAAAATATTAAAGATTTTATTGCATTTGTTGTTTTCACAGCCAATTAATGGTTTGGTATAATAAATTGGACAATTTAATTTCCTTGAAGAAAATAACCCAATGAAGAAATGTCAAAATTTTAACGAGTCAAGACCATAAGTAAATCAGAGCTGAGAGTAGTTAAAAAATTGAATATAATTTTATTTAGTATGATCACATAAAGCTCCTACATTCGTTAGACGTTAAATTTGATTTTTTTTGCTTCTAGGTCTTTTGCCAACTGATGTGTATTAGTTCAGTTTCAAAGGCCCGCAGGAACCGGCACAGCAGGAAGTTTTTTTATCCAGAATCAAACATTCCTTTTTGGCAGGAATTGTGCCATTTAATCCTTATAGGATCAAAGCTATTTTAAGTTTGTTTTGACCAGCCACGCCCTTAAAAAGCCCCACTTAAGCCCACAAAACAGTAAAATAACGTATCACAACCATTTATTCAACATTTTCTTCATGCCCAGATTTTGCTCATGCATTCAGATGTTAATTGTGGTTTCATTTGCTTGCAAAGATCTTGGCAGCTGTTGTGCATTGGTCCAGGTCCAAAGGTTTCGAAAAGATCGTTCAAGATTAGCAACAGCCGCCGCATCCACCGCAGCCCCCGCAATAGCTGCCACAGCAACCACCGCAACAGCTGCCACAGCATCCACCGCAGCAGGGTCCACTCAGCGAACCACAAGGCCAACCACAGCCAAGGATCATATTGTGGAGGTGCTCTTAGCAAAGAAAAAAACATATATTAAAAACTAAAACAAATATTAAATCACACATTTTACCTTTTTGAACTGGACCAATGAACATTTTGAAGAGTCAATATTTAAAAAGAAATGTAGGTGTTTTACTTTAAAACGATGCCAGAAGACTGAAGCTCTAGAGTTGGGACCGACCCTAGGTGGGGAAAACTTATGATTGATAATACAAAAGCACCCTGATTTTAAATTTTACTTATTTTTTGTGTGCCTCCATTATTACAGATAGAGCTGTTTATAAATGTGCTTTCATTGAAAATATGGACATTCACATTTGGATGAATGTTCTATATACAACATTTGCCTTACCTTGACCATATTCATGCTTTTGTCCATTTCTTGATGATTCAATCAAAATGAAAATAAGGAGATTAATATTTGGACGAGAGTTATATAAGCTTAATCTGCTTTATCATATCCATTCTTTTGCCCTATTCTTGATGACTCAATGTACCCATTTAGCTAACTTTATATACTCTGTTAATCTGACTAATTATAATTGGTAAGTTTAATTTCAGCTAAATAGCATGTACATTTTCGATAAATTCCTTAGTTAAAGCACACTTGAGGCATTTATATCTTGGTGTATACTATATGTATATTAATGAACCATTTTTATTCCATGCATCAACAAATCAATTTATTTATAATAATTTTAAGAGTATTAATGGATTTATTAATATTCATCATCAGCATCATATCCGATTTCCTGTTTAGTTGGAGTTTTTTGCTGATTACTTTCATTGCTTTGATTACATTTAGCTAATTCTGCCCACTCCGTGATGCACTTCCTGCGCTTGACTGTTATCCCATTATACAAGTCCACACATCTCTTGCGCTTCTTCTTCATGGCGCCCCGCTCGACTTCTTCGTAAGTCCAGTAAAGTTTCACCTCCAGCGGATACATGCGGGCATTTTCGCTTTTCCGCTGAGATTCGCTCAGTTCCGGCGCCGATTGTACGCCCTCCGAATCACTTGACCCATAACATTCAAATGAAGCTTCGTTTAAAATGCTAGTGGTGTCCGAACCATCCTGGAAACTGGATAATGCCGACAGTGCCTGTGCTTCGGGATCGCCCAGAACCAAGTTCGACATCTTGTCCAGACAGTCGTTCACCGTAACGTTCATTTTTTTTTTGGTGTTTTTTATTTTGTTTTTTGTTTTTGAGTGTGAGCTCTAAGGCAACCAAAACAAAAATGATATGATGAGAGGTAATATATTTTGTTAAACGTCAGAAGTGCGCTAGAGTTGCCCAGCTATTGGAAAGTAAATGATTATTATTTTTAAAGAGTTGCCAAGTAAATGTCAAATAAGAAGATGCAAAATGAAAGAATGTACTTACTTACTTACTTATTAAAAAATATTAATTGAATTTAGCTGAAAATATGTTTACTTAATTCCATTTCTTCAGTTGAAAATAAACACACACACACATCTGAAAACTGCAAAACTGGCTTAAATCATTTGGCAAACCTTCGGACAATGACAAAAAGCAATCAGCTCCAGATGGTCAGGAGGTGAATAGTTCGCGCTGTGCTGTCTTTTTGTGGACTTCCAATACGCTTGCGTTGCAATTTAAATAATGCATCAAATGAATTAAGTCACCCGGCCAAATGGTTCTCTGCCAGCGTTTCCAGTTGCTAGCGGTGAGCTGGGCGGTAAGGGGGGTGTGGCCTTGTGAGCAAACTAAGCTAAAATAAGTATTTAAGCCAAATGGAGTAAATCCATTCACTGTTACCATAAAAAACGAATCATGTTAACAAAGAAATGAAATGAAGCACAGACAAAAAGCCAACCAAGTTAAGATGGCGACTGACTCTGGGTTCTATCTATATGTGTATAAAAAATAAGAAGAAATGTGGAAACAACATCAAGAAGGTGTCTATGGAATACTCTGAAATACATGGTAATACATGACAATTTAAGTTTCATCAAACTTTTTATGTCAACATATGGAAATCCTAATAATTTTATTACTGTAAGCTTTTCTGTTTTTTAAAGCCCGAAACAGAAATATTAATAAATATATTGTAATCTAATATACGCAGATATGTAATTATAATTATGTATTAAAATTATTATAATAATATAATAAAAAAATTATTATAATAATATAATAACATAATATAATATATGTGTTAACAAATCTTAATTTTCATTTTATTTTGAGCACATGTAGCTTTATATGCTTATTAAGAAATATTAACTATCAATTATTTAAAACTGTCACATGATATAATATTCTAAGAGCTTACATCTGTTATCATAACTTCTGACAAAGTTATAAAACCCTCGGCAAGTGTATTTGAAGAAGTATTAAACTGTCTTTAGCAATAGTTGTAAGAAGGATTTTATAGAAAAGGCAGCAGACAAAACGCTTAAGCAACTGCCCGGGAGCCAGAGAGAAGGAGAGGGTAAGGGAAGATGGACAGACGTGTTTGCGAGGCGACATGCGAGTAGGTATCCAGATACTTATATACACACATACATTTTTTTTGTATATATGTATATACATAAATATATAGCATGTGTGTGTCTGTAGCGCGTGTGTCATTGATATATTGCTTGAGCACGAGACGGGCGACTCGTCGATACAGGAAACGCACGCAGACACTGAAGACGCCAATAAAAGTGGTAATGATGCAGACGAGTGTGAGCAATGCGGGCAGAGAAAGAGACAGGGCGAGAAAGAGACTGAGAGAGAGAGAGAGAGTCGGGAAAAAAATATATCAAATCGAAATGTTATCAAATGTGAAATGCCAGCAGGCAAAAGGGGGTTGCGTTGAGTGAATGTGAGGCTAGGCAAGGGTGTCCATGCGACTCAAACAAAACCTTTTTTTATTGCGACTATTGCAACTCTTTATGGCCGCAAATATGATTATATCAATTGGTACGCCACATTTAACTGTAGCAGCTTAATTTGCAACTCGACGGATGTGCCACGTGCGCGAATCACGTATACGCTGGGGGGGACGACATGTGTAGCCAAAATTACCGCAACTAGCGGCAACCTGCTCCTAAATAAAACATTATATATGTGTACGCCATCTAATTAAATGTATCCGCATGTAATTTTGCAGTTTAAATTGCGCAAAAAGGTAGCAGAACTAAAGTAAATACCCTGCACACACGCACACACACAGCCGGAAAAGGGCTGTAGCCACAGTGCGGGACAAAAGTATGCCAACTGCTGAGAGCTGGGGGCAAGTTGTTGTTCTTTGCGACGGCATACTTTTGTGCTGAACTGTTTGCATACGGCAGCCCGGGTACGTTAAGGGCACACACCCACACACACACACACATGTATGCACATTTGAAACGCAGCTTCCGGCAAAATATTTCAGTTGAAAATTTTTAATGAGCTCGAAATTGTGTGGGGTTGTAAATAAAAATAATACGCAACAGTAAATAAAATCAAATACGTAAAAAATACTTTTCGAATTGATTTTAATTGCAAAATACTACTATGTATAGAACATAATGGCCAATCAATAAGTACGTGCTTTGTTCAATATATTACGGGCAATGCAAAAAAAAATACATACATGTATATTTAAACATATATTTGTATATTTCTTGTATTTGCAAACAATGCAAGGTAGAAGCTGCATACAAATATACATATATCAAGTGTTATATAAATGATACGATGGCTTGTCCTATGCACTGAGAGAAAAGGTTCATTAAAAATTATGTATATGCATAACGTGATGGTGATGATGTATGTATGTGGGTTTTTATAATTATATACATTTTAATAGTGTTAATTATGTACTTATTAAATTCTATCATTGGCATAAACACACATTTTAATTTTAGTTTTGTAGTTTGTTTGTAACTTTAAGAAGTGTGTGTTTGTTCATTAATAAAACTTGTCTTTTAATATTAATTCAGTTTTTTTAAGTCGAAGTCAAACTGCAGCTATAATTAATTTTGATCTTCATACTGTGTTCCTTTTGCAATCAATTCCTCTACGTGTAACATAACGTTGCTTCTTTTGTATTTTGTATGGTGTCAATACAATGCATGCATAAATATGGCACTTACATTTGCCCGCCGCCCTCCTCTTAGTGTGTGTGGGTGTGCGGTATGTGTGCTTATAAATCTCGAAAGAATAACATGGCAGCAGTCAGCAGCAGCAGCAGCAACAGGACCTGCAGCATTTAAATAACGACCAGACATACAAATATGTATAAATTGTACATATGTATGCAGCAAATTCTGACGAATCTGACGCGTCTGACGTTGTGTGAGCTGCCGCTGTTTTTTTATTTAGGAATATATATATTTTATTTTTTTTTTTAGCTGGCACTGTCAGCAGCAACAACTACAACAACATTCAGTTTGAGCGTCTGTCTGACATTTTGTTTTAATTTTACAGATTTACTCAGATTTGTTCAGTTCGGCGACGACTGAAGCACTGCAACCCTTAGGCAGCCATCAATGCTGCATGTTTTCAAAAGTTGTTAACGGTTTTTCAAGCGAACCATTCATATATTCATAGCTTACCCACACACTGTCACACAAAAACATTAAATATGTATACGTGGATACGCTGATATTTTGTCTCTGAGGGTGCAACACGAACGCTAAGTGCCTCATACCTGCCCCGTCTGTCTCTCTACACGCTCAATAAATACGAAATGCACATGTTCATAAATAAAAATAATTTAACATATGTATATATGATTATTTTATTTTTATAGAACAACTTTAAATGCGTGCATAGAGTTTTAGGATTTCCATTCTCGACATTCGCTCGACTTTCGCGGTCGTTGGCATTAACGCAATCAGCGGGATTATTATATATAGAGATATAAAGAAAGCCTTTTTCTTTTGTCTTTTAAATGTTGATCGATACATATTTTAAAGAAATACAATTATATGAAACAAATGTTCAAACAGATAACAACGTAGTTATCGGCACTTATATAGTTAAAACTATTTTTTTTATATTTTTATTTTTGTGATATTTTAATATTTATATATATTTGTTACTCTTTATTATAAGATATACAAAATATGTTATTTTAAAAATATTTTTTAGCAGTTCCCTGCCCATACAAATACATTTTAGCTTCTTAACGAGTGTTATTGATCCACTTCCAGAGCCGTGTGTTTTGTTATCTAAGTACATTTTTAACGAACAATTTCCCGTTTCCTGATTTGCACGCTTCAAAGCCGCTTCAAAGTCGAAGGGTGCAAACGCTTTAGTTCCGTTGGACGCATCCGCTACACAATTACGCTCCAGACCCATCCCAATTAGTGAGGCAGTTAAATGTTTTGCTTTACATTTTGCAACGGAACTGAATTTGTCAAATTGTCGTCAGTTAATTAGCACACAATTGTCTGCTATAATATATTATTAAATGGCCAAATTACTGACAAATGCAAACATAATTAGATGGATTTTATATTCGTCAGCTGAATGAGGGAGACCCATATATAAATATACATATATAGAGATATACTCGGTTTACCAGCACAAAGGGCTTTACCATGTAGATTTTGTCGAAACATGCCAAAATATGCTTTTGGGGCTTGAATCGTTTTAGGCAGAACCAACCGTGGTCAACAGTTGATGCACCACGCACCTAACCCAAATAGAAGCATCGCATATGCAATGCAATATGTTCAATAAACGTGTATGTTATGATTTGCAGCTACAGCTTTGTTCATCAAACGTTGGCTGTGGGCGTTGTTTTAGAATTTGGACACATAGCGTGTACGCAGCTTAGGTAGAGAGAAATCCGTAATGCCCGCTGGCTTTTAAATGGTTCCAACTCTATGTAGCTTGACAGCTTAACAGGCCGGGTTTCAACTGCAGCCTGATGTTGCTCCAAGTTGCACGCACACGGACACACACGCACACACAGACACTCACGCACACACACACACACACACATACACAGTTATTCCTGTTGCTAAGCGCGAGTTGACAATACACTGCGCTTCATCAGCTACTCGCAGGCATCGCTCTTCATTTCGCCACAGCGATTGCCTTTTTTGTTGCTCTGTGGTCCACTTTTTTTTTGTTCTGGGCCCTTGTATCGCTTTACGTTTTGGGCCTTATTGCTGTGTATTGTTTCCAGTTAACCGTGGGGCAACGTTCAGGAGGCCATCGATTGTAGATGTGGCATATGCGCTTTTATTTACAGCTCGTGCTCTATTGATGCGTTTTATATTGTTCCGCTGGTCAGTTGCTTTGCTGGCTTTTGGGAATTGTTGCGGCTTTTTTCTATATGGGTCCGAGTAAGACCTGAACGGTTTAATTGAAGAGAGAGAGTCAAACGGACCCTGTCCCAATAGCCGTGTGTATCAACTGAATAAATCTAAAGGTTATATTGCCTCCAAAGTGTCGCTTGATTTGGATATTCTTTGGAAAAGTACGTTTCTGAACTCTACCCATTATTAAGAACCCATTCTACCATGTTAGTTTAATTCCCTGTTATTTATTACTTTCCACATACGATTACATTTTTTCAAATTTCAAGTTATTCAGTTCAATTTCCCTTGATATAAGTTTGTTGGGAAGTTCCCTTCAAATTACCCTTCAGTCTCGGTGATGTTATTTTTTTTAATTTCCCCATATTTCTTGTCAAGCTCCATTTGAATTAATGCTCAATAATTTAAAGTTTTACACTTTCTTATTTTCTAACAATACTAAGAACATTATGAATTCAATCCGCAAAAACTTATCGAAAGTGAAAATGACCACTAGATAAAAAACAAGTTTTTGCTTACTGTCTTAGCCATTAACCCTTGCTTCTCAGAACATCAATTTCCAATTACGTTCACAATATGTTACGACGGTGTGAAATCAATAAACTGGGCACAAAAACTGATGGAAAACCTCTCCAAGAACTATATGTCAGCTTAACACCTTGAGGTTAAATCGAGTAGCACAGCACGCATGGCCAGCATGTGCAATTTAATGCCAGGCTGTGCTGCAGGAGAGGAGCGGGACCATGATAAAAGTTACAAAAGCGCAAAGCAACAAAAACTATTTCTTGGGAAAAGCGGGGAGCCAGGTCAAAGGTATTGTGGAAGCGAAACAATTTCGCCAGCACTTAGCCGTTTAAACCCTAACTGAACCGAGAGAGCACGTTTAACCCTAGGATGTGGAATAGCAGCAGAAAAAAACAGACCAAAAACAAAAAATATGAACCCAGAGACAAAGCGTGCGCGTACGCGAATTGAACGGGATGTTAGCTCAAGATTTGGTTGGGACTTGTTTTCAAACTATCCGAAAAACGAAAAGCAAAGTGAAAAAAAAAAAAAATACTAACCGCATAGGGTTTAAATTTATAACCAACGCGATGCTGTGCTGCAGGGCGTTGTGCGGGGGCGTGGCTAACAAGCAGCAAAATGAAAGCCACTGTGAAATGCATTTTCAAAGTTGTTGCGCGGCGCAAAAAGTGTGTGTGTCGCCCGCTCATGTGACGGCGACGATTTGAGGTCCTGACCCCGCGTGGCATGCCATGCTATTTACCATTTTTTTCCTGTTTTTTTTTTTTTTGCTGCTCTGGTCAGCTGGCGCCCAATTTGATATAGCAACTGCAAAAATGGCAGCTCACCTTAACGGGCAGTTCAACTGAACGCTGAACACTTTTTGCCACTTGCAACAAAAACTTGTCACATGTGCAACGCAAAATTTCCGCTGTGTGTTTAGGTCTGCCTTTGTGTAGGTTTGTATGTGTGTGTCTGAGGGTGTGTGTGTGTGCTATGCACCCTTCCTATTTTTTGTGTAGCTTTTGGTCGAATTTCAAATGTTGCTTACTCTGCTGAATAGTCGGACATTCGTACATTGCATGTGCCATAGCTGTTCGAGCTGATCTACTTTTTATACAATGCTAGAGGGAGGGTACTATAGACTTGACGCTGAATATGTATTTTATTTAGTAGAATACTTAGCAGCTTAGCCGTGTATCTGCTTCTATATATCTATATGTATTTATAAATATATCGTCTGCTTCTTTATGCTTGATTCTATGGTTACACAAGTTTTATTCTCTTTCTGTTATGTGCAAATACTCTAAACAATTAAATAATTCATTTCGATTTATCATCAATCTATATATACGTATATCAGCTACTTTTTTAATTCTGTTGCTATGTGTGACGACAATAACACTCAATCAAGCTTTTACAAACTCCTTACTATTTGCCACTATTTTATAATTAAACCTAGAAATGTGAAGAACACCTGTGCAGCACACTCATGTTGCATTAACAGCAACAGCTACAGTATTTTAATGCCAACAGCACGCAAATCTCGCATATTTTTCGCTATTTATGCAGCTGTTTCACCACTTGCCACTTGCCACAAATCTGTTTGCATCTGTCAACATTAAATATGCGAAGCAGTTTCATATTTGCTGGCTTTTCAGCTGGGATCCACCCCACACCCCTCCTACACCTTCTTGTCACAATATTTTGTGCATTTTACAAATACACAATAATTCCCAATTGTTTCTTAAAGCTAAGAGCACAGTAAAGCACGTGATTTGATTACGAGAATAGCCTGCGACCATTTGAGAGGGAGGAATTCAGAGCTCTTTTTAGAATGTTGATATGCTGATATGTCTATATCTCGGTTAGTTGAAATACGATCTTTGAATCATTTGTCATTTTAATCATATATATTTTATTTAAGATTGACCTTACTTTTTCAAAAGTCAAATCGAATTTGCTAAAAATTCGAAACAGATTTTTTTAAATTTCAATCCTAAGTCCTGAAACGTACAAAAAGCCAAAAATATTTATGTGACTACTTGAGTGTGGTTTATCAGTATAAACTATCAATTAACGATATAAAATATGAAATCCGAACAAAAGTAAATTGGTTTGTGAGCGTTTGCTTCCAGTTAAAAATGTAAAAGATGTGAGCAGAAGCAAAACTGGCAGCTTTCAGTCAAAGAAAATAACTGCAAAAGAAAAAGCTGCCTAAAAAAAAGAAAAGGTGTGTCCGTATGTGTGTGCAGACATCTGCGTACTGCTGCAAGCAAAACCAGCATTCGATATCAGAAGCTTAAATTTTTAATAGCCGGTCTCGTATTTCTGGCTACTTATTGCAGCACAAAAATACCGTCCAGTTATTGCCTTTGCTGTTGCTGTTGCTCCTGTCGTTTTGTTTTTGTTTTCGTTTTCGTTGTTGTTGTGGCTTGTACGACAACCAAAACGCAATGTTAGACAGACCAATAGACAGACCAGATACAGCACGCAATGTCTGTCTGCCTGACTGCTCCACAACAGAGCACACACATCCACACCCACGATATACACTTATGCACATATTTTTGTGTGTGCGTGTGTTGTGTGTAAAGTACTTTTTCTTGCTGCCTCGCTTGCTAGCTTGGTTTTTCCTTATCGGAAACGAGCTTATTCCGTTCAATGAACTGCAAAATATTGTTTACCTCTGAGCTTCATCTACCGCCCCTTTTGCAAGAAGCTAAAATTGCGTGTACGACTCGTTTTCCCTTATACAACTCCTGTTGCACACAGCTTTTT
Source organism: Drosophila ezoana (assembly GCA_035045725.1). Classification (NCBI taxonomy): domain Eukaryota; kingdom Metazoa; phylum Arthropoda; class Insecta; order Diptera; family Drosophilidae; genus Drosophila; species Drosophila ezoana. The sequence goes on from JAWNOU010000051.1 coordinate 3,876,448, forward strand.
CTGTTATATTTTTTTTTGTTGGTTTTGCTGCTGCTGCACATTGACATTGCATTTTGATATATTTTTATTGCATGACCATTCGAGTCGGCAGCTGAATTTGTCATTAGCGTATAGAAAAAAATAATATTGCACATTACTCATACGCCCCGATGAGCGCAGTCTCAAGTGTGCACTGCTTGAGCATTGGCTGCATAAAGTTCAGATCAACCGAGTTCAATGAGTGAAGATGCTGTGGCAAATATTTAAAAAATGCCTTTTGGTTTGTACGCAAACCGCTTTCAACAAACTTTTAATTTGCAACGCATTTGCTGGTAGCATGTCCGCATTTTTATGTCACTAACCACAACACAAAAACAAGGGCTATACCGGCCAAAGAGCTGGTGGAGCTTTTTTCCAAACACGACATCTGACATATTTTGGGCAGAGAAGTTTGGTACCCTTCTCAATTAAGCTGACGTTGCGTATGCGTAATGTGTGGCCAGAGGAATATGGTGGAAAGTAATATGGGCAAAAAATATTACGTTGATGACAAAAAGTTTAGCATGCGTAGCTTTTGAACTTTGATAAGGCAAAAAGCAACACGTATGTTAAGTCCGTCAGCTTTTGTGAAAGTTGGACAAATGTATTTTAGCAGAAAACTTAACTTAAAATTTGAACAATGGGGCTTAATTATATTAAAATATAAATATATATATTATATATGAATCGATAAGCCTATGTTTATATGAACTTTTTAATTGGTGCTTTATTTTAATTAACACCAACAATTTGTTAGACTTGGTAATCAGAAATTTTCCATGCTTTGATTTATAAAAATTTGAATCCTTCTTTATGGTTAATTTGTATATTCCTTTTGTTAACATAATGAGCAATTTGTCAAAGTCTCGTGCAAAAGTTTTTAACTGCGGTCCGTAAGCAGTCGCAGAGCTGCAGATTGAAATTGAAGATTGCCCGATAGCAAAAAGGCAAACTCAAGCATCATTAACAACCAAGCTCTCGTTTGGCTGAGTCCCAACTGAACGCATTGCGTATGATGAAAATGCAAGTTTTCTAAGTGTCAACATATTATTTGCAAATTTCTTAGTCAAATGCTATGAAATTGTTTGCTTTGCTCTACGACTTTATCTGAAACGATCACTTTATTGGACATTAAAACAGAAACGTGACGGCACATCAACGCCAGTTACGTAATATTAAAAAGCTACAGAAATGTCACATCAAAAAATGAATAAAACAAAATAAAACTTCGGCAAGAGTCTTTAGGCAGGGCAGCGTCTTTGCCTGAAACATGAGGCCAAAAGTTGGTAGCTGCTGCGTGTGCTTGTAATGACAATAATAACAACAATACTTGGCTACTTGGCTAACACACATACATATAAGTATGTATATGCTAGGCCAGTATCACATATCCACACATATCATGTCCATCAGTCATAAACTACTGAAGGAGCTGCTGGCTTTGGCATATGCCCACGAAGGGACGATCGACTTTGCTTAACGCCAACATGACATAAAACGTAAATGGCATAAAAAGCTATAATGTCCCGTTACTTGTAAGATAAACAATAACAAACCGTTGACTTGTTTGTTACGGCCGCACAAAGACAAAAGGCCGAATCTGCTGCCAAGTAATAACTCAGTCTGGGCGTGCCACATGCAAGAGCCACAGCCACAGTCAGAGCCTGAAGCTGAGGCGCCCAAAAGCGGAACAGGACACGCCAAGCGTTTGGCCCATTGATGCACGACCGAACTTCGTACTCCACATGTGGATGCCCTAGATCTCGATGTGCGTGTGCCTGTGTATATGGAATATAGCGGTTGACGTGACTGAGTACAAAGTTCATATAAATTTAAGTAATTTATATGAGGGCTATTAAGTAGTTCCTTATTAAGTAAACCTTCAAATAATAATTTTTTCTAATCTGGTAATATTTTAAATAACATTAACATCACAGAGGCAGACTCAACAAAAGGCAGTTGTTTAATAATTTATTAAATATTTTGGAATTTTAAAACTGCCCTTTAAATTGAAAACATTTGTTGTACTTTGAATACTATTTAATAGTTAATTTATTATTTATTACTCATGACTACTTTAAGATTTGCATTATTCATTTTTATAGACCCTTCCCATTTAATCCGTGACAGTCAAAATACACAAATTGTATTTGTTGTTGTTATGCGAACATATTTTTTATCTGTCTATGGCTACATCATGTTTACAAATGTAAAATTCAATAAAATTTAACGATTATTTGTTTTCGACGATGATATTTCGATTGCTATTAATATATTCTTGCGATGCTTACAATTTGTTTATGGCATTTCGTGCCATTTCGCCTGACAACAACAAAGCACAAGCCAAGCTCCTTTGCGATGACAAATGGCAACTTAATTCAATTGAGCACATTTTTTGATACTGAACGTCTTTAAGTCCTCTTTGCGGGTAATGGGTGAAACTTTGAGCTATATATATTCAGAGTACAGCAGCGTAGCAAAGCATGTCGATGGAATATAATACGTATACGCACTGTCTGTTGCCAAACAGTAGGCAGTGCGTATACGTATTTCTTTAGTTTTGCTGGGCAAATGGGCAAAAACAAAAATTTGATTCAGGCTATAAGCAGCTCGACAATATTATTTGCTTTGCAATTTGAATAGGCATTACATAAAAATCATGGCATTGTGTTAGATTGTGGGTCAGCGCAGCTCTAGTCGAACTTGATATAAACATGGGGCATAAATTTATGATTGCTGCCATGTGCTGTGTCCCCTCTATGCGGTTGTTTATTTATGCGCTGCCAGCAAATGTATTATTGAAATACAATAGATTTGTATCGCAGGTGTGACACCCATTGCACTCTTTCTGCTATATGCCCAGCCACCGGTTCAACCCGTTGACCACACTTACAAGTTGCGTTGCCCACAAACCATTGTACAATAACTTATCGCATCCTGCCCGACGACAACCCACAGTTACCCACAGTTGCCCACATTCCACCCACCCACACACACATTGCTTTAGCTGTAATATCCTCCCAGGCAGCAACAGGCCTGCATCATTTTGCGTGTGGTTATTGACAAATGTATATCCAATTGTTTTTGCTTCTCTTTCTATCCTACGCTTGTGCTCTCACTTTCTCTTTCTCTTTTTCCCCGCTTGGTATCAGCTGCCTGCTACGTGACGCTTATTACAATTTTCCTCACCTGTGTGTTTGCTTACATGTTTTATTGAGCTGCAATAATTTCCGTTTTCCTCCCCTATTTTTTCTGCAAAACTCTCTAACACTTCATTGAGGTCAGTTGCCATGTGAGGCTTAAATGTAAATGTTTATTTAAAAATTAAAGAAAAAATGTGCAAAAATGCCCGATAGCTAACCAAATGTTTGCTTTACTCACATATTCGATTGAAATAGCTTTTAAATATATGAACAAAACATCAAGTGGATTGTTTTTAACTACTTTTAATAACCTGAACCCATTGATAATGGGTATGAAGGGTAAAAGTTTTGTGCACACGTACGTAACAGGCAGAGGGAACATACGACCTACTGCCTGCGCAGTGCGAATTTGTTATCGATAATCGATAACTTGCTTTGTTTCACAGCAATCGATAAAATTCGATATCAAAATCCTGTTTTTGCATGCTATTATCATGGCGAGATGTGTCGTGCGGAGATATGAAGGGCAAAACTCCGCCGTTGATCACGGCGAGATTAAGTCATTAAAAGCGACATATCTCTTTCGGTCAAAAACTACAGGATTCCGTGCGCAGATATGATTTTTGATTACGTAATAATTTTGCGCGGGAAGTGTCGTTTGTAGAACGGCGGAGATATGTCGTTACCCACCATAATTCTTGGTATGGTGTAGAGCATGAGGCGGGGGATCGCGAGTTAGAGTCCCGTAACAGGAAAGTAACTTTATTTCCCCTCTTTTTTTTTTTGGCTTAATTAAACGAGCGCGTAACTCAAGCTGCATTTGGTATTGGTTAAAGATGGTTCAGGGTATCCCCCAGTCGGGCACTTCCGAGTAGGCATTTCTGAGTGGAGGACTCTTACTTGTTAAACAATGTTTTTTACTCTGAAGTGCTTTATATTTTCCTCCGGGTCTGCAGCCTAGCGAATTGAACATCCAAATGCCGTGCAAATATTTTTTCAATTTCTGATTCGCCTGCCATAAAAATAATCAAATATCAACTATAAATGCTGAGTTATAGTTCAAACCGTTTTATATATCAAATGCCCGAGCAAACCTCGTGCACGGCACTCGTCGCGTACACGTAATGCCTGGAATTTATCCCATGTGCGCATCGTGGCCAAAATCTGAAAATCGAGTCTCGTCCATTTTTATTTGCCAGCATTTTTTGCCGCTTTATTTCTGCTTTTTTTTTTATAAAACACTGGAACATGGCGTTGCAATTGAAATTGCCTTTGACGAAAAAACATATACGAGAAACTAATAAAAAACGGACCTAAAACCTAACAATTGTAATAAAAGAACCGAATTGATTGTATTAAATTTTAATAAAAAATAGTGTGATTTATTTTTTAAATGCGACGAAAAAAACAAGTGTAATATATCCTGCAGGCGGACGGAAGGTTGAAGCATAATTAACTTGGAAAATACAACAAAGGAAATACAATTGAAAAAATCAGGCGTTAATTATCTGACCGTAATAAAAGGGTTGGGATGCAAACAGACTATTGAATAGACAGACTATTGAATATTGAAAATATGTATTAAAAAAAAAACAGGGTATAGCAGCACATTGTGTCATGAGAAATCAGATAAGAGCTGGGTCACCCAAACAATTACATGCTCAAGAATGTGAACTAAGCCTGAAAGAAGACACCACAAAAGCAACCACAATGGTTTGTGGGCGTGCCAGAGTCAGAACAACAACAGCAAAATCGACAACGGCAAGTAAAAAAGTATGAAATGTGACAACCACAATTTTATCTGCCTCTTGTTTGTTGTTGTCTCTACCAATTTTTTCTGGCCAAATGCAACAGCATTTTGTGGTTCGACAGGCCAAAAAAAAAGGGGATTTTTGAAATTGCACGAGAAAAAAAAAGCCCAAAAGACGCAGCAATTAAGCTGGATCAACAGGCAGGGAAGGAAGTTGTGTGGGGATTGCGTTCGTCGCAAACGAAAATTGAGTTAGGTCTTAGGCCCAAATTAAACGTCAGTCATGGACTGATCGATAAAGAAGCTGAACAACTAAACTTAGATGCCGGATATACATGCGCATAGATGCTGTGCGTCCATGTTGGGCGTCATTTGCCGAGTCGGTGCTTCAGCCACTACTTGACCAAACAATGGCCAAGACAAGGACACAAATTTGCATAACAATTCGTTTCAATTTGAATAGCACTTTCTTGCAGCATAACCACATAATGTTGGCCATTATTAGCGCTAGCCAGGCCCAGATAACCCAAACTTTGGTCAAGTGAATAAATGTGTAAGCAACAATTTGGGCTTAAATAACAAGCAGCCAACAGCAGGCGCTGGCGCTGACGCTGGAGTTGGCATTGGCCATGATTTAAGATCCAACTGCAAGTGGCAATAAATCAAATCAAAGCTTTTTTCTGCACTCTTCCCCGCACGAACACGTCATGGGCTGCATACAGATAGAGGCAAATGGCGCATGGGTATTACTTGGATCTAAGATGGGCATGCGGGCAGGTGCCTTGTGGCCAACAATAACTTAATTGCGAAGTCATGTTTGCTTTGTGGCCATGTCTAAGATGTTACTACCTGATGCAGTTGTTGTTGTTGCTATAGCTGCTGCTCTGTGGTTAACTTAACCCAAGCACGCCAAGGGCCAGCTGCAGCAGGCAGCTCGCACACACACTCCTACATACCGCCCATTATAGGCAGCTGTACATGGCTGCAAGCACCGCAAGGCTGTATTCCTGTTGTCGACATGGTCATTGGGAGAGTTCCTGCCAAGCAAATTTCTTGGAAATCTGGTTGCCAGCTGCTGAGAGCCGAACACTGTCAAAACCCAAGTGTGTTAATGTGTCAATGTTTTTGGCTATAACAACATTTTAAAGCAGAAATGAGATTAAGTTCTGTTTGATTGACTAGACGTAGCCTAGTTTACAGTTGCAAACATTGTTGATTTCAGATCAATATTGTCACCCTTTTTGGAAAATCTGCTGCCAAGCTCTGCAAGCGTATTGGCCAAGTGCATATAGTTTAGTTAGAAAATGTAATTTTAATGCTTTATATGTCAGGACCGCTACAAGGAATTATTTGTGTGTGAAATAGGGAGCTCCTAAGAACTGGAAATGTCCTTCAAGAATCTGTTCCTAGTCAGGTTTTACTCAAACTACTTTCACTTATATGACGCCCTACAGCTTTGCTGAAATATATCTGTGATGTGACAATTAACTTGTGTTGAATTCAAAAACTTTTAGTTTCCAGGCATGCCAAAACTGTCTAGAATTTCTAAATGCCAAAAACACCCAAAAAAAAAAAAAAAAAAAAAAAAAAAGAAGAAGAGCAAACTGCTATTAGCAGCACATTTAAAATAAGTTCCCCAAATAAAACGGAGAAACTCAAATATATATAATAAATATATTTGGCCAACATTGTCTTGTTGTTGCTGCTGCTGCTGCACATGGTCGCTGTCCAGGGCATAAACTTTAAAATTGAGCCAGGCCCAGAATGAAAAAAAAAACGAGAGAAAACGTTGCACCAGCAACTTTTAGTTTTATTGTCATTTCAATGTATTTCCGCACTTTTAACCGCAGTCGCACATGCCTGGTGACCCAGCTCTAAAAAAATAGAAGAAAAGACCCTGCAAAGAGAACAAAAAGTATTTGAAGCAGCTTCGAAGCCATAAAAAACTGCATTTGGCAGTTGTCGCCAAAGGCGACTACATCACAGGCCCTCCGCTGTTGCTGTAGACCTCTAGGAAGACCTCCCAGCTTCCAGTCGCAATACCCAAATCTATTTGACTATCATGTAATGCCCTGTAATCAGAAAAAGGAAAATAAATAGTATCGGGAAGTATCATAAATGTAGCTCAAAGAAAGAAGTAGGGATATGGGAACATTTCAAGTACATACCTTGGATATTGCTTAGAAATGAAATTTTATCAGTCTGAATAATTTTTTATATGTATATTACCCAAAATATGTTCTGAATATTTAGGACTAGCTTACAGGGCATCTTCCAGTCGATAACCATTTGAAAACTGTATTTTTTTCACTAACATTTGCCGCAATGTCGCACAGATTTGCGTGCCAACGACATATTTAAAATGTTGAAAATTATTTATAATTAAAAGTTGGAGGCCAGAAAGTTTTTCGGCTATGCCCGCTGCCAGCTTATAAGCGCAAGTGCTCCAATCCCGACCTCCTTCACCCGCCCCACCACACCCTTCTCATCGCACACAGGCATAGCTGTGGCGTATGAAATTTTTTAATAAAAGTGCCTGGGCAGACCAGTCCGTTGGGGCCGTGAACATAGCCGGAATGATTGTTATTTACGCAATGGCAATAATAATCCGTATTTTTGCACGCCCAACGCATATACCGGCAGACACACACAAACACAGACACGAAGCTAAATATGAGTCGTCTATCTGTACACATAACCAGCAGAAAATTCAATTTTCCTTTTCCTTTATTCAAAATTCCAATAACTCACAATCAGAGCGAATTTCTGCCTTGTTTGCCTTCACTGCGACTGCGGCCTTGCCTTTCCCTCTCATTACGATTTATTCTTCATTTGTTTTGCACTTTTATTATTTGTTTATTTTATATTTTTTTAAATGTATTCTGGCCTGGTACTTGCTGCACAGTCATGTGTAAATATATATTTTCATGTGTGTTAGCAAATATTTTTATGCAGTTTATTGCTTTAGCATATTTGGCTGCTAAATAACAATAAATCAACTGCGGATAACAGCAAGCAAAATAAGAACGAAATTAAAAACAAAAATAAACGTTTAAAATAAAAATAAAAAATAAAAATGAGTAATATAGTTTTTGTTAAAACTTGTTGCAACTGCATTTCACAAGCTGGAATTACTTTTTCATTATTATTTTTATACCCTGAACCCATTAAAAATGGGTAAAAGGGGTATTATGTTTTTGTGCAAAATCCAAATGTATGTAACAGGCAGAAGGAAGCATCTCCGACCCCATAAAGTATATATATTCTTGATCAGCATTAATAGCCGAGTCGATCTAGCCATGTCCGTCTGTCTGTCCGTCCGTCCGTCCGTCCGTCCGTCCGTCCGTATGTATGAACGCAAGGATCTCAGAACCTATAAGAGCTAGAGACTTGAAATTTTAGATGTAGGTGTTCCTAGTTCCTACGCAGATCGAGTTTGTTTCCGATAATCGATAACTTGCCCCGTTTCCAAGTAATCGATAAAAATGTATATCGAAATCCCGTTTTTTAAGCAATTTTGGTAAATAATAAGAGCTAGAGTTACCAAACTTGACATGTAGCTTCTAGAAAAGTATATATATATCGATTATCTTTCATTTTATACCTATCGCCACCTCCCCGCTACTCTTTATCTATAAGCGCGCGCTGCATTTGGTGTAGGAATATGAGGGTTCAGGGTATCCCCTAGTCGGGAGCTCCCGACTAGAACCTCTTACTTGTTTATTAGTTGATTTGTGTTTTTTTATTATATTGTATGCGTATTATATGTAAAGCTCTCTATGCAATATTTATTATATATTTCGATGATCATATAATTCGTTTTTTAATGTTTTCATTAACATTTTTATTTCCATTAAATATAAATAAATATATAAGTTTAAACAGACAACAGGCGGAATAAGGTAAGCTGGAAAAAACTATCTCTTGATAACAAAAAATTAAATATAACATAATTTTTATGATTTATTGCATTGACTTATTCAAAAGAAATATCTTTTATTGCTCACAAGCCTTTTCAGTTGGAACACATTTACATTTTCAAATATTTTATAATTCTCATACAATTTTAGTTATTTTCAGAAAATTATTGATTAATAAATTTGATTTTATATTGTAAGAGATCGCTCGACGTTTAATGCTGACTTTAAATTAACTGACTTAGCACACAAATGAAAGCCTTATTATTTTAATTGAATTTAGTTCTATAGCTCGCCCACAAACTTAATTGTCGTTAGAAATTCCATTCTTTAAATGCCAAGCAATTTAGGTGTCTCCAGTCTATGCCCTACAAAAAGCTCGACTATAATCGAACTGTCCAATAAAAGTCAATAAGCAAACTGTAAGATATGCGCATTTTTCAATTACGTATTCGTAAAGCGACGCCGAACTATGCAAAAGTTCAGCTAAGCAATAACAATAGATATAGCTTTAGATATATGTGAAACTGTGAGTGCGCTTGTATGTCTGTGTGTGTGTGTGTGTGTGTGTGTGTGTGTGTGTGTGTGTGTGTGTGTGTGTGTGTGTGTGTGTGTGTGTGTGTGTGTGTGTAGTGCATATAACAAAACACAAATTCAAATGGCATTTTATGCAACATGCCCCAGCAAGCCGTGTGCGGACAAGGAGTAAAGCGTAGTGGAGCGGGGATGGTTGCACTCGTTGAAACATGCTAGCCATGTATTTCATTATGTTACGACAAACTGGCTGACACGGGCGGCTAATAACGGCAACGATGGACACAGACAGTTGTTGTTGCTGTGACCCAATCCCAATCCCAATCCCGGCGACGAACCCTATTCCAATTTCAAGCCCCATGCAAATTTTTGTTGGGAAAAAAGAAAAGTAAAAGCTGAGTTGATGCGGGCCAATAAGCAGTGCTTGCTTACAGAAAAATCAAATTAGTATTAGGCGAAAAAAAATGAAAACAAAATTAAGAAATAAAATGCTACGACTGGTCCATGACAAAATCCTAGCACTTTCCAATGCCCAATCCCAAACATCCCGTCCCGCAACCACTTCGTAAACGCTTCCATGCACATGACTGACCAGCACAACTTTAAATAAAAGCCAGCAACTGCAGCTCGAACTAAGCACAGTGCCAGTTGGTAAGTCTTGTGGTACTTGTGCTCAAGTCCACTTTGAATGCCATCGTAACGCCCACCCAAAGTTTTGGGCGGGCATTTTTGAGTGCGCTTAGTCAAGCGTGGGCCTTTAGTTTAAAATCAAGTATTTGTTAAGTGCTGCGATTCGATTTTATGACTCGCCATGAACTTTATAGACTGCTCCCTCACTCGCTCGCTAGGTTATGGTCCCAGTTGAGCTTGGGGTCTGGGCTTAATCCAACAGCACAGCTCAACTCAGCTCGGTAACCAACTCTCATTGCAATTGACGCTATAAACTTGCGCTCCTACGTATCCGTTGTCGTATCCGTTACATTTCAGCTGCCCGCAGGAACTGGAAGTTGCATAATACATATTTTTATATTTGATTTTTTCTGTTGCTGCTGTTAATTTTATTTATTAATGTGCGATTTATTTGAATTATATTATTTAAATAAAATAAAAAAAAATTGTAAACATAAAAAGCAACCAGAAAATTGCATTAATCATGTGTGTAACAAGCGCCACAAACGGAACAGGATGCGCTCCTGTCAAGTGTTTAAATAGTTTTTGTTTTTTAATTTATTTACACATAATTTAAAGGTACTTTTCCTGATAAAAAACTGTAGGTTAAAGAGAAAAAGCTTAATCAAAAAGCTGAATTTATTTCAAAACTTTATTATATATATTCTGTAAAGTCAAATCTTTTTATTTAGAAAGTTTAATTATTGTCAACTCAGGTTCAGGACCGAAAAATAAACTGCATAATGAATTATCCTTTAATAGTTGTCACTAGCCGTAGCAACAACTCTTCATTTATTTGAGAAGAAAACTTTGCACATGAGCTCATCAAACATTTAACAGACTTGAAGCCATGTTTTAGCCGCAAACTTGACGCGTTATCAATCAAAGCGCGTTGACAAAATCAACACAGGCAACTAAATTAGGCAAGTCGGCCAAGTTGGTTGGGAATGGTCCAAAACAATAAACTGAAACGACGGCCGCAGACAAGTGAAACTGTCAACAACTTATCAGTCGTACAAATGAGCTGCTGTTTAGCAAGTGAAGAGTGGAAGTCGGTGGAGGGAGCACTAGCATTCACTTACATTTCCGTTTCCGCTGCGGCGACCATTGCGCTGCTGGTAGCCATTGCTGCTGCTGCTGCTGGCCGCTGGCTGCTGCCTAATCGGCAGTCGTTAGTCGCTGCGGGGGCGTTAAGCGGGGTCAACATTCATATTACTGGGCTATTGTCATGATGTGTAGTTATTATTCCTGTTCTTCTTCTAGTTGATTTTGTTGTTTCAAATGCGTTATTGTTGCTCAGGCAACAAACAGGCGCATTAATAACAAACGGCATTGAAAGGCCATGTCATCAAATGAGCCAGCAACAACTGACCCAGCTAGTGGCCGCCACTGACTGAGCGTCTGTCTAACCGACTGTCTGACTGTCTGTCTAAAAGTCAGTCGGATTGCCTGAGAGTCGCACTGATGCTGATTATGGTTGTTTATTTTTGCACGGGCACAATGACAATGCCGTTCGAGCATCATTAAATGGCCGAAAGTCACGCATTCGATGTTGACGGGCGAAGGATGACAGTTAGTGATGCGAGCGTGTCAGACACGAACACGAAATATAAAACTACAGAAATGTATCGCCAACTAATTATTTGTACAGCATTATCCTGAGTAGTGGAAAGTCGTGGCAGAAAGATATAACTCGCCTTTTATGAAGATATCGTTTTGCGCAGTTTTAAGTCGTGTTACGTCGTGCTATAGTTTTGTTTATTGATTTATTGTTTATTGATATGATTGTTTGTTAAGGCCTCTAGTTGGGGTTGTGTTATGGGTTGTTAAATCGTGTCATGTCGATTTAGGTACTGCCGAGTCGTGTCAAGTCTTGTAAGGACGACTTGGCTCGATTAAGGTGGAGTAATATGTATTTGTCAATGCACGATTTATATTTTATCTTTTTGAGTTAGGCGAATTGGCTTCTGCTAGGTCGGGCTAGTTCCTATTAATTGCAAAATAAAGTCTTCTAATGCTAAGTATCTACCCTTATTAATGTAAATTTGGTTTGGGATTGTCCACGTAGAGACGTGATAAGTTGGTTCGTGTCGCACAGTCATGTACGAGCGCCTTGTACTAAGCTGTGTAGTGTCGTTTCCTATTCACGAACACCTCGTTTTAAGTCGTGCGTGTTTTTCGCACGCCAGCACATGCAACGCGTTCAATTCTAATGACAATTGACGAAGCGAACTGCACAAGTCATTGGCTCTAGCGGCGATTTTAATGACGACTGTTTCAATGACTACCGGTACCGGGATGATTACAACTGCCCCACTGCGCTTGGCAGTCCACCGCCCATCCCCTCCCTGGCCTCATCAAATGCTAAGTGTAACAGTAGCTGTCGATGTTTAGCTGTCATTACGTGTCAGTAAACCGTGATCAGAAGGGGATTCTGTCAGGGGCGCCTCCTGCAACTGGAGCGGCTGTTGATGACAACTCGTGTTGTTATCATTGGGTTTTGTGTTTGGCCCCGGCATTCAGCTTACAGCTGTGTAGCACTCAGTATCAACAAAGGTCCAGACTTTGACTAACAGCAGCAGCAGCAGCAGTCCAGAGGCCCAAAATGCTAGCAAATCCACACATCCGCTTCCGCCAGGTCCATTCAAACACACAACGGGGCCAAAGTGAGTGTGTAGTGCGTGTCCCGTGTTTGGTATACAATTAGGCTGCGATGTTGACCAATTGCTGCACTTAAATGGGTAATTTCAGGCTAGCCAGGGCTGAACTCTAGCTTACAAATCGATTCCGTTGTGTTTAGAAAAGCATTAATAATATATACCCGTCTATAATTGCAAGATTATTTTATGTTGTTGAATGGTCGAGTATCAAATTATTTTTTTTTATAAAAATATCCTGCCCTAAGAATATTATTTAGCAATAGCTAAAACAGATTCCATAACGCTTTCACCTTTACGCTTTTATAAATAAAAAAAATAATGATATTGGTGTTTGGTAAACAATGCTCTCAAATAGTAAACAAATTTAAAAAATTGGGTGTACTATAAAAATGCACTAAAATAAGTAGGAGCTAAGATTATGTCATTACTTCCGATGATTATCAAAAGGATTCTTAGCAAATCCCCATTCATTTTTTAGGTATTAACAGTTTCTTTAAAAGTCCTGCAGAAAACGCTTTGAAACCTGTTCGAAAACAGCAACAAAAATTTAGTTAACTCCCATGTTTTACATAGCACTGGAAGCAATTTCGGCGCGGTGCATTGGCGTTGTTTGAGCCGCTGTTTCGAAGTTTCTTTTTTTTTGTGCTTTGGTTTTGGTAGGTGAATTGTTACGCTCCTCGTTGGGCTGGCTGTTGAGGCTGCCTGTTTCCATTGACAGTCAACTATGGAAATGATAAAACCTAAACAAGAGGCTGCTCTGACAGCCGTAACAACAACAACAACAACAACAACAACAATGGCAGCCAAAAAGACAATTGGTTACCGCCAGCTGCAACAACAACAGCAACAACCGGCCACAGCAGCAGCAACAACAACAACAATGGCTAACAACCAACAACGTTGGTGAGCTTCCGCTTTACTAACTTTTCGCATTGCGCTTTCAGTTGCTGGCATTATTCTAGTTGTTGTTGTTGTTGCCAAATGTTGTTGCTTTTGTTGTTGTAATCCTGTTAAAACGCCAGCCTGGCCGCATTGTTGCTGCTGCTGTTGTTGCTGTTGTTGCTGCGCTTTGTTTGTTGTTTCATTTCAATTCGCCGAAACAAAGACTTAAAGTGCCCATTCACCTGATTTTGCTGGGGTTTTTGGTGTGCGCCACGCCTCCAATGTGAGCAACACTTTTTCGCATTTGCAGAGCGTGCGCCCACGTGCTTCGGCTTACATGTTTATTTTAAACAACAACAACAACAGCAGCGACAACAACAATCGCTTGGCTTTCGAGTGTGCTGGGTGGATTGTAAAGGGGCGGAGGTGCAGAAAGGTGGCAATTGTTCAGCTTAAATAGGCCTCATTTGAGGGCAGCTTTTGGCAATGTGAGCATATGTGTATGTGTGTGTTTGTGGTGTAAAAGAATGTGTGTGGGTGGATGGGCATATGACACACTTTTCTAGCTGCAAAGTACCTAGCACACCGCAGTAGTCATTGAGTGGTGATTGAAGTGTGTTTTATGGTCTGGTATTCAATTTATATGTGGTAAATAAATCATATTTAAGAATAAGTTTATTATATTAAAGTCTGTGCTAACTTAAATATATGCATACCCTATAGCTGGAAGTGGCATAAACGATATTTACCTTCTAACTTTAGAGGGGTATCAGAAAGGTTGGTTAATAAGCTTAGAACTAAAGAAAGTAGATAATTTAATATTTAACAGTACTAAATCCATTAAAGCAAAAGCACTGTCTTATTTAATTTTGTATGCTCTAAAGGATGAAATTCTGAAAATTTGACTTACTTAATGCTTTTTGGTCAACATTGAGCTTTAATTCTAACCCTTTGTATACTCTATTGTGATATTTAAACAGCTGACAGTAGAACATGTTTCAAGTGGTAATAACTATTTTTAAGCAACTATGCCTATTCTGGATTTTGATTCTGATGCGCACCCTCTAAAGCCTGACAAAATTTCTGATCTCAACACAGGGTATGTTCACGTCCAGCACTTTTGTCATTAGTATTAAGGCTAAAGTAAAGCATTTCACAGATTCGCCAGTATATTCCACTACCTACGTCTCGAAGAAATTTTCAAGAATTTTATGTGCAAGGCTATAAATTTGAAGCGCAACCACACACACACACACACACACACACAAGCAAACTCACGCACACACAAGCACACACTAGCCGACGGTATTTATGGCGATTTGCAGCAACAGTTTCAATATGGCGCACCGATCAAGCGATAGCCCCGGTTGCTGGCGGCTGCTGCTGTGTCCTGAATACCGCGTTTTCAATATCCTTTAACTCACACACACACACACACACACACAGAAACATACACACCTATATACACATAGAGACTACACTCTCTCAATAAAGCAGCTTTATTTATTGCCAGTTTTTGGTTTGGTTTTTCGCGCAGCGCTTAGTAAACTTTTAAGCTGCTTTGATTGCGTCCTTGAGGCATTTGCTTTGTTTTGCCATTTGCTTGACTTTCCATTCGATTGGGAGTAGTTGTTTCTGGTTTGGGTTTGGTTTTGGCTTACAACAAGGTCAAGTCCTTGACCTTAGTGCTTGTTGTCATTGAACTGCACGTCGACATCAAGAATCAAACAGACAAATTGCCATAAAATACTCACAATAATCATTCTCGTCATTTCATCATTTCGGGTCATTTGGCAGAAACAACTTGCCTGTAACCGAAAACTGCGTTCCTGTCCGGCTAAATATGCCATTCGGCGGGCTTTTAATATAGCAATAGACGCACATTTTGGACCTGTCACGTCTGTGTATTGCGGGGCATTTGTTTGCTTTGGGTCTATTTGGCCGCACGTCTGCCAGTAATCACGTCTCAGCCGACGCTGGACATGTTTATGGCCATTGAACTGTGAACTGTGTGCGGAGCCCAATAGTTGGAGGCCAGCTTTTAAAGCATAAATAACCGCAGCGCTTCTCATTATGCAGCTGGCAATTCCAGCCGCAAAAGAACTCCATCTGGTGCGGTATAGTTATCTATTGCCCATTTTCACGCACGTTTCAAGTATTTACGGCTAACCTGACGGGCACTAAGTAACACAATTCCCCAAAAATACCAAAGGCAATGGCAAAAAATTGCAACAAATTCCTCAAGAACGTTTGAGATACATTTCTTGTTAACATCAAAGAGGCTAAAACGCCAAAAGCCAACATTAGAAAAACATATCTTGGAGTTTAAATTAAAAATCTTTAAGAATCACATGTTAACATTTCGCTCAGATTGTTAAACAATATATTCTGCCAAATCGACAACAAACTCATATTTTCAAATCATTATGAGATGAAGTATTTACATTTTTTAAGTCAAACTCTATATGAAAAATATTAATAATAGTTTTAATTATTTCTTATTTAATTGTTTTAATATAATCAAATGTATTAATAATGGGGTAGCATATACAAAAACTTATTAAAAATATCTGAGCTGCTTCGAGAAGATGTATAAGGCAGAAAATCTATTACAAATGGGGCAACAAATAAAATCACGTTTAACTTGTGGTTCACGTATGTTTTATATATGTCCCTACTAAAATAAAAATCAAAAGTAGAGAAATCAATTGGTTTTTTCGCATATCAAGCTTTGCAAAGTTACTTAAGCGTATTGATCGGAACGGTGGACTAAAATGGCAGAACTTAACCACATTTGAGGTTAGTTAATGCAATCTCTGGGCTCAATCTGTTGTCTAGAGTGATTGGAATGGCCGATTTTCGCGCAATGCAACGCGATTGCAATTGAAAAGGTAAACAAATCAGATAGCTGGCCAAAAGCTTGACATTAACAAAGCGGCGAGAAACTATGCAAATGGCAGCTGCTGTGGCTCGGATGGCGATATGCTGCTGAGGAACCCAGCGAACGAACCCCCAAAAAGCCAAACCATTTCGAATTTGTACACCCTGCCTGCCCATTCCTGATGGCTGATGTATGGCAATAGACAGACACAGTGAGTGGCAACGGAAGCGCCTAAAATGCGACAATAAGCACGGTGCCAAGGGGGAGGAGTGTTTGAAGGAGCGGGAGCTGCCACAAATAGATTCCGAATGAGGACGCGGATGCGACAGACTCCGACAATTGCGAATTGTCCGGCTATAGTTTTTTTTTTTTTTTTCGGGTCAGAGCGATGGGCAAGGGGGGCAACGGGGGTAGGGTGCAGGTTGCTGTCGACAGTCTTGACATTTAGGTTTGTTATGGCAGTGCGTTTAACTGTAGTTGTGTCTATATCTGTATCTGTGTTTGTATCTGTATTTGTATCTGCGTATTTGTATCTGTCCATCTGCAGCCTGTGTATTGGCTAGCAACTGTGGATTTGTCAGCAGCAATTACCGTTGATCTCGAGTGTTTTTTATCGCCAAGTTTTGGTTTTCTTATCGTTGTTATTGTTGTTATCGAAGTCGTTGTTGTTGTTGTTCTTGCTGTTGTTGTGGCTGTTGGCACGTATTCCCACGTTCAACTCATCGCATTCAATTTGCTTGATTTTATTTCCGTTTTTCGTCGCTTTGCCGTATTTTCTTTCCTTCTAGTGATTGTTGTTGTTCTTGCCCAGCGGCACCTGCAGCCTGTTTCTACAATTTTCTATTTTCTCGTTGTGGCGCTTGTACATGATTTTGATTTCTCGCGATGGCGTCCTGTTTGCAACTGCAACTTGAGTGTGCAATTTGATTTGATTTTCGGCGGTCGGATGGCAGCAGTGCTTTGGCAAGTCCTTGCGGCATGTCCTCTTGATGGGCAGTTGCGGTCTCGTTTGCCATTAAAATCGACTCTACAAAAAATGCTCTCACATTCAACACAAAATTGCCATTTTGTTTAATATTCGCCAGTGTATTTTGGGTATTGCTTTTCCTCCCCTCGCACTTTTAGTTGTTTGTGGGGGAACGGGCACGGTGAGCGGCAACTATCTGTGCCAGGATATGTCGCTTGCTGTTTGTTCAGCGACAGGATATGAAGTGCTGGCCAATTGGTACTGGGTTACACATAAGCACTGCCCGTAAGTATGCCACGTGTCCAATATTGAAGCTCTTCGCCAGTTTGGCTTCGATGTCCCACTGTCCTAGTCAATATTTATGCTAGTTCCCGATACTATTTATTGCAATTGCCAGCAAGAAGTTTGCTTGTGCAATTTGCCCTTACGAAATATAAGAAAATATATTTATTTTATTTTAAATACGCTGCATTTTCATATGAGAACCTAAATTTGTTTCCTCTTGATATTCCGTTTAAATAAGAAATGTTACGCTAATGTTAAAGGGAATATTCAAAAGCAATAACTGTGCCAATAATATTTTTTGCATATTCGTGCAGATCCATGCAGATTAATAGTTATTCAGATGTGTTTAATACACTCAGCTGGTGCCGCATATATTGACCCAATGGGGGGCAGGAGTAAAGCAGGCAGCGTTATCCTTTTATATAGTTGGCATGCGTATGGCAGCCGCCAAGGACATTGATTGTCGGCCGCTTTACGCCTGATTTGGCAAGGATACACGGCATGACCTACGCTGGAGACGCATACGTTGGCTCGGCGAGAATAAATAGACAAGATGACAACAATGTCTGGGGACAGTTTTGGGTTGTTTGTGGCCGTTGTTGTCGGCTCTGCTTTTATACTCTGCCGTTCTCCTGGTTGAATCGCTGCCGACTGTTTCATTTGTTATTCATTGTGGCGACTTGGACTTGGCGCACTGGCAGCACAAATATGGCAGTGGGATTCCATTGTCAGCAGCCTCAAATCCTCAACTATTTCATTTCATTTAATTTGATTTATCTGCTGGCCGCTCGCTTGACTCTTGTGTTTTTTACGCAGTTTTATTTGCTTGGCGGAATGTTTTGGGGCCGAACACGCCCCTCGGTTAACGCCTCCATTCTGGTCGTAGGTCTCATCGCTGCTCATTTATAATGAAAACACAAATCCAAATCCACGCAACGTTGCAGCAAGGGTCCTGGCATATCCTTGAAGTGTGCTAGCGCCACGTCCTTGAGCCATAAAATCTTCACAGTTTGCGCTTGGCTCATGTCGTAGGCCGTGCTGGTCGTATTTGGCATTGGCTACCCCAGCGAGAACTCTGTTGCAGGCATTTCTCTTGCTCTCTGTGTTTTGGCAGGCAAAAAAATGTGAAGCCAAAAGATTAAAACCATAAATTCTGTTGCGCTTAGCAGCAAGCCGGGTAAGGCGGTCCAGGGTCTGGACGCATCTCTTACTAAACTCAAATAGGAAAATGTAGAGAGCTTGAAATTGGGTGCCAAAATTAAATCATGAAATAATGGTATACTTAACAGCACAAAGCATTCGCCATGAGCTCAGTCCATAAGCAATAATTTAGATTTAGAAATTAAAGAAAACTGTTCTGGCTGAAACTAATGATCAAAATTATAGATCATACATTAAAATCTTTAGAGATATCAGTTTTACCCAGCTTAGAATATAGTACATATGCATCCATAATACATATTTATAATACATGTTTATAATACATTTATAATACATATATATAATATATACATATATATTATTGAGTTTAAAATTTTTATAAAGGTTGTTTTAAAGATGTTTTTATACCCTGAACCCATTGTATATTGCATTTGTGCAAAATGCAAATGTATGTAACAGGCAGAAGGAAGCATCTCCGACCCCATAAAGTATATATATTCTTGATCAGCATCAATAGCCGAGTCGATCTAGCCATGTCCGCCTGTCTGTCCGTCCGTCCGTCCGTCTGTCTGTCCGTCCGTCATTCCGTATATATAAACGCAAGGATCTCAGAACCTATAAGAGCTAGAGACTTGAAATTTTAGATGTAGGTGCTCCTAGTGCCTGCGCAGATCGAGTTTGTTTCCGATAATCGATAACTTACTCCGTTTCAAAGTAATCGATAAAAATGTATATCGAAATCCTGTTTTTTAAGCAATTTTGGTAAACAATAAGAGCTAGAGTTACCAAACTTGACATGTAGCTTCTAGAAAAGTATATATATATCGAATATCTTTCATTTTATACCTATCGCCACCTCCCCGCTACTCTTTATCTATTAGCGCGAGCTGCATTTGGTGTTGGAATAAGGGAGTTCAGGGTATCCCCTAGTCGGGAGCTCCAGACTAGAACCTCTTACTTGTTATTATTTTGAGACTGACATATTTTTTGAATTTCTTAGTTTTTGTTTAATTAACTTATTTTAAATATTTTTTATATTTATTTAATTTTTATCTATTGCATCTCAACTGTTTGTTTCCGATTTTTGTGTAACCAACTAACCGAAAAAACTAATTGCCTATAAAAACTCAAGAAATACGAAAATGTTCAGTGGTGTTTTGGCGGCACTTTATCAGAGTGAGCTTTATTTTTAAGGCCAAGTCACTGTCGAACACACAAAGGCAGATTTTTGGCTGCTTAATAAAATTACGCATACGCCTTGTCCACACCACACACACACACACACGCAAACAGACAAAATTCACACACTTACTGGCACGTACATATTGAGCGCCTTACTCTCTGCAATCTTTTGAAAGGTTTTTCGGTTAAAATATTTTGCATATTTTAACGTAGAATGTTGAGCTCCAAAATTGTGTGTGGGTAGGCGGGGCCACATGCGTGGGCATTAGCCCGCGAGTTTACGTGCGTGTGTTTGTGTGTGATATATAGTTGATAATTTCATTATGGTTAACAGTAGTTTATTGATTTTAATAGTCGAAGGCAGAATAGTTTGCATATATTTATATGAAGCGCTGCTTGAGGCTACTTAAGATTCACGAAATATTTATAAGCTCTTTGGGCAGATGGCTTCAGGCAGCAACTATAAATAAAGCAAACATTTAAAACCAATAAATATCTTAAATACAACGTATTATGGGAAACTTAGTAAGCCTGTTAAAAAGTTTCAGTTATAATTGAGAGACTTAAAGTTAAGTTTCATTAACTCCACATTGTTGCACTTTAATTGCTGTTCTAGTTATTATTTCATAAAAAAAAAAATTGGAAATTGACACTTTGCTTAAACCATGTCGAAGAACAGCATAACCTTCGAAAAGCCAGAGGAAACTGCAAGGATTCGTACTTCGCGTTTTGTACGGCACTCAGTACCTACTACCGATGCTAGATATGGTCGGTTCGGTCGCTCATCAGACCATTCCAAATTTGAAGTACCCACGGTTGACGTCCGGGTTCGTTATGGCAAATTGTATATTCGCCACCCCAAAGATACAATATATATCAAGCCTTACGATGTGTTGGATGACAAGCCATATGAACCGAAAATACCAATAATAATATCCAGAGAGCCAAGTTATACCAATTTCAAAGTGCCTTTGTAAGTAGTGCATTGGGCCTGTCTTGTAGCATGCTATTAATATAGTAAAATGTATATCTATACCACAGTCAGATGGCTTGTAAGGAGCGCTATAACAATGCCATCAAAAAATACGAAGACCAGTTCGGTCATGAGATCAGAAATCAAATCGATAATCAGCCAACGGCGCGTGAGGCCACCTATTTAGTACGGTATTATCATACCACTTCCCTATTATTATCAATTAATTTTTAAATATTTAATTTTCGTTTAAGTATTGTGTCTTATACCACTTTATGGCCTCCATAT
Organism: Drosophila ezoana; assembly: GCA_035045725.1. Classification (NCBI taxonomy): domain Eukaryota; kingdom Metazoa; phylum Arthropoda; class Insecta; order Diptera; family Drosophilidae; genus Drosophila; species Drosophila ezoana. The sequence goes on from JAWNOU010000051.1 coordinate 3,897,758, forward strand.
CACAATGAAAATGAGCTGAATCATACGAGCCGTAATTTCTATCGCTTGTCGCCAAAGGAGAGCGCACGCTTTCATTACATCATGTCAACCGATTTCTCATAGAACTCATAGAACTGAAAATTGACTGAGTGATTCGTCTGATGGCGACTGGATAAAAAGACAACAAAATTAGATCGATGTAAATAGGTGCCGTGTTATCTGATAAACAGAATAAAACATTCAGTTTAAGCATTGGTTATAGTTTATTTATGATCGCTCGCTGGGCTGGTTTTCAGCTGGCATTAAACAAAATATTTAACAATTGACGCTAAAAAGGAATCTTGGGATGACAATGACTAAAGATTTAAATATATACAGAATTTATTGTTTAGGAATTGTTTCTAGGCACATTTGTTTAGCCTGCGCCGCAGGGCGAAGAAGAGAATCGCATATTGCCATTGATATGCGGCAGAATGTGGTAAGGTTATTGTACACTCAGCGAAATATTGCATATTTTTACAATTATAATTCCTATAATGGCTACGCTTGTGGTTAGCGGCGAGTGCATTTGCAAAAATGCCAAAGTGGACACAAACAGCAGCATAAATTCTACCAAGGCGAGTACAAGTGTTCGCTGCATATTCGATCTGCATAAACAGTTTCCGTTTCCGGGCAAACACATTTACATAGCAAGCCACTTGAGAACGCAGGGGACGTGGGTTGGGATGGGGTGTTGGGGTGTCGGTTTTGGCGCATCATCAACGCGACCGCAGCGTTGGCCGCCGTGCCAGTCTTTTACATTAAATATTAACCCAAAATGCTGATAACCGCCACACATTACAAAACATGTTGGATAGCCACCCACAACGGAAGTTGCCACACACAAAAGTAAAAATAATTTCCATCTTGTAGTTTTTTTTTTTCACCAAAAATGCTTCCAAAAAATACCACTCAGAAAACTTAAAAAAAAAAAAAAATAAACCAAATAAATATAAAGTGAGGCAGTGGGAACGCAAATTTTTCACTTCACTGAATTATTCATGAATGCAATTTTTGCCAACAAATAAAATATAAGCAGCCAGCGCCCCCCCTGAGTAATGGGCGTGGCAGCTGTAACTGCAGCTGTGCGCGACTTTTGTGTCGCCTCAAATGTCGCTGCAGTATTTAGCGTAAATTAAAAAGAAAAGTAAAGAAAATGGAAAATATTCAAGAAAATTGCTCATGAACTTTGTATGTGCTATGGAGTTGTGTGTCATATTTTCTGGAATGGGAAATTGCAGCTCGTCGCGGGGCGTATACTTGATATGGAGCATTCAGCATTACCGACAAAATATGCGCGTGTTTAATTTTGTGGAAATAATTTTTGGGCTGTGACAGCGAGTTGAATTATTTATTTATATATTTGGCAAATACGCTTTTATTCTATATCACAAGCAGAGTTTGACAAACATTTTCAACTGTCATTATTTGATTTGGCCCGTTGGCTAATTAGATTACCTATTCATGTAGCTTTATTTAGGGGTTTAAATTTAAAGATTTTTTGTTTGTAATGGACATAATTTTCTGCAGATTTATATTTTGCTCGTATCGATTCATTATTTGCGAAACAGAGTATTCTACTTACCAGGTTATTACAAAGTTTTATTCGAATGGCTTTGTGGAACCAGTCTCCGAGTGTACTGGGAACTCGTCGCTGTAATTAATAGTTCATAAATGCCGCAAAGTGTCAGACTAAAGACCTTTTTTTTTTGGTGAAGTGTTAAGTATGTCGACAATGCAAAGTGAAATGGCTGCAATTCAGAAGTGCGTAAAGTCTCAACTCTGTCGGTAACTGAGAAGGGCCATTAAAATAATCGCTGCAATAACCGCATTTTGCACAAATTTCAACTGCGTTTCTCTTCTGCTATTTTTGTTCTAGTTTTTACTGTTTTTTGTCGCTTTTGTCTTTTACCTTTTCGAAGTCAACAACGAGAGAAGAGAACATTTGCATGCATAAGTTATGGATGCGCCAGGTTGGGGATTGGGAATTTGAGACGGGATGAGGGTAGACAGCCTGCTGCCTGTGAGCTTGAAGAGCTGTGCAGCATATTGACACAGTAAACTGCTTAGATTGTCAGAGTTCGAGGAGGCGGCAGTTGAAGAAGATGCATTGAAGTTTCAGCAAGTGCGCGACTCAAAGGTGAAGCCACAATATGCCACGAATACTAAACGTTGCATACTTTCTGGCGTTGCACATCCGCACGTGCCACACTCTCGGCCTGAACGTCAGGCATTTAGGCTAAGCATCTGAGTGTGTCTGTGTATCTGTGAGCCAAGTTAGCAGTCGCTGTTGCTGCTATAGTTGCCATTCTTGTGTTCCATTTACTAACTTAAACTTTTACACACACACGTTCACACACTTGCAGTCATAGCACATGAATGATAGTTAAGAAATGCCCCTTGGTTCAGCACATATTTTGGGCTATTTTGCTCAACAGCTAGCAGCCAGCTTGGTTTCAGGTCTTTTTTAAGGCAACACGCAAATTTCACAAGAGCATCAAAGTTTGCTCTTTCTCTCTCCATCTCACTTACTCTCTCTCACTCACTCTCTCCTTACAGCTGTGCAAACGATTTGCTAAAGCGCCATTTTGCCCGCTTTTTCGAAATGGTTCGGCTTGAATTTTTCGACTCTCAAAAACAGACATGCGCAGCTGAGACTAACATAAGAAAGAGAGTTAAAGAGAGAGAGAGAGAGAGATTTACAAGTATAGGAGAAAATCCATGGCACTTGGGGATATAAAAATATAAATAATGGGAACCCGTTGATTACACCTGTTTCTACTTAAAGTGAAGCTAAAAGCTTCAGCGGACTCTTCAAATCTGTTTTACTGTAGACACAAAAGGATGCTGACGACCCTCATAGCTTGGACAATTTACTTCGTCGTTTTTAACTTAAGTTAATATCTCAGCCAAGAACATGTTTCTATTTGTAAAATAAAAATAATTTCTTAAAAATGAAAGTAACTGTTTGAGTAACTTGTTTAATATACCAAACTTATGGTGGAAAGCATTCGAGTTCAGCTTTCTTCAAGTAACTTCTCCACATTTCGAAAACTGTTTATTGCACCCCAGCCGCGAATATATATCCCACTATTTCGCAAGACTATAAAAATACAGGGAATAATGGAAAATATTGCTCTCAATTACCCCTCAGCACGAGAGCTGTAACGAGGGTCCGTGTCTCAGCAAACGAGACTCGAGTTGAGGCATCCGCTGCAGCAGCCACAAACAACAGGGCACAGAGCAGAGTCCACATCGAGTTGAACCCTCTTGGTGTAGGTCATAAACAGATGCAGGTGAGCAGCAACAACCGGGCGCGGGGCTGGCTGTGAAGACGGGGCACGCTGGGGAGTGGGCCATTGTACTATATGGGGCTGTCCATTTTAACGAGTGCACCTGACCAAATGCAGCTGATGTGTTCATCTTATTTTATTGCACCTGTATGTCGCACATAGAGTGAAGATATATACACCGAGACGCACCAATACATAAATATATTTATATACACCGTTTTCTTTATATATATATATTTTTGTCACACATACTTAAAAGGTCTTTTGGCTGCTACTTTGGCGACTTGATTTCTCTTCTTGGCTACAATTTCTTGAGCGGATCGTCTTGGGGCTGCAGTCAACAGTATTTACTTGCGGGCATTTATTTTGTGGCCATTACGAATGGAGCAAAGCTGCGGGGAGGGGTGGTGGGCGACGGCCGGTAAGCTCTATAAACAGCTCGTGCGGCTTTCGGAGTCACGCATCAAGTGTGCATCTCGAGTGGAGGCTACTGCTGCTGGCGGCTGTTGCGTTTATTGATGTGTTTGCTGTTGCCAGGACCTTAGGATCCTGGGGGTCCTGGTGTTCTTGCAGACGGAGAGTTGCAGTTTCTGAGTGACTTTAAGCTGCAGCAGTTGCAATGTGTGGCGTGTGTTAAATGTGGCAACACTCTGACAGTTCCCTTTGCACTGACTTTATACCCTCTTACCCTACCCGCTTGCATATCACGTTCTATTTTGTTTTTGCATTTTTTTTTTGCTAAACTCAATTATGTTGGATTGACATTTGGTAAAGGTTTTCGCATCAATCAAGTTAACTTACTTTTTTTTAACCAAGCTGCAAAACGGGCGTATACGTAATAGCTAACAGCGGCAATATATAAACACATTGCAGCTCGCAATTTATTGCTCTTTGGCGGTGTTGGTAGCTGTACGTGTTTGTGGGTACTCGTGTTTTTGTGGCCTGAGGAAATCATTTTGTTACTTCATTTTGCTATATTTATGTACCTTTCGCTCTTCATATAATTTCAATTGCTGCCAGAAGCCAATTTACACGAGAAATTGAACCCGATGCAGTGCACTATATTTAGCTTGGATTAAATAAATTGAAGACTCCTTTAGTTGAGCGTTTCGATTACCGAGAACTAGTGTAGCTATTATCGATTTGTCGCTCTACGTTCACCTCAGTGCAGTTTCAGCTGCTTACATGTTTATTCTACCTATTTATCTAAAATGATAGCCACCTTTTTTTCATGATCAATCGATTTAATTTTCAATTAATATTAGTTCTCCGCATTGTTTTGCTTCTGCTCTGAGTTCTCCTAGGTTAATAAGACTCCATATTTAAACATTAAATACCTTTCAGGCAAAGTTACTATGTCATCAATGGTCACTTTATTCCTTCTTCTAAATGAATTCTAAATGATTATTTATGATATTATTTTATTTGATTTAATTGTTGGATGCAATCTGCTTTCAATATTCACATATCTCTCAATATACTTTCAAGCTCAAGCAAAACTTTTTGTAGTCAGCATTTAAGCCAAAATTTCCTCCATTTTCAGTTAATTATCGATTGCATTAAATTAGAACTCCGCTAACCCATTAGCCGTTATATTTCTAATAAATATTTACTTAAAAATTCCATCCGGCCCAATGAAAAATTAGTTCCGTTGCAAATTCGTGGAACTCTTTTCACTCCACAGCCGGCAATCCTTTTTGGGCGCCCTGCCCACAAGTCGAAATGTTATTGCCTAAACAAACACAAAAAAATATGCGAAAACCCGAATGAGAACGAGAACGAGAAGCAAATGCAATCACCTGTAACACAAAACTGAATATACAAACAAAACAAAAGGAGCAACATAAATTTGCGGGGCCAGACTTTGATGTTGCCAATTGGCTGAGGAACTGAGACCCACGGATGTCCTGTCAAGGATTGGGCGATTGCGGCTATACTAATTCATCCCCTTTCTGTCTGTCTGTATGTCTGACGGGGCGCAAGCGTTTATTTTAATGCCCTGGTTATGGGCAAACCAAAAATGAAAAATAAAAATTTAAAAACAAAAATTAAGCAACTGAAATGGTTTCAATGTCGGGTTCCCTTTTCTTTTTTGGTTTTTTTGTTAGCCCACTTTTCAGATCCTTTGCTTTGGTGTTATTGGCAAATTTGGTTTTTGTGTGGCTTGTTTATGCGCATCGGCCGCCTGCTTTGGCGTTTTTCTATTTCACTAAACTTGGCAAAAAAGCCAAGTTTATTGTGAGCTGCGAGTGATAATATAAGAAAGAAAAGAAATCAAGGAAAGGCGACTGCACAAAGCCAAAAAGTGGCTGAAAAAGGGTATGTATGGTGTGCTGGGCGTGGGCGTGGGCGTGGGCGGTGCTAAATTTTTTTCCTTCAATACGACCGCATAATACACACCCCACACACACACACACACACACACACACAAACGCACACACACTCACACAATAAAAGGCAAATTTGTTTGTAAGCGAAGACGCGATTCAAATTTTTGTCATAGCTTTTGCTATTTGTATGCCCTAGAGAAGAGTATCATAATCTTTTCATAGAACATGTAACATCCAGCTCAACGATAAGAATTAGTTGAACTATCAAAAGTTCTTCTGTTAAAGGAAATTAATGCTATGTTAAACATATTAAGTTATATAAAACATCCATCTGAATGTCTGGCATAATAAGTTTATATTAACTAGAGTAGTTTTTCAGCAAGTGCATTTAGCAATCGCTTTGCAGAATCTATTTCCTTGTGCTTTCTGATTTTCTTTATTTTTTTGGTTTTTCTAAAGTTTATTTTTGGATTCTCTTTTTTGCAAGAGAACCTTAGTGGATTTCTTTTGAGCATGCATTAAAATGAAAGGAAGTAAATTTTACACAGAATATGCAAATAATGCTGACAACAATGACTGTGGGCGCCGTGTGGGCGTGGCTGGCGTGTATGCCTTGCCATTAGCATGGATTGCACTGATACAAATAAGCATAAAATACGGCCCATTGTACAGGCTAAAGTTGCTTCTCCCTTTCTCCCCACCAACCGAAATCAGATATGTGTCTAGAATGTAATGCGAGTAAATAATGCAGGCAGCATAAATGGCAACAATTATGTTATTGAATTTGAAGAATGAAATGGAATGGAACACAGTTCTCTGCGTGTTTTCTCTCTATGTGCAATTGTCTGCGACTTGGCACCATTTCCTTTGTTTGGGTTTATGGTGTGGCAAACATTAAATGCACTGCCAACTGATTGAAGCAAACATTCAGGGAGCCGACTTTAAGTAAAAATATGTGTCCCTAAGGAGATGCTTTTTAAATAGTTGAATAAGTAGATCGTTTTTGGGAGTTTCGATAAATATTTAGACAACATTTGCTGTTGACAAGCTTGAGCTTGAGTTTGGATACTTCATGCGGAAGCCTATGCTACGGAAGCTATCTCTAATAGAACCAGCAAAAACCTCGTGAAGAACAAGAACAAATAAAACACCACAAAAAATATGCTATTTTAAGTACTCTACATTAGCAATCAATTAGCTCTTGTTATCATACAATTTTCTTCTTAAACTCACACGATATGCAAATTTTCCTAACTCAAATCACCAAATATTTTGGTTCTTTCTTCAGTAAATCGTGTTATATGCAAATGCGATCTAATTGATGAGCAGGAAAAATATGTATGCACTTATGGAAATGTATTTGCGCTTAATCGCATTTCAATTACTTCAACCACTTCATTTATTCATTGTATTACAAGTGTCCAAACTGACAGCTCGGGGCCAAAGCGTGCGCCCGAATCCCAGTCAGCCACTACTGCCATAAAAAGGCACTCGCCAGGAACGCCCGCTGTCAGGTGGTAGCCCCCCTTTGCCACAATCTGCCCTGCCCGTCGAACCAGCCTGGTGTTTTTATTGTGCGCTGTTCGCCTCGACACCATTAATCCGCCTGAAATGAAAGGTGAGCGATTTTTTCGCAAATCCAATTTGTTGTAAAAAAAAAAAAACGTCGAAAATAGGAAAAGTAAGAGAGAAAAGAGCACAAATTGGAGACGGAGCCGGAGACGGCAGGAGAGCGGAAGTGGGAGCAAAAATCTGCACCAAAAATAAAGCACATTTTGCAGGGCAACGGAAGCTATGTGGAGTGTGGCGGGGGCTGGCAAACGTGTGACGCGGCTTTAATGCTCGCACATTTAAGCAGCTTTCAACTATGGCCAGCAATCGACCCAGCCCACCTGGGTGGGGCTGTGGGCCACTTGTCAAAAGTGTCGGCGTTAAGTGCAGCTTCATTTCTTCGATTTGGCCAGAAACGTGGCCCCATTATCGAGGCGCGCTTATCGTCAGTTAACGTCAAATGATAATGTCAGCAGCAGCACCCAACGCCTAACACCCCGCGCCCTCTTTTCCCTTTTGTCATTTTTGGGTTAATGCGCTCCATTGATTTGGCACTGGGCTGGCAACGCGCGTTTGCCAATTATGCACCTGCCATATTGGAAAATCAATAAGCGACCACTCGTTAGCGCAGCCCCATTCCTTTGATAAGCTACTCCAAACACCAGCTACACCACACTCCACATGGGAGCCGCCCAACTCGACTGGACACTTGCCGTACTCTTAAAAGAAAGTTGCAAAATTGTCTCGAGTGCTTTGAAAACTTTACTCGCAAGTTGCTGACATTGCTGCCGCGGGGCAAAGTGCGTCATTTCCGCATTTCCTGGTCGGCTGCATCTCAAGGGGCAGCCACCACGGCCACCAGTAGCAGCAGCAGCGGCAGGAGCAATCATTAGAGCCAGGTGCCTGGAGCCACCTTGTTGAGCCAAGTGTGCGGTTTTGCTCGGCGCGCTCAAAAGGCCAAAGTTCTCATCGGAGTCGTCACATTTCGAGTGTTCGCCCGCTTCGAACATTCTTCGATGTACTTAATGGCCATTGAGGGTGCCAGGGATCTGGCCAGCTGGCGGGTGGCAGCAACCGTTAAATGATTATGAAAATGGTTGGCAGGCTGCTCGCAATGACCTTTGCGCGGCTGCCAAAGCCCGGTCTGTGGTCTGCAGCATTGGGCAGCTGCCACAGTTCACGCCCAAATAATTTTTTAAGTACGTTTTTGGCACTCAAGAAATGACTTCAAGCTCGTGTTGTCTAAGGTGGCAATGTAAGGGTAAGCACGCTACGAAATTGAAAATATATAGGGAAAGTCCCAAATTTAATAGTAAAAGGTGTCAGGCGAAGTTGTTAACTGATTTATTCAGAAAATTGCTACTCATAAAAAACTATAATTAAAAAAATTGTCAATTATTGACACTGAATACTAGCACGCCTCTATTAAAAAAACAATTTAAGTATATATTTTTGACAATTTTTTATTATACAATAACTAACTTATTTATTATCAACTGATTGCCTGGCATCCCAATACATTTCGTTTCAAATTTGTAAATTTCTAGTGAATCCTTTCGAAATATTTTTTTACTTGCCAAGCACAATGCGCATTTTAATTAAATTCCTTCACTTATTTGCTTGTTCGGCTTTACCTCATTAAATTTGGAGCGTCATCCGCTGCCGTAAATCCCTTTCAACTCGAATTTGCTTTTCCGATGCAAAAGTCCAATCAATTGTAATTTCTATAAAATCCGCCGTATTGAATGATATGCAATAAATATGCAAAACAAAATTTACACGCACAAGCAACAAAAAAAACAAAAAGAAGGAGAGCAGATAATTTAAAATTCGACAGTGTGTAGGAATGGTCTGACGCAAATAAAATGCAACCGTTCTTGTGCGCGTCACTTTTTGGAATGCCGTCGCAGATCATTTTTATTTCACCATCGTTCTCGTTTTTCTTATGCTCGTGTCAGAGCGAGAGTAAGAGCATCGAATGTTTCGCTCTCTGAGCGAAGCCTTCGATGTGATTACAGTTATATTTACAGTGGGACACTTAATGCTATATCACAGTAGAATCTTACATGCTAATTATTACTACAATTCGGCCGTTCTGACGTTGAGTATCTCCTGATACTCGTTGACATACTTCTAGTTACAATATTACTTTGCCCATATTTATTTAGACAATTTTCTTTTCTTAACTTATTTTCGGTATTGTTTTGCTTGGTTTCATTTTTGGTTTTGTCATTTTCATTACGTACATTATTTACATTATTGTTTTCTAAATTTATTTCTTCAGTATCACTATCTGAACTGTTTTCTTCTTGTGTGTTGTTGCTTACAATATTTTTTCTACCGTTGAGCCAAGGTTTCATATTGTGTACTGCCCAAATTCCTGAATATGGTATTTGTGTTTGTTGAAAATTTTCTACGTCTTCTATAAAGTATCTGTCATTATCTAACACCCTTGATACTACATATGGTCCTTTGAATTTAGGAACCAGTTTGCTTGATACTCCAGGTTGTGAATTGAAGTTTCGGACAACTACATAATCTCCTTTTGAGAATATTTTGGGACTCTGACGTTTTGCATCTATGTAGCTTTTATTGTAGTCTTGTGTCTTTTGTTGGTTGACTTCTGCTTTCTTTCTTATTTCTCTTAAGTTTCTTATTGCTGTTTCTTGATTTTCTTCTATAACATTTTCGCTTAAGCTATCTATGTTAGTTCCTCTCTGTTTGACTCCAAATAACATAACGCTGGGGTATTCATTGATACTTCGATTCTTCGTGTTATTCATCGAGTGTTCTACTTTGTCCAACACCTTATGCCATGGTTCACTATTCTCTACATTTATTAGTTTTGCCATCATTGGGCCTAGATCTCTGTTCACTCTTTCCACTTGTCCATTGGCTTGTGGTGAGGCTGTAGCTATTTTTGTATGGCAAATGTTATTTTCCTCGATGAATTCATCAAATTCTTTGGACGTAAAACAGCTTCCTCTATCAGATATAATATTTTTTGGCCTACTATACGCTTTGAAATAATCCTTTAATGCTTCAATTGCTTCTTTCGAACTAGTTGTTTTTGTAGCATATAGCCTGACAAATTTAGTGCATGCATCTATTATTACTAGTATATGTTTCTTTTTCGTGTCTTTGCTATTGACTGGGCCATAGTGATCAATGTGAACTACATCAAAAGGGTTGGTTCCCTTTGGTATGGAATGTAGGTAACCTTCAGTTTTACCGGACTTGTTAGAAAAGGCTATACACTTGAGACAGTTTTTTACATGAACTTCTACTTTTTTCCTTATATTGGGAAACCAATAGCTTTTATTAACCAAATCAGTTACTTTATCAACTCCTACATGACCCATTTCGTCATGGTATTTATATAAAACATTTTCTTCCATGGATTCGGGGACACAAAATACTAGTCTATCACTTTTCTTTTTATATATAACACCATTGCGCATTTCATAGTGTTCACTTTCTTTTTCTGTAAGCATTTCCTTGAGCTTTTTTATTTTTTCATCTTTTCCTTGGCATACTATAAGATTTTCTTCGAACGTGTTAGTTTCAATTATTAGGATATTGTTGGTGCGACTTAATGCATCTACATGTTGCATTCTCTTCCCTGACCTGTGCTCGAGATCATAATCGTAGTTTTGCAGTTCAAGGGCCCATCTGGCAATACGTGGATTCAATTCTTTTTTATTTAGTGTTAGTGTTAATGAATTGCAGTCGGTTACTATCTTAAACTTAATGCCTTGTAAATAAACTCGAAATCTTTTGAGCGCATTTATGATCGCTAGGGTCTCTAATTCAAAGCTATGGTATCTCGACTCTACTTCTGTTGTTCGTTTTGAAAAGTAGAAAACAGGATGGAGTTTTCCATCACTCTTCCTTTGTAACAGAATCGCCCCGTAGCCTAGAGAACTTGCATCGCAGTGTAATTCCGTTTCATCTCTAGGGTCATATATTGCTAATATCGGTGCTTCTATTAACTTATTTTTTAGTGCATTGAAAGCATCTAATTCTACTTCTTTAAACTCAAACTTTTTATCTTTCTTTGTTAGATCATACAATGGCTTTGCAATTAGTGAAAAATCTTGAATAAACCTCCTAAAGTATGAGCATAGGCCGATAAAACTTTGAACTTCATGGACTTTTGTAGGTACGGGAAAAGATCGAATTGCTTCTAGCCCAGCTTCATTAGCCTTTATGCCATTTCCAGTGACAGTATAACCTAAATAATCAACTGAAGACTGCAAAAATTCACACTTATCGAGTCTAAGTTCTAGTTTGTTGTCTACAACACGTTTAAAAACCTCTCTGAGAATTTCTAAATGCTCATTTAAATCTTTTGTAGCAATCATAATGTCATCGAGGTAGATCACCACTTTTCCTGTCCTCACCATTTCTGCAAATATTTTGTTAATATATCTTTGAAACGTTGACGGTGCATTCGTTAATCCAAATGGCATTCTAAGGTATTCAAATTGTCCTAGCGGAGTAGTGAATGATGTGTACTTTACCGATTCTTTATCCATAAAAACATGGTGAAACCCATTTTTTAAGTCTAATTTTGAAAACAGTTTTTTATTCGCTAGTCTTTCTAGTAGATCATCTATCAGTGGAATTGGATAGTTATCTTTCACTGTTACTTTGTTAAGCTGACGATAGTCTACACACATTCTGAGCTCTCCTGTTTTCTTTTTTACAAGGACAATTGGTGACACATACTCTGACTCACTTGGTTGTATGTATCCTCGAGCTAAGTTTTCGTCTAGTATTTTCTGTACTTCTATCTTTTCTGCATATGATAACCTTCTTGGGGAACAGCGAAAAGGTTTTTCGTTTTCAATAGTAATTTTCATTGAGTTCTTTATTTTAGGCTCCGCAGGTCTGTCTGGTTCTACATAATATTTTTCGAATATCTTTTCAAACCTTTCCAAACTATTTTGACAGATTTCCTTTCCTACTTTGTACTTTTCTTTGTCTGCGCCTACTACGTTTATTGCCAGCATTTGTTTTTCAAAATTTTCTGTCTCGTATCTTTCTCCTCTTTGCTCGTTGTAACCTTGTTCTTTATTATCCATTTCGTTCTTTTTTATGTTTACTGTATTGCATTCTGCTTTTTCCCTTACTTTATTCTCTACTTTTTCCACTTCTTTGATCTCTTCTTTTTCCACTACTTTGCTCTCTACTTTTTCCACTACTTTGTTCTCTTCTTTTTCCACTACTTTGTGCTCTACTTTTTTATTATTCACATTTTCATTTTTTGTATTTTTATTGTACTTTTCTTTGTGCATCACCGTTGGCTCAACGTTTTTGCTCATAACTTCTTCGACTTCAACAATTTTAAAATTACTAAGAAATAGAAAATCTCTACCTAAACCATTGGGTGCCTTGTAGATTCATCGTTCACAACAAGAGATTCAATTTTCACATTTTTATTTAAGTTTTGATTACACAACATATTTTTCCAACTATATTTAATTTACTTCCATTTATTCCATAATAACATAAATTTAGATTTTCATTATTTGTTTTAACTCCTTTTGGAACAGTTGATTCTCTTAAAAAGGTGATTGGGCTACCAGAATCTATTAGGCACTCTATGGAGGATGTAACATTTAAATTATTTTTATCAAGAAAACTTACATCCAAATATCTTACATAATCGTCGGTCGCCTTGTTTTTCTTGTAAAGGGAGCACTCTTTAGCCAGATGTCCAAGTTTGCCACAAGCAAAGCATGCTCCTTCAGCTCGTTTTGGCTTGCGACAGTCTGCGGCCAGATGTCCAAAGCTGTGGCAATTGAAGCACTTGTTGACCTTCTGTTCCGGGGTTCCACGCGTTGACGTCAGCATGTTTTTTATTTGGGGCTTGCCAAGATGAGCCCTCGGCTGATCAACGTCTTGGAAAGCATCCAGAACTTCGGACGGCGCAGCAAAGCGTTGTAATTTAGCCTGATTTTTTAGCTGCATACCGGATATTCCATCAATCAAGTATTGTACCATTTCGTCGTTTCCCATTTTCAACTCGTTTGCCAGGGTCATTTTATCAAATAATCACTGCAAATTTTTCATCAGGTTTCCACTTTCGGCTTTCAAACCTGCGGCGAATTTCAAGGACGTTCTCTTTGGTGCCAAAGATGATCCTTAACTGCATTAAAATTTATCGATGTTACCTGAGAGAAGTGTTGGACGAGACAGCAGCCAAATGTTTGCTTTGCCCTTGAGGCGAGCACATAATAGTGTACGCATGACGTCATCAGACACTTTGAACACATCTCGAATATTTTTTACTAACACCAACCATTCATTGATGTTGTTTTCACCATTATATTCTGGTCGAACTCTTTTACAGCATTAAGGTTTAGTTCAGACTTGTGGTTACGCAGGTCTATGTTTTCGCACCGTAAATTCCACACCATACGCTCCATGTCTTCGTATTTTGTTGGAAAACACTGCTGTTAGGTGCATTGTTTACATTTTCATTCACAGTGTGCCACTTCAATGTTTGGCTCAGCATTGGCAACTTCGATGTTATGTGGAGCGTTGCCAGCATCAACGTTTGGATCAGCATTGGCAACTTCAATGTTGTGTTGAGCGTTGCCAGCATCAGCGTTTGGATCAGCATTGGCAACTTCAATTTGTGTTGAGTGTTGCCACCAAGATCGCAGACCGGTACGTCATCGTTTTCCTCTGTGCTATGCCGCCAATTTCTGCCGAAATGGAAAAGCCGTTTGGCTGGCCGCCTCTTCGTCACCAGAGCTGTTGTTGTTGCTGGCTGTCTGAGCTGTTGTTGTTGCTGGTGCTTGGTGTTAAGCCGATCAGCTCTTCGTCGGAGTCTAGCATGTCCAAATGGAGGTTTGGAGCACTTGCTGACGGTAATGCAGCATTCAGTTGAGCTAATAAGTAGCTTTGGTGCCTCTAGTTGGCAAACCCAGTTTTTCGCACCACATTTTAGGTCGGATAGGCTTAGATTGCCAATGTTCACACGCGACTCCATAATTGTTATTTAATACTAATTTAACAAGTTGAATTGATAATTTGAATAATTTGTAGGTTTAATTCCGTGACCACTTCTGAATTTGTAGGAATGGTCTGACGCAAATAAAATGCAACCGTTCTTGTGCGCGTCACTTTTTGGAATGCCGTCGCAGATCATTTTTATTTCACCATCGTTCTCGTTTTTCTTTGCTCGTGTCAGAGCGAGAGTAAGAGCTCGAATGTTTCGCTCTCTGAGCGAAGCCTTCGATGTTACAGTTTTACAGTGGGACACTTAATGCTATATCACAGTAGAATCTTACATGCTAATTATTACTACAAGTGTTTGTTGTCCATTGTTGTTCTTGTTGTTGTAGCTGTTGTCAACAGTCATCAATTATGCGCACACACACACACTTTTATATGTATATATTTATATATAGATATATAGGCTTAGCTCGGTCGGCTACCAATAGGAAACAGGACAGCACAAGTGTCGCTGTCGCCGGATGCGTCCAACTAACTAAACTATGCAAATTGCTTATTTTATGGCTCACAGAGGGGATGTTGGCGGGTGGTCATGAGGAGCGGCACGAACCCTTTTGTTGCCGGTAAGGATAATGCTGGGGCGCTAGGAAAATGGGTAACAAGGACAAAGCCGGTTAATGGCACAATTTGAACAACTAGCCGGCTGCCCGGCTGCCAGGATTGCGGATGCGGATATGTGAGGATTCAATGAAATGGAAACTAACAAAATAAAATTGAACGAAAAAAAGACTAAGAAAAAGAGTGAAGGACAAAAAACAGATAGCAAAAAAACAGAAACCTTTAAAGGACACTCACACCGAAAGCGAGCGAAGAAATCAGCGCAAATCAAACGGCGCAGCACAGGAAAAATTGGGCACAACTATGAAGTCCGGCCCCGGGACCGGTAAAAAAAGATGGAGAAAAAAAATCAGCTGAAAAGTAGAATAAAAAAAAAAGTAAAGCGTAAAACGGAAGCGCAGCGACAAAAGGGCGGCTGCCCCCGAACAACAAAAGATGCTGAAACGGGCCTTAGCCATGGACATGGAACAATGCCTCCGACGCGGCCGGAGATTGCAAGTGGGCATGAGCCAGGCAGATAGGGCGGGGCGAGGGAGGGCGCAGCTGGTCGGTTGGGCATGGCTGGAGCATAACTCGTGGCAGGCTTCCGTTCAATTTGAAGCCTGTTTGCCGGCCAAGTAGAAGAAAAAGCTGACTGCAAAAACAAAAGCGGAAACGAGCAGTTGGCGGCCGATTGGAACAATTGCAGCGCCAGTTGAGCAACAACGACAACAACAACAATAAACGAAGGCGCAGCGGTAGCAAAAATTAAACAAACATGGCCAATGCTTCGAGCTGCTAGCTGCTAGCTGCTAGCTGCATACTGGCTTGGTCGCCATTGTTTGAACTTATTATTGGTTCAGTTCGAGCAACAACAAACACAATCATCGCATATCCTTAACCGCTCGACCCAACCCAGCTGGCTGACCAGCTGTTCAGCTCAGGCTGACTTCTTATTGCCCATCCTCATTGAATAACGCTCGATTCTCAGCAGTCACTTTCTTGATTTTACACAATTTTCTTTCGTTTTTCTCGGCTTTTCAATATAATTTTTCGCATTTCATGCCCTGTAACACAAGTCTGCAAAAGGTATCATAAAATAGTAGTTGAACAAACATTAAATTAATTAAAGATTAATGAACACTTGAAGTGCTAAAGTTCCTTGGTTTCTCATATACAATGAGTACCTTAGCTCTGATAACAGGGTATCTCAAAGTACATCATATTTAACTAAAGCATTTTTTAATATTCATTCTTATAACGTTATAGAAGAAAATATCTTAGATACTCAAGTGATGCAGAGCACTCTTCAGTTGTAAACAGGGTATCTTTTAGTCGACTACTGTATCCTTTTGCCCTTATTATTTGCCTTGCTTGCTCAGTTGGCATGTGAGCGTATATAATTTGTAAAAATTATTTGCCTTGCTGTCGTCAGCTTCGTTGCCGACGCCGGAAAGAAAATATTTTTTCATCATTGCATCGCTGAACCAGGGCCAGGCACTGGCCAGGGACAGGAAGCGTTGCGGTCACCGCCTCCAGCAAAAAGGGTTTAATTTTAAATTGAGCTGCCTTATTGTTGGCTGCGGCGACAGCGACGGCAGCGGTGGCGACGGGTTAAGCAGGCGCCATACCATGCCATGACGCTTGTCCAGTCCTTTAATTGCCTCAAGAGCAGGGACTTTAATTGGACAAAGATGATTGTCGGATCAATGCTTCAAGTGCTCAACTGAGCAAGTGCCAAGTGGCAGCCCAACCAATTGGCAACAATGAAGTGCCTAGAAGTTAAGTGACCGCCCAGGTAGCTGGAAAATAATATCTATTAAAATATATACTGCCTTCCCCAATTAAAGTCCTGCAGTATGCAGTCTGCACTTGCAAGCAATTCCAGAAACTTCAGACAATTTCATGCTTCGACGCCGAATCAACTTGAACTGTGGACATTTGAAACTCATTCAGCCACAACACAAGCGCCAATATAGGGGAAATTCGTTTTTGGCCAGCTTGAGTTGCACTAAACAACAGCGACAGCATGCTTCAAGCCATTTGCTCAATGTGAAGTGAATAAAGTAAGATAAAATATGTATTTCAAATAAAAGTAGATGCGTCGAAGATGGAATACTCTGTTAAGCCACAGAGATTCAGCTGAGGATTCCAATCAATCTCGAGGATTTTTTGTAGCACTGACATTATATGATCTGATGTTAGATTAAATATTTAAGTGGGGATAGCTTGCCAAACGAAGGTTTTTATTCAAATTTGCATAGGTTGCGTAACTTGTTTTCAATTCTTATTAAATTGACTTAAGAGTGTCCCAATTCTAAATCCCCAAATAATAATGTTTAAATTAAAAAATAATATATGAAACTACAAGCTGGAAAATCGTAAAGCGAACACAAAGCTCTGAACTTGAAAAAGAACAAAAATGTGCCTTTAAATTGCCAAGCGCATTTGAAGTGTGACCCAATTCTAAAACAATAAAAAGTGTACAAAAATACTGCAATCATTTCCGTTCGGATAAAAACTAAAATCAAATCGAATGAAATTCATCAAGTGGTCTGCCAAGTTGCATAAGTTTTCCAATTTTCCCAAACACATTGTCTATAATCTTGATCATGAATAAAACTATATTCCATTTGATCACTTTTAAATTCAATTTTACTATCGAATATTCTATCAAAAGAGAAGCACAAAAAAAAAAAAAAAATCACAGCCCAGCTTGCGCATAATTTGAAACGAACTGAAAAGTGCTGCCAAATTTTAATGCTGCTTTGAAGGACAGCAGACAAAATGACGGTTGGCTGGCAGCGAGAACAATGGCCAGCAATGTTCATAATGAGGGCAACATCAATGACCATGACTAGCGGCGAGTTGGGCGGGGCAAATGGAAAATTGTGAACTGGGAGAAATGGAAAAATGGACGAGTCCAAACGGCTGACCAAAAATCATAAGCGGCATAATGTCGGTGGGCAGCGCTCGTAATTGGAAATGATGCTTCAGGTCTCAAGTTGCGTGAAGCATTATGACACCTCCTCCCTACCCAACCACGATCCCCGACACAACGGGGCAACTGATTGCTTTTGTTGGTGTTGTTGTCGTTGTTGTTGTTGTTGTTGTTGTTGTTGCTGACACTGACAACGCGCTGGCAAACGAAGCTGACGCTGTTGATGGTTGACGGCTGTGATAACGCGTAGCCGCTAAATGAATTGAATGCGATGCCTTTTAGCTGAGATTAAACAGCAACACCAACAAACCAGACATAAGCATCGGCATCTGCGTGCTGGCAAGCTCTCTCTATATTGGGCGAATACTTATGCACTGCACTGTGCTACAAGCCATATAATACCTTATAAATGTAGATCAGGTTAGATAAAGTAAGATGCGGTTTAGTCGGTTATAAAATAAAATGTTTTCTTATAAACATTCAAGCAAAAGCTGATATAAGTTTTTGCACCGAAATATAATTTGAATGAATTGAAAATTTAAGGCATCATATAAGAAACTGTTTTAAAGTTCAAAAACAGTTCACGCCAGGCCTGAAAAAGAATTTCAACAGAGTTTCAGAAGTGTAATAAACAAGTATAAAGATATAATATGGATATGTCGCACACATTTTCTGCATTTGTGCTCTGCTTCTTAGCATTATCTATATATGTAATATTAAAGTTTGTCTTGTGGATATTTCGCAGCCAAACTCAATGTCAGAATAGTTTTTAATGGTTTTAAACGACAGTGTAGCGTAGCAAGAATGCTGGATATTGCAGATGCGTTGGCCAGTCAGCTGTGGGTGTTCGTTGCCGACTGGCTTTGATGCTGCGTATTAAGCCTGGAAATGCCATTTCATCTTTTTAATTGAATTTTAATTTGTTTAGAATGCGCTTAGAGCTTCACGCCAAGTGGCCATTGCTGCTGCCGGTTTGTCTGGACCTCGTCGCAGCACTTCAATTAATTTACTATGCGACTTGGCCAAGTTCTAGTTTCCCGTTGTTCTTGTTATTGTTGTTGTTGTTGGCGGTCTGCGCTGGCTGGCAGCTTTTCACAAATCGATTAAATTTAATTTGTTTTCTTTGCCGGCTTTTCGTGCTGCCCATCATCGTCATCGCGATTTTTCAACCTATTTTCTTTACTGCTTGTCGTTATTTTCTTCCTTTGCCAGCAGTAATTTCATAATGAGTTGACTTAATGCAGCCCAACTGCTGAGGGAATTTGTTTTTCGCTGCTGTCGAGCTGCAAAATTGTTCACGCGAACATTAAATAATAATCAAAATGCAGAACTAACACATAGTACTAAGAACTTGATTGCGACGAAAACTTGCCTAAAGTCGGTTCTACAAAATCTGAAATTAAATTTGGAACCATTTTTATACCTGAACCATAAAAAGGGGGAAAAGGGGGTTTTTTTGTGAAAATGTATGGGAGGTCCCAAATTTTTTTTGGGTTGTGTGTGGGGGGGGGGGGGTGGGGTGGGGGGGTGGTGTGTGGTGGTGTGTCGGTGGGGTTTTGTGTTTTTTTTTTTTTTTGTATGTTTTTTTTTTTTTGTTGTTTTTTTTTTATTTTTGTTTTTGTTTATATTTATTTTTTTTTGTTTTTTTTTTTTGTTTTTTTTTTTTTTTTTTTTTTTTTTTTTTTTTTTTTTTTTTTCCTCTCTTTTTTCTCTTTTTTTCGTGGTTGTTTTTATTAGTTTTCCTTTTTTTTTCATTTGTGAGTCTAGTTTTGTACCTAGCAAAATATGTAGATTTTTTTATTGAAGTAATTTGAATATTTTCCCGGAATATTTCGCTGCTGCGAAAAGAGAAGTCCTCGACCGTCAGGCGTCTTAAATCATTTTGTTTTTAGGCTTATAGCTGCAAGGGATTTTGCCATTTTCTTTTATTTGTTGTTTCTTCATTTTATACAATTAAAATCCTGGCACTCGAAATGCCAAAATAATCGTGAGAAAAAAGATGTAAAATAAGCATATTATTATAATGATGTCCGCTGCTGTGAAATTAATTAAAATTTATTTTTCAACAATTAAATTCTTGTTATTATGGCCGGGTCTGACACATTTGCCATGACTACAAAATGTCTTCTCCAATCTGCCGCGAAGAAGATTTGTTTGTTGGTTTGAAAAATCAGCATTAGGAATTCGTGCGTGGGAACTGTTGTGTTTTATGCCAACGTTAACTGTTTAGGGCCCTCTTAAAATGTAAATGAAAAAAACATAATTTTGTGAAAATATTAAAATGTCACGTGAAAAGCTTAAATGACATTACTTTAATAATAAATCTTTATTAAGTATTCAAATTTTTTTTTAAATTGTGATAGATATATTTATTGCATGAATATACTAGTTAAATTTATGTTCAAAGCATTATTGAAATATTTTATCGTAAATCTCATGAACAATTATGCACAATTAGGCTAATTTACTGCCTGGTAGGAATAATATGCAGACAATTCAAGCCATAATCAGACATGGTCGGAAACACAAAATTCGTTGTCTTTCGCTTGGGAATTAACACATGTGAACTGTCAAAGTGCGCGCAACTTACCAAGTCGGCTGCCAAATTAGTCAACAGAAGGAACGCGTAGCAAGGCAGACACTGAAAGGAAAATGTGGCTGAAGGCTAGGTGTGCACAAAGGTGGGAAAGCTGGTAAACACACTGCATGACAATGTATATTTATCATAAAAAATTTAATGAAAACTTTTGCTGTACTTATTCTGTTTTGCCGAATTTGCGCACGTTGAGTCTGACATGTGTGACAAAATGTCAAAAGAAAAACACGCAGAAAAACCAAAAAAAAAAAAAAGAAGCAATCAGAAAAGCGCAATTCAAACAAAATTTAAACTGAAATATTTAAACGTCGCTTGCGCTTTTGTCGCAAACATGGCGTATGCGCAATGTTTGTCTCTTTCCACCATGTGTGTGCGTGTGTGTGTGTGTGTGAGTCTGCGTTCTGGCTGCTCTTTAATAGCAAAAATTCTTGTTGTGCTGGCTCCGCATGCAACTCGCGTATTTGATGCACAAATCTTTCCGCTCCCGCCCACAAAGGACTACAACAATGTACGTAAGGACCTGCGTTGCTGCTGTGAATTTGCATTGTGGCCTTGCAGCAAATATTTCAGTCACGCCCCTAAAGGAACAACAGCTAACAAAAAGAAGAAAAACAAAGATGTTTTCACCGAAATGTCGGCAAATTAAATGTAATTTTTTTTCATTTCGTAGCTGCTATCAAAAACCTCTGCCTCTTGGTGGACCTTCCCCTGTCTCTCTCTCTCTCTCCCCCTCTCTCTCTCTCTCTAACGGATTCTGTCTCCGTCTTTTTGTGTAGCACGTGGCAAGCTCTCGTGGAGCAAATTGCCCGAATGAAGTTGCTACATGCAACGCGGCAGCCGCATGCCATGAAATTAAGTTGCAAGCTCTAGGATTTGCTTTCAACTTTCACCAAATTTGCCCTGCTGCATTTTTTGTCTTGGCCCACACACTCACACAGACACATAAAAGTACAGGCAAAGACCTTTAGTAACTTAGAATGGTTCTTCATTTCCCACGATGTTAACACGCGTTGCTGTCGTTTCTTCTAGCTTTTTGGCTACAGTTGGATATTGTCACGATAGTGCCGGCAGCTTTGTGCTGTTAAATGCGCGTTTTGTTGTGTATTTCTACGCTAGGTCCTTAACTTTTCCATAAAAATTCATATCCTTTGGAACGAAGAAATAATAGGTTGGATTACTTGCCAGACGCTTTCTTTCTTTTGCATAATTAATACAATGTTCTAGGATGTTTCAGTCAAGTTCCAACATGATTTAACAAGCACTAAGATTTGTTTAAGTTTCTTTTGTTTGTTATTTCAAAATAACTAATTCACGATCTAAAGCTCTAAATTGTAAATTCTTTTCGCTTTGTTTTCATTTGTAAATTTTTGTTTGCTGCTTCTGCGCCTGGCACAATGACAAAACTGAAAATAAAACTCTTTATAAATGTGAAATGTAATAATAATATTTTGCAAACAGAAACCTTTTGAACCTTTTTCAATG
Organism: Drosophila ezoana; assembly: GCA_035045725.1. Taxonomy (NCBI): domain Eukaryota; kingdom Metazoa; phylum Arthropoda; class Insecta; order Diptera; family Drosophilidae; genus Drosophila; species Drosophila ezoana. Next base: position 3,919,535 of record JAWNOU010000051.1, read on the forward strand.
CAATCAAATCGCTCTCAGATACAGTAAATTATATATACAACAACTTTCATATTTTCTTATTCATAATGGATTGGCAATTTTTGCAGGGTTCATTTTGCTTTCTATGCTTAAGTAATTATCCTGTCGGTTCCCATTTGCAGTTAATGCACAATTTTCGTGTCAGCCTCGCAATTCGCTGCGTATGGCAGGATAAAAAGGCGCTGCACCATAACTGACAGAACGCATAAATTATAAATGATTATTATACACGAGCGGGAATTCGCATGACTCGACTGACATATAAAAGGGGCACAAGATGCCACAGCGGGGCAAACAGACTCGCAGCTGACCAACAACAAGTTGGCCAAGTGAAAGTGGAGTCATATAAAATGATTAAGTTGCAAGTAAAAATAATTCTATGGATTTTTATAATTTCGGCAACGTTTTTATGTGGCGCGCAAATTGAAAACATAAATTCCAATGAGCTGCTCGCCTTCGAGGACTTTTTGCGTGCCCAACACTTGAAGCATGCGCTGCTGCTCGGACCCGGACCCGGACCAGGCCCCAACTGGTCCAGGCAAATTGAAAACTATAAGAGATTGTTCGCCAACTACAGGATGCAGTTTTTTACGCCCAAAAGGGGCGTGCAATTTCAAGAATTGTTTTACTACGAGGCGCCACGCACTGCGCTGCTTGTGGTGGCATTCGAGGGCGAGCACTTTAAGCGCTGGGTCTACGAGGCGGCCTCCGCGGGCGGTTACTTCAATAATAGCCAGGCATGGTTCATGCTGGGCAACAGTCAGACAAATCGGACAGATGAGCAGATCATTAGGCTGCACTTGTCTGCTTATAACATAAGCATCGATGCGGATATAACTGTGGCAATGCGGGGACCACACACGAACAAGTGAGTAACGTAGCGGGCATTGCACAGTGGGGTGCATTGAATTAACCAAGAACAGAAACATTAAAAAAAAAATTAATTTGTAAGAGTACACTTATAAAAGAAAACTATATTAATAAAAGGATATACAAATAAAGGGAGGATAAAACATAAAATAATCGTATAGAGTTAATCAGCTTTCCCCCATTAAGGTTTTTCAAACAGACAAAAAATAACTAACATAAAATAGTCAAAACAAACAAACTATTAAATCATTAACATGCTCCATAGTTATTTTATTAATGACTTTTTTTAACACCACACCTGATTCGAATGTGCGAAATATTTTTCATACAAATGCTTTTAGCCTCAGCTGGTTGCTGTACGACGTCTACCGAGTGGGTCAGGCGATGCCACTGCGCGTGGAGCCCAAGGGCCAGTGGAGTCTGACCGCTGGCTATAAGCTCTGGGCGAACTTTAGTGGAAGCTGGCTGCGACGTCGCAGCGACCTGGGCAACATAACGCTAATAGGCAGCACGGTGGCAAGTTGTGGCAAGTGCGTAGCAAAAGACAGTCAGAAGACTCAATTTTCATCCACAGTTGGTCGAGAAGCCGGCTGGCATGGATGATCTGAGCTATTTGAGCAACAATAAGGATCTGCTCCAACTGGATCCTATGCAACGCAAGACATTTCAGCTCTTTCTGCTTATGGGGCGTATGTATAATCTAAGGTAACGTCCTACAGTTAAACAGTCATTGAAACTAACGATTAATACACCTTGCAGCTTGGAAGTGCGCTTTCGGGAAACTTGGGGGCAGCTGCTGCCAAATGGCAGCTGGACGGGTGTAATGGGTCACGTAACAAGCGGCGAGGTGCACTTTGCTGTATGCCCCATAAGATTCGTAACCGAAAGGCATCGCTATATACAATACACACCTGCGCTCCATACGCAACTGTAAGTCTCTAATTTATCAATTACACTGCTCTACAAGATAGCAAACTTACTAACATTTTTAATTGTGGTATCTGACACTATTTGGCAAAGTTATAAGCATTTAATTTTAAATATTTAACGTTTGGTTAAGTTAAAGTCAAATATAAAAAACTTGAAGTAGTTTTTTGCTGTATATTATATATAAAACAATTTATATATACATATATTTTTATACCCTGAACCCATTAAAAATGGGTAAAAGGGGTATTATGTTTTTGTGCAAAATGCAAATGTATGTAACAGGCAGAAGGAAGCATCTCCGACCCCATAAAGTATATATATTCTTGATCAGCATCAATAGCCGAGTCGATCTAGCCATGTCCGTCTGTCTGTCCGTCCGTCCGTCCGTCCGTCCGTCCGTCCGTATGTATGAACGCAAGGATCTCAGAACCTATAAGAGCTAGAGACTTGAAATTTTAGATGTAGGTGCTCCTAGTGCCCGCGCAGATCGAGTTTGTTTCCGATAAACGATAACTTGCCCCGTTTCCAAGTAATCGATTAAAATGTATATCGAAATCCCGTTTTTTAAGCAATTTTGGTAAATAATAAGAGCTAGAGTTACCAAACTTGACATGTAGCTTCTAGAATAGTGTATATATATCGAGTATCTTTCATTTTATACCTATCGCCACCTCCCAGCTACTCTCTATCTATAAGCGCGAACTGCATTTGGTGTTGGAATATGAGGGTTCAGGGTATCCCCTAGTCGGGAGCTCCCGACTAGAATCTCTTACTTGTTTAATTCGGTTTTGGGCAAGATAACCTAGTTGCCAAGTGTAATTGTTAAATGACTTTTTCCACATCGATTTCTACTCTGTTGCAGGATACACTTTTTGTTTCGCCATCCGCGCCACAACAGCATACGCAACATTTTCTTTGAGCCGCTGAGCTCACAGGTGTGGTGGTGCGTCCTGGCTCTGGTGGTGGGCAGCGCCATGTTGCTGCTGTTGCACGTACGCCAGGAGCTGCGCCTGCAACAGAACCTTGCGCAGCCAGTGGAACGGCAAATGTCATTTGTGTGGTTCACCATGCTGGAAACGTTTTTACAACAGGGGCCGGCAACGGGTCAATTTCAGCTGCCTTCGACTAAGATTCTGATCAGTGCAAGTTGCATCTTCAGCTTCATGCTAATGCAGTTCTATGGCGCCTTCATTGTGGGCTCCCTCTTGTCAGATACGCCGCGTAGCATTGTCAATCTGCAGGCGCTGTACGAGAGCAGTCTGGAGATTGGCATGGAGGATATTGCCTACAACTATGAGCTGTTTACCAACACTAGCAATCAGCTGGTGCGCAATGTCTATAGCAAGCGCATCTGCCGCGATCGACAGCACAATATCCTGTCCATTGAGGAGGGCGCCGAACGCATCAAGCAGGGCGGCTTTGCCTTTCACACGGCCATCGATCGCTTGTACCGCTTGCTCAATGAGCTGCTGGATGAGCGCCTGTTCTGTGAGCTGCAGGAGATCATGTTCAGTCCGCCGTATCTGGGCGCCTCAGTGCTGCCCAAAAGCTCGCCCTGGCGCGAACATCTGAACCACGCGGTGCTTTATTTGGGCGAGACGGGTCTGATTGGGTACAATGACAAAATGTGGACTGTGCCCAGGCCCGACTGCACGCTCTTTAAGGATGCCGAGGTGGAAGTGGACCTCAAACACTTTGCGCCCGCACTCTTCACTTTGGTCCTGGCCATGTTGGTCAGCGCGACGGTGTTTTTGCTCGAACTGCTGTTCGACTGGCTCAAGGCGCGCGCCAGGGCAACTGCTGGATGAAGGGAGAAGGGTAGGTTTTTGCATCTTTAATGTTTTTGTAATAAAAAATGTGTTTTAATGTCGTGAGCTGAAAATGGAAGCGGTCTAAAATTAAAAATTCCATTAAACTGCAAACAATGGCAAAGTGCCCAGCAGGAGGCCAACTAAAGTTTTCTACAGTTCAGCGCACTTTTAATTTAGCCTTAGTTATCAAGTGTCCAAACACAAACTAGCTACGGCATATGACAGGCAGTTTATATTAGATGACAAGCTTTAAAGTTGGCTATGAGTGGGTCATATTAGATATGTGAACTCAAGAGGCAGAAAAATACTTTAAAGCTTATTAGAAATTTTATTATAAACTATTTCATCTCCAGTTCAAATTTTACATTCAGACACAATAGTAAGGGGTATGTGAAGCATAACCAGCACAAATATATAAAAACTTTAAGGAAATTTTAAAAGCAGGAAATTTTACTATACACTATTTCATCTCTAGTTCTAGCTTTACATTCAGACACAATAGTAAGGATTATGTTAAGCATACCCAGCACATATATAAAAAAACTTTAAAGTAATTTTAAAAGAATGATATACCTCGAGCTTCGAGTTGAGGAAAAGAATATTTAATATAACCCCTTCTACTTATTCTTTTTCTACTTCCCTCCCCATTTAATGATCCCTGCAATTTGTTGTAATAATCACACATATTATTGCAAAATAATCATATTAAAATGCAATTGACGATTGTCGCGCAATCTGACCTTATAAAACTGAATGGTTATGGGCATGTCTATTTGTGCATTGCCAACTGCTGACTGCGTCACGCATAACCTTCAATTAAATTGTCATAATGTGTGACAGACTGGGGGAATGCATAGTGCATATTGCGTCTGGTTCACATCTTGATAGCTTCATGCGAGTCGCGACTAACTGCAATTGAGGCTCATTATAGCTGACAGCTACCTATAAAAGAAAGCCTGACTCGGCTGCCAATGCGCACTAATGTAATTTCAGCATATTATATCTGGAAAAGGGAGCCGACAGCCTTGGATTCTGCCCCGAGGTAATCAAGTTGCAGTAGCTCATTAGGAAAGTTTGCTCAAGGCATTGAGAGTTAATGAGGCGCCCAGGGAATACAAAGAATTATTAGAAAATTACATTTTATACCTTAGCGTATATATATGAAATCTGAGCAAATATAAGATATACAAGTGTTAAAATAAAAATAATTATTTTACAATTGTTTTTAGTCTACTATCAGATACATGATTTTTTTTATTGATAATATAATAAAATTCACTTTTATCACACAATTACGATTTATATATAATAAACAAATTTAAATGTTAACCCTCTACAGAGCTAAAACATGTTCTTCTTTCTAAACATATTGAAATTCCCACATGTATGAAGGTCTTATCTAATTTTTGTCTCTGAATTCTCTCAGCCTTTAATAATAATTTAGCAAAATCGATTTTATGATGAGCTAACGAATTGATAGCTCTGCTGATTGAAATATATACAAATAATATTAACCATATATTCCATCTCGACCTTCTCCTCTCTGTTATATTGTACCCTATATATATACACGTCAAATTATGTAAATTTACAACATGATTAAGTTCATTTCTGTGCCTCGGTCTGTGTTTGTTTTGCAATTCAAATGAATTTGATGCTGCTCTTCAAGCGTCCTTTTGATTCCCCTCAGCAGCCAAATGCTATTTTGTGTGTGTGTGTGCTTGGGTGTGTTTGTGTGTGTGTAGGCATTTAACTATCTATTTGGCTCTGTGCTCTGTTTTATGCCTGTCGAAAGCCGCCACCTCTACTCCGTCTCGCACGCTTGTTATATAAACTCGAAGCATTTGTTCTCGTTGGCCTTGCCGTTTCTGGCCGTTCCTCTGGCCAAAGTATCAATTGTTGGGCATTTATTTATTGTTGTTACTGTTGCCTGTCTGCATTTGGCCTGTGCATGTAGTTTATGGCTTATGCTTATAGTTTGGCCATCGTTTGCCCGAATGCTGAATGAATTTATATTGTTTTTGAAGTGTTTAAATGTCTGTTTCATGCCAGCATCTGCCAACGGTGCGTACACATAATGCCATTTCATGCTTATCTAATTTGATGGTCCAAAGCGCTATTTAGGCCCTATTGCTGCTACAGTGCGCTTAAATTGTGCCTTGTGCTAATATCAATTTAGTTATTAGCAGTTTAGATGGTGAATTGGAACAAGGTCAACTGGGCTTTGATAAATATTTCGGCTGTCGAACAGGCTGAGTTTAAAGAAATCAAATTAACGAGCTACCCAAATGCTTAGTAAGTAAAACTAGGGGACGTGCTTGGAGTGAAAAGTGTCAATGCCTAGTCAATGCCTATTCATTTAACCGGCTTCACTGATTTTTATGCAATTAAAGTAATTGATATGAATTGCAAATAAATTTATGATTTTAATTTTCAAAATATATTTGTATTATATGTCAAAAACCCAAAACCCTTTTAATAAATTGCATTACTGTAAAATTCTATTTATTTAGTTCTGGTTTTGTTTTCATACCATTTTAATTTATTTAATGTAAACAAAGTTAACTAAGCAAACTCTGCAAAATCTGGAGAAACTTTTGCAAATCTACGTTTATTGCTGTAATTAATCCAAGCATGTATTAATAAAACGATAGGGAGAAAGAAAAGGAGTGAGATGGCACTTGCCAGGGAAGTGAGATAAAAGCAATCTGCAATATTTTCACAATTTATGCTGTCTCCGTTTACTTGAGTCCTGCTCTGCCATGCCCTTCCATTTACTATCCTGTCCGATTTGTGAGTGGAAAAACTTTAGCAACTTTTGCGCTGCATTTACGCGGCATCCTTTACTCTTCCTGTGGCCCGTTGACCACAGCTTTTTCTAGTCCCGTCCTGCTGTGTCCTGCCTTTGGGGCTGCGCTTTGCTTGTAGTACGCTTGTGTTATGTGCTTATTATAAAATAATTAAGTCCTTTAGGAAATTATAGTTCTTGTTGCCTTTACTTTTGCTTTTGCCACTTCGTTTCTTTTTCTCTCACTATCTGAGCACGCTTTTGTATTTGTTTTTAGTTCTTTTGGCATCATGTTTCGCTTGCCACTGCGATTTCTGTGATTTAACATTTCTTTTCATTTTGTTATTTTTCCAAGTCAAAAGTGAAATGGTACTTTCTGCTGTGTGGAAATCAGATCGTTTTTTGTATAGAATTAAAAGTGTATTCGAGTACATTTTACTTCATAAATATATAGAATGACAATCACAAGTGTAGCAAAAAAGTAAATCATTTAAAAGATATATTTTTTTTTTTTATTTCACAAAGTGTCGAATTGGTTTCGAATTTGTCCTTAAAAAGCGCTAGTCGGTATTTAGAAACATATTGTTATTTTAAACAAAGTTGTAGCTTATTTTACTATTAAAGTTGGTAATAGAATTAAATAGTTATTTTCTGTCACCAGAACTTCCACTGCGATATAAAATATACTCCAGCCAAACAAACAATAGTCTGTGGCTGTCGTGTATCTGTAATTGTGTTTATCAGCTGCTTTTGGCATATGAGTAATTTATTGTGTATCTAATTAATATGTGCTGTCTATGTAACTTTCGTTAATACTCTCTGCTGTCTGCGTCTGTCTGGGCATTGAGTTAATGGCCCAGCCACAATGCTTTAGCAGTGTCTATGGGGATATCTCTATTAAAGCCGAACACTAAATCAGTTGACACACTGGTTGCGGCAGTCATGCACGCAATGCATATGTATCTGTATCTCAAAGACCATTTGAGGTACTCGTGGACATTCAGATACATAGGCTGGCTGGCAGGCGGCTTCTGATGTATGCTATGTGTTGCTTAAATTTGTGTATTGCCAGCTAAAAATACACTTTTAAAATGCAGCATAAGGGACTCAGATCCGGCATCCTATCCATTTTTACCATGCCATGGAGTATGACAAGTGCTGGTCAGCTATAAGCGGGATGTGGTGGCATATGCACTAAGGTCCAGCTACAGCAATAGCCGCTCCAAGGGGACACTTGATAAATGCCCCCACGACACACAACAACAGCGACTGCAATGAATAGAAAAAAACGTGTCCTGACCGGCGGGCATGTTTGAGGTACACGAGCAGGCGGTTAGATTGGAGTCCACTTCTGGCGGCTGTTGTTGCTGCTGCTTGAAACACATGTCCACTTGAAATGTGAACAGAACAAGTAAAGAGCCAGCTCATATAGCGCTGCGCGGGTTGAAATGTTGAAATATTATCGCACAACCAAAAATTGATGTAATTCACAACAATCTGCTGAAACTAATATCAGATACTAGGCACTAACTTGACTTTATTATAGTAACACTCATTTGGTTACATTTTGATTAAAAATACCCATGTGTCCATTTATTTAATCAAATTTTACATAATTTCTTCTCGTACGTAATTTGAATCTTCTTATCCCCGAGATATGCAGTTCCAAAGAGCCCAATATACTCTCTGATTTGTGTTCATAGCAAATAATAACCTGCATAAATATTTGCCTAAGTAGTACATTTATGCATATCAAAGATCAGTTGCTGTTGCTCTAGATAATTTATACAAGGGCGCATTTATACTTGCAGCGCTTATCGCTAGGCAATTATCAAATTAACCAGGGTATACACCATCGCGTCCGTACTTCGAGTGCGCAAACAACCCTGGCAAACGGAATTAGCATGCAAACTAATTCAATCTTGGCGAGGCATTGACTACACTCACTCCACACTCGCACAGCACTCACTTCTGATTCGCTTCCACTCAATGATATGTGTGTGTGAGTGACTGTGCATGTGTGTGTATATGTGCATTTACCTGCAAGGAATTCGCAGCACTCAGGCAAATTGTTAGCATAGCAGCAACAACAACAACCACAGGAACAAACGGTACACAAAGGAGCGACGCGTTGGTCCTCGAACGTGACAAGGATAATAAGCGCTAACAGGCTTGCGCTGCAGCTACTGCCGCTGCTGCTGCTGCCACTGCTGACCTGTTAACTGAATTGAAAGCACACAAGCCGCGATTCACGCCCAAAATCACACTGGCCAACACAACCAGCCTCAAATGTTGCACTTCACTTGGCCAAGTTAATGAATCGTAACGCAAAATGCAATTAAGACCCCGGTATGAGAGATACAAATTAATTTCGCAGTTGAAACTGTTTGAAGCTAGCCAGAAACTGCAGCCAATGACCAATCAATTTGGGTGGGGGCCAAAAATGAGCACGACAAAATCGTTAATCAAGCTAAAATTTATTTACCATTTGGCCAAGTGCTGCGCGGCTAACAGATTTATCATCGCCCACCCTCTCTCCCCTGCGACGACACTATAAAACTAACAACATGTGTACAACAACAGCATAGCACAATGCTGAAGATGGGCACTTGTCATGATTTTTATTCACGACTTATTTTAATGTGAAATTTTATTTTCTTTTTTTTTCTGTATTTCATTAAAATAAAAAAAAATACGTCTGCAATTTGTGGAAAGTAACATGCATAAAATCGAGGAGTAATATATTTGCTTGTGTGAGGTCGTGTTAGTTTGCTCAACTGAAACACGAAATACGATTTTTAAAAACACGTATTGTTGCATCACGTGTATCACGAGCCCAACTCTATTAAAATTTACAACTGCAAGTATCGCTAAAATTGTATCTGTATCTGTAAATGTATCTGTGTCTGTATCTGCGGCTATGTAACAGCAACTGTATCTGTGGCATGTCTGCATGTGCTGTGCATAATTTGAAAGCTTAGTTTTTGGGGCTCTTGGTTTGGTTTTGGGTCTGTCTTTGGGTTTGAGTTGGAGCTGCGATGTTGTCGGAGGGTCGACGCTGGCTCTGTTCCTCGGACGTTTTTCGTTTGTTTGTGTCCAGTTGGCGCATAAATTTGCATGACAATTGCCCGTTGTTCGACGTGCATTGTCAATGGCATTGTTGTTGTTATTGTTGTTGTAGTTGGCGACGTTGTTGTTGTTGTTGTTGACATTTTGCCATTTTAATTAGGCAGCATCCTGTCAGCTGCAATCGCCCATCTGCCAGACATTTGCGTTGATTATGAGCATACGAGCTCTGATTTAAGGCTGCCGTTGTCCGAACTAAGTGACCACGCCCACTTAAACCAAATGTTAAGCTATTGAAGAGTCATTGTGAAATAATTACGGTGTCTCTAAATCCTACAAATATGTAATGTAAATTCAAAATATTTTCAAATAATTTTAAACTTCTCAAATCCAAAAATAAATAATAAAAAGAACGACAAAAAATTGTTCAAAACTGTTAAAATTGTTGCCGTCAATGTTGCCACATAAATTAAATATGCCACATACCACTAGAGTCCGTTTCCGTTAATGCTGCACACACACACACACACATACACCTGGCATTTGTGTGCATATTTTACTTGCTAATTTGGAAACCTTTTATTTGCAGCAACAAACTTTCGCATCCGGCAAAGCACACACACACACGGGCACTGGCACTGGCCCACGTACACACGAAATATTTGTCAAAGCCCGTACAAACACCAATGCAAACAGACACCCATGGACACACACACACACACGCGCACACGCGCACACACTCAAAAGACGACCGCGCTGCTGTTTCCGTTTCCGATTTTTGCAGCACACGTGCGTGTCTGCGGCTCTTTTCATGCATGCTTGTGTGTGTGCGTGTGTCTGAGGCCCGCCTGTTGACAATTTTGCGGTGAAGTGCAGTCAGTTTCATGGCAAGCTTAATAAATTACAACAACATTGTCCAAAAATTAAAATAAAAACAACAACTCTGCTGCGGCTGCACGCAACTGCTCTCGCATGTGGCATCCCCATAGACAGTCCTGCTCAATTGTTGAAAGCGTCGTTTCTTTAAAATTCAACACAATCTGTCTCCGTTGCACCGTAATTTTACTCTACATGCCGGCAGTAAATCATAGTTCCTGATATCATGTTTAGTAATTTTTCAAATTATATTTATCACTTCTTGATATCTTTATCTTTTTGATATCAATATATTAGATACAATTTGATATAATTTTTTAACAAAATTAAATTATTGCATCGATACTAAGCACAAAAGCATGCTTTTATATCTCTATATATAAAACTGTTTGTCCTGACTGGCTGACTGATTGGAGATCAACGCACAGCCCATGCCATAAAGGCTAGGAAGCTGAAATTGATACTGTACTTACCTTATGTGACTTAGGTGCTCGTTTAGGTTATGCGTGATTCAGCCTGCAAGTGTGTAAAAATCGAGAAAAACGTTTGTATTGCAAGTGTGAAAAAATCGACAAAAACGTTTGCATGAAAAGAATCGCAACATCTTCGATAGAATTGCGATTCAACGATTTTTTGGGCAAAGTTTTAAGTTGTGTCCGATTTGATTCAAACTTATTTTCAAAGCTCTACACATAAACTTAATGAATACCTCTATCAGCGAAATTTCCCCCGCAACTGTGGTAAATTGTCGGGAAACGTGTGTATGAAAGTTGTTTGTTTACCGTCCAATCAGTGTCAAAAAATTCTCAAAGCTTCTTGAGAAAATGTATTTTATACATGCCACGGGCAAGGCCGGGCAATACCCGCTAGTATTTATATATATTTATTTATAAAGACTGCCTCTTTAAACTTGGTCGTAGCTAATTCAACAATCTCTTTATCATATACTACTTGGTATTTCAAATCCAGCTTAGCGCACATGTCCGACAATATTCTCTACTTTTTAAATACCTAATTACTTCATGCATTTTAGCTCAGTTTTTGTTGCAACTTTGTGTGCGCACGTGCCACATGTTTCGCACTGCAACTAGCTGCAGCAAGGCAAATACTTTTATGAGTTTTCTACAGAATGGACCAAATGGACGGTGCTACGTGTTTGGAACTGCAAAATCTGTGAGAGTTCTATATTTTAGCCATGGCTTTTCATATGTTAATTCCATTTGGACTGCTAATTTCTTCTACTGCTTGTCATCTAGAATATAAATGTTGTTATGTTGCATTTAGATATTTCTTTGATTAACAAACACAAATTTAAGATTTAAAGGCTACAAATATATTAGTAAAATACATATAAGCTGTTAAATTTTGGCTTTCTTTTTAGCTGACCCATTTATTTTTAATGCGAAAAAAATCTTACGCAGGCTGAAGGATTAATATGCTTGAAAATATGTGGCTTAATTTTTGCCCGATTCTTTCTATAGAAGCATTTAACTATTTCACTTAAATTTGATACGGATTTTTAAGAAGAATACTTCAGCTCATATAAGCTGAAGTTGATGAAAATTTTTTGAAAAGCATAAAAGATAAAGAAGTCCGATGTTGGCAATATTTTGGCTTAAATTTATAAATGCCGAGCTCTACCAGGAAATCTTACAAAACAAAACAGTTGTTAATACTAAAATGAAAAAAAAAAACTTACTGATTAAACTAAGAGACTAGTTTTTGCAAAAAAAAAAACAGGCAGATGGACAGTTTTCAATCGACCTGAACTTTGATGCTGATCCCAAAGTATATACCTGTAATGCGGTCAGAGGAACCTTTTTTACCTATTCTACACCTTTGGATGAAAGAATTTAAAAGGGGTTGAGTCTGGCGCTTGCTTTAATCCGCAAAAGCCAGCAAAAACTTGAGCTATTACTTCAATTTAAGCGTAGCCAGCACATAATTAAAAGTGTTGCCAACGCGCCGACAAACCAGGCTGAAGACTCTTGCGGCATATACACAGCGTGAGCTGAAAGTTGCAACAGCAATGTGCAACACTGGGGCAACAGAAGCGGCGCACAGAAGCGGAAACTAAGTCAACAACTTTCCATTTTGTCAATGGCTGTGTGCTGCTTGGCTGGCTCAGCTTGTTGGGTTAGCTGGGCGTCTCGTCCTGTAAATGACACACACTCTGCATATGAAACTAGAAATAATTTTTCAATTCACAAATGAAACTTTTCACACACAGCTGCAGATCTGAAGCAAACTTTAAACTTTGCAAATGCCACGAACGCTGCTCCCCAAAGAAATTGGTAAGCCAAAGGGGTGTGTGTGTGTGTGGTGCGCTGCCCAGTACAGTTGCAATCGTCATTTGCAATATACTCTCCGCCTGCTGCTGCCGCTTTTGCTGTGAATTTCTTGGGGGTTTCGCTGTCTTTCTTTGGCGCCGCAAACTCCAGAAGGAAATTACAAACCGAAAGTAAACGCCAAGAGCGCAGACCCAGCCCGTCGAGCAGGGAGCAAGGAGCGGTGGGGAGTGTGGGGAGCGAAGACCAAGGACCTCAGACCCCATACCAGTTGCCACTGGAAAGTTGTTGACGCAGGACGAGCGCCGGGCGCTGAGTGTCAGTGTCATATCCTGTGCCAAAAGTGCACACACAGTGTGCCCCCAGCCCCCACCAGACCACTAGCCCTTCCCATCGTGTAGCCCAACCCGGCAACGAGTGCTGCTGCACATTACAAATGAATAATTTATGCGCGCGTTCAACTGCAGATGGATGGAGTCGGAGAGCTGTTCCAGCCACTCACAGCAAAAGGGGTTGTGACAGGGAAAATGGGGGACGGTATGGCCCAACAAAGTCGTCCTGGTCAACGCCAAATGAGTTGTGGCAGCGTCTCGCTGGTGCCGTAAAAGCCAATGCCAGGCAGCCGGATAGCTGTTGCTCAGCATAAACTAAAATATCGCCCCACTTCTTTCCAAGACCCCCAGCCACCAAAACTCTGGCTAGCAAATTACATGGCTACGTGCTGCAGCTGAATGCGGCTCTGGTTTCGGGTGCGACTTGTGGGGTGTGAAAATTATCTGCTTGCCACCAAAAAGTAGACGGAAGCAAGCATCAGCTCCAAAGTTATTAGAGCAAAATTTTTGCCTTTGCCTAAGTAATGGCCAAGTGTATATCTCTCTCTCTCTCTCAGCACATATTGAGTTATGACTTAATTGGATAAGAGCCAGCCATATAGCGCTCCCCGCCCTTCACCCGGCCTCATGCCGCAACAGTGCAGCTTCCCTCGGCCCATGCAAACTTTGGCCAAAAGTTTTGACGACCTTTTTTTCGGTTGGCTTTTTGTGTGGCCGCAAGATCTTGTTGTGGGTTCCGTTTAAGCTTCTGCCGATGACTAAGTGGAGGAGGCGACAGTTTTTGGTTATTGGCGCTAGTCGAAAGTTGTGGCTGCACCCGCGGCACTGTCCGCCAGACTTTTAAGTTTTATTAATTGGGTAATGCCTCAAGAACCCGAATTGATTTCTAGACAAAATCACTGCGATATGAGAAAATATTCAAGTTAGACTAGTTTATGTTAAAACGAATCAAATTCGAATAATTTTTACAACATCTGCAGGTTGAAATATTTGTTTATTGCTAGTGATAAGCAAAGTCAATCACTTGTTTACGAACAGCAAAATTATCAGCACCCCTAGGGACCACGATTTGTGACGCACATAACACTAGGCTACAAGATTTCAAAGCCTGATTTATTTTTATAATTAATTGTTCTATTAAGGAAATAAATTAAACAATTTATGGTATATTTTATGTATGCAATTCTTGATCTTTTTAGTGGTTATGTGATATGTTTTAAATATATGAAGGTATTAATTTATTGTCATATATTTGTTGCCTGGTGCAAGCAATACGCAGGCATGGGATATTTATTTTAATTTCGATATTTTTAACAAATTCGCATTTTTAATCCAACTATCAAAGTTTATTAGCATAAAAATGTGCAAAATCTTAAGTAATGTCGCAGCAAGGGCAGCGGGCCAAGGGCAAGGCCCAACGTTCTGATACCAGAAACCCTATACAGAGGCCAATTAAAAGAGCCGCAGCCACAATTATGCTGTGGCATATGTTATCGGCTGTTGAATTATTATATACTTATATATAACAGCGGTGCTTAAAGAGCTTCAAGCTCATGAGTTTCGATATCGAAATTAAAATAACTTCGAGTCTATTTTTAGCAACCTCTGATGTTGCTGTTGTTGTTGCTGTTGACACAGTTGTGCTGCAAACAATAACAAAAGCAACAACATCGACTCAAAATAAAGGAAATGGTAACAACGACAAACTGGCAATGCAATTTGCGCTCATTTGTCAGTGTAAACAGTTTTAGTGTATGTGTGTTTGTGAGTGTGTGTCAGCTCATGTCAATCCATATAACGTATGCGCCCCTTTGGCCATGCGAAATGCCGCTTGTCGTTCTCGCTTGCCGTTTGGTGAATCACAAAAGCGCATTTTGTTTGTCAATTTAGAAACAATTCCATTGTCACTTGTGCCCTCTATGTTGTCTGCACTCTACCCCACCCAACTTAACCCTAACTATCCCATCTACTACATTCACCACCCAACAGAAACGTCAAAAGCTGCCTTTGATGTGCTACAAGCATTTTCATTTTTAATTCAACACTCGCAACTCGCAACTTTTAATTCAATGCTTACTCCAATAAAACTAAGCACACTCAAACTGGATTCCCCTAAGGCTTAATTGAATTAAAAATAGTTAATTTCCACAAAGACCCAGAAGTAGTTAAAAAAGCATCCAGTATATATATATAACTATACGCACTAGACACGATTTGAGTCCTTAAAGGCATGAAAAATGTTCCAGTCAGTTTCTAGCCATATGCGTTATGTGTTCCTTCAGCCTAGCATCAGTTAAACGTGTAATACCCTTGCAGAGACTTTTATAAGAAAATATTCGATTTTCGTTTTTATATTTCAGAACATGTCAACGAAACTTACGAGCTTTATTTTGCCTAAAACACAATATAACATCTTAGATGTATCTTGATATCGGAGCACTTTCCCATATATGTTTTTCCAATGTTAGTGTATCTGCAAGGGTATGAAAGCTTCATCAGACCGAACAGGACTGTTTTTTCTGGTTTTAATTTGCTTTTTATTTTTTTCTTCTGTAGGCAACCCATTCAATTGTAAGGGCCGCCTTTAATTTGCATTCAAATGCTGAAACTAGTATTTTTTAATCAATGGGCAGGCAACGAGTGTGTATTGAAACATTGAAGTGCGAAAAAACCGCTTTGAACAATTTCTAACAAGGCCCACAAAATGCATCGAGAAAAACAATAATAAAATCAAAAAAAATACTCACTGGAAAGAACAAATTGAAAAACTGTGAATTTAAAATGAAAGGGTGTCCAGTCGAGTGTGTGAATGTTTTGACTGCTTTGATCGAATCTGCGCGCCTTTTAATTTTTTACCATAATTATTAACGAAAGAAACAGGAACAATGACGAATACTCCAACCACTATTAGTGTCAAATATGACGAATAGTTTGACGTCAAAATACCCTGTGGGAATAATAACATAATAAATCATGATAAAAATAATAGTACATTCAAGAAAAATTATAATATTGGGATAAATATGTAAGTAATAATTATTATCATGAATAAAAATAATAATCTTCATGTATGTGCATATATACTGTATGTGCTTGTGTGACTTTTTTCGTACTTAATCGGTTTTGTTTTCTCATATACAACGAGGCTGCCCTCCGATATCGACAGAGTTTGGTATAGTTTAAATTCAGTATGCAAAGAAACTCAAAAGCGAACAGTCGATATTTGATACAACGGCATTAAAAAAAAATATTGTTATAATCGAAACAACTTCAATGTTTCAAGTACTTCGAATTTGCCTAGTGCTGTTATGCCTGAAATATGGTAACGGTAAGTAATAATAAAGTATATATTTGCATAGAAAAAAGCAACTAGCATTCTATTGTGTTGATGTATTTCAATATTTACAGCCTATGCGAATACAGAGCAAGGCAGTGGCTGTTTGAAGGGGCAGTTTCAATGCAAGAATGGTCAGTGCATAGCCGATTCTCGCAAGTGCGATACATTTATGGACTGTGCCGATGGCAGCGATGAGACATTTGTAGAATGCCATGATTTTAAATGCAATGAACTTCGGTGCTCCTACGGCGCCTGCTTCGACCGCACAATGAGGTGTAATGGGATAAAGGACTGCTGGGATAATACAGATGAGTACGAGTTTGATTGTGGCAAGGACACAAGTCTTTTCAATCTTAAATTTCGTGGTAAATGCACGTGAGTTGATCAACAATTTTTAACCATTTAATTTAGACAATTCTTCTAATTAATTTTTGATATTTTCAGTGAAAAAACTAGCAGGCAGTTTCAATGCAGAGAATCTGAGGAATGTATTCCCTTTAGTAAACTGTGCAATGGTTTTGGGGACTGTTTGGATAATTCGGATGAAAATATTGAAGTTTGTGTGGGCTCGATCTGTCCCCCCGATTCCTTTCGCTGTGCCTACGGCGCCTGCATTACTAAGTCTGCGGCCTGTAATCACCGTATCGATTGCCTAGATGGGTCCGATGAGCTGTCTGTTATATGCAACGAGATGAGCAATAAGACCTCGACTAAGGACTGGTACATATCATCATGGCCAATCTCTACAACCGAAAAAAGTCCGCCTCCAACGACTGTGTCCACTTCAACGGCTCAGCCGCCGGAAATTAAGAAGAGCTGCACTGTGATCGGCGCGCAACTGCGTCTGAGAACCTTGTTCTATGGCATGCCATATTTCAACGATGGAACCGTGTCCCACCTGACGACGGTGCGACTGAGCTGCAGCCAGAAGTATGTACTCCAGGGCAGCGATGTGAACACTTGCGATAATGGTGACTGGAAGGCACCGTGGGCGGAGTGTGTAAATGCCTGCGATCGTAACAGTATCATAAATGACCCCAGTATTCGGGCCGTATGTAGTTACAATAACAATACCATTGATTGCGCAACAGACCCACTTGTGGTCTCAACCAGGGCCATCATTCATTGTGCTCAGGGCTATACATCCACTATTTCACATGAAGAACTCAAATGCAACACGAATGGGATATGGTCAAAGGTCAATGCTAAAGTTCCGAACTTAAAATGCAAGCCGGACTGTGGCAGAACTTTTGACACAGTTAAGGAAGATCCATGGCTGGTCAGCGTATTTCAACGCGTGCCAAATAATTATTATATATTTCGTTGCTTGGGCTCAATTATTGACCCATTTTATGTGCTTACTGTGTCCAACTGTTTTTCCAGCAGTTCCGAATTGCCTACAGACTACACCATTGTTTTGGGCAATAAGTCGGTTGGATTCAATACCAACCAGGAACATGGCTACGAAGTACGCAACATCGCCAAGGTGGACCTAAAAACATTGTAAGCTACAGAAAACTCAAATAGTTTAAATATAGAGTAATATAGTTGACTAATTTGTATATATTTTTAGCAGGCCGCTAGCTATGCTGAGTATGATAAATCCCTTTATACTCTCGGCTAAAGAGCGACCCATTTGCCTAAATAATTCCCAGAGCAATAATAATACCAGAGCGCACGGGAGCACTCTGGGAGAGCCAATTGTTGAGAACACTGCACAGATATACTCTCTTAAATTTATTATTGACGAAAATGCACCAGTTAATACAAGGAATTTCACCAAACGCATTAAACGTTTATTATTAGAGCATGTATTAAAAAATAGTTATAAATATGATATATAAATGATTTGTACATGACTCTAAAATATACACGAAATGGGACTTCATTGTATGCAGAACAAATAAAAATCTTAAAATGAAGAAAAATCTGAAACCATGAATGGATCTTAGAAAAAAATTGTATTTTGTCTTATTAAAAGCGAATACTGAACTAGTACCCATTCCATTTCTGTCAGAATTGGAGTCCAGATTTAGAGCTGTGTTTGCCTGTCATAAATTAGATTTAGACACACTAAACACACATGATTTTAATATATATAATTTTTTAATAATTAATTTTAACATTTTTAATTGTTATT
This sequence comes from Drosophila ezoana, assembly GCA_035045725.1. NCBI lineage: Eukaryota > Metazoa > Arthropoda > Insecta > Diptera > Drosophilidae > Drosophila > Drosophila ezoana. The sequence goes on from JAWNOU010000051.1 coordinate 3,937,991, forward strand.
TTATATAGTTTTAAACGATCTTTTAACCGTTTTTAATACACTCCCCCAATTGCAAACGCAAGACAATGACTGAGAGCGCGGAAATACTCGCACCATCCGCTGGCGTAAAAAAGCACCTGGAGCCATGGCAAGTACTCAAATGGACGGATGATCAACTGCGGGCCATGTACACAGACTGGGGCACCTATTTTGCCATTAGGCAGAACCTAAGTGCTGGTACTCGATATTTTGATGCTGCGCTGGAACTTGACCCAAATGATACGAAGGTCCTGTTCAGGCGAAGTCAAATCAAAAGGAAAGTGGCACGGCCGCAGGAGGCACTCATTGACTGTGTAAAAGCTAAAAGTTGAGAGCCAAATCCGATATACATTTATTTATAAAGCTATAATATATTTTTTTCCAATTTTACAGAAAATTTAAGAAGAAAAGATCGGTTTATTTTCGATCCAGAAATCAATTTGGAGATTTGTGATGCGCTTTATGAGTCGAATAAGTTTGAGGATGCCAAGCGAAATCTTCACCACAATCTGCGGCTCTTTTGCTATTCGCACGCAAGGCCTGTGCTGAATCGTCTAGATGTGGTTAGTTAGATATATATACATAGAATGTATATACCATATAGCCTACACCATCGCACTACTTTTTCATAGGTCAATGGTAATATACATGATGCGCTTTTGGATGAAACAGCACAGGCGGTGCATAGACTTATAGACAAAATGATATCTGGTCTGGCCAGGCAGCCCACATATGTGAAGCCGGACTGTGATGTGCTCAGCATATTGGAGAAGCAGGTAACAATTAAATATATAAAAATATGTGTATGAGAATCAGGAAATAAATATTTTTGTTTGTTTTCAGGAAGAGTTTCTCTCACCGCTGGAGAAAAAGCGTCGCGAGCGACGCTTCAAAACCTATAATCAAGCCTATCTAAACAGATCCTGGATGGATATTTCTTTTCTTAAGAGCTTACGTGAAAATCCAAAACTCTTATTAAAACAAACCCTCGAGTCAACGAAATATTTACAAAATCTAGCCAACAAAAATTACAAAACAGTTCGAACATTTACAGTATGTTTATTTTTTGGGTATAATTCTTATCTGTGTGCATGGCTAAACGCGTATATTTTATTTATCTAGAAAATGCTACACGCCCGCTTCCCTATGTACAGTAAACATTTCAAGACGTTTCCGAGCAACGAACTGTATCTGAAGAAGCAGGAGGAGAACTTCTTCCGCATACAATATCAAACGAGACGAAATATGTTCAAAATATTGCGAACTATTCGAGCTCTGATCAGCAAACATGAGCTAAAGGTTAGTTATTAAAAGTGTTTTTATACCCTGAACCCATTAAAAATGGGTAAAAGGGGTATTATGTTTTTGTGCAAAATGCAAATGTATGTAACAGGCAGAAGGAAGCATCTCCGACCCCATAAAGTATATATATTCTTGATCAGCATCAATAGCCGAGTCGATCTAGCCATGTCCGTCCGTCCGTCCGTCCGTCCGTCCGTCCGTCCGTATGTATGAACGCAAGGATCTCAGAACCTATAAGAGCTAGAGACTGTAGCTGTTTTTAGATGTAGGTGCTCCTAGTGCCTGCGCAGATCGAGTTTGTTTCCGATAAACGAAAACTTGCCCCGTTTCCAAGTAATCGATAAAAATGTATATCCAAATCCCGTTTTTAAAGCAATTTTGGTAAATAATAAGAGCTAGAGTTACCAAACTTGACATGTAGCTTCTAGAATAGTATATATGTATATATCGAGTATCTTTCATTTTATACCTATCGCCAACTTCCCGCTACTCTCTATCTATATACTATCTCCATAAGCGCGCGCTGCATTTGGTGATGGAATAAGAGGGTTCAGGGTATCCCCTAGTCGGGAGCTCCCGACTAGAACCTCTTACTTGTTTTTTTGTTATTTTTGTATATTTCAGAAATTAACGAAGTTTGTGGATGAGGTCACGGGCGACTATGTAACAATCAAGACGCACCGCATTATGCCTTGGAAATTTGAATTCATTAATGAGGTCTACAACTACTTGGGTTTGGCCCGCATTAATGAATACAAAATTTCAAACGCCAACAAAACATTATCGGGGCGAACACGTCTGTTGAATTTACTCAAGATCCCAATTGAACTGGGTGCAGCCGCCAATGTGAAACTCAATAATATAATGCAAATTAAGCGGGAGCAACTTGTTGATCCAAAGGCGGTGATATTTAAGTTAGATCGGATTATTATGTCCATATGTATAGCTATTACTTAGTATTTCATCCATATTTCAGACAACGTATAGCTCGCTTTGAGAGTCGCATGCGAATCGCCAAGTATCCCATAGAACGCAGCTACTTGTACCATGAGGCGGCTCAGGCGAATCTTGATAATCATTTTTTCGATGCCTGCTGCTTGCTTGCTCGCAAATCCATGGATGGTTAGTATTATTGAGAGGCTATGGCTAACACTCAAATGACATACAACATTTCAGAAGCAATCAAGGGCAATAACTACGTATGGGCCGTCTTGAGCGCTCTAATCGCCTGCAAAGCGCATACGGTGCTGGGCAAAGTTGAGAAGCAAAAGGAAATGTTAACTTTAGCCTTTAAATATGCCAAACATCTGAAAAACATTGATCTAATCCTGTTCATAGACATTTGTCTGAAGGTAAATAGCGACGAAATTGAGCTCAAGAAGGCGCTAATTGCCTCCGAGGTCAGCGGTAAGCGCTTTGGGCGCTCTATGCGCCGCTCTATGTCGAGCTTAGATACGTCTATTGATAATTCTCCTGTCAGAAATTCCAAATTAACGATACCTGAAATAAATGTGGAACAGTTTGAAGAATGATTGAAAAATGTCGGTGTGTTTATATTTTATTTGCAGCCGCAATGCAGCTGCCATTTGGGGATTTCCAAAAGTTTTAACTTTTCGGAAAAACTTAAAGTGAGAGTTTCCTTTCAACCAAAGCCAAAGTTTGCTAAAGCGAAAATACTGCAAAAAAAAAGGAACATTAAAGCCTGTTGGCCATTCAATCACTGCAAGTGCTGCAACAACAACAACAGCAACAACTTCTCTTACAACTTTCTTCTTTCCTCTTTCGTCTTATTTATAAACATTATATGTTTCTTTTGCCTTTGGACGTTTTACAATACCTTTCTGTGGGTACTATAGTTTTGTTGTGAAATATGTAACGCTTTGTTGCATATTCTGTTCTCTGTATTTCATTCTATGTTTTCAGAACTAGGTAGAAATATTTATTATTACTTCAATGGAAAAGATAAAAAAAAAACATTTATTAGAGTAAATTTATTTACCTATAAAACGCCAAAACTAACCGTTTTTAAGCGAAAAATGATTGTCAAAATCTTTACATACTCTGTAATATGTTTTGTTAACTAAATCCCGCAAGGGTATTTCAACTTCGGCAATGCCCAAAGTCAAGGGTTTTAAACTTTTTATGGCATACTTTTCACACTCTACGTCTGCTGAGGGGGCGTGCTAAACGTAAATCAGGATTTCTTGAGCTGTTCACGCCAACGCCGGGCGGAAGTGCCGCTAACATTGCACAAAAGACGCAAATAAATGAAGCCATTTGTTGTGCTGTTAGCTGATTTTTGCTGCAAAGGCTGCTGCTCGAGTCGCAGCAGATCGCAGCAGGTCGCAGCCGGTTGGCAAAGTTTCTTGCCACCTGCCATTGAAAATTGTTAACAATTTCCATTAGTTGCTTGTCATTTAAATTTCGTATGTATTTTTAAAATTCAGCACGCCAAGCCAAGCCCCAGCCCTCACACACACACACACCCCCAAACTTCCAGCTGAATGCCATCTGCCGTTTACCCAGCTGTAGCCCTGGCTTTGGGGTAGGTCCTGCTGCAGGTGTTGCCCAACTTTGCTCGTAGTTGACTTGACAGTTTTTGGATTTTTGGGCGGGGACTGCCATTGGGGGCACACAAATGTTGTACATGCAACGGAAGTGGATAATTTAGCAGCGGAAATCATTTGTCGTCTTTTTGTCAGCTGTAAATTTAACATAATTGTCGGCTTCTTTATTTATGGCTTGAGTATAATTAATAAGGGCCTAGTTCAGATATGGTTAGCTATGGCCCTTTGGAAGCTGAAAATAAAAGCTTCAGAGAAATTAATAGGATTTCAAGATGGAATGGATTAAGTATATTATAGTTAATATTAAAAACCGTTATCGTTAAGTAAATACAACTTTTCCTTCTTCTAATTATTCTTCCACCTCTTAAATGTTGATTCAGTTTTAGATCTTACCAGGATCTGGAGCGAAGTCATGTGTTTGACCTTTTCAAGTACACTGGCAGAAATCAGCTTAAAGCTGTTACAAATTACAGCAAATTGAGCTCAATGAAGTTGCCGAAGCAGATTCAAAAATGTCTTCAAGCTGCTGCTTTGTGATTTCTGCTGCAAAATAGCACAAAGCCAAATAAGAACAAAGAGAATGTCGGCGTGGTTAGAGCTGTAAGGGCTGTAGGAGCTGTAGGGGCTGTCGGTAAGGTCTGTTTTGGGCTGTCGGGGGCAAAGAAGGCGGGAACAAAGAGCCCAACAAAGCCAATTGGCAGCAGGCAACTAACAAACTGCAACTCAACTTTGTAGACAGACCGGAGGCAGTTTTTGTTGTTGTTGTTGTAGTTGTTGTTGTTGCTGTCGACGTCAACATCGACGCCGACGCATGCCATAAAAATGCTGCAGCAGAAAATTTGCAATTAAAAGCGCAGCAAAGCAAATAAACGGCCACGCCCCATGATCAAGTAACGCCCACAGCTGTTCAAGACTTAAACTAAACGAATGTCGTAACCCAGCACCGTACCGTCACGCCCCTCCGTCCGGCGCACTCCGCCCACCGCCAGAGCTTTATGTAGTTGCCAACTTGACGTAGTAGCTGACTAATTAGTCATAAAATTACATGACGCAGGACGAGCAGCAGGACGACAAGGATAACAGCCGAGTGCCAGAGTGGCGGGTGTGGAGAGAGATGGGCATCTACCAGAAAGAGAAAGAGAGAGAGAATCCCACAAAGGCCGTGCAAACAGCAGCCGCAGTCGAGCAGCCAAGTCAAAGTGCAAAGTGCCACCGGAAGCAGTTGGCGATGGCGGAAATGCGTGCCTGTCGCAGTGATTGGGTTGGGTGGTTCAGTGGTCCGTTGCCTGGCCGCTATGCAGGCAGGCAGGCGGCCAGGCCCGCCGGTGGTTTTATGACCCACTGAAGAGTGCAGCGGCAAGGGGATTGGCCAACTGGTCTGTCGCTAATTGCTGATTTCCCGTTGTTGGCAACTGCAACTGCCGCAGGAACTAGGTATGGACCACATGCCACACTCACACACTTGTAATTTAATTGTAAGCAAAAAACTGAAAATTCGTCGAGCTTGTGAAAAGGAAAAGCTTATTTAAAATGGGGAAAACTATGGCTGATATTGTTAAAACACTAGCAAGAACTAGAAAAAAAGTTTGTTTATTGGCAAACACGAAGTTTTTAAATGAACATATTATCGAAAATTCTTACAACAAATTCAACTACCTTTAAATTGAGTTTTTTTTTCATATTGCTTGTACGTAAATTGAAATTTTCTTTGAGGGTATGATTAAATGAAACTCCAATGGTCAACCTTTCGAACAGCCCTAAACTTAGCCTTAGAACATAGATCAAGGAGTATAATTATTAATTAATAAAATTAACTAATTTATTAATGTAATGGGACACTCACTCCACCGTTGAACAACCTTCAATTCAAAAGTCGCCTTAAATATTCCCATTTTTTTTTAAATTTCGGTCTGTCTTCTTAAATTTTATCTTGTCTTGTAAAATCTAGTGGTTAACACTTTTAATATCCTTTGTTAACATCTACATAAAACCTTTTTTTCGCTAGGCTAGCCTTTTATCAGGCTTTTATTGGAAATAACGACTCAATATGTTTCACGCGCCCATCTCGAACTGGATTCATATATTTAAAAGTGGCACAGGAACTGTACTGGCAAAAGGGCCCATACATGGCCGCAAAAACTAGAGTGGAGGCAAACAAAAGGACAGGCAAAGTGAGGCAGATACCAAGAGGGTGCGAGAGAGAGAGAGAGAGAGATAGAGAAAGAGGGAGGGAACTGGTGGCAAGGCCGCACATTTGCCACATCACTTATTAGCTTTATTGCTTTTAACAATTTGAGCTTCCGCTGCTTGGCAGCGCCAACTAAAACGTGTGCTGATTAGTGGCAGGAATCGTACCAGGAGCCGTGGAGCTGTTGCAATGCTCGTTGCCCGTTGCCAGTTGCCAGTTGCCTGTGCTCGTTGTGTGGCAACGCCATAAATTTCTGTGGTGCAGGCAAAACTACTGAGCAAGCGGTTGGGGGCAGGGCTGCCCACGCAGAGAGCGGCGCATGCAACATTTAACATTGCAGACAATTTATAAGGACATTCATGGCACACGGCACAGGCACAGGCAGAGACAGAGGCGCAGGGTGTGGCACAGGCGATGGCGACGGATGCGCTGCGTTGCGAGGCCAGGCACATGCTTGGCACTTGCCACAATGCTACTGCCTCGATTCCAGCCCACCCTTCCGGATGCTTTTTTCTCGCATTGTGTTTGGAATTCAACATTTAAGCCACTTATGGGCAAGTTGAACTGGCATTTCAAAGGCTGCAACAGCGACGGCCGCAGGACAATGCAGGTTAGCAAGATTTATGGCAGACATGGAGACATTTAGAGACGGCCACCGAAAGAGATAGCGTAAGAGATAGAGAATTCAAGAGCAAGAGCGAGTTGGATAGAGTGACGCCTTGACGCGCTTTTATGTGCCTCTTTGGTTGCAGTGGCATGCACATTGTGGCCATGGTGTGACTAATCCCTGCCAGCGCTACGCCCGAAAGCGTTTAAAATAAAGCAATAGCATGTGGCATGCGGCATGCAGCGTGCAGGATGTGTGGCATATATAATAAATGGTCATATGCCAACTGTTAACTGCAATTATCTGGGCATTAGACCAAGGTAACCAGTCCAATGCCCCGCCCACTCCTTTCAATTCCACCAGCCATTTCGATCAACAAAAGTGTTGCTCCAAAACTCCGCCCCCTGCCCGCTCAGCTGTGCAATTGTCCTGGTCATGTGTGCATGCATGTCTCTGCATTTTAGCCACTTAAAACTGTTGGCCAATTTTGTAGGACGGGACTTTCTGTATTGGAGACAATGCCGTCATTTCCACAGCACAAAACCGGGACTAGTCTCTGGGCACAGCTGAAAGTGTTGGCCCGAAAAGAACGAGCTAAATTCATTCTAAAAGCCATTCGTGCCTAGTGCCTAGCCAGCCCTGGTGGCCGATGAAGCGACAAGGATAGCTAAGCCACAGCAAGGCCTTGCCAGCTGCATAAGGCAAAAACTACGCAAAATTAGATTCAATGTAGGCGTATACTGAATTGCATTGAAAGAATGGCAACTCAGCCGGGAGAGGTGAAGAGGGCACCTACAATATATGTCTGTTACATAAATTGTATTTATTTTGTCTGGCAACTGCTTTTTTTCCTGAATAAAATGGGAAGGGGTTTTTTTTTTTTATTGGTTCTTTTTTTTTTTTTTCTTTTTTTTTTTTTTTTTTTTTTGGTTTTTTTCTTTCTTTTTTTTTTTTTTTTTTTTTTTTTTTTATTTTTTTTTTTTTTTTTTTTTTTCCTCTTGTTTTTATTTTGACTGCGATGAAGTCGAGGCGTTGCTTTACATGCAAATGGTGTGTAGATCTACAATAAAACAAGGCTGAGAAAAGTCGAGCTAAGTGTTTAATTAAAACACATAAAATCCTACAAAAAGGCTGTCAAAACGTTTGATAATGACAGCAGAGTAGAATGCAAGGCAGCTGACAACTCTGGCAACGACAGACAAGCCTCTGGCAACAAATTGAAGCACAATTTTATTTTGTTTTCTATGTGTGAAGTTCACATTATTGTGTATTTTTATTGCTACCTAAATAATATATTATAGGATGAATAATATTAAATATGAATAATAATTATAGTATGAATTTTGTTTATATAATTTAAAACATTTCTTTTTATGCAGCAGCCCAAACCATTTTATAATATGCGATGCGGTGCTCCCAAAACATCCAGCAGCGTGCTAAGAAATGCTGAAATGGTGTCTACCCACCCGCACCTGCACACCACCGCCTCCCCGGGGAAATAACCCATGAAAAAAGGGGGGGGGGGTTTGGGAAAAGAAAAGGGGGGGAGGGAAAGGGGGGGGGGAGGGAGGGGGGGGGGGGAGGGGGGGAGAAAAAATGCTTATAAATAGCAAGAAGGCAATTCAATGCGTGACTTGACTGAGCAACTCGAGCCTGTACTTGAGATCAACTTCAACTTTTAATCAGAGACTGATAGAAAAAAAAACAGAGGAGTGGAAAAAAACATAACTATTAAAAAGGAAACGTAATAGTGTCGTGCACATAAAAACCGTTTGTCGAGTGCTCCCCCCCCCCAAAAAAAAAAAAATAAAAGTAAAAGGATGGCGATGAATTTGATAAGCCGTCTGATAAGCGTCGAGTGCCAGACGCCGCGTCGCTTGGCTCACTTCAAAATAGCGTCACAAAATACATTTTGAAACGAGCAGCGAAAACGTGCGTTGATTAGCAATAATCCCAAAAAATATGTGTGTAAGTGTGTGTGAGTGTTTGCTTATAGGTGTGTGCGTGTATGTGTGTGCAGCGCCATTTTGCTTCATAGCCGAAACAACTTTAATGGACGCTGCTAAAAGAATTCAACAACCAACATGACTTCCCACATTAGTGCCCAAGTCTTGATGGCCAATAAAAATGGCGTACATTAAACACGTATGGTAAACACGTACGCGGAGCATATGTCATAAACGAAATTTTTACTAAAAACTTAAGTACCTCAGATAAATGATACGAATTTCCATTTTATGCCCAATAAAATATATTTTTTGTTAACACCAAACATTTTATTTTTAATATTTTTTGAAAAGCAACTAAGGCCACAAGAAAAATATGCATTTGAGAGAAGTTCATAGCTCTTAAATGCAAAAATTTAATCGAGAGTACAAACCTTGACCAAAATGCCAAAATGGTTGACATAGTTATGGGTTGTAAGCACGATGTTTAGTATGAGCTCGGAGCAGCACAACTGAAAGTTTACCTGGTTTAAAGTACTATTTGGGACAGAAAAAAAGCTGGATCCCTTTAAACTCAGTTATCCAAAAGCCAATCAGCTTGCCAGATTTATTATGGCATTTGGAAATCAGGCAGACAACATTTACAATATATTTTCAGTTGCAAGGGCTTAAATTCAAAACAGTTTCTCGTCGAAATGTTTATGCAAATTTAATAAATTTATAATTGAATTTTGAAACCAATGCCATTACAGTTGTAGGAAGATTCTGTGTTCTTTTAGCAATCACTGTGAATAGTTAAACTAGGTCATGGCTTTGGCTTAACAAAAACTATAAGCATTATAAAAGATGTGGCCTTGTTATGAGGCTATTTGTGAGCCCAAAAACAAATTCAGTTGACGAAATTCACTCAAAATGCCAACCGATAAACCGAAATTGCCAAACCCCAGATGCAGACATTGACAAAGCTCTCAAATATTGGCCCTGTCAACGAGGCAAAGAAAACATAGCACAGCACAGCACAGCACAGCAATGAAAACAAAGGAAATTAAAAGCATAAATAAAAAGCGACCAGTCTCAAAGGCAAACAGCGCCGTTTTGGCTCCTAACCCTAACTCTCCTGACCTTACGCAGTCAAGTGAAACAAGGAAAGCACAAAATAAACAAAAAAAATCTTTGAAAATTATGAGTCCAAAGCCGAAATAGATATGTACCATAAGTATTGTAATTCATTTGCTGAGACAAGAAGTAGCAGAAGAAGGGGTAAGAAATATAAAAACCAAAACGAGATTTAAATGCAGCCAAACGCAAACATTACAACAATAAGAACAGGACTCGGACAACGGCGACAAAGTGCACTAAAAATTCAACACTTTTCCATTTGTCTAGGTTGGTGTTGAGGGTTCTTTTGTTGGGCGGGAATGGCCCTGGGTGTGCTCTGTGTTTATTTTGTGTGTTACATTTTTGTTTTGTTTTTTTTTTTTTTTTTTTGGGGCACACCCGGCTCTTGCCTAACGTAGATAAATTGCGTTAGAAAAAGAGTCGGCGTCCCGGGTCCATTCGTATAATTCACTTTTGTCAGACTCATAAAAATTGTTGAGTGACATTTGTTTGTGTTTCCCGTTTTGCCAGCCATGCCTGTTGTTATAGTTCTGCTGCTGCTGCTGCTTCTTCTTCTTGCTCGCACTGATTCCGTGTCAATGCAGCCATCTTTTTCTTTTCCACTATAACACACCAACACACGCACACCCACACCCACACATACAGACACCTACACACACAGCAACATTTCGTTTTGTTTTTGCCATTTTGCTATTAGACTCTTGTATTTTATTTTTTTTTATTTTTGTCGAGCGCTTCGTGTTGCTGTCTGTTTTGTGCCCGCATAAAAGAAAATTAGTGAGTTTCTTCTTTAAAAAAAAAAATAGCAACAAAAAATATACCATAAAACATTCGCTTTTTAGGAGGTTTTCCAGCATTCGCTGCTGATGTTGTGCTTGTAGGTACACATAATGACAAAGGTTTCCGTTTTCAAAGCAACAATGAAAACAAAAAGAATAACAGAAAGCCAAGCATAAATTGCATGATATAAATAAAAATGCATGCAATTTGTACCAGCTTTATGAATTGTTAAATATTTCTATGCAGCTGAGCATTTGCCGCTTGCTATTGAAATATTTTTTATTGTCATGTGTTATTTACAATGTTGCAATTGAAATTTATGACAACATCTCTGCTAGTGGTTATTGAAGAAAGACTTCGGCAAGTTACTTCCTGGGATATATTATGTGGCTCTTATAAGATTCGCAAACTATTTTTTTCTTATTCTTTGAGCGTTTATATGCAAGTAGTTCTGTGAAAAGTTAAAAAAATGAATTGTTGTTTTTTTACTTTCTACCTTTTGGTTTACCCACAATGCATACAACATAATATCTTTGTCCACACATGCATGGAGCAGCAATCAAGTGTCGCCACACACTCCACGCTTCGCCCTCCTCGATCCCGTCCCATCTACATGCCCATTGGCAAACTTTTGGAGCCACCCCTAGATCAAGCAATTTACGTTTTATATATATATTTTTTTAAAGTCAACATTGAAAGTTGCTTTGGCATATTGAACTTTTAGCACCTGCCCAGCGCATTCCTCTAACGAACCACAAAAACGTGGCACCTGCCCCGCACAGCCTTAGACCCCCTCGAAATCACAGCTTGTACGTGCAGAGTCCCACAGTTCCAGAGTCGATTCAGTTCAACTGTCCAGGCGGATAGTCGAGCAGCCAATGCAACTGCGCTTATTAACAATCCTTGGAGAGAGAATGGCTTCATCCTTTGCACATTTCCTGACGTTTTCCATATTAATGAACTGTTCCAGTGTGTGTGCTGGTGGGAGTTGGGCAGCGCCCATTGCCAATCCCAGCTTTGATTACATGAGAAATTCATGCGCAAATTCAAATTTAAAACAACAAAAAAATGCCAGGAGGAAAAAAAATTTTTACTGAGAGTTAAGAGTATTTGCACACACATACATTTCTCATCTGAACTGCTTTTAAGTTAGTTACTCTTAATATTGTGTATCTTGAAGATGTTTTGCTTGCTGCTTTAACTGACCACGCCCAACATTTGTGTGTCGCTGCCCATTGCAGTGGAAATTTTTCCAATGTGCTGCATTCAAATATTATCAATTTGGTAGCTAACGATTCTGCCTCGACGCTAACTGATTGAATTGTTACAGCGTTTTACGTGTGCCGCATCGCAAATGCGCTTCCCTTCCTATTTTTTTTTTTTATCGATGCTCGTTTGCTTTGACTGTCGGTTCAAGCGTATCTCACACAATGGCTGAGCGGGAGGCCGGCAATGGCAGGCAGCTGGAAAATCAATTTCACCGAAATAAATTGTCGAATTTCTGGTATAAATTGCAAACCCTTTCGCCATTCTTTACAGCCCACAGTGGCTGCATTGGGTATGCACCCATCTGCCACTTTGTGGTCAGGCGAGTGAATATTAAAATTTTTTCTATTTAAATTATTTACATATTTCAGTAAACCATAAATACAAATTAAATATATGTGCGCACATTTTAGCTTGCAATAAATCAACACGAACTGCATGTCATTGGAACGTCTCATTAGGCTCCAGCCCCGATATAAGTTACGCATTAATCTATTTAATTATTTAGTCAAAGGCTTGGGTTATATCGATTAATTTGCACGCTTAACACATAGGATACCCATTCATTGTGGCCTTAATCCATCGCATGATTTATTAATCAACATATGGTGGGGGATCGAAAAAATAATGTGGCATCAGCAGCTGAACAGTATCTGAGTGAGAACAGAGAATATTTACTTAATAAATTAATCTTGAACAAACATAATTACATACAAAACATTTGTTAATGACTCTGACAACCAAACTATAAAAATCCGCAAATCTTACTTGAATTCATGTTAACCGCATAGTAGGGGGTTAAATGTGTTGATTTTGGCAGCATGCAGTAAATTTGCTATGCGCCTAACATAAGAGTACATTAAAGCCTGAACACAACTATGCACACACAAGTATATAAGTACATACATACTTACATATAGGCATATTTTGCTCATCTTTAACTAGTATTTTAAATGTATAAAGGTACACATATATAAAAGGCCAACAAAAGTGTGGAACCGTCATTGGAAAACGCAGTTTATTCAGTTACTAAATAAATGAGAGCTCTGAATAAAGGTAGGTCAGAAGTCGTGTATGACGCGGCTGCGGCAATGCGTTGCTAATTGTTGCAAAATGACAATGCAAATTTTGGCATGAAATCTATTGGCACGTGGCTGAAACAAAAAGCTGCGCAAAATAGCCAGAAAATGTGTGTTAAATAAGCGCATAAACGCAATGAAAGTTTCGCCATTTGCCCGCATCCAATGGGATGCCCGGCCAGCGTCCACATCTCTCCAATTTGCCAACTCATCATCGAAGAATTGCGTGGCGCACTTTAATTTAAAGCCTCGCATTATTGGTGGGAGGTGAGGGTGGCACCTCCTTAAGTTTTGGCACGTTTCGCGTGTTGATATCGCTACTCATTTTGCCATTGCCCCAACTCATGGTGAAGCTCATTAAATGTGAGCCGCTGTTGTTTTTCAATTTGAATTGTTTCGGCCGCAGGTTTGATTGCGCCACGCTGCCGCGCTGTGCATTAACATTTTTATTCAATTTGTGTATGACGTTTGCTCAGGTTCCATTTCCATTTCCATTTCTCGATATGGCACACAAGAGTCCATTATAGTTGACAGCATTACCAAAACAAATTTATACAAGGCAATGTCAGCGCAGAAGCGCGGGTTCTCTCTCTCCCTTTATTTTACTCTGGCTCTGCCCCTAGCTGTCTCTTTCACGAAAAGCAACAAAACTTTTTTTGTTTAACAACCACTTATTTAGATTATATTTGCTGATTTCCACTTATATTCCACTTAATGTGAGCCGCTGTCGCACATGTAGCTTGTATCTTGTATCTTGTATCTGTGCAGTGTATATTACGGCGCTGCTGACATTTGCGCTGTGCTGCGTATCAGTTCCCCGTTGTTTGCCCAAGTTGCTGGCACTCGAACATGATTGATAATTCTGATGATTCATGCGTGTAATTCAGCTCCGGGATTTGGTTTTCGTCTCTGGGGCTCTCGCTTATGACGCACACAGTTCCTGACATTTATGATAAATTCATGCGCTAAATTGTTTATTAGAACCCACTAGCTATAACATATCTTTGATTTTGGCTTAGGTACTAACTATATTTTGTCTCGGTGAGTACTCGAGTCTTGTGAAACTAGAATTTATAGCTTGGCAACTCAATTAGGCTGAAGAGCGCCCAGAAAGTGCTGCTGCTGGCATAAAGTTTGCACAATGTCCGTCAACTAAGTAAACAACCGCAAGCCCCATTAAATGGAACCTAATTAAAATTCAGCACGTCTCTGTAGTTGGCTGTCCTGCAGCCTCCCAGCCACCCAATCGCCCAACCAGCCAACCACTCACCTTATCGTCCAGTCATAAGCCGTGCCATAAGCTGTCAACAGTCGAGAGAACCATCAAAAATATTGTAACACATTTTGCCTATTAATTGTTAGCAGTTTTCAACATTTCTGGCAACCAGAACTTCGGCCAGGATCTTTGGGGCAAATACAGTTGCAGAATTCACAATTTGGTACCTTCTGTTCTACCTGAATGCTTGGTGCCCCCTGAAGCATTCATCATAATGAAATTTTGCAACATTGAAGCTAAGCTGAGCTGTCGATACGGGGCTGTCCCATTCGCTTCGAAGGACAGACACATGAAGCGGCCACATATAACGTTGCTTTAATAATGAAAATGCCAAACTATAAATTCCTTTGTGTATTGGGATTCCAATTGCAAGTGCCTACGTGATGCCAGCAATGAAAACTTTCTTTCTATACCCTGCACCCGACGAGTGTTTAAAAACGGGTACACAAAATTGTGAAAAAAGCCCCATGAATTTATTATCATTAATTTTATTAGTATGCGATAATGTAAACTCAGTGACAAGCATTAGAAAATAAATCAAATAATTGAAGCATACGAATGTGATACGAATGTTATACTAATTTAGAAGCACGAAAACAAAGTTTGTTTGCATTTGCCGCACTTTTGCCTGTCATTTGAGCCAATTTATCATGTATATATCCCAGCATAAGCATATGCAGCCAGGCTCAACATCCGCCGCAGCCACCAACTCAGACGCATGGCACCCGCATGTTGCCATGGTTGGGGCAAATAAATAGCGAGATTTTGTGGCACAAACCGAAAATATTGTACGCAAAGTAAACAGAATACACGCCAGCTAGTTGTATGCTGAATGCGCTAACTTTGCGCCGAGAGGTGCACAGAAAGATACAAAACTTTAGCTCCCCATGGATTCCAGATCCGAGCCAGGTCGTGGCAGTAAAATGACGAATACGCGACCTCCATTTCAACGTTTGGCGACTGAGTAAGTGTGTCTGAGTGTCTGCGGCAGGGCTAAAGCTCAGCCATATTTATGGTAATTAAAATTGATTCGAAAAGTTTAGATTGTCTCTGTGTTTCGGCACCGGTGCGAGCTACCAAAAATTTGCAGTGCACAGATTTCATCATGTTTCCAGCCATGTTACCGACGGCTATGGGTATATCTTTTACCCTCTCGCCCAATATGTAAAGTTACATTTCGGTAACATGATGGCATTGGCACCCAGCATGTGACAAAACTTTCTAATTAAAGTTTTTGTGCTGGCAATAACCCAAGCCGACTAACGCACTAACCCGCACGCCGCTCTCAAATACCCCGCCAGCTAATGTCGAGCATCAGCACCAAAAAGTTCTCAAGTTTCTCCACGTGTGTTTGTTTTTGTGTGCGGCAAAGTTTTCCGGTGTCGACTTTTAGGCGCAGTGCGCAATGTTTTGGGTGCGATTCGAAATCATTTGCATTTGAAGTTGAGATTTAATTAACCCCCCCAGGCCAATTAGTCAGCCCATATGGCCAATCAATAGCAGACAAATGAACGCAATTTAAATGGGGTAGCTATTTAAAATTGTATTTATTTCTATTTATTTTTTTTATTCCCCTGCCCATTATGACGGCCACAGTGGCTGCGAAAATTGCGTTCACTTGTTCACACAAACTTAATTTAATTTATTCGTTTACAATTTTCCAACGTGACAGTCCATGACAGACAAGCTATTGGCTCCTGGACGTGACATATCAAAATCAAAGTCAAAATGGTTTTATTTTTAAGCAAATTTCACATCTATACAAGCTGAGGCTAATTAATTATATTCAAGCAAGGATTTGATAAGATATAACTCAACTTATAATTACTCAAAATGAAATATTTAATAACGAGATCCAAAACTAAAAGCTGACCTCCTGTTATATAATTGACACAACAAAATGCATACAATGGTACAACTTTATTCAGCATTTTCTTGTTAAAAACATTTCTCTGAGGTGTGCATGGTGTAAATGAAATTTCACCTAACTTTATTTATGTTTTGACAAAGTTGAAGTATTTAAAACTCTATTAAGTTTGTTTCATTAGGTCTGCAATATTTTGTAGTCGAATTGAATTAAATTATATGCACCCAACTTGCAAAGTCCAAAACTCCAAGAACCTAAAACTTTCGCTGGGCAAAGAGTGGAAAAAAAGTTTAAAAAAAATAAAAAATAATAAGAAGAAAATATGTCTTATACAGTTTTTGGTGGGCCGTACACACCCAATCTCCGGCGCCTTTGTCCGGCGCTTTTCTCTATCTTTCTCTGGTTGCGAGTGCAACAAAAACTGCAAACAACTTTCATAATTCATTTCTGCCTGAGTGTAACAATTTTTGCACTTTATGACTTTCGAGTGCGCCCAGCGAGTGGCTCGACTTGTGCCCGCAAATCATGCAACATTCTGAGTCGTAGCCGGAGACGAAGTCGCAGTCTCTGTCGCTCAGCGGGTTGCCGTGCCCCAAAAATAAAAATAAAACTTAAAGTTGCCAACATTTGGGTTACGCTCTTTTTTGTGCTAATTACAAGGAAACTGGCAGCTAAGAGCTGCAGCTGGAGTTGGCCGCAGCTGATGGATGGGGCATTCGAGTTGGCAACAGCCGTAAACGAAAACAAACTTGTGGCCGAGCGCAACAACAAGGGGCAAGCAATAAACGGCCAGAGGCAGAGACAGGGCACGCGGGCCAAAAAGTCAACGACAAGCCGAAGGCAGCCAAAAGCCCTGCCAAGCCAAGCCAAGCCAAGGCAACGCAAGGCAAGGCCAAAAGCGTGACCAGGAAGTTGTAAGCGACTCAGCCAAAACAAAAGCACCGACAACTGGACTCCCCTTTCATAGCACACTCCACACGGCCACTCCACCCCCTTCCCCTTTGAACAGCTGCGTCTGCTCCATCTCCGGGCAGTTCGTGAGCAAACAGATTGGCAGGCAAAACGACCTCGCCTGGTCAAAATACAAGGCAGTAGGAAGTGCTGCCTCGTCTTGTTTACCTGGCAACTACTAGCTCTAAAAACAAAAACAACAACTGCCAGCTCCGGTTGCAAAGTAAAACGTTGAACGTTGAACGTTGCACAAACCCAAAGAGCGCGCTTACAGCTGTTGCCTTGAACCCGGCACAAGGAGTGCCAAGCACTTAATCAGTTTCGTAGATGCACAAGCTAAGAAACAGAAACAGTCACTGCGGAAATATATATAAAAACATATTATTATTGTACATATTCCTGGACAGAAATGTCATCTTAGAGGGACCAAGTTGCTATGATGACCAGATAAAGAGAATGTCGACTTTGAGACTAGACAGTTGGTTAGATTTTAATAAACAAATAAAGGAATAATAATCTAAATAAAATAAAAAAATATTTATGCTTCTATTAAAGACATTGCTTTTAATATGCGACCTTTATATTACATGCTTGAATTGGGTATTTGGCGGGCTTGTTTGGAGAATTCGAGCTCTCGATGGCGGCTTAAACATTGTTTATGTCACACGTTGACAGGCATCGTTGGCCCAGTTCTCCTTTCCTTTGGTAACAACAACAATTTTTCGATTTATATGCCACCCCAAAGAATAACAGCAATAAATGGCGAGTGGCTTGCATGCTAAGCTAGTGGATACTCTATATATTTGTATCTTTAGCCTATTCATAAGTTTGTATATACATCCTTTATATATATCCAAAAAAAGTAAAAGATTTTAAATCATTTTTAAACATTTTAAATAAGCAAATTAAATTATTAAATGCCTAAGAAAACAACTTTATATGTCGTATAGAATTATTTGCACAGAGTGAATATTTTATTAAAGTTGCATACTCTCTCATAGCATTGTCATACCTATTGTTTGGGGGCTATAGGGTATAAAAGCAACTAAGGAAACTCAGACATTCAGGTAAAACAAGAACCACGTATGCGAGTCCTCCTGAAGGAACCAGGCCAATAGGACTCATCCTGCTCTTATATGGGCCCACATACGAGCTGTCGTTTTGTACACACACACACATACGCAAACCCATACAAATATAAATAAATGCAAATAAATAAATAAAACAAATGGGAGTTGGAGTTGCGTATAAAGCACAATCGAACCCCAATAACAACACCAACAACAAGAACAACAGCGAGAAATCCAAATAAAAACAACAACAAACCGATGACTGGCAATTGAAACACTTGAAGCAAATTCTGCCTGCCACAAGGCTTGGGGCATAAATAATTTTCTTTTGATGAAACTGCGGCACGTTAATATGTGAAAAGTAATAAATAATTTAAGGAAATTGAAAGGGTTTACTGTGCATCTGAACGCATTTCTTGTTAAAACTGAAACCAAAAAATTAATATAATTCTATGGAGCTAATATTAACTCTGAAGAATAAAAATTAATTGAAAAAAATAAGTTCGTTTCCATAAACACAAGCGTATTTACTGCAATTTTCCAATTACTCAACAGTTAAATCAAATATTGAGGACACAAAGCAAATTTTACTCGGTAGTGAAAAACCTTTACGAAAAATCGAATTAAAACATCTATGGATCATAAAAATGGCAATAGTTTTAACCATTTCTTGTTGATTCAAAAAATATGTATGTTTATTTCACATGCATCACAAAATAATAATACTAGTAAATATATATTTCTGGTAACTTTAAAGGACGTTTAAAGGTCGTTGGACTTAATAATACCTTGAACAAGTATTCATAGTTTTTTTAATTATTTCTTTTTGATGAAATATATCATTATGACAGACAAATTTACTACATATAATTAATCTTTTTTATAGCATGAATACATGAATATATCAAATTTGAATAGTTAAATGTTTATAACTGAGCAAGACCATAAATAATTGCTTAATTAACGACAAAATGCTTATACATAGAAATAGTATCTTATCAGAAATGTCATAAGCCTGATCTTAACAATGTGCGGTCGAGCATTTAATCGCATGGACTAAATTGTACGAAATCCGGCTCAACATTGACCAATAACACTCAACGGTGCTGGCAAATTTATATGTTTTTTTAATTTATGGGCCTTCACACTGAGAGTTGCGGTGTTAAAAATCAGCGCCAAATAATTTGCATAATTTGCAGATGTATCTCAGTGCGAATGAAGCCAGTTAAAACCGAAGCACAGAAAGTGCAAAAATGGATAGCAAATTAATGGATCTTTTCTCTAGCAAAAAGCATTAAAGTGCTACTAATTTACTTGGTCCCCTCAATTTATATGCAAATGGGGGCGTTCACTTGGCCGAAAAGAAATTAATATGCTCTTGGGCTTATACACTAGAAAGAATGCTTAGAAAGAGAACCTGTTCAAGTCAAACAAAAATCAATTAGGGCGCGATGAAAATCCATCAACAAATTCGCACCTACCGATAACAGGTAGCAAGTAGGAAGTTGTCTGCGGCTAATTTAAAACCAGCTACGAGATGCGACAGTATCATTTATAAGCGCTATATAAATTACATCCGGTGTATCAAAAAGCACAGTAAGCACCTGAAATTTAGGTCCCGCTCTTAACTTATCTGCGGCACCTGCTACAGATACAGATTTAGACACATTTATCAGATAAGTCCGTGAACCGACAGAGTTCAAATCCATGAGCCATGATACAGTCTGCAGCTCCGAATCCATCGCATACCTATACCTGTCACTGTCCCCTAATTGGTCAGCAGTTCCATCAGCAGCAGCGACAACAACAACAATGGCAACAACAATAAGAAACGCGAAACCCGTTACTAAACGTGGCCTAATCCGGTTATTAAACTTTACATTCGTCTGCTGCTCCACTGTGGCGTCTGCACTGCGTAAGTTCTCGCTCTTTAAAAGTGCTTCAGTTTTTTAAAATATATGCTCAAAGTTTTTTTTAGTTGAAAGCCGGCGTCTATAAAAACGTGGCGCATGCGCAGCGTATCTTTTAGTCGACTTTAATTCCCCAAGCGCGACAGCTCGAAGACAGTTAACGAATTATGACGTTTCGCATAGTGAGTGTAAAGCATGAAGATGCAAGTCCGATAATGGGCTTATAATTGGGGTTTAATATAAAAAATTGGTTTAAATAAATAATTGTGTTGAGAGAAGCTCTAAAAGGCGCTGTCAAGAAAAGCAGTCAATGTGGAACCAACCTTGCAAACATGTTACTTGATTGATAACAATATCTCTAAACAAAAAGAGATCTAATGAACTCTGTGTAGTTAGTGTTGAAAAAAAAAAACGAATTGCTAACTTGAGTATTAATGATATTGTGATATTTGCTGAGCTTAATGAAAACGTCTGCTTGAATTCAGATGAGATACAAATTTAAATTTTCCATTTGTATACATTTACTTTTTCCCAAACTTTGTCCCAACAGACCAGTTGACGATTATAATAAGCTGCATCTGTAGCAAGTTTCATCTGCAATATATTAGAAAGTAATTTGCATAGCAACAGGTAGTCGAAATGCTAAACACTTTAAAAGCCAAAAAAAAAAAACTCCTTTGTCCAATATGGCACACATTTGTGACGTCAATATAAGAGTCTCTTGAAGCGCATGATTAGTACCGATTAGGCATAACAAGTTATTCTGGCAAGCATCTTGATAAGACCAACTATTTGGAAAAATTCCAAATTTATTTCTGCAGTGTTGAATTTGCATAACATGCTGAAAACAAATTTGTATACATATAGATAAATGTTTAACAATATGCCAGATGAATGCAAACTATGCAGGAAGCCCAAGCTGGGGCGTTCAACTTGCAGGTTTATTCTTTGCCTCTTTTTTTTTTGATTACTCCTAAAGCGTGCATAGACCTCTGGTTCCAGAGTAATTTGCATATTGCGGATGCTTTGATAAACAACAATTAATTTGATATATGATGTCAATTTATAAAAAATGCAAGAGTATTTTGGCTAATGCTCTGAGAAGAAATATACATGAATTGTTGCATAACCGAGCAAAACCTTGTTGGCAAAAATTTAAATTCCATCTAGAACAACAGGTTTATAATATTAAAAGCCAAAAGTGAATTTCCGTTTATTTTTGGCTAATAGGTTAAACATAGCCATAAATTGGCTTGCAATCCGTTTTAGGCATGATTTGTTATAACTTATGTCAAATTTAGCATGTTTTAAAGAGGCACGTGTCTCGACCTTTAGCTAGCACCTAAGTTATGTACGAGCTTTATGTTCTTAAGGGGGAATGTGATACAAATTATCATACAATGCAAGGTTACAGATGTTTCCCCTTCACGATATTGCTTTCGAGGTCAGCTAAAAATGCTCGCTGCCCACTCTGTGAACAAAAACTCAAATCTAGACTATAACCAAATGAGCTGCGCCATAAAATTCCGTCCAAAACCGATACGACTGCATAATTTGTGCCCAAAAGCGAAGCTAATTATATTGTGTAAACATAAATAGAAACACAAAGAAAAAAACAATAACACACGCCAAAAGCCATCGATCATTTTTCGTATCGTCCGCACACGACTTAAGAGCATTTCCCAACTATTTTACAGTTATTAATCGCAGCTGCCGCATTGATTTGCCACTGCGTCGCCGATGTGGCGCACATAAATCAAGCGGCGCCTAAGGACGTACTGGTGCCATTCAATGATTTATTGCCGCCACCACTGGAGGAGTCCACAACGGAGGCCTCGACGCCAGCTACAAAGCCCACCAAGAAGTCATACTATCAGCAGCAGCAGCAGGCCAGGGCCAAGGAGACGGCCATCAGGGCTGAGCAGCCCAGTGCCAAGCAGCCGGATCTCGCCTTGGATTTGTTGCCGCCCTTCGCTGAGGATGCGGTGCAGCCACAAGTGGAGGCATCGAGCAGCAGCAGCATCAGCAAAACCAGCGTCACCACGCAGCAGCCACCGATTGTAAGCAGCACGAGCGTGCGTAGCGTGCCACATGTTGCACAGCTAAGCGCACGCGTGGCAGCCAGGACCAATACTATTGCCAGCGGAACCTCCGGCTCTTCGCGCTTCTCGCCCGAGCTCATCCGTCAGTATGCAACATATTTTCAGTCCACGACGCCGCATCCGCCGCGCGGTCCGCTGCCAACGCTAACGCCCTTTCCACGTCATATTAAAGTTAAGCGCAGTGATACATTAAAATTAAATTAAAACAATACAAAGAAGCCAAGAAAATTGAGTTGACAATTTTTTTCAGTTGAGCTTTTATTTATTAGCAACAATTAAATTCGTCATTTCGTGCAAAAACTCACAATTAAATGAGAGAAATTTATGCAGAAGGAAAAATAAGCTAGAAGCAAGAGTGCATATTTTACAAAAATATGCTTTTAGGCAAATTTGTTTTAAATTGACACACTATTAGCTTAAAATAAAATTGATGTGTATTTCTAAAATCTAAAAATTACAACATTTTGTAGCTAATGGAAATTAACAGTGTAGTCAATCGATCATATGAGAAATGAATGCACGATTTATTCTGTTGTACGAGCGAAAATATAACCCAAAGTTTTACTCTACTTTTGCCCTTTTGATCGTAGTTCTAAGAAGCAGAATCAGAATCAATCAAAAGATTAAGGCAGTCAGATTAACTCAACTCAACTCTACGGAATGGCATTTAGCTATAGTTCCTCAGTACCTTCTTTTCCTATTGCAGCCTAGATCAAGATCTAGACCTAACAAACATTCTCTTAGCTTAAGTTCGAGTTAAATATTTTTGTTTTGAGCTCCAATGAGGAAAAGTACATAAAAAGGTTTCTTAGTTGTTAGGAATACAAGCTCCAAAACGAGTTATCTAATTAGGTAAAACATTTTCTAATTGGAACAATAAAATTTTCCGTTTCCATTGGTGTGACTTAGGCGAAGCCATTATGTTGGGATCTATGTCAAAAGTGTACAGCAACTTAGCATATTTAAAAGCAAGGTTTCACACGCGCTGAACGTGAACAAACCATTTCATATAGTCTAACTATCCCTTTGAGCTTAGAGCAGTTTTGCGGAAAACAGAATTTATCACGGCGTCGCGTTTAATTAATTGCCCGCGGCAAATAACTTTGCCGACGACGCCGGTCGACACTGAAAGCCTTTTTGGCTACTGGCTAAAACATGCCCGCATATACAGATGTTGAATACAACTAACAGATACAAATACAAAATTCTTGTAGTTGCACACAGACACCGACAAGCTGTCAAGTGCTAATTATTGCCCTCGCCCTGACGTGTTTGATGTCAATGTTGTTGTTGTTTGGGTGTTGCCGTCGCGGCTGTTACTGTTGCTGCTGTTGATGTTGATGATGTTGATGATGTTGCTGACATTCGAGCTACCGCAAATATGTCGTATTTGCATCGCACTGCACGGCCCAGAGCTGAATGGCAAATGAATCTGCTCTAATCAAATCAGTGCCAGACAGATTAGCCATATTATTAGCCATATTAGCCAACGTTTGTCATTCATTGTTGTTGTTGTTGTTGTTGTTGTTGCAGCTGCAATTGTTGCCGTTGCAGCTGCTGCTGCTGATGATGATCTTGCCGCTCAGCATTAATTACACAGCTGATTGACATTAATGCGTTGCTGCAGTCTGTGTAAGAGCTGATTTTAAATGATTTCTCTCACTCTGGCCTCACGCTGACCTCAGGCAAATGTCGCACTCAAATTGGTAGCAAACAGTTTTTCGTTGATTGATGATATTAACATAAATTTAATCTGCCATAATATGCATTCAATTAATGCTTAATACACATATTTCTTAATATCATGGCGTTCTGCATATTTGTTAGCGTTAAACAATAAAAGATTTTTCATATTTATTATAATTTTTATTGCAACATTTCAGAATATTTTTCTTTTAAAAAGGGGCTTGTTGCTTGTAAGGGTAGGTATGCATTGTCATTATACCCTTTGTATACTATGCTTTGAAAAATCTACAAATTTTGACAATTTTATTTGTCATGTTCGAACTATTTTGGAGTTCACTTTGTCAGCCAATTGCAGGAATTTATTTATTTATGTGATAAGTAAAATATATCATAAAATTTTAATTTCATTTATTTATGCTTAAATATTGCAGCAAACAAAACTCATAGCTATACAAATTTTTAAATGCCTTTGTTGTTTGCTTGTTATTTATCATTTATATGATTTTTGTTTTGTGTAAAGCAAACTTAGCATGAAATTGAAATATTAATATATTTACTGGCACAAAAAACAATTTACACACACAATTCACACACACACACAGGCACGCATAGAGGAAGGCGGACGACATTTGATTTAATTTCAGATATGCAGAGGCATTTCATCCTATTTAGTTTTTCAATTAAAATGTCAGTGGGAAATGCAGGCGAAGCACTTTATGAGCAGTTGAAACAGTTAAATTGATTAAGCGCCAGCAATTGCCAGTGAAGCTCTTTAATCCCTTCTCCATTTCAGCTAAAGCCCGCCAATGTCAAGCTGTGACAAAAATCATTTAATTCCATTCTAATGCGCTTCAGCTAATTATGAAGCAGCCAATGTCGGTGCCTGCCCGCTCTGCCCACCCACCAGCCTCTGACAATAAACTGGATATCAGTTGAAATATGCTAAACACCGTCAAAAGACTACTTTCGGTCATAACGAACGCCAAATACACTAGCTAGAGTTTAATTTAATTTAACAGAATTTAATAACGTACACAGAGCATACAAATTTTAATTTGATTCTATGTGGAATTAGTTTCGATGTGTAGAAGAAGATAAATATGAGTAATATTTAAATAAAATTACAGGCACATGAGAGCTAAGTATTATATTTCCACTCTCTTTAGAAATAAAAAACTTTTAAGGAATATTTAAAATATGTTCTCTCATATCCATCGACCTATTGCGATTACCCTGCTCCAGTGTATGAAAATAATGCGCGCTCATTAAAAAAAAAACTTTTGCTTCTAATGCGTGCAAAGCCATTAGATGTGTCAGCGATGGCATTGGGGGTGCCAATCTCCCTGCGCTTGTGTGTGTGTAGATGACTGTGAGGGTTGAGTTTTTGAAGCTGCATTAAAAATCGCTTTTAACAAATGGCGCCATAAGCTCTTAGGCAAACTTTTAATGTGCATGCTTACACACGCACACACGCATAGTTGGCCAAATGTTTGTAAGTGTGCTCGTAGGCAAGATTTATGTGGGGATTGCGGCGTATGAGTGTTTTCAACTTTAACACGCAGACAGTAGTGGGCAACAACAAGAGTAATACACATGTGCCCAAGGCCAAAGTATTTATAAGTGTATATTAAAAGTGTCTAGACATGGCCAAATTATAACAAGCGACTTAAGCATTCTGCATAACATAAAAAACAACTAAAGGGGCACACAATTTGCAGGAGCTAAGGTAAATAAAATTAGGTAAATTTAAAATGTTAAAAAAATTGATTAAATAAACATATTAACTACACAAAACAAAGAAATCACTTAAGACCAAACGATAAAATTGGGATGCTTACGCTCGAAAAGCAGCATTCCCTTTGAAATCACAGATATGTAAGAGCTTGTTCTATAAGTGTTTATATTTGAAATACTGTAACCGCACAAAAGTATGCAGTAGAAATTATTTAATTGGCAGCGCAAAAGTATGCAATATCGTGGACTACAATCAGATGGAAACTTGAACCGACTTGGATTGCCCAACAATTACTGCTCAAAGTGAACTAAATTTAAAACAGTTTAATTAATAAGCCACTACTTATATAGCTCAAAGATCTGTTACTTCGCTTTCTTTAACGACACATATTTATACTGTCTGTAGTTCATTTCGCAGCCATTTAAAGTACAATTAAATAAAAATATCACGGACAAATGTTATGTTAATATTTCTGACCGTTGAAGGCAAAGACGATCTGCAGTGCACCGCATTGGGAATGTCGTGGCAGCATAAATAAAACAAAGAGTGTTAAATGGTTATTAAATATGCGAAAAATGGGTATTTATTAAAGCAATGCCTGCAACTTTTCCAGCTGCTTCGCACGCTTTAAAATGCAATTTTCAGCAACTTTTTTCATTCCAAAAATGTTTGCTTTCCTTTCTGAGCCACGCCCATTTTCATTTTGCCAGCATATGCAAAAATAATTTTTAATATGCGCATGTTGGATGCCACGCAAGGACGCAACGGCTGCTTCTACTGTTGCTGCTGCTCCGGCTCCAGCTTCAGCTCCAGCTCTTGTTGATAATAATGAAGATAGTTATCATAATGATAATGCTGATGAGCACGGAGAGCCGTTACTGTCTGCCCACCTACATATCACTTTAATTACGAAGAGACAATAGCAGACAGAATAAAAAAAATAGACGAGCATGCTCAAAGTACAGATATCCCGCAAAGCTAACTATGGAATGTGATTTGCTTCACGATAGGATATGCTCAGGTTGGAAAAAAGTTGTTGTTTTCATTATGTCTTATAGAACAAAGCAGTTTGTACACCCTGACAAAAGCAAACTGAGAGGATATGCATGCAATATACAGTTGCACGGCTCTACCTGTAGATCTCATTGATACCCTGCTTACACATGTCTATGCGTACAGGGTATAGCAGCCAAAGATAAAAATTGTGCATTCAAAAAGGCAGCAACAGCAGCGGGAAAAAAATATTGAGCATGCGATTGAAGTATTGATTGTTTAATCAACGAAACGTCAATATTGTTTGCTGGCCATTAACTGACAGCCCTCATAGATGTTTACCGGATGTGGCCGGGCGTTAATGTCTCGCTACAATAACGGAAATGGGGTTTAATGTGAAAATAATTGCATGTCATTACAGCATACGATTACAAAAAACAAACCAGAAGTGTTGCAAAAAAACAATGCAAAAATATTGATATAATATCATTAAATTCCAATCGATTTCATTTCATTCCATTTCCATCTCGAATGCCCCCATTCGACAAATGACTGACAGTTTGCTGTCTTTGAAATTATTGAAATAAAATTACAAGCCTCGGCTCGTGAATTAAGCAACAGCATGAGGTTTTTCCTTTGATTTGTCATATTTTTTGGAATTTGGGATTGTTAATTCAAAAGTGAAAGCGTTTCATTGAATTACATTTCCTTCCATCGGATGCGTCTTTCACTTGATAGATTTCAATTGCAATTGAAGTCTCGGCTTTTATGCGCAACGCTCACATGCCCCTCATCTGCTGACAGGCGCTGTCACTGACATATTGAAATTAAAGTTACATTTTTGCGGCTTATGCACATCTTTTTTGCAAACGCCACACATAAAAGATATAAGAAATAAGAATATTTAGGCTGACTGGAGATTATTTGTGAACTAATGTTAATGTTAAGCATCTGTCGAACTTCATCTTTCACTTTACATTTCTGTTTGAGCGACAAACAAATTTGGAAAATGACAAAACAGTTTGTCATTCGATAAGAGAAATAGCTCCGAAGATTTGGTATAAAGACACAACAACAACAAGGGCAACAACAAGGGCAGTTGGCTAAGCCAAAATGTTGGGCATTAAAATAAATAATTCATTTGTTCAACGTGTAAATTTCCCAAAGTCTGTGCGCTCTGGGGTCAGGCTGTGGGCGGACTGTGGAGGCGTCATAGAAATTATTAATAATTTATTTTAGCACATTTCAAGGATTTTGGCGCACCGTCCGCACACGTTTCGGCAATTTCCGGACAACAGAACCGGAAAAATACTCGAAAATGTAATAAATTTTCAAGGCGTTGAATCTCAGCAACTGCCGCCCCATCCAAAATACGGCTAGGGGTTCACTTCACTTTCGTCGTTGGGTCAAATGTACTAAGTGCTCGACAAACTGCTGCCGGGGCTGGCCAAATCAATGACAAAAATTACACACGAACGGTTTATGTTATTTAATATGATGTTCGCAGCCCCTCGCAGTTTTTGTGCGGGTGCGGGAATTAATTTCAATGTCAAAAAAGGAAATGAATTTTCGGCTGGTAATTTAAAGTTTTACAAATTACAAATCCTGCATAAGTTGTTGTTTTTTCTTTTTTGCCACTTGCCATTTACTTGTCTGTTGACACATTTTATTTATTTATGAATACGATTTAAAGTAAGTTGTTGTTTCGCTTCAATTTAAGCTCAAGATGTTGCAACACTAAACTTATTTAAAATTTATAAGTTTCTCTTATCATTTAAATTGTATATACAACTTCGTTAGGTATAAGTTAAACTAATGTATTCCATATCGACTGCTCATTAAGCAGCTTAAATATTTTAAAACTTTTTAAGCCCACAGTGCCATAGAAAAGTTACCGCAAAAA
This sequence comes from Drosophila ezoana, assembly GCA_035045725.1. Classification (NCBI taxonomy): domain Eukaryota; kingdom Metazoa; phylum Arthropoda; class Insecta; order Diptera; family Drosophilidae; genus Drosophila; species Drosophila ezoana. Next base: position 3,966,356 of record JAWNOU010000051.1, read on the forward strand.
AATATTCCTCGAGCGCCTTTGTTAGTGGGCTTCTTCAAACTACAAATGAAATGTTCTTTGCCGAAGAAAAATAATAAGTATTTAACAAAATCAACAAAGCAATGCGGCAGGGGCGTTGTGGGCGGGGCGCACACATTTTCCGTTCGCTTTTCCGCTTGCCCATTAAATATCGGAGTATAACAAAAGCAAATGAAATCAACGGGAGCTTTGTATAAATTATTTTACGCTTCGCAGGCACTCAGACAAAAAAATATATATATATATATTAAAAAAGTCCTTTGCAGGAAAAATCAAAAAGCTTCTCAGTTTTCAATGCCGCGTTTTGGAGGTCAGAAAATGAGCAAAATTTCAATGGTTGGGCCTTCTTGGCGCGAGAGGTGGCTCGAGGACGCGTGCGACTGACAAGCTTAGCTGAAAAAGACCATTAACAAAGTAAACAGCTGGAAGAACGCCGTCGAGTAACTGCAAGTAGGGCCACGAATCCAGTCGAGTCAGCACAAAAAAAAAAACAAGAAAAAAAGCGAAGAAATTTTCTTTGTTTTGACACCTCATTGTTATATTGTGGGCGTGGCCTGGCGGCTGTCAAGCTACATTTTTTTTTCGCTAAATATTAAAGCACGTTTTTAAAGTCAAAAGTGTGGAGAGGCACTTCAAACCGGCGGCCGAGAAATAATAATGGTAGAATGATAAACAACAAAAGAAAATATGCAAATTAGCGAGGGCATAAAAATTGTACTTCCCAAAAGTATTTGTTTATGAGCTTAAAATCTATTAAGTAGCTGATTTAAATAAAATTAAATAATTATTTTAAATGCAGGTTAACTTGAGCTTTTAGTCAACTGTTATATTAAAAATATGAGGATCGAAAAACTAATAGGTTTGTGCTGGATTTATAAAGAAGTTATCCTTCATGTTCTTCAAATCTTAGATAGGTTTCCATTAAATAAACATAAAAGTTAATTATAATTTGAGTGCAGCTAAAAAAAAATATTTTATTATATTTTGCTTGCGTATACGTAATATTTAGTATGTATACGAACTGCGGTACACAACGTACGCTGATATATGAAAGCGCAGGCTACCATCCACCAGGAACATCGATTATTTAAGTTGGCTCCATTGATTCACAGACCCCAAAACGGCACATATTGGTTATTGAAATTGTCTCGCAGGTGTCATTAACGTCACTCGCAATTTACCAGCCTCGGCTGGCGGACGGAAGCACCGGCATCGGCACCGGCATCGGCACCGGGATCGGCAGCACCAGAAGCAGCAGGTGCGTCCATTTGCGGTCGCTCGTAAACGAGGGCTGAAGGCCACGAGCTGCAGGCCATGGTCCTTAGCCGGGGATTGGCCAGCGACAGCGTTTGGCAATGTCATTAATTTCGATTTATGGTCATTAAGTTGAGGCGCTGCTTTCTATTTAATATGAAAATATTTAATGAGCGCTTTTAATTTATGCGCAATTTGCAGCGAGCACTTTGCCAAACATTTTCTTGCTGTCGATTTGTGTTTGCACTTTTAATTAATGCATGCCAAGGCCCGGCTACACTGCCCAAAAAATCTACTCCTCCCCCTACTACTGCCCGCTATTGACTTAAATTTTATGCTTAAAGTCTTCACATCATTTGCAGCCACTGTTGGCGTGTGTGCATACTTTTGTTTCATTCGTGCAAGCAACCAAAGCAGAACCAAAAAACGAAAGCAAAAAAAACGAAAGAGTCGAGGAAAATTATGAAAGAGTCGCAACATATTTTCTTGCATACTTTTTCTTTGCAGAAATAACAAACCATAAATAATGTCATACGCTCACAAATGGCAGCCAATGTTTGCCCTAACGCTGCCACGCCCCCAGCGTCCATTTCAACTTGGATTTTTTTTTTATGTTGTGCGACTCGCCTTTGCTTCGGTTTTAGGCCAAAGTTTTTGAACTACTTGCACGTCGTTCTTTTTGTGCCCGGCGACGTTTTTGGGATATTTTTTTGGCAACCCTGCTGTTTTGTGTCTTCGCCTGGCCAGCGCGCCTTCTGCTTATGGCTGCCACGCCTTCTCGGCCTCGTGCCAGGCACTGGCTCCCGCTGCTGTCGCTGCTTTATGTCGCCGTCGCCGTCGCCGTCGCCGTCGACGCGAGACTGAAACTTCAATAGGGCGAAAATGATAAATGGCCACGCTGCGTTTTCGCGTTGTATGTGTGTTTGCAAGTGTGTTAGTGTGTATATGTGTGTGTGTGTGAAAAAAGCGTAAGAAACGCCGCATAATGTGTGAAAATAAAAATGGCCAAATATTTGTAAATAAACTTATTTCTTGCCTGCAGCACATTAGCGACAGAACTTTTCCAGCCATAGAAAAGTTGTAAAAAAAAAAACGAATAAAAAAAAGTATTTTTTAAATGCTAAATAAAATGGAAAAAATAGCTTTAGAGTTAAATTGAAAAATATTTAAGAAAATATATATGAAATGAATTATTGGGGCAATTTAAAATAAAGATGACGTCCTTATTCGATTAATCGAATTAAATACTATTAATATAGAAAATGTTGAAAATATTTAAACATTACTAGCGACAATTTCTTAAAAATCTTATTGAAATTTAAGACATAAATCTAAAATCCAGCTAATGCTTAAACAGTTAAATGCGTACCGCGATAAAACCAGGTTTCACGCAAAAACTGCTCAGCTCTCTCAATGTGTGCGTGTGTGTGTGTTAGGTGTGTGCAGTAGCGAGTTGAAAATCCATCCAAGCATTTTCCCGCTATGTTTACACAATTCAACCACAAAATCCTTTTGCTTGCCAAATATGCGCTGCTTGTGTGTGGGAGAAAGTGCGAATTTGCAGAGTTGCATTGTTTGGCGCACCTTTGTATGTGCGCGCATATGTGTGCATGTGTGCATATGTGTGTCGCTAAGACTGGTACACACACACACGTAGTATGTGTGCATACGTTGTACCAGTCTTAGCGATAATGATGTTTATTTAATGCATTCCAGGTGCAAGACGTTGTTTGCTATTTGACGTTTCGTACTTAGGATTTCGAGCCACATCTCCATCTCCAGCCTGGCGCACCACATGGCCTGGCACGCTGCATGCTGCATGGGTACGAGTGGCACTCATTATGCCAAACAGGGCGTCATTTCAGTTGCCATTCGCTGGAGCAGCAACTGCGACGTGCATACGATAAGCGCCAGCGCAAGCGTCGCTCAATGTCATCCGCTGCGTATACGTAATGCCCAGTGTGCTTTAAATGCAGCTCACGTTTTTCTGGCGCTGCATTTATCGTGCCGCCCCGTGCCCCTTGGCCGCTCAACTCGTAAATAATGCGCATAATCACATTTAAATAAGTAATTTAATTTGTGATTTTCACATATGTATCATTAAGTTCTTAAGCCACGAATTGAGCTGCCGCTTTCATCAACCTCTGCCATTCATTTGCATTACAGCCCTACCCATGTTAACAACATGGCTCATTAAATAAGTGCAGAAAGGTTAAAAGTAGTTGGGAGACTAGACTTCAGTCAAGGGGAACTAGATTTCAAACCCAACAACTCTGTCAAATATAACTGATTTGAGAGCGTGCTCATTATTTGACGTATATATTATAGGAAAATGTATTTTGTCTAATATTAATTTTAAATTCCAGATATTCAATGAGTACTTAAAGACTTTAATTCCAGAACTTCGGATGAAATTTTGGAATCATTTGGCTTTTTCTCCTAAAATGAAAAAAGTAAAGTAATTTAACTTGAATTAAATTGCATTATTTATAGCATACTTATTTCTTTATTCATTTTATTAGCCTTATCTCTGTAGCTGATATTTTGCTTTGCAAATCGACAAGTTTCCGTAGTGTAGCGGTTATCACGTGTGCTTCACACGCACAAGGTCCCCGGTTCGATCCCGGGCGGGAACAACATTGCTTGGTACTATTGTTTAATACCCTTGCAGAGGGTTTCATAATTTTGTCTTAAAATGTGTAACGCATAAAAAGAGACATCTCCATACAATATTTTCTTGTTCAGTAACAACAGCCGAGTCAATTTAGCCATGTTCGTCCGTCCGACTCTCTGTTTCTCTCAGTTTTCAAGCTATTATTATGAAACTTTGCAGACCTTTGTCGTAACCTGCTGGATTGGACCACTATATCATATAGCTGCAATAGAATCAATCGGTCGAAAAGTTAGTTCGTGTATGAAAAACTTGTAGCTTATCAAGATATCTTGACCGTACTGCAATTCGAGCAGAGCAATATCAGCATTATGAAAAGGTTGGAAATAAAGATACCCCTTCTTCCTAGTTTTTTTCTTTTAAATGGTTTATTTGGATTGTGTTAAACCGAAAGGATATTAACTTATGTTGGGCATTTAATAGTTCTAATAAAAATTAAAATACGATATTCCCTTCTGATTCTTTTTAGAATCTGTGTATAAATATTTAGTTACACATTTTAGACTTGAAGAGTTACAAATATATTCTGAGAATGGCTTACAATAATACAAAATGCTGCACAAAAATAATATTAATATTTATATAATATCAATATTAATATATTATATAATAATATTAATACACAATTACATGATTATATAATATTTACAGACTGCTTTAACCGTTTCTCGCGCTTATCATTTAAAGCAAACATAATTGTAGCTCTGCTCCATTCGAACCTTATCCCAAAGTACGTAACCAGCAGCAGCAGCAGCAGCAGCAACAGCGAAATTTCGGGCATTCAGCTCTGGCATTGGGGAGAAACTTTTGCATACTTTGCATTTTTATTACACAACATCCGGTAACAAGCACTTTTGCCAGTAAGTATTCAACTCTGATCCCCCAAGCACGCAGCCAATGCCAGCATCCAACCTACATTCCCAAAACCGTAAACCACGACCCCAGCCACAATATCAGGGAATGTTGCCCTGTTGGCTGCAATTACAAACAGTTGTTTAACTGCTTGACTTAAAATGCAGCCGCAGTCAGCAGCCGTCCAATACCAAACCGATGCCAGCAAAGCTGTAGCTGCGGCTTCTGTATCCATTGCTATATAGCTATAGCTGTATCTATATCTGTAGCTGATGCCAACGTTTGTGGCTTACAGATTAAAGCGCGTACATCCGTGGCGACGGCGACAAGCCGGATGATGTAGCGGCTCGCCATGCCGCGCATGCGTTCCAGCCTCGGAACAGACCAGCGCCTCTAGACCCAGACCCGTTTCCGCGCCCGTTCCCGCGCCCATGCCCGTGCCCGTGCCCGTACCCGGTCTCGGCCCGGTCAATGGCGTCCGGTGTCATTGCGCTTCCGTTTGAGTTGGCAATTTATACAGTTATTCGGTGGGCGCTGTTGCCCGTAATGGAAACTTGTCCGCGCATTTACTTATGCGACTCGCACTTTTGTGTGTGGCCAGCGTTACGGTCGGCCATGTTAAATTGATTTATAATTTTCCAGCGTCGCATTTTAACTTTTCCTGTTGCCAACACCGCGTCCTGTTTGCTTTTCCATTTCAAGCAGCACCGCCCCCGCCAGGCTACTTTATAGCACACGCATAAACAACGTATATGCGTTTTTCTCGCGGCTTTTGCCTGATTTCCATGCCACAGTCCAATTCTTTTTTTAAGCCAAATTGCCAACCGAGCACAGTTGCCAGTCGATTCATTTATTGTGTGCGCGGGCTTTTTAATTAAAAGTCATGAGTTCAGCAATTGATACTGTAATCAATTTATGCATTCGCATTTTGTTTACTGACTACCCTCATTATTTTAATTTGCATTAAATGCATCAACGATGCAATCGAACTTTGGCTTAACAATAATTTTTAATTGAAGTGCTGCTCGTCTAGATACTTACAGCCTCCACTTAAGACTTAATATGAAGAAAAGTTGCAGAATATAAATAAAAAGTTGCTCATTTTGTTAATGCACTATATGTAATTTATATAGAATCTGGTTTATTATAATTTTTTAAATGCAGCAACTTTTGCTTATTAATGCATGCACTCCGCACTCGGTATTTAACTCGTGTACTTTATAGAACTTCCTTATTTACAAGGGTTATTCTCTTACTTTAGTGTATAAAATCTGTCTGCTATTTCTCCAATTCTTGCTCCCATTGAATTCATCTACAATTGGGAATTAAGTGGTCAATAAACTGGTTGAGCTCATGTTTAATTAATATACTGATAAGCAAATAAAAAAGTGCTCAGCATCAATAAGAGATATTATTCGGCTGAGCCAAAGTCATGAAAATTTGTGTGTGTCATTAAAATAATCTGCGGGCTATGTAAATCACAGCTAAATACTAAAATACGAACACAACACCAAAAACAAGTAATACACAATGTTGGTCATTAAAGGGGCCTTAGACAAAATGAAACTGTAAATGAAAAGTGCCATCAAAACATCAACGAGTCGCAGTGCCGAGCTAGAGTCATAGCATAATGTGCTGAAAGCGCCCATTTACAAGCGAAGTCACAAATAATCAAAATAATGCAAGCAAGCGAAGTGATCAGGGTGTGTAGAGTGGTTGGGAACGGGAGGGGGTTGCCAAGGAGCTAAGTAAATGACAATAATGACATAATAAAAAGCGCTCTTAAAATACACAACAAACATGATGGCAACAACGACTGGCTGTGGCAGGACACACAGTGCCAAGCAGCAGCAGCAGCAGCAGCAGCGGCAGCAGGACAATAAAATGAACGTTAATAATGATAAGATAAAAGCGAAGACAGCGCCAAGCGGGTCTGCAAAATGTTAAAACAATAACCAGCTAAATGTGCGACACAGCAAGCATGATTGTTGCCAGGACTTTGCCATTGAAATTTTTCGCTGTTCACATTCTAAGCTAAGCGTGTGTATGTGTGTGTGCGTGTTGTGTGTCAAAGCCATTTTAGCTCTAATAAATTAATGATAATACGAATAATTGCCAGAATAGAACTACAGTTCAGCTTAATACATTTGGCAGCTGACAAGATACTTTTAACATTTGCATTGTCAGCATGATTATTTCGCCAGTCCAAGCTGTAAAGAATCATCAGCAGCAGGTGTGAATGTGCTGCGAGTGGTGTGTGTTGTGTGTCCCAAACGCGTGGGTAGCCATAATTTTGTATACGAAATTTCATTTAATATTCTTATTTGCACTTAAAGCTACAAACTCGGCGACCGTAGCTGTGCACAATGAAATAACTCCTTAATAAATGCGGCAAATCGAAAAGTTTTATTTTTGTCAGCAGCACACACACACACAACACAAATTTGAGTTACACTCGAATGATTTTATTTCTGGTTGGGCTTTTGCTCGTTTTAAGCTACGTAAAACTTTGTTTGCTGTTGCTTCGGATTTAAAGTTTATGGCGCAGGTGTTTGTTTTGGATTAGGGTAACCGAAAAAAAAAACCAAAAAGAAATGGTAAAAGGACGCTGAAGCAAGTTGTTTTGCCTGTTTTGTGCCTAAAATCGATTAAATCTTACCTGTACATATATCCGATTTTCTATACATGTTTCTGTATCTGTAAATATATCTGTTTTTTCACATTCTTCATCTTTACCTATATGGAAATCTGTTTAAATATTAATAGCAATATACATGTACCTTCATCTATACTATGTCTTAGCTACTACGTCTATTCTACATCTGTATCTGATATATATGTTTAAATATCTTTACCTTCAACATTATGTATCTGTACATGGATTTCTATATGCATGAATTCCTGCACGCATATTTGTATCTGCCTCTGCTCAGCCGCTTTGCTGCTCAGTTAGAACCACACTATTCATTTGTCGGCTTTTCAGCAGAACAACCACAACATTAAGCCTACATGCCTAGCACAGACACTCGCACTCGCACACAACAGCGGCCACTCATGTGGATAGACGCAAACGTGCAAACAAATTCAAAATGTTGACGAGATAAATGCATCACAAACATTAAAATTGTTTTTAAATTGATGTTGAAGCGCAAAGCCCGTTGTAAAAATGTCATTTCAACTCAACAGCAAATATCTGATAAACAAAAACTATTAAGTTCGTATTTTAAGTGAAGATTAAAAATAGAAAAAGCATCTAAATGCGAATTGATAAAGTATTAAGTTAAAAAGACAAAACAAAAGTCAGTACATTTTCATTTCATTTAAATTGGGCTTAAATTGAAAATTACATTATTAACATAGTTTCTTTATATCCGCTTAAAATAGTTATTTTATTGTTACGTTTATTGCATACATTAATTTTGCACACATCATTTGTTTATCCTTTTATTGACTTTAAACCATTCTTTGGGCCTTTTCGTGTGTTTCATTTCATTTACATTTTATTATTAATATATTTCACTTGTTGTTAAGAAATGCGTTTTAAATATTATTTATATGCAATTGCATGCCATGTTTCTCATGGATTTATTTATGACTTTGGGGGCTTGTTAATAATAATTTTTACGTCATGAATAATTAATTAAAAAATACAACAGTTGTATACTTTGCGCATGGAATGTGCTGGCCAGAAATGTGAAGTATTAAATTTATCCGATTAACAATAAATATGCAAAATATGCGGGGTATGATTATAGCTGCAGATTGGTTCATTAAAAATGTTAATACTTCAATAATGTTGAGAATAAAGAACAGAAAAATAATATAAGCTTATAATTGTTATTCCCTTAAATAAAAATAATAGCGATACAGTTTAAATATTAAATACATAAAAAGTGGACTTGTGTATACTTGTAGCTGAGAAAAAAGGAGTTTTTTGATGTATAAATTTATTGGATCCCCTTTATAGATACTCTTAATAATGGTCTGGCATTGTAGGAATCTACAATATTTCCTTTACGCTCAATTTTTGTTCGTTTAATCTCCTTTATTAATAACAGATTATGTAAATTTAAATGTATGATTAACCTTAAATCAATAACAGACCGAATTGTTACACTTCACACGCATAAAGCGCACGCGTTGTACTTAATTAATAATGACATGCGTGTGGTGTTTGAATGTTAAAAGTATATATGGATATTATTCACATTAATCCTACTTTATATAAATATGTCAATTAATAGTCATATTCATTTATACCCACAGTGCCTAAAGGCGATGTATTGAATGGGTAATAACCATTGGGTATGCTCCATAGATTCTGTTGCTCGAATAATTTACAATCTCAATGCATTTCCATTTTTATTGACGAACATTTAGTGAGCATAGTTTGCATTAATTAGTTCATTTAACAAATTACTTCTTTATTGTCATCGGACAGCACTTGAGCTGACCCGGAAATCTCTTAAATATTCAATCAGTTCAACTCTGTTTTCGTAATGCGTAAGTAAACCAGCAAAAAGATTCAAGCAATTGCATTAACATTTGCGAATTTTCCATTTTACTTCTTATTTATACCCTGTATAAATATAAGAGAGCCAATAGTGTATATTCCAGCCGAGTATTTTGTGTGTAAATTGGAAATAAAGGCTTTCTGCGGCTATTAAGCAATTTGGTTTTCTAGCAGAGCCAAATCTATTTAATTTAACTGCCTTAAACTCGTCCATAATCAAGAAAAAGTTATTTTAGAGAGTAGCTTCTAGTTAGTCATTTTCACTCTTTAATATATTCCACATCTTTTTGTCATGACAGCGAAAGACGAAGAAAAATGCCAAAGAAATAAATGCATTAAAATGCGTTTATTGACCGTTTTTTATCAAAGTAGACTACTTCGATTCCTGCATTCTTTCCTACTCAATGAATGCACAACGAGCTGCCGGCATTTGATAGACCGACAAAAATGTCACGAAAACAATGCCCAGTGAGAGCAATGCAATTGGCAAGCAGTCGCAAGGCAAATTCAAATGCAAATGCAAAAAAAAAAACATATATTATTATTTTATAGTTTTTAATTTGATTGTTGGTAGATATGCAGGGCCTTGGACACAAACTTAAGCTGAACGTCGCTTTATAATCGATTACATTATTTTTGCAAGTGTTGACTAACTTTTTAATTACACTTTATTATAGCGTCCCGAACTTTTCGAATATGTGTTATTTTTTGGGCAAAGGCAAATATACCTTCGTGCCATTCCATTAGGAAAGTCTATAATAACAAAGTGCATTTTATGCATTGTCCCAGTCAACGGGATTATCATCAATGTAATAATCATCATGGTGATCATCGTCTTTGTTGCCGCTCTCAAGCACAAGGCACAAGTTTGTGCAACACTTAAACTTTAATTGTGCAAAGTTTTGACCATGTCGCCTGCATGTCCTGTGTGCGTCCTCTTTGTATGTGTGCGTGCTGATAGATGGCATTCTAAATTCTGTGAATGGGGTCAGTCTGTGTCTGGGGCACAAAATGCATAAAGGATTAGAGAGGCACACACAAACACACATTGCTACACGTTCCCTGCCCCTGCCCCTGTCCCTGTCCCCCACATTGCAATCCTGCACCGCAAGGCTACTGAAAAATGTGTGTGCGTAGGTGTGCGTGTGTTTATGTGTGTGTGTGTGTGTGTGTGTACGTAAGCTTCTGTGCCACTTGCTGTAGTCTGTTTGCCAAATGACTTAGCACACTCATTGGGTGCCAACCACAAATTCAATTTCCCGATAAGCTAGAACTCTTCCGTTTCCAAAATGGCAAGCCACAAACGCTTTAACCTGTTTCTTTATATAAACAGTAATATGGTAAAAATATTCCTTTGACAGATATAATCGAATACTGAAGCATAGAAGAACACTTTGTAAGTGCTTTTTACAAAGAATGACAAAGTGAAGTTTGTCTGACGTACAGTAAATTTAAATTGAATCTAAAAGACTAAGAATCAAATTTTGCTCGGTTTTAAGCTTGGAGAGTTAAAGTATATAACATAAAAAAAACTGGTTTAACATAGAAGGTTTATGCAAATGTATGTAACAGGTAGAAGGAAGCATCTCCGACCCCATAAAGTATATATATTCTTGATCAGCATCAACAGCCAAGTCGATCTAGCCAAGTCCGTCTGTCTGTCCGTCCGTCTGTCTGTCCGTTCGTCCGTCCGTATGTATGAACACAAGGATCTCAGAGCCTATAAGAGCTAGAGACTTGAAATGTTAGCTGTAGGTCCTCCTAGTGCCTGCGCAGATTTTTGTTTGTTTGTTTCCGATATTCGATAAAAATCGATATTGAAATCCTGTTTTTTTTGGTAAATAATAGAGCAAGAGTCACCAAACTTGACATATAGCTTCTAGAATAGTATATATATTTGCATTTGGTGTTAGAAAAAGAGGGTTCAGGGTATCCCCTAGTCGGGAGCTCCCGACTAGAACCTCTTACTTGTTTATAATATTAAATGTTATTTATATGATTAATGCACTACTTTAATGTTACCAGCTAAACTTAATATGACTTGGTTTTTTTTATTCATTTTAATATTTACAAATATTTAATTTTAAACATTTTAAATATTTCAAACGCTTGTCATGATAAAAGTTAAAACGCAAACAACATTTTTCCGAATATACCAAACACAAATTTCACTTGAGTGAATAATGAGGCGAAAATATTTTAATGGCACAACCAATCACTTACACACCCACACACAGAGAGACGCCCACACACGCACACAGGCATGCACCCCATAACTTCATTTATTTAAACAGCTTTTCGCCTTTGCCCCACTCTGAACGCCTCATGGCCTGGTCGACATGAGTGGACGTGTGTGTGTGTGTGTGTGGGACGTTGGGTTCCCATGTGAGAAATATTGTTTTAGTTTATCATGACAGCACTTTTACAAGTTTTAACTGCTCATACATTAATTAAAAACTTAATAAAACTAAAACGAAACTAAAAACGGACATTTGCAGCTGTGCGAGAGCTTCTGTACATGGGTCGTATGCACTAAATGCAGTCACAGGTTTTATCTGTGAGTGTTTGTGCGTGTGTGCCTAAATTTGGACTGGCAAATTTTCACAGAGCGCTTTTGGCATTCCACTCGTTTGGCATGCACAAGATTCTCATTTGATTAGGGCCAGCAAAAAAATTTTGTTGCCATATTTGCGAGCGTATTGCTAATTGCGACGCGCAGTTGTTGACACATTTTTTCGCAGCTCGACAACTGCAACAGTTGCAGCGACAACAACAAAACCAAACAGACACAAATTGTTATTGCCCGAAAAGTGTCAGCGAGAGAACTGAGCAGAAACTGCTGACAGGGCCAAAGTGGAAACCAGAATTTCACTTTTGCGCATTTCTGGCCAAAATAGTTGCACTCAGGAAATGGAAAGTACTTAAACCCTTGCCAGAAAAGGAAGCGAATGCCGCACAAATTGCTTTAAAGTTAATAAAAGAAAAATAAGATGCGTCCTTAAACTAAAAATCGTATACATGTGGGAACCCAAGAAGGCTAGCGACTAAGAACAACACGCAGTGGCCGTTGCTTCTGATCAATGAGCAGGCTGCACAACGCGTAAAGAAAATGAGAGAGGCTTGCATTTGGAAGTTCACTGAAGAACTCGTCTCATGATAACCTAATCATAAGAATAGCCAAGCATCTTATAATATTAAACATATATGTTACAGTTAACTACTTAGAAACCAAATTATAATAAGGAAACTTTGTAATTCTATAATAATAAAGAATCTACATACTTATATCTTAAGTTTAAATTTAATTTCTCAAGATACCAAAATAAAATAAATATCTATTTCATATGCCTGCAAGCGAAAATATTGTTGTCTTTCTTAATAAAATATTGCCTTTATATATAAGCTAGCTAACAAGTGCTCAACTTATTTTCTGCATAAAAGTGTTTTAAATTTGTTGTGCTTTGTAAAAAATTCAATTGCTTTTACAAGTTTACTTACCTCACAAGCCGTAAAATGAATTTTTTCGTATTTTATAGAACTGCTGCAGGGCAAAAATGTTTAGTTTCTTTGTTTGCATCAATTCCATAAGAAATGTTCACATTTCCGGGAAACAAAATAAAAGATGCTCAAAACATTTTCTAATTTTCACACACAATAATTTCTAATGCTTTCTCCATTCAACAAATGTTTATTATTTTCTACTCGAAATTATTTTCCGTAATATATGCCTGATGAATTGCTTGCCAGCAGTTGACATAAAGAAAATTTTCTGAGGGCGTCTTTTGAAAAGGGTTAGATTTAAGTTTGTTGCTGCTCAAGCAAAAATGAAAAGAAAAGATTCTCTTGATTTATTGGCGAACTGAAAAAGCTCGTATAAATGCAAAAATCTTCTATGTGTTGCGTGTTATTGTTTTCAGATGCGGACTTAAGATGACAGCCTTGAGTTATGAGCTGTACATCAGTAAGAGGGCGTGCCATCTGGAGGTCAGTGCACCCTTCAGAAACCCGTAAAAATACTTCGAAAAAAAGAAACGAAATAAATACGAGCGAAGTCTGAACCAGAGATATGATATGTGGCCAGCACTCACATGACAAATTTCTAATTTGTCTGTCAGCAGCGCTGGCTGGCAATAAGTTTTGGGTCAGTCTTGATGAGATTATGATCTGAACATATTTCTAAGTGCGATTCATGCACATGACTTTTACATGTGACAAACTCAAGCCGGAAAATCGTCGTCTGAAATGCTGAGCTGCTTCCTTGGGGCCAACGAACCGAGTGCCAGGCGCATCATTCGACTGCATTTGCTTCCTAGTCCTGTGTTGATGTGCGTGTCTGTGCATGTCAAGCGCTCCACTTCCGCACACTCACATTCACACACACGCACACACACACACACATGGTTGCAGTTGGTCTCTGCTCATCTTAAACTGCATTTAATATTTGCAGCAGTCACACCCACACACACGCCCACACTTGGCTACATTTTTATTTCAAATTGGTCATTTCCGATCATTTTTAAAATTTTCATTTGTCGCTCGACTGCTTTCCCTTTTGGGTACTATCTCCGTGCTGGGACCTGGGCATGTGCTCCATCATACAAGTGACTTGAAAAGTTGTTTCCGTTTGACATTGCTGTATATTTTCATATTTATGTCTGAATGTGTGCACCACATACTCAAAACAAAAGCCATTTTCCGGAATTTGAATTTTCTTGAGTTGTCTTTGGTTTTAACGAGCCGATGCTTCTCCAGTCACATACGCAACTTTTCTGTATACGTTATTTTTTTCTTTTTTTACAGTCTGCCCTTTCCACACATTTGCGCTGTTTAATTTGCATTTTTATCGATTTCGAAAAGTATAAAAATACAGCTTAGTTTTGTCTCTGCCACACCCGCTCGTTACCCATAAAATGGCCATAAAAATGTCAGCGCATAAGTAACCCAACGAGCTCTCAACTTTCCTCTAAGCCGCACTTTAAAAGTGCAGCAATCTTTTACGAGTGCGTATGTGGAATACAGGCTCCTTACAGGTTCCACTTCACTCGGCTGCCTCGTATCAAGTCTTAAAACACAATCAATTTTATTAAGCGAATAAATGCTGCTTATGCTGTGCTTTCTTTGAGAGATAGCTGGCTCTTTAAACTTAATATACTTATTACGATATAAAATCCTGATATTTACTGCCCAGGCAGATACTCAGATTAATTTACCTTTTAAAAATATTTAAAGACTATTTCTTCCATTATAATTATATAACATATTAAATATCACATACTTTCATAGAAAAGTATTTTATTAAATAAATTTTTAAGAATTTTTTAACGTTATATATATTGTTAAATTTGATAAGTATCAGAGAATATCAGAGAATGAGAATAATGTAACTTTATAAATAATTGAAAAGTGATTTCGTCTTGAAAGAAACATTATACACAATTTTACTAATATACTTAATGTTATTTATTGTATACCAGAAAGGATCATATTAATTTATTGAATATATTTACCCCTTGCGTATTTATTTTAATTAAATTTGAACATATTTTATTTCGTGTAAATTGACATTGTGTTAACGCAATTTTGAGCACTCATTGATAAATATTGACAAATTCACGTACAAAGCAAATAATTGCTTGTGCCTGTAACTTATTTATGCAGCATGCAATATACACATTATGCCAAAACACAAAAGAGCCGGGTGGCAATAACAAACAGACAAGAGGACAAAGACGAGCCCAGACAAAATGGCCAAACAATGGCTATAGCAGCTATAATATGCATGCATATTTTACTAGCATATAGAAAATGCATGGGAAAAACAATCATAAACTTTTTGATTTCAATTAAATATCAAACCAGAGCGTTGACAAGTCAACAAGATCAGTGAAGGAGTGTGGGAAGCGGGTGCCGTTTGGTGCAGTTACTTTTTTCTGTAAATAGGAAAATGGTTTTTGTTTAACATTGCGTATACGCAATGTGGGAGCACAGAACAGGCCAATGCAAATACTACATATGCAAAGCTGCAGTCTGAGCAACAGCTAAGGGTAAGCCAAGTTAATAGCTTTAAATAAATAAACACAATGAAATAAAATAAAACCAAAGCCCAGATAATGCCAGCCAATGTGCAGTCTATTCGGTTTGCATCCGTTGGCTGCTGCAGCTGTTGTTGTTATACACGAGCTGTGTATCTGTATCTGCAAATCTCTCTCCGCAACAGTATTGTCGTTTGTATCTGTGTGTGTTTGCCAGCGGCTTAAGTAAAGCCACTTCCGGCTAAAATGCATTTAAAGCAATTAGCAATTGTATGCGCTACAAATGGCAACATAACGACAACAACAACAACGATTACAAACACAAGGACAACATGCAACAAGCTCAAGGCAGAGCAGTTATGAATGAGCTTAAAACATATGTAAAGCTTCAAAGAAGTGCCCGCTTGCAGACATGTCGAGCTTAGCATAAGACTTCAAAGCCCCTTAAAAATGTCAGATTTTTCAACATGCTTAGAAGCCAAAAATCTCAGTTCATAAACCAATTTGTTTAAGGACCCTTTCCACTTTAAAATATTCAACTTTGAGCCTTGATAACTCACACCTGCCCTATATAAATATGGACCAAAAAGCAATTGAATAAATATGTATTCATATAATATACGTGTATCTTTGGTAAATTTGCAACAAAGGCACAAATGCAACTGTCTTACCAATAAGAACAGCTGAAAATAATGCAACGAAACATTGGACAAACAGCATCAATGTCGTTGCTTTCGTTTGTTGCACGAGCAGTCTAAGGACTTGCAACTGCAACGCCCATAACAAAAGCCAACAACTTGCAAAAGACGAAGCAAAACGCCGGCAATTATAATAAGCTGGGCAAACCGGCAGGCAGCAGTAAAAGCAACTTGTTCTAGCCTTCAGATAGCACTTACAACACACACACTGACACCCACACACCCACCTACACAAATACACATAGGCAGCTGGCCAACGTATCTTGTCAGTTGTATTTGTCTATGGCAAGTTGGCAACACTTTTGTTTACTTTTGCACATTTCTTCAGCAACAGCAATAACAGCCGAGTGAGAAAAACAGCAAGAGCCAGAGTTCCGGAAAACAATTTCTACTCAATTTCGCACAGGTTCTTAATACAAATATTTAAATAGAAATCGTGTAAAAACATAAAATATATACAAAGAATATAAACTTCCGTCGAATTTCGCACGAATTTCTTAAATATGACCCTAATATTTTTTGCATATTTTCGCCTACATTAAATGCCGAGAAATACATTTTGTCTTATTTTTATTGTATAAGATCAACTCTTAATAATATTACACACTTGAGCAACAGCTAAAAGTACATACAAAAGATTTCTTCATAATTTCAAATCACCAAAAGTAGTTTCTTTTTAGTTAAACAAAACTGCTGATTAGTTTTGCATACTTCAGTAGATTCTGCTAGCAAACAATTTCAACCAAAAATTTAACAAATAATTTAAATAATTTAGAAGGTAACTTAATAATATGTTTGTAATTATATCAGGAGGAAAACATTTATACACTTTTTAGGCGATATTGTGTTATGGAACTTCTTGCAGCCACTGGCTGGCAAATTTTTGGCATGTACTGCTGGAAATGCATGAAACGGCCTGTGGACTGGGCATCCACAGGCGCACAATTATGTGGAAAAGTGCAAGCCAAGACAGACAGAGAACAACTGGCAGCAGAAGCTGCAGCAGCAGCAGCAAAAGGACAACGATTGTAATAACAATTACAAGTGCAACCATAGCAACAACAACAGCAACAACAACAACAAACTAAGCGGGCAACCCTTGCACTTGGGTATCCTTGAAGTTGTCCACCGCTTGCAAGGACTCCAGCTACGACTCTGCTCAGCTCTTCACACTATTTTGGCTTAGAGTCTGGCTGCATCGTTTGCTGCCAGTTTGTTGCTATTCAAGTTTAATTAACCTAAAAGTGCTTGCATTATTTAATTTTATTTTCTTGCCTTTGTTGCTGCCTTTCTTCCGAGACGTACACTAATTTAGTTGAAAGCAAAATTTCATTAGCACTGAAAATGTCGCGTGTGAAAATATTTATCTTAATTCCATTGTTTTTGTGCAGCGCAAATTGTACTCAACTCTTTTGTTCATCAACGTGCACAATATATAAATATTTATGCCAAGAAATACCAAAAAGTTAATCTATTCGAATCTATGCACAATAAGTAACACAGTTTCTATCTTAAATGTGCATAGAATTTGCATACCCCTAAATAGATTTGCAAAAGCATCAGGGAATAATTATGGTAGCTTAAGCTTCAATATAAGTCCGAATGGGATTTATGTATGTGGACTTATCCAACAATTCACACACACATGCCATATATTAGCTGGAGGACTTTAAAATAATACGAATATTTTATGTTAATTTTAAATAACAGTTTGACACTCTAACTCCCTAGTTGTTGTTTCCCACGGCGTCCTTCAATCAGGCCGCGGTGGAGCAAAGTGCATTGTCCTTTAAGCCGTTGTGCAAGACAAATTGATACACTTGATAAAAGTTCGATTTCCCTTATGAGCGAACCATTGCACATTTTACAGAGCAGAGCTCAGCATTTCAAAATGTATCTGAAGCAAACGCTGGCAGTTGTCAGCTCTCTATCTATATCTGTATCTGTAGCTGTATCGGCTGCATGCAAATTATATTTTCGCGCTGGCGCTTAAGAAGGAAATGAAATCAGCAAGTTGCACTGAAAATTGGCATCAAGTCAAAGTGCGTTCTGGGTCGCATTGCTTGACTGATACAAAATAGCAACCAATTGGCATATATCACCAATTGTATGCAAGATGCATGCCCCCAACTATGCCACTTTCATGCTGCTTGGCTGCTCAATCATAAAAAAATTTGATTTTCATGCGGCGCTTGCCACTCTCCACTCTACTCCAGCTGGCTCAAGTATGTATTGCGGGCGGCAGGAAGTGGGCGTGCTGAATGGGTAGCTGATGCAAAAGTGGTAAAATTTTCATATACATGCGAGCATACGCACATTTTGATGACGAGCACTGCACATTGCATTGGGGGCTGTCCATTGGCAAGCTACTTGGCGTCGTATATTATGGGGGAAACGAGCTCATAAAACCCAAGTCTGAAATATTTGGCTGTTGTTCCCTTAAGAGCTTTGGACAAATAACAAAAAATCCCTCAAGCAAAAATTGTAAGCTAAATGTTATTTAAAGATTGCATAAAGAAATGCAATATTACTTAGAAAATATAGCATACTTTTGTGGGCATTAAAATTAAATTGAATGTAAACAGAAACAGATGTATAAAATAAGAATGCACAAAAACACGAGATTAAAAAATATAAATATTTAACAAAGGAAAATGATTCTTATTTCTTCAATAAGCTTAATTCTTTTCTATCACAGGATAATTAGTAACTTAAAATATATTTTACTTTATCAACATCAATAAAATATTCCATTTCTCACATTTTCTTCATATATAAGAAAGCCCAATTATTGAATAAATATCAATCATTTTCGAATAGAAAAATAAGTAATAAATATAAATTATAGTGTGTTATTTTTTTATTTTCTATGGTCAATATATGCTACGAAATAAATTTCGTAAAGGTATTTATGTATGTTATTTTTGAGTTTTTCAGTCTCTATCTATCAAATGATATCAAATAAATATTTTATGCAGCAACATTAGACATAAGAACCCCAGCAAAATATGGTTAGGAGAACGGGGATTGGGGATCCCTTAATCACAGATACTCGTAGCTGCTGCTGGCGCGGATGCTTTTGCAGCAGCAACAGTCGCATTAGCAATAAGCAGAAATGGCTATAAAGCTGTGCACACTCAAATGCACACACACGGGCACACACACACAAAGACACATACTGCATGCAATCTAGAAACGATTCTAAACAAAAGAAATCCGCTTTCATAATTTCCCTATGGAATGCACATTCTTTTTATTGCCACTAAGCGACCAACGTTGAAATAACAATGCAAACAGACTCAGCACACGCACATAGCCACACACACTCGTAAGCACACGTATACACACACACACACACATACACACACACTTACACACTAATACACAGGTCCATGACGACTCTCGGCTCAATTACAATTGCAATTGTTTGCCTGAATGCGTTTTGGTTTCGCGCTGTTCGCCGCACGGCCGCGTTCGCGAATGCTGAAGCCATTTTAAAAAATGATGTTCGCCATGGCTTATCCATTGTGCCAACCCCATAGCAGACACACACCACCCCCACCCCGTTGGCAGTACCGATTTCAGCTCTTTTTACTCATTTCGCAGTTCTTGCGTCATTTTCCTGCAGTTTCGACTTTAATCAATGCGGACAAGGCTGAAAGCTGTCCGAACGCAGTGGCATTGACTATACTGTTGTTGTTGTTGTCGATTGGATCTGGTTCCCATGACATAGTCAAAAACAACACCAGTTGTATATTAAATGGGGCAGTAGTTACCGAGTAGTAAACGTCTTGTTTCAAATACAGAGACCGTTTAGGGTAACCAATTTTTGGGGCTTAAGAGAAATCAGCTGATATTTCCCATGGTTTTAAAGTTACTCTATAAAAATATTCAAAATAATTTTAACAATTTATATTAATTTTAAAGGTTAAAAATTATTTAATTGTATATTTGAAACACCTGGCTTTATTTATTTTCTATAAATCTTATTCAAAATACATGAAAATAGTGAAACAGAGAAGCTTAACTATTGATTTGATTCTTACAGCTCTTAAAAACCAATTCCAAGTCTAACAAACATGTTGCATGTTTGCTGAGTTTCAATTTTATACAGACAATATGTATTTAAAAAGCTTATGTGATATCAACATCAGCCAACATTAGAAACTTATTTTAAATGTTTTTAGCTGATGCATTGACATATCTTTTGATTTACAACCATGCATATGAAAATATTGGGCATACGCCGCGTTGTCAATCAAATATAACTGTATTGACACTGTCCTGTAATTTATGCAAATGCAAAAATGTTATAAATCGCACGTCTGTGGGCCTGTCAGAGATACACACACACACACACACACTTATATATAAAATACATTATACATATACAAAGAGGGCGCCACGAATAAAATTGCGTATACGCAATGTGAAAGCTGATTAGAGGCAGCAAACAGCAAAAAAAATGTGCAATTTAGCGCCCATGCGTGTGTGTGTACGTGTGTGAATTTTTCTCATTAGACGCTATCGAAAGTTCAATGGCCCATGGGCACATCTGTGCCAGAGTCAGGGCAGCAGATGCAGATACAACTGCAGTTACTTAGTGGCTCCACATACATCTTCAAATGTCTCTATGTGTTCGTGTGTGTGTGTGAGCAGTAAGTGTGTTAGTCTAATAACTCTTTTGCTGCAGCTACAGTTATTAATAATCAGTGTGCGCTGCTACCCACTCGAACTAAGTCCCGCTCAGACTTCTGCCCTATATATAGGCAGCTGGTTGGGCGTTTTTAATTTTCCACAACGCTGAGCAAAGAAATAGTTTCGGTTTTCCGGCTTTACTTTTTTTTTTTGTTCACTTATTGTGTGGCAGCTTCTTGGATCTTCTGCTGGGTAACCAGTTAAGTTGCAGCCATTTCTTTAGTTGTTCTCGTTGTTGTAGTCACTCAAGTGTCTCTCCTGGGAGTCATAAGGCTTTGTTTTTTTTTTTTTTAAGCTTTTGATGTTTGCGCAACCAAAGGGAAACACAAAAACAAAAAAGAAACGGTAAAACCGCAAGAGAAAATCAGTGCATAGTTTTCCTTCATTTTTTGTTAATTTATATTTATTGTTGTTGTTGTTGTTGTGCTTATCGATGCGGCAATTTAATATTAACTGGCTCGCTGATGCATTCAATTTGGTTTTTTGACCAACGCTTCATTTCTTTGCCGCCCATTAATGTATATTAAATATGTCCCCTGACTCTTTATATTTCCCGTATAACATGCATAAGCTGCATTAGTGTATTTTGTGGTCTACTATGCCCATGTGGTTTATGCGGTCAGTTGATAGCCATACACCAAACTCTTTGTAGTCTGTGATTAAAATCAAAATAATATAATGTGTTTTTGTTGAAGCACAACTAAACTCCTGCCAAGGCAGATAATCATACATATTTCTATATGTGTATGTCTGATCGCCATTTGTTGAATTTGTGGCAGCCACAGACATGACCAGCTGATAATGGTTTTGCATTCTGAGCGTAATCAATGGGAAATGCAATTGTTGACCATTTGCCATTATAATTGTTGCTCAATGTGCATTGTTCAATCAAATTTATTGAATTTGTATGCACATGTTTGCCACATTGGCTAGATCTCTGTGTGTATCTGCACGCTAAGCTGCACAAGCAGCATCCACACAAGCACACACACACTCTGAGGCAGCATTACAATTCCAATTGCTTTATGCAAAATTCGCTCTCTCTCTCTCTCTATCTAAATGGCTTTTGCTGTCGCTTAAATCCCGCTTGATTTGTCCGCCAATTGAGCAATGCGCATAATTTGATAGAGCACAACAACTGTGAGAGAGCTATTCAACCTCTCGTGGTAACAAAGCCGACTGCATTCGTCCTGTGACAAGCAGAAAGTACATGTGGCTGACAGCTGCTGGCATTGTCTGCATCTTGTCTAGTCACAAAGTTGTCATAATTGCTGTGCATTTTGCCCAAATGTTTTGTTGTGCAAGCTCAGCAGCCAGGGCGCAGAAACAGCGGGGAGCGATAAGCGCACGATGATTAAAAATGTCAGCGCAGAGGTTAAGCAACTCTAAGCAGCAGCAAAATATATATGTATATACAACATCTTTGTTATGATAAAAAAAAAGAAGCACAAAAGACTGCACTGAAAGAATAAATTATTTTAGCAAAAATTCTAAAGAACCAATTATAGAGAAAACCGTAGTGTATTGAAAGAGCTTTAAAAGAAGTATTAAAACAATTTGAATCTTTTAAGACAAAATTAAATAATAAAGCGCAGAGTGTCGGGGGAAACTTATTGATAACAGCTCAAAAAAAAGACGTTTTTTGGAAAAACAAAAACTTGAAGCATTTGTCTTAAGTAACAAAAGAGGCTGAGGTTAATTATGTTCAATAGACGCCATTTTAACCCGCTTTTCTATTTTCGTTGCCATACTAATTTAATTGGTTAAAGCGTAGCAACACCTCAATACCAAAGTAAACAGTCAGGATGCAGACAAATGAAAAGCAACCTCTATTTGGGCCCGACTGCATAAACTTTGATATATAATTGCCATTTAACTAGTTCTCATTCATATGCGACAACTCATTTATAATTAACCACCCTCAAGCACTAAGTCCAACGCAACAGTTTTGGTTTCCGAAATGCGGAAATCTTCTTAATGTTTTTTTGATCTTGACAACCTTTTTTCATACGTGCTTTAAGCTCACCTGAACGGCTTTCAGCCCATAACTAAATAAATGCCTCTCCCGTAATAAGCCCGTCTACATATATTCCCAACTGTCAGCATTTCGGGGCAAACAATTAAAGTACTTAGGCGCATCAGCAGCCGCACGGAGCCCTGAAAATATTCAAAGGGCGACTTGTCACTGACACACAGCACAGCACAGCAATTCGCTCGCCTACCCTGCCTGCCAGTCGCACTCCTACCTTAAATTGTATAGAACTCCGGCCATACTGTTTGTTTGCGGTGCACATGTGTTTTATGTGCGTCTGCCTGTCGGCTTGTCACTTACTTTTGATTTCCTTCCCGTCTCATCGCGCGTTTTTTTTTCGGCCGCTGTGTTGTCGCTTTGAATACCCTGTAGATAGAACAGGATATAAAGGCTTCCATAATACTATCTTTATCTATGCAACAGGAGAAATGTCAAACCCTGCGCACAAAATTTTGGAAATATAAATTCATTTATATTTAATATTACTTATCTTGACTTTATATGCTGAAATAATTTATCTATACACTGGGTATCTTTAGCTCGAATACTTTTTACTAGAATATTTCTACATTTTTTCAGTTCTTATGCTTCGCAGCTTGTGTTTCCCTTGCCAAAATTGTCTAGCTTTGATTTATGCCACACACATGCATTGCATACTTTTTGGGGCGCAACTGTCTGACGCTCTTCTTCTTGTATATTGTTGATTTTTTTCTGGGACTCATCCTTTCATTTTTTCAATGTTTTTTTTTTGTCTGTTAGAAATTAGATTTGCTTTGCCTTGTGTGCTTTGAGATTTAACAAACAACAACAAGTCGCATATTTGTTGACGACTGGGAATTAAAAACGTGTTTCCCATTGCTCACACATACACGTGTTGTTAAGTGTGTGTCTGTGTGTGAGAGTGAAAGATTATGCAAATTGCGTTTTTATGAGCGAAGCAGCTAAGTGATTTAAATAAAGCGGTTGCCACAAGCCCTAAGTACAGTTGCCTCAATTTGCATCATTTTGGCTATTTATATAATAGCTGGCAATAATTGCGCGTGTAAGCTATTCAAAGTCTGTTAAACACCTAAAAAAAGGCATTAGGAAGAAAACAGAATAAGGAAAATATAAATTGCTTCTAAAGCTGTAGCATTATAAAAGAAATAAACAATTAATAAACAAATTGCATAAAAAAATGTAAAATTTTAAGAGAAATAAATACATCATATTTTTGCTTGCAAGCTTTCGTTACTTTTCATTTTGATTTCTCGACATAGAAATAACAGCTGATAGTTATTATAGTTTTAATTTATTTAAGTCTTAGGTTTTTCCAAGCCTGAAAAAATGTAATAAATATTATGATATACATCTATCAAGCTTTAAGTGCCTCTCGACCTAGATTTTGTAATATGACGATCAAATATAAGATGATTTTGACGAAAAAAATACTCCAATTAGCGTTAACCACAAACAACAGCTTTTTGGCTTTGGCAAATAAAATTTCAGGGTGCACTCAAAGTAAAAATAAAATTTGAAATAAATGTTGGGACAATTGCAATTGTAGAACCTCACATGAGTGCAGGAGTACAGTGAAAACAGCTTGTGGAACTCGTATCGCAGAAAACAAAGCTAAAACAACAGCAGCAACAATAACAGCAACAACGACACAAACAACACATACAGATAGCAATTAAATAACAACATCATCAACAAGAGAAAAGAAAATCAGAACAAGTGTTAACTGCAGCAAATGTGCAATAACTTTGGGAAAATAACGAGGCATTGTTTTAGAGCTCCCAGTGAAGCGATTTGAAAATGGAGCACGTCTTCAATGCAATCGCCCCCAAAGCTGCAGCCCCTAAGCTCGCATATTACGTATACGGCATGGCTGGCGAAGTACTAAAATGGTGATATGGAGGCGGATGGAGGTGGAGGGTGGTGCGTGGCCAGGTCCTGGTACTGGTGGGGTTCAAACGTTTCGAGCAATTAGCGTGTGCCACAATCTCGGCAAAAGGCTAAAAGGAAGCTGCAAATGCCAGCAGAGATGCACACGCACACAGCTACACACACACAGTGCGGGCAAATGAATTGCTAAGCTGCAAATGCGAGTCAGAATGTGAGTGTGCATGTGATTCCAAATGAATGTTTCTCTATCTGACTCTGTCTATCTGAGTTTGTGTGGGTGTGTGTGTATGTGTGTGAGTAGAGTGCGGCCAATACAAAAGCTGCTTGAATAACAAAATAATTTGAAGCTGCAGAATGAAAATTAAACATTTTCTTGTTGTTAATTGCATTGCAAATACACAGCACACATAAGCAAAGCTAATTTTATAACTAAAATGCCACGAACTAAATAATACTAATCAAAAACATACAATAGAAATACATCAATTTATTTGTTATAGCCCGAACCCATTAAAAATGGGTAAAAAGGGTATATTGTATTTGTGCAAAATGCAAATGTATGTAACAGGCAGAAGGAAGCATCTCCGACCCCATAAAGTACATATATTCTTGATCAGCATCAGTAGCCGAGTCGATCTAGCCATGTCCGTCTGTCCGTCCGTCCGTCCGTCCGTTCGTCCGTCCGTCCGTCTGTCCGTATGTATGAACGCAAGGATCTCAGAACCTATAAGAGCTAGAGACTTGAAATTTTAGCTGTAGGTCCTCCTGGTGCCCGCGCAGATCGAGTTTGTTTCCGATAATCGATAACTTACTCCATTTCCAAGTAATCGATAAAAATGTATATCGAAATCCTGTTTTTTAAGCAATTTTGGTAAATAATAAGAGCTAGAGTCACCAAACTTGACATGTAGCTTCTAGAATAGTATCTATATTTGCAATTGGTGTTGGAAGAAGAGGGTTTAGGGTATCCCCTAGTCGGAAGCTGCCGACTAGATCCTCTTACCTGTTTTAAATTACATATATGAACTCATATTTAGAGTCATTTTCTTTATTAACTAAATTTTACTCAAAGCTTCAATTCCATATGCCCCATTTTCTCAGAAACTATAGCCCCCAGGCAATTGCGACAAGCTTCGTTCGTGTTTTATGTTAACTAAACTCACACACACACATACACACACATATCAAACGCTGCGCAGCCACAGTTGGTTGTAGCTGCCGCTAGAACCAATTGAGGGCGAACTCCAGCAGCCGGCATGCATACACACACGCACACGCATACACATGTGGTATTAACTTTTTCGTTATATTAATTGCCAACATTTGAACTTTTATTCAATTTACGAGCTGCAGCAGCAACTGCAAAGCCAATTGCTTCTGCCTCGCTAGCAAAAAGACCAAACAGCTCGCAGCAGAGTAAGAGGCAAAGAGGCGCGTGTGTGTGTGGTTGAGTGCATTCCCAAGGATAGCATTGGCAGACATTTGCTTTGTCTTGCAGTCAAGTCTTGACTCTCGAGTCGCACTCAAAGCTAACTGACTGTGTGTGTGTGTGTGTCTGTACGCGCGTGCATATAAAACAAAGCCGCGCAGCCAACATGGCGTATTAGCAATATGCCCAACTGAGGTCTACGGCCAGCTATAAATACATGTCATGTCTGCCAACTGTTAGCCCCATATACTAAGGCCTTAAAATTTATGTGGATCCGCTCGGGTTACGCGGGTTATAAGAGACTCATGATTTTAATTTTAGCAACGCGAAAGGTTAATTGCCATTAAACTTAAAATGTTTTATGCGAGGGGTTGGTAAATGTTTTATGCATAACTAGTTTTTATGTTCGGTGCGGGAATTGTCAAGATTTTATGTGCATTTGGGGTGCCATAAAACTTGGCTAGGCAGCAAAAACATCAACCGAACTACATCACTTCAAATGCAAACAACATCAAACATTCACTTCCAGCACCCCCCCAAAACCAAACAATGTCCTTAACAAAACTTTAATACATTCGTTAAAGTTTATATTTTTATTTTCCATTAACTATAACAACAATATGGAATAAGAACATACATTAAAAATATTAAATAAAGCGCGTATGATGTTAAGCACAGCTTGTAATGTGTTTCTTTCGGGGACCTCGTCATAATTTCGGGACTTTGCGCCAACTGAATGCGTAATTAAAATGTTACCAGCTGCTGTGTACTTGGAAAAATTGCGGGGCAGTGGGGCTAGGGAGGGGAGGCACGAACGGCCAAGGACAATTATATAAAGAATTTGCAATATGGCATTATAAAGCGCGCAGGCACAAAATTAACAAATGTGCACACAACTTGCGAAGCAATTGCTTTCAACAATTGTGTGTAACTACATGAGTGTGGCTGTGTGTGTGTGTGTGTGTGTGTGTATGTGCTTATCTGCAAAGGGTTTCTTTGTTTATTACCTAAAGAAATGTCAAAATTTTGTATGATGCAATATAATTAAATATAAATATAAATGTTTAAGGTATAAATGTTACGTATTACGTAAGACTTTTTGTTTTCAATAATTTTTCTGAGATAAAAACCATATTTCATTACGCCAACTAAATACCATTTCGAAATGGAAACTACCTTACTAAAGTCATTTTTTTATGTATTTTTACTGGATAAAATTTGTTATAAATGATTTACATGATATAAACAAAATTGCCGAAATAAAAATTTAAGCCAAAATTGCTTGAAATGTGAAACCTTTTTGAAGCATTACTTTTTATACCCTGAACCCATTGAAATTGGGTAAGAAGGGTATATTGTATTTGTGCAAAATGTAAATGTATGTAACAGGCAGAAAGAAACATCTCCGACCCCATAAAGTATATATATATATATATTCTTGATCAGCATCAATAGCCGAGTCGATCTAGCCATGTCCGCCTGTCTGTCCGTTCGTCTGTCCGTATATATGAACGCAAGGATCTCAGAACCTATAAGAGCTAGAGACTTGAAATGTAGGTGCTCCTAGTGTCTGCGCAGATCGAGTTTGTTTCCGATAAACGATAACTTGCCCCGTTTCCAAGTAATCGATAAAAATGTATATCAAAATCCTGTTTTGTAAGCAATTTTAGTAAATAATAAGAGCTAGAGTCACCAAACTTGACATGAAGCTTCTAGAAAATTATATATATATCAAGTATCTTTCATTTTATACCTATCGCCACCTCCCCGCTACTCTCTATCTATTAGCCCGACCTGCATTTGGTGTTGGAATATGAGGGTTCAGGGTAACCCGTAGTCGGGAGCTCCCGACTATAACCTCTTACTTGTATCTTAATAAGTAAAATTTACTACTAGTGTGAGGAAATTAAATAAATACATATGTATATGTACATATATTTTTACCTGAGTTTTTATTCAGTTTACGCTGTCACTAAATTCCTGATTTGTTTACAGCACAAAATGTGAACTTTATCACAAATTTTTGCGGTTTTTAATTTTGCATTAGAACAGACGATTCATAAATGCCACATTGGCTTTGGATAATAGATGTGCACTGAATGTGCATATAATTAAATTCTACAGAGCACAACAAAGTGTCCAAATGCTAATCAACACATTTTTCACAGCATTCTGCACACATTTTCTATCGGCAATTAAATTCAATTCACTGCGCACTGCAATCAAATAGTAAATTTAATAAAAATTCGAAATTTAACGCGTCTATCAGTTGGCGCATTAATGTATTTAATTGCAAATTTGCAATTGCAATTCGTACACTCTTCAAATGAAACTGTGCATGTTTATTGAACTGACAGTTTATCCCTAGCATCAGAGTTGTTTATTATAATTTATATAATTAGTAATAAATCGTTGAGATGTTTGGTATTGTAATTATCGCAGCCAATCAATGTTTATACGCACGTAACAAATTTCTAAACACCCTATTTATTGGCACAAATTTAAAACAATTCAATGAACAATAGCAAACCGTTAATTTAGATGTAATTGAAATATATTTGTGGCCTACAGCAATTGGTAAGGTGAGAATCATTTATTGAGCATTTACTGGGAATGCATAAATATTTTGTTATATATAGCACAAATAAATATATTTATAAAATATTGTTTTTTAAAAATATAATTTATGTGCATTTTGTGAATCTTAACAAGCGTTTATTTAAAATAATATTTCAAAAAAAATACGACATTAAATGTAAAGTTCAAATAATTTGAAGGCCTTCAAATATTTCAGTACCAAATTTTGATCATTTTTTGCAAGTATTTGAGCTTTTCAAAATATTTTTTATTACGACTCTTTAAATCCAAATGGCTTAAGAATTAATAAAATCTTAAATTTCGAGAAAATTGAAATTTGAAAAAAAAAATATTGTAAATGTATGCTAAACAAACTTAGCACAAATGAAACAAGTAAGAGGTTCTAGTCGGGCGCTCCCGACTAGGGGACACCCTAAACCCTCTTCTTCCAACACCAAATGCAAATATAGATACTATTCTAGAAGCTACATGTCAAGTTTGGTGACTTTAGCTCTTATTATTTACAAAAATTGCTTAAAAACAGGATTTCGATATACATTTTTATCGATTTCTTTGAAACGGGAAAAGTTATCGATTATTGGAAACAAACTCGATCTGCGCAGGCACTAGGAGCACCTAAATCTAAAATTTCAGTCTCTAGCTCTTATAGGTTCTGAGATCCTTGCGTTCATACATACGGACGGACGGACAGACAGACGGACATGGCTAGATCGACTCGGCTATTGATGCTGATCAAGAATATATATACTTTATGGGGTCGGAGATGCTTCCTTCTGCCTGTTACATACATTTGCACTTTGCACAAATACAATATACCCTTTTTACCCATTTTCAATGGGTTCAGGGTATAAAAAAATGCCTCCCTCTTGAAAGATGCTTCAATTTTCATCAAATTCTGACAAAAAGTATATTTACTATACGAGCAAAATTCAATATATGCAAACTTTACACCTTTTAGCCTGATATATAAGCCCTTATATAAGCCATTAACCACAAACTATAGAGAAACGACATTTTGGTCACTTTTGGCCATCATCAGTTTTAGGTGGGAGCTCACGTAAATCCCAGTGCAAATGTGTGTGATAAACAAGAAGCCGTTATTGCTTGTAGCTGGGCAGGCTCAAGTCAGGTAAAAACTTTCGCCTCGGCCACGCCCATTAACTTTGTTTCGTTTTTGTACTTTTTTTTTTGTATTTTATTTTTAAATAACTGCGAGAAAAGAGCTCGCAATAAACTTTGTTTCAGCATCGCCCACAACAGAAACAAATGGGGCAGGCTGAAGGCCGGGAAGTGTTTGCTGAGGCGCCTAAGCAAACATTGCATACTTTTAGGAGGGCGCCCAGCCCACACGTTTACCGTTAAGTTGGTGTTGTGTTAACGCTGTGTTACCGTCGTGTTTGCCCTTGCTGTTGACACATGCAAGACGACTGCGGGTGGGGCAGGGCAGCGACCGGCGGTATCTGCGGCCATGTTAAAAGTATTTTGATTTAGAAAATGTAAATTCCCACTGACTTATGCACAGGCAACAATACACTGGCAGACGGCAGGGATGGAGGATTGGAAGTGGGCGCCCAAGCCGCCGTGGCTGAGCACAAACATTGTAAGTCTGGCAACAAGTTCTTTTTTTATTGCTTACCAAATGAGCTGCAGCTAAGGCCTAGCATCTAACCAGACCAAGTTGGCAAAGCTGCTCGGTGAAGGCGTCCATAAAAATGCAGTCTTTATGACTGAGCCTGGCCACGCCTCAGACGCCCGTAATGGGCATGAGATTAAATCTAGACGAACGAGTGCTTATCAAAAACGCAAAACGCGCATTTCTATTTCTTGACGCTACGTGATTTGCAATTTTCCAATTTTCCCAAACGCCGAAAATAAAGTTAAGCTCCGGCATATCAAGACATTCAGTTGCGGTTGTCCTCGTCGAAGAGAAAGGAGCAGGGGGCATTATATGGTTCCCCATTCGACTTTTTATTTACTTTTTTTGCCTCTCTAACATATTACACAGTAATTGCTGGATAAAAGAAATGGGTGAAAGTTGAAGAAAAACATATTTCATACAAGTCTAAGAATAATAGGAAATATAATTTAATTTAAATAATTTTAAAATAAAATTTGTAAATACCTCTAATACCATTAAATTTATAGATTTATTTTGAAAATGTTTAACTCGTTTTCCTTAGCCAGTGTTTACTGTACAGCTGTCACTGATTTGGTAGCAGTTTTTGGTTTGTTTGCACTCTGGCAGCGCACATTTGTATTGCATTTTATTTACGAGCTGCTCGCATTGTTGTTGTTGTTGTTGTTGCTGTTGTTGTTGCTGTTGTTGTTGCTGTTGTTGTTGCTGTTGTTGTTGCATTTGCCATACGCGATATGCGCTTCCTGGTCTGATACCTCAACTTTGTATATCCGTTATTTCTTTAGCATTTCTTTAGCATTTCCTTAGCTGTGATTTCTATTTTAGCGCTGCCAACGCTTCGCTGCAAGCCAATAAATATTTTTCGCCTGGCACGCGATTTTCGTTACGCCTGGCCCCCAACTATTTCTTCTACCCACAACAGTTCCTCTCCCCCCACCACCCCCCCATACACTAACGTGTAGTTGAACGTGTTGGTGTTCGTGTCTGCCGCCATTGTCTGGCACACAATTTAATGTGTTTACCAGATAATCGAAAGCTCGAATGCAAGACGCTTTCTCCGGTTTTATTTGTTGCATCTAGCCCGAAGGCAGCTGTGCTCGAAATTGTAAGCTGCATCTTAAAGGATTTGCGAATATATATCTATTGTGAGATTTCAAGTTATATTTGGTTTATATATATTGTGTGCATTTTCAAGCATTCAACACGAAATTAAGTTTTCACAAATTGCAAAGTTTTATAATTTATAGTGGCTCGCAGGCAAGCAGCAGGCTCAACTATTAATTAAGCACAGGAAATGTGAATGCTTAAAGCAATTTACGCCCTTTACCTTTATTTTTAAAATGTGCTGCTAGTTTCTACAGTAGCTACGATACCTAAAGTATAGGTAGTGTATAGTAAAGAGTATAAGGCTTAAGATGCTAAGTAAAAAATATAAATATATTAAATATATATGCGAATTTAATTTAACTCAGACAGCATATGAGATATTTTAGATACTAAGCAAATTAGCAAGGGTATTTTATATTCGTCATTTCAAAGATAAATACACTTTGTGATTAAACATACAAATTTGCAGCGGCACTTGGCAACTGGCAAGAGGCAAATAATTAGTAGAAGAAGAAATAAAGTTGCACACAAGAATTGCAGCACCTGCTGCAGATGTTCATATGTGTCTGTTGTGTGTGTGCGTGTGTCTGACTTGGCTTGCTTTATCGTAGCTGCAAATTTGTTTCTCTGTGCAACGACAACAGCCAAAAGGAAATTGTTGCTGTCTGCACAAGTGGCACAACCAAAAAATGTTTAAAAAAATAAAAATTGCATACCCTTCGTATACGTAATATGCAGGTGGCGATGGCACAGTTAAAAAGCGGTGTCGAAACGGAAACGGAAATGCCATTGCATTTAGCTAATTTGATTGCATAGAGTCAGCGCTTTTTCTATGCCCATTGCCTGCTTCAACTTCCATATAGTCATACATATATAATTTTATGGCGCTTATTCAGGGCTTTGGCGGGTGGCCTCAACTTTTATCATATGGCAAATATTTTGCTTACACTTTTATTGTTTACCATTTGTTTCGCTGCAAAAGTTGGCACTTCAGATGAAAATGGGCTAACAAAAAAAAAAAAAAACAGAAAGCCAACTATTGAGCATTGTTTTACTTTTGTTTAAATGTTTGCTTGTTGCATTTTGCACTGTTCGAGGGTGTGGAGCATATTTTCGCTTTTTGCCAACATGTTCGTAATGGGAAAAGTTTTTGGCATGATCAAAAAATGGCTCGTTGTCTGCAGGCTTGTTAGCATTTGTCATTTAGTTGCATTTAAATTTGCTGGCAATTTGACTTTTTATTAGATTACAAGCTATATACAATATGTTACTCTAAGTGTGATATGTTCGTTTATATAATAAAAAATTATAATTCAATGAATGTTAATATATATTTTAGGCTTCTATGAAAATAAGCCTTCTTTCTATATAAATACAAACCAAATTTAAATACAAACCAAAATTAAAACTCAATCTTTATTCAAGTGGTATAATAGAAGGAATACGTCTTGAAGCCTGGTTGAAACCTTAAATGAAATTATATAATCAAAGCTCTTGTCAACCAATTGTCAAGGCCTTAAATCGTATACCATGTTAATAGTTTGTAGCTGGTGTATTTTATGCTCAACCCAAATGCGTCTCGACATGTGGCAACTTTTTGACATATTACGGGTTCCATTAAATTGAGTCTTAATTAACATTCAGCAAGCGCAACAGATCTGATGTTGGCAGCCTGGCAAAAGCTAAGCATATGCAAGCGACTACCGCTATTAATATTACGTATACGCGCCGTGGGCCACAGCATTGAGTTGCAAATGAACACAAGTTGCGGGAATTTGTGCTGGAACGCTGCAGCGAAAAATTAATTTGCAGCTAGCTAAGTTTTTCGACAGGCCATAAGGATTCAAGGGGCTGCCGCTGTACAGGAGTCAGCAAGGCACAAGGCACAAGGCACAGGGACTTGCCAGAGCCAAAACAAGCCGCATTAATTAGTGGCCAAGGACAAGCGAGCGCGCAGGATAACCGCTCGCTAGCTCGGTGCTGCATGTTGCAACATTTTTCTTGCTGCAAGCGCCCAGGCGCCATGACAAATTAGATATGCGCTGGAGAGTGTCCAAGGCAACGGGGCAAAAATATTAGTCCTTTTTGCTGCTTTGGGTCCTTTTGCTGTTGCCAGGCTCCGCTGCTGTCTGCTACTGCTGTCTGCTTTCTGCTGTTTTACGACATTTCCGCCCACAAAAGTATGCAACATGCAACGCTGAACCAACTGCTGATATGCATTGAGTGCATGTGCATTATGCGCGTCTCTGTGTGAGTGTGTCCTGCATGTGTGTGTGTGTGCGTTTGTGTAAGTGTGTGCTATGTATTTTGCACTGACACTAAAAGCTATTTGTAAATTTCGTGGTTGCAATTATGTTTGCTGTGTTGTTAGCGAACCGACACGCCTTTAGTCAACCTACACTCCGCCACTCCCCGCGCTTGTCCAGCGTCACACTCGCCGCACTTAACTCATGTCCCGCTACTCCACACCGCCCCCCTCATCCCACCACACTCTGTTCCTTTTTTCTCTGTGGCTCTGCTGGTTATTATTAGTTTGGTGCGGTTTGCTGGCTGCGGCCGCTTTGCCTCATGCACTTTCAACTGCCCCCATGTGTCGCTCTGCATCACCCCCTCAGCGCCGCCTATTTATAGTATTTTCTGACCACATCACAGATACAAACAAATATGTATGCACATGCATATAAATATTTGCACTATCACACATTAAAGCTTCGGTTTTGGGGTTCATTTTTTGGCACGATTTTTACTATAAAATGCATATTATTCAGTTTCAGTTTGGCTCACATTATTGGCCCATTTACTGGGTGCTGCCAAAGCTTTCGGGCTTAATATTTTATCAAACACTCCAAAATTGGGGCATTCCAGTATGCATGCATACGTATATATTTTATACAGTACACAACTGTATAGTACTTGGTCAATTTATAACCATGACCAAGTGCTTTTCCAAAAATTTCAGCTTTTATACTTTCACCCATTTTTCGTCCGTAAAATGATTTAAGTCAATTATTATTTATATAGCTAACTGTGAGTAAATGAACAAAATTATCTAATAATTCAGGCACATGGCAGCTGCTACCTAAAAAAAAACGTTGCCCTAAGTTGCTCGCTTCTCACTTTTACCTTTAAATATGCCAACAAATACTCGAAATATTCACACTTCGACGGCTCTCTTCTCAGGGCCGGAGTCTGTTGCGGTGGCTACCACAAATCATTCAGTGGCATGAATTATTGCTGGCGCTTAGAACGTGCTCACAGCGCTAAAGTGTCATTACTGGGGCTTAATGAGTCTGCCAGCAGCATACAAAAAAATAAAATAAATAAACAAAAATAAAATAAAATACAAAAAAATAAAATCGCTTAAGTGTGGGCGAGCCAGAGAAAAAAATATGTACCAACAGGCGCACTACTTTGTCCATTGTCTGCGTCTTATTTATGTCGGTCCCTTGGTCAGACAATGTAAATAAATAATAGTTGCGAATACCCTGTCAGAATTGAACAATGTCAGCGGCAAGCTACATCTAAGCTACATCTAAGGTGACTGGCTTGAAAATGATACAAATATAAATATATGACATATAAGCTTAAAAGAATACTTATGTTAATTCAGAACGAAGGTATATATATAGTTTGTTCAGAACGAAGGATGTGTTTATCAATAGCTTACCTTATGTTACATTGGGAATGATTTTTATTCTTGAAAAGTTGAATATTTAAATTCAAATCTAAATTCTATTAAAAGAAAAAGCTTATTTCATTTGTAATGTGACAAGCAAAAGAAATAAGCTTCAAGCAGATAAAGCATATGCCTCTCCAAAATTAGCTTAATTTAATTTTTGGGACCATTTTTTTTATAATAAGACACAAAATAGGGTATTATTACAATGAAAATTTGTCAGACAAATTTAACCTTTGGATACAATCCCCCTCTCGCCAAAGTAAGAGCTATGGCCTCGGAGCTGGTATCTAGGTATTTTCCAGTTTAGCCCAGGGCCTTGAACACTCTGAATAGTTTATTTTATTTGCTTTTATATATATTTTAGTTTTGAAAATGTAAATGGTAAAGGGTATTAGTAGTCAATGTTGAATTTTCGAACGATTAGTTACAAAGTTGCCACTTAATGAAATGTTGTGCAGTCTGTTACAACTGCTGCTGCTGCGGCTGCTGCTGATTAGTTTTTTAGCCTGACATGTTAAAAGTTATTAACACCCATACGTCACGTGGGCTGGCGGGCAATGCGATATGCTAAGCAGCTGCAGCAGCTGGCTGCAGGCAGCAAGTAGTAGAAACACCCGCAAACCGCTTCGCAACTGGCAGTGGGAACCACATAAATCGTGGCGCCCAAAAAGCATAAAGCAAGCATGTCGCGCAATCATTTTCAGCTGCCACGTGCCTGGGCATACATTTTGCGCATTTTATGGGGCGTGCAGCAAGCTGCAACCAGCGCACAGTCGAGCTACTGTGGCCAAGAAACAAACAACAGCCACGCCCCAAAGCTGGGGGCAGCAGCTAGTTCAGAATTTTAAAGCTGATTACTCAATAACTTTACTGGCGAGTGCATGAAACGCGGGTCGTATCCTTGAAGTGCATAATTCCTTGCCAAGTGCAAGTGGGTAAGGTGCTGTAAATGGTCCTGGAATGGTGAGGGTGAGCGGATGGAGGGGTGGAGGTAAAGGGATATTTCAGTCATTTTATGTGCACTTAAGTTGTGTTTGTTATTAAAGCTGTTGGCCCCCGTTGCTGTTGTTATTTTGTTAGTGCAACCAAAACGAAATTTACGCTCAAATTGAGCTGCCTCGAAGTGATTTTCAGGTGCAACCCGCTGGCTGCTGCCTTTCTGCAGGTAATTCAAGGCACTCAGCTAAATAATTTATGCTTGCAGCATAATAAAAACACACACAGGCAAAGCGAAAGAGAGAGTTTCACTTAAGCACCGTTTGCCTGGCAGCACTCAGGGTCAGCTAATGTGGTTTGCAGAGTCCAGAATCCAAAATGTATCAGCAATTGCCTTTTTAGCGCCAATCTTAAGCCAATGACACATTTATTTCGAAATTTTATATGTATTTTATCTTAATTCACTTTGTGCAACTGACAATTATTCAATCGAACGTTTACCAACACTGACACAAAGCGCTGTCGCCATCATTCAATGCTGATATTTTTTATCAATTAGTTTAACTAGAAATAATAAATAGAGTACGCTACAAAAATCGACATTGGCAGCTGTTTCTAGTCGCTTTTGTTTTACATGTTTTTTTGTTCGTTTATTTATATGCGCTATACATTCAATTAAGTCGCCATGCTAAAAAAAGGCGAGAGAATTTCACGTTTATAGCTGAAATTCAATTACAACCGCTAATGCCACTTGTATTGCCCGGTCGCTAGACCGCAGACTGTTCAGCGCTAAATACCTGTAATCCGGCAAATTTAATTTGTTAAAAGTTGAACTTCAATAAGTGCCAAAGCTGGCTAGGCCATTATAATTGTGGTTGTGCCAGTGTGTGTGTAGAGTTTTTGTTAAGCGGCAACCACAACACGAAAAACCACAAACAAATATGATCAGGCATCAAGCTGACTGTGTCGAGCCCAAAAACAACTACAACGAACACCAGCAACTGCGAACAGGACGGATGAATATAGCTTATGTATGCACAACAACAACAACAACAGCCGCACACACACACACACACACACACACGAACGCACGCTCATACATACCCATGCGTGCAAACAGGTATTGGTGAGACATGCCAACAGCAGAGTTTAAGCAAAAAAGCGATGCATACTTTTATGCGCCCACAAAAAAGCGCTCAAACTGCGGCTGCCAAAATGTGGCTGCATTTAAATACATAATAAATAATACATATATACACATATTTAAAGGGGCATATATAAATATGTTAATTAACCAACTTTCCATTATGTGCTTAAGATAAAAAAGTGCTACAAAAAATAGACACTTGCTGCAGCATACTACATCAAATTTAAGCTTATATTTAAAGTTAAAAAATTACATATCTTTCGTCAGATACGTCGGCCAATTTTGACATATTTATGCATCGAATATTCAATACATTTTAATGGCAATCAATTTTGTTTTTAAACAACCAAAAGCCTTTAGTATTATTATTATTTAAAAGCCAAGTAACACTTGCCTTAATATATAAAAATAGTATTTTACAGGGCTTTCAAAGTTATGAATGAATGTCTTATTTTACTGTGTGTGATTTTACAAACCAAAACTCAACTTATTGAAACCACGAAACAATAGAAGTTAATCATAAACTGCGTTCGCTTAATTTACTTGCAGCTTAAATTTAAAATAACTACTAACAATTTTTAATCAATGAGCCCACGCCAACGACTTACTCAAAAACTAAAAAAAAAAAATTGAGAAGAAAAAACAATCTAATTTATAGAGTTCACGCCCATTTTTACACGCTGCGCACATGACCAACATTCAAGGGACACGCCCCGCCGCATATCCCAACCATAACCCGGATCAAAGCCTTAAAAAAAAAACAGAAAAAAGATATGTAAAACACCAAAAAGAATGAAAACTCTGACTTGGTGCACGGCGCGTCGACAAATGAAATTTTCACGTCGCGCAGGACACGCGCCAGGACCACGGTCGACGTGGGCAGCCCTTTTGAATTTACCACACAAACATTTTGGCATGTCCCAAAAAAGAGCAACCAAAAAAAATAAAAAAACCAGATTAAAAACTTGCAAAAATTTTAATGGAATTTTATTTTACCCTCTATTTTGCACATACACACACAAACACTTGCCCTCTTACTCGCTCTCTGGGGTCGATGTTGGCGGTCGCGTTGCGGAAATTGTTGTCGTTGTACTCTTTGATTGTCAAGCATCGGCTTACACATATTACATTCAGCCATGGGAGAGAGTGTGTTTGTGTGAGTGCATGTGTAGGTGTGAAGACACAATACAGCAACGAGCTAGAAAGCGAACTGGGGTTAAGGGACAGACGATTGACGAGAAACAAAACTGTCAGCTTGAGTGAAAAGTTGTCCCAACTACAGGAAATTATTAAAAAGCAGTAGAGAAATTTAAATGCGGTCACCTTGACGTGCAGTAGGGCCCAAAGACTACGCTAACAAAAAATCAACTAGGGACAGCTTTTGTACTCTTTATGTACATCTACAGCTAGAAGCAGCAGTAAAGGAATCACAAATGTGAGGGATTTCTCGGAATTCCATTAACAATAAGCCTAACATTTAGTTCGGCTGCTAACAATTTTAATGCGAACTTTCTTGAGTTGATTGCCTGATGTCCAGGCTTTATATTGCCGTCAAATCTAACAGCAAGTTAAACATATGAAACTTTAACTTGTTAACTTATGTTCTGTTAAGCTAGGTGACCTACTTGTTAAAACTTAACCTGCAACTGTCTGCACTAAAAACTATAAATATGGTTGTCATCGGTATGCAGTTATCTACATGTTTAATTATTGCAGTGCTGCCACCTTTTAATTTATTGAAAATAACACATCAGACAACATCAGACATGGCAACGCTCAACGTGTCACTTGCCCATTGTATTTTATAATCTTATAATCTAGCTTATTATATCAAATGATCCTTTTGTATTGCATATTAATAAGATTATTATGATTCGATCCTTTTATAGTGCACACTTTTTTATAAGATAGTTGCATTAATTTTATTCATTATTATTATTTATTTTACTCGTGCAAATAGCGAGAGGTCTCACTGCATGCTCTTTAAAATTCCACACTGTGGCAGTTACGATGTTTAGCCTTTTGCTACATGGAACCAATGTGCATTGCTTAGACTCTTCAGCTTACAGCGTTGCCATACTTGCCCATAAGTTGAGCATTTCCTTAACATTTCATTCAACTTCATGTCAAATTAAATTTCCCAAGAACGAAATCAATTTCCCAATGAAGAAAACATTAAGAAAACATTTTAAGAAAACTTTGTATGTATTAGACATTATAAAAGATCAATGCAATAATATAAATTGTGTTTCCTAACAATCATATTAAACGTGTTTATTGTTCACTTCTATTTGCTGCATATGGAGCAAGATTGAACTAAACACAACTCCTCAGAATAAATAAAAATAAACTTGAGTTTAAATATACAAAATGCTCGTAACATATTTAATATATACAAGATATTTACATGCGATACAAACGAGGCCTCAAAAACTGTTAGCTAAAGCTATAAAACCAATTACAACCCAGATCTAGTCTAGCTTAAAGTTTATTTCTAGAGTAGAAGCTATCCCAGAGCTGTAACTTGTCCAGCTCGGGCAGCGTCTTGAACTCAAAGTCTTGTCCTATGTTCAGGCACTGAATCTGTGTCTCACTCTCGAGCGGCGCAAATTTCAGCTGCTTGATACTCTCGCAGTTGGGATCTCCATTGGCCGCAAAGCTCGTCCAGATGTCAATCATGCCGGAAATGATCTTGTGCTCGGCTGAGCCGGCCGCCGCCTGATTGGCCAGCATGCTGTGAAAGATGTAGCACAGATCATCGCCATGGCACACACCACGCATCTCATTGCCGCAGAGCACAATGCGTATGGCGTTGCAGAGTTTGGAGTCGTGATCGAAGCGGTACAGATAGGTGGGAGCGCAGCCCAGACGGAGTCGGGCCACAGCTGTGCGATAGATGGGATGCCAGAATTCGCGATACGATTCCAGATCGAGGAACTTCATCATGTTCGCCTGATTGCAGGGCTCGTCGCCAAAGTAGGCGCGTTTCAGCTGCAGTGCATAGTTCTCGCGCAGCTTGGGATCCACATTCTCGCCCAGATCAATGGGTAAAACATTTTTGCAATCCCCCACCTCATCCAGCGTAGCAGGACGTCGAGTAACCTCTGTAAGGTGTTGGTTAGGATCAGAATAGAGAAGAGGCCAAGCTACAGCCAGGAAAATAACTCACCTGGATAGAAGAGCAGCCCCTCAAAGCTAGTGCCGCCAAACATCATGGGCACACGCCGGCTCCAGGTCTGCTGCATGAGCTCGTACGGCGATTGGCCAATGACCGTGTGCTCGGTTTTGTAGGGCTCCACGACTGGTCCAAAGGCAAACAGTACGCGATTGTGTTTCTCCTCCTTGTTGAGCACCTGCGCGGTCGCCTTGACAATGTCCCCGCCCCTGGCCTGGCGCAGAAACTGAAATATCTCCCGATCCTTATTGGCTCCCGTGTAGCCCAACTTCTGTGCCAGGCGAAGGGCCCAACCGTTGTTCGGTGGCTGTGCCCAGGGGCACAAAGCGCTGCCGGACATCACAATGGCCTTGTGCAGCAGACCTTCTGTCTGGGGGCTGAGCGTGATCAGATGCGTGGAGGCGCCACCTGCGCTCTCACCAAACAGGGTCACATTGTTGGGATCACCGCCGAAGGCTTCGATATTTTCCTTCACCCAACGCAGGCCCATAATTTGATCCTTGAGCCCGGCATTGCCGGGCACATTGAGCTCCGGATCTTCGAGGCTGAGAAAGCCCAGCGCGCCCAGGCGATAGCTTATGGAGACCAGCACCACATCCTTGGACATAAAGAAATCCGGACTGTACATATCACGCGTGGCCTCGCCCACCTGAAACCCCCCACCATAGATCCAGACCAGCACAGGACGTGGTTTCGCTGGCTGCAGCTGTTAAACGCAAATAAAAAGAAGTTGTAAGTGATTGCTGACTAAAAGCTGCCTGCTACAGTTACTCACATCCTTAGCGTACACATTCAAATACAAACAATCCTCGGAGCCGGCAAATTTGCGAAAGAAGGGATGTGTTTGCAGCGGCTTCTCGCCCGGCGAAGTGCAGTCCAGCTCCCGTTCCCAGGGCTCCGCCGGCTCCGGCGCCCTGAAACGCAGCTCGCCCAGCGGCGGCTTGGCAAACGGAATTTTCTCGAAGCTATAATAACTGCCGCCCCATATGGTGTTGCGCTTTACGCCCTTCACGTTGCCCAGCTTGGTTTTCACCACCGAATAAATGGCTGTGGTCAGGCGACGCTGTTCGTACTTAAAGCTGAGCACCCTGTATAGACAAATAGACAAAGAGAGAGAGAGGGGGTAAGTGTGAGTGAGAGTGGAAAACATAGTTAGGATTGAAGCCGCAGTTTGTGGGGCGCACTTCTTGCTGCAATAAATATACACTTAGAGAGGGTATTTCAGCTATGTACGGAAATGTGCGAGGCAAGGCACAAGATATAAACGAGATAAATATTCTATAAAATGTTGGATTTCGGAACCTTGCCAGATAATAAATATTGGTTTGGGTTTCTATTCAAGACAAAAAAGAGACGCAATTTTCTATATAATCTTGATCAATTTTAACAGCCGAGGCGATCTCGCCTTTTCGATGATCTGTCTGTCTGTCTACCTGAATGCATCCAAATCGGAGCACTATAACCTAGAGTATCCAGAGATTTATATAAACTTTCGACTCTTAAGATATCTTGACCAAACTAAGTATAATACAAACAAACAATAAACAAAATATCATGAACTTCGGCTTACTACTCTATATAGCTACTACTCTATATAGCAACAAACATTAAAGCATGCCGAATCTAAAATCAGCAGAGCACAATATTATATATAATACACTGTTAGAGCATTTAGACTTCGATAGTTCATCGGCAACTTTATCTAACTTGCTTTGGCCTAAAATCAGTCACGCACTCAACAAATTGCCGGCTTGGTGGTTGGTTGGTTTGCTTTCAATGCCACACTGCGGTTGCGTTACGGTATGTTTTTTTTTCAGTTTTTCCTTTTTTTTTTTTTTTTGTTTTGAAAGTCGCGCCTTTTGACCAACCTCAACGCTGCACGCTTAATATGCACGACAAGTTTTCTATTTACTGTTTTTATATTTATTTAATTTTTATTTTCAATATTGTTTTTGTTTTAGATTTTTTTATTTTTGTATTTAACTTTTATTGCTGCGCTCTCGGCTGTGGGTGTGCGCTTTATGCATTTTATGGCATTTTTTTCTTTTCAATTGCGCAGCTCAAAAATTAATCACATATTTTATATTTAACACGCATTGCCCCAATGCACTGACATAGTTTAACTTAGGCAACAACAACAATAACATCGAAATTGCATACAAATTGCTAATTTCAGAGAAAGGAAAAAGAGAGGAGCAAAGAGGAAGAGAAAGAGAGATCAGATACACGAGATTATAGGAGATGTACGTGACGGAAATGGAGCTGGTAAATTGCACTCTATAGTTAGGAGCGAAGAAAGAGAAGGGAGACAAGCCAAAGAAATGCCATTAAAACAATGTATGTTAAAGTATACCCTACCAAATGTTAGCTTTAACAACATGAAGACATTTTCGATCAAAGATCACATAAGCTACAAATATATTCTCTACCCGAAAGAGTTTACACTCAATTTGTTTTAATATGCGCTTAAACCGATCTCTACCAAGCGACAGAGTATGAAAGAAGGGATAGTTAAACTATACACTAGTTACACTATTATGTAGCTTATATGTTTAACTGTCTCTAAACTTAAGAGGTTTTACTTACATATTTATACCCTGAACCCATTAAAAAAGGGGTATTATGTTTTTGTGCAAAATGCAAATGTTTGTTACAGGCAGAAGGAAGCATCTCCGACCCCATAAAGTATATATATTCTTGATCAGCATCAATAGCCGAGTCGATCTAGCCATGTCCGTCCGTCCGTCCCTCCGTCCGTCCGTTCATCCGTATGTATGAACGCAAAGATCTTAGAACCTATTAGAGCTTAATTTTGAATGTAGGTCCTAGTAGTGCCCTCGCAGTACGAGTTTCTTTCCGATAGTCGATAATTAACCCCGATTTGAAGCAAACGATATAAAACGAAATTGAAATCCTATTTTTTTAAC
The DNA here is from genome assembly GCA_035045725.1 of Drosophila ezoana. Taxonomy (NCBI): domain Eukaryota; kingdom Metazoa; phylum Arthropoda; class Insecta; order Diptera; family Drosophilidae; genus Drosophila; species Drosophila ezoana. The sequence continues at coordinate 4,009,645 of JAWNOU010000051.1, forward strand.
AAATCTATTAGTTTTTAAGAGTTGGAGCCCAAAAATTATATATGTTGCTCCTTAAATAGTATATAAAGAAGGGTATAACCTAGTCGGGCACTCCCGACTAGATCACTCTTACTTGTATATTTAATAGATTTTCAGGGCAACTGTTTTAACAGCGTAAAATAAATGACTATAACTAATTTTTCTAAAGCTTTAAGTTCAACAAACAAATATAAAATATTATTTATTTGAGAATGACTTTTATAATGCAAATGTTATCAATTTTTACTTAACCTGTTTTTTTACGTTTTGAAGTTAGGAACTTATCCAGCCATTAGATAGGCAATTAAAAGTGCTGTATTATTATCTCATTCCATTCAAATCTGCCTTGTCATTATTAATTGCAGATATACATATATAGAACCTTAACGACAAAAAAATCTGGTTTATTCGGGGAACTTGTAATGTGTATGGAATGCATTTTTATTTGTTTTATAAACATATATATATACATATATATATATGAATAAATAAATATGAATACATATCATAAATAAAAAAGCATATATACAAATAATATATAAGGATTGATAAGGTATATATATTATGGTAGACCCTATATATGAGCCCCAGAAACTCCTAAATTGCTTTAATGGGCTTACCGTATGATATTTAATTAGTTTTAGTCTATTCCACGGAATCGCCCGACCAATTTCGTCTGTAGTAGAGAACTCGTCATACACATCTACACACACATGTTCATATCTACAGTTGTTTATCAGACCGCTGATAAGCTGCATGTGTATCGATATACATAATTCTTATCGGCAGACTAACGAAGTTTTCCAAAACATTTGCAAAAGCGAAGGTTAAGCGAAACAAATCTTCAAAATCACCAAAGGGTGCATGTATTTCGATGGATACAAACTAAAATGTTGTAACTACAATGTCTAAGCGAAAGATTAGCATTAATTAAAATTAAATATACATGATATGACTAAAACATGCCATGTCATGCCTATTTAGCAATTCAGCACACAATAAAAAAAAAAGCAAATATTCTACCTGAAAGTTAAATGAACTATGTACCTGACGGGCTTTATCAATCTATTGTCGCATGTGTACCTACACTGGGACTCATATGAGTAATGAGGCTTGTAGAAAAACTAGGAAAAGTCTGTTAAAGAAGTTCGACCTTAATTCAAGCTAAACTAATTAAGAAAAGTGTTCACTCTGTGCTTTCTAATACCTTTGCCCTGGTTTAATGTCTACTCCAGACATGTTAATACTCTAAAATAGGTACAAGTGCACTTAAGAGTACTCAGGAATACTCAAAACTAGGTACGTACCCCTCAACAAATGAGTACTATGTGTTTTAAATGATTTTCTTGAAATTATAATAAGCTGGATATGTGAAAAATAAATTAAGAACAAAAAATTATAATGCATAATTATGAAATGCTATGTGGGAAGCTTTTAATATTAAAAAATATAAAAAAGAGCGTACTTTTTTAAATCTTGGAGCACTTTCAGACCTATTAAAAACTTTACCTCAGCTATTACATAATATATATATAATATATATCATATATCATTATATAAATTATTTTATTATGCTATGTTATATATTATATATAAAAAACATGATGCAATAACTAATTTAAAAGCATTTGCGATCTAAATGTCCTAATAGTTCTCATTCTCATTCTCATATCAAAATTTTATATAATAACTCATATTTTTCAAATCAAATAAAAAACTAGACCGTCTTTTAGCTTTATATTATATTTTTATTTGCCCTAAAAATGCTATTGATTTTCAACTTTAGCAATAAACTAAATTCGACCAATTGATATTTAAGCACCCGCTTTTAATACTGTTGCAAGGCCTGGTTATAATATAAGCAAAAACAACAAAAAAAAACCATTTCAAATGTGGGCAAAAACGTGCAAATAATCGCAATAAAAAACTAACGAATTTGGACAAATAAATAAATAAAAATCACAGCTGAATCGAAATGAAGAAAACAAAAGGCATCGATAAATTTATGCAAAAACCAGCTGCAAAACTTGCGCAACAATTTCACCAACGCAACACTGCGTTATACGTTACACACTTGCAGACAGAGAGATATGTGCAGATGTGTGTACATATGTATATGTAAGAGCAAGCGAGAGCAACCATCATAATGACTAACGATCGAACAAGAAATCTGTTAATGTTGCTGCAACACTCACACACACGCACAGACAGGGGACCTAACTGTTTTTGTTTATTTGCTTACTGTTCAAATACTTACTTAAAGGTGAGCTTTAACATATCCATGAAACGCACAGCCATTGTAGGGTAATAATAATAATAGCACCTATCCGCACACACCAATTAATTATAAAAAAAACCAACAGCAAATTTCACGGCCCTACGCTTGTATTAGGCGCGGCTTGTGTAGCGAAAGTAAATAAATGAATTCAGTTCACACACGCAAACACTTCGATTCTTTTAGAGTGACACGCCAGACGAACCGCTCTGCACGAGAGTGGGTCAACAACTGAGTAAAGTCGCGCGATCGCGTTGCCTTATCGTTGGGAGGGAGGAAGTTGTGTGAGCGGCGTAACATAAACACACTAATGAAAGCGGCTCTCAAAACGTAAACACCGCACATCAAACTCGAACGCGCTCTCTCACGCACGCCTCTTCGCCTCTGCTTGCTCTCAACAGGTGGTTTGCTTGTGCTCTGGGCGAATTGGTTGCTGCGTGTAGGATTGTTGTTTTTGCCTCTACTGTTAAGTTAAGAGCTTTTGCTTTGTATAGCGTTGCCAGGTAATGCAAAGCACTGTTAGAAAAAGCTTAAATGGCTTGCTGTTGAACAAACAAAAAGCAGCTGTAGATCGCTGTTAAGTGGTCTGTTATGAAAGTTTTACTTCGATTTCTTGTACAGAGCTTTTATAATAAATCGATATGAAGACAAAATGTAGGCAATTGGAACATTTCTGATTAATACAAATATATGTATATATAAAGTTCAAGCTGGTTCAAGGTCACTTTTTGCAATAAGATATTATCTATCAATTTAATTAATATTAATTCTAATTAGAAAGCACCAAAAAATACTTGGTCTATAAACTACAATAACTACCTTGAGTTTTAACGAAATAAGAAGCAAACGCCCCAAAGTTATTAAAGCTAAGCCAAAGCACTTTCATAAAGCCGAGTGCAAAGACCTTAAATACTTATACTGCTTTACGTATAACCAGGCGTACAACTGGTAAATTACAGTTAGAAGTTGGTTTTGAACTTGAATTTAAACAAATTGCAATTACCAACAATAATTCGCAACTCATTAAAACCAGTTTTGGTCGGGTCTAATCCTACACAAGAGACCTGAATGAATGTTTATCGTTTCTATTAGCAATATTTAACAGATTTTGTTGTTTGAAAATTCAGCATTTTATTGGCTCAACCATAATTATTTCTTTCCGCCTGGTATTAAGAATCGTATCTCTTTCCATACTGTTGTCAAAATATCGACATCAATACTGAAAATCGTCTGCGGTTGTGTGTCTGGGCTCACTTTGGGTTATAACTTGAGGAGCTGACACATCTTCGCTCATGGCCAAATGCAGGCAAATGGCCAGAACGCTGAATAGAATATAGAATAGTTAATTGAAAAGTTTTTGGTATACTTTCCACGAATACAACCTGAGCAAAAATAGGGCACGCAGCGTTGAACACATCTCAACTTGTCTCTTTAGTTTCTCGAATGCAACTAACTGAATAATTTGCCTGAAATACCTAACGAGTGCTTATATGGCTTGCTTGACTTCCTTATTAGCGTTATTTATATATATTTGCTAAGTAATTGATAAACAGTGCTTGAGTAATGCTAGAAACGTTGAAGGGTTGAAGATCGAGAAGATTGTATCGTACTTTTAAGTATTACTTTGTTTAATTAGGCTGAAATCAATTTAATCCAAGTAAAATTTGCTTATTCTCATCCCAAGCACTAATTAGTTTTTAACTTTGCTACTCTAGTTGTTATTAACTACTATTATTGACACGTTGACGTTTTGTCGACCATTAGTAAATTTATAACTAAATGAAATAATTAATACTTATTCTCATCCCGAGAATAATTTATATAGTATGTACTGTAATTTTTTATGTAATGCATAACCTCACATAACACAATTTTATAAGTCTAACATAACCTCACCTAGACAAACACTACCTTCTGTAACGTAGCTTAACTTTTCATAAACTAACATTTTATCCATCTCTATCTAATCATTATCTGCAGCCTTGACCCTTTTTCATTGTATGATTGAATGACCTTAATGATAAACTAACCTCAAAACCCAAAGACTGCAATTTCTTAGAGAATGCAACTATCTAACAATGCCTAATAAGATATTTGGAATGCTTGAATTCCCATTTGGAATGCTTGAATTGACATTTGGTATGCTTGAATTCCCATTTGGAATGCTTGAATTCCCATTTGGAATTTACCGCTTAACCCAACCTAAGCTTATCTAAGCTATAGCATATCTTAATAACTCCCTTTGATATCAACCCAGAAATCATATTAAAATATCAATAATGTGCTCTTGAACATCACATTGATGATTCAGCTTTATCGTATCAGTTATTGCTTTTACCTTCCATTATCAACTGAAATTGTTGTCACACCTCCGAGAAACCCAATTAACAACTTGCCATTTGCACTTGAATTAGTCACGCGACGTAATAACTTGTGATTGTTTTAATGGCTCTTTATACTTTTAATTTTATGGGATTTATCTCAAGTTTTTTTTGCCGAACGTCAGAGTAGACATTGAGCTGATACGCGTGGTTTGTTTAAGCTAATAAAAGAGAAGAGTGCAGAAAGAGAAGCAACATCGCAAGCCAGACGCGTTTCTGATTCAGATTCAGTTGGGCAATAGGCGCTGCAGTAGCAGAACCACAAAAATAGAAGACAACAGTTCGATTACGTCAAACAATATGCTATACAGACTGGAGCCAATAGCTATGATACTTACTTCTGTACATAGTCGTAGTTCGTGTAGATGCCAGTTGGATGCGCGGACAGAACTTTCAGTTTTTTTAGAGCAATTACGTACTTTGTCATGTTACATTTTTTTTTTGAGAACTTTGGCAAGGTTAGCTGAGAAGAAATTCAACTTGTGTTTCAAAATATTTTAAATAAATGATTTGTTTTATTTGAAATACATTCAGTTTTTTTTGGTTTTTAATTTGTTTGATTTTCTTATTAAAATATGGGTTTTTAAATTTCATAGCTTTTATTTGTGGCATCACAATATATTTGAAGCTTATAGAAAATTGAATTTATCGAGCTCGTCTTAGAATGCTCTATACAAAAAAAAAACCAATTCAAAAGATTGGTATTTCTTTTGTGCATTTCGAATATTATTTCAAGGTGTTTTTAGTCAACAGACACATTTAAATTCAAATTCAAGTCCTATGTAAATATATTTATATATATATTTTACTATATGTAAACAAGAATCATATTCCTAAATATGTAAAACTTGGACTGGTATATTGTATACTACAAAATGAACAAATACGTATCCAAAAATTAGATTATTATAAAAGGTTGACATATTCAAAAGCCTACGCAAGTCGGTTTAAAGCTTAACAAACGATTTATATTCCAAAAATAATAATATATATAAAAAATATTATTATATGGGTGAGTTTATTTATATTCCAAAAATAATAATATATATAAAAAATATTATTATATGGGTGAGTTGTTGTTTTTTTAATTTGTGCACGGAAGAGAATCGAACGCCATATAATACAAGAAAAACGATAGTTTTAGGGCGCTTTGACAGCCTTTTGCATATATATAGGAAATATATGCTTGATATAAGTAGTTTTTCTTTTGCGACTCATAAGGAACATTTTTCTTATGCACATTCATTGGCCGTACGGATCCATAACGCGTTATCAAAAGGTACTTCAGTTGCGACTTATATCATTCTCTAGAACTAACCTCAATCATAATAACTAGCATCTGAATATTACAGCGATCTATAGACTTTAGAGACTGGGTTCAAACTTGAACAGGCTTAAATAGAATTTCGTTCTTGGACAAACTTAACAGCACATATATAGATGGTTCTTTCTAGACTTTAAAGCTACGCTTTGCATTGTTTTCAACATAAAGCTAATGCTAATGCTAAGTAGAGGCCCCCGTTCCCCTCACAGCACACCCTTGTTCACAGCAGCTCGTCACGCTTAAAGAAACTCTCCCAGACCATCAATTTGCTCAGCTCGGGCACATCGATTATCTTCAGATCGTCGGATATATTAAGGCACTTCAGCTGATGCTTCTCAATTGAACTGGGCGACACGGGCTCCCACAGTTCCGACTGCTCGGGATCATAATTGGGATTGCCATATGTGGCAAAATGTGTCCACAAGCCGACCAAGCGTTCGATGCATTTGTATTCCCGCGTATGATTCTTGAGTTTTCGCGCCAACGAATTGTAAAACAGATACGACAAATCGTCGCCGTGGCAGGTGCCACGCACCTTCTTGCCACAGCTGAGTATGCGCAGATGATTGAAGTGCTTCGAGTCGAAATCGAAGCGGTACAAATAGGTGGGTGCGCTCGACGCGTGCTCCAAGCGCGACAATACTGTGCGATAAATGGGGAACCAGAAGTACTCGTGTGACACCATCTGGAAAGCAGAGAGAACAAGTTATAGATTAGTGAATGTGCTTTCATCTCTAAGAGAGCAGTAAAAAATTCGCTTAAAATATTTTAACTTATTCTTTTATCTTCCTCTCAGCACCTCTCTGCTAATGAAACTTGGTACAGTTACTAGTTTTTGCTTCTGGAAATTATATAGGCACTATCAGTCTTAATTTGTGATTTTCTCCAGATATCCAGAGTTAGTAGTAATCTTCTCCTTAGCAGACTAATATAGAAATGATCGATCAATAACTGTCGTCTAAAAAACATCCTCATCAAAAGCAGCAAAAAATTAATTTATTGCGTTTAATATTATTTGACCAAATCTTATCAATGTCGTTACGGCTTATCATCTAGCACCGATTACTTTTTTGAAGCTCTCATAATCAATTTGGACAAATATTAGTTTCATTATCATTTAACAAAGAAATACTCAGCATCAAAAATCCTTTGGAAAACGGCTTAGAAATGTGATTCTTCAATTCAAATTTCTGATTACACTATCTTCTATCTTCACAAGCAATCACAAACTAGTTATTTGTTTAAAAATAAACACGTGGTAGCTTTCTGTGATCTATGATAAGATGCTTTTTGAGATCCGAATACACTATCGCACACGTGCCAGACTATAATTAATCAGAACCACTTGCAAGATAGCTGATATATTATCTTCGTTATCTAATTCCCACACACCTGCAGATACTCGTGAAGCGTGTCCAGACTAGGCGTCTTATCGCCATAGTAGCATTGACGCAGCTGCTCGCCATAGTCCTTGCACAGTTCGCTGTCCCGATCCATGTTGAGCTCCATGGGCACAACGTAGCGGCAGTCGCCGAGCTCGTTGAGACACTTGGGATTCGACTTGGTTTCGGAGTAGAGCAACAGACCCTCGTTGGAAACGCCGCCCAGGATGAGAGGTATACTGTTGCTCCAGGCAGTGCGCATCATGATGATGGGCTTGGTGGGCACCACACAGTGGCTGGTCTCGTAGGGTTCGATGACGGGCCCAAAGGAGAAGCCAATGCGCTCCTTTTTCTCCTCGTCGATGCAGAGCTCGCCATTGGCCTTGATTATATCAGAGCCTTTGGCATTCTTCAAAAATTCCCATACCTCACGCTCCGTGGCCTCGCCCGTATAGCCCGCCTGCACGGCCAGCCGATAGGGCCAATTGCGCTGCGGTGTAACAGCCCAGGGCGAAAGGGTATTCCCCGACATGCAGATGGCCTTGTGGAACAGGCCACGCGTCTGCTCTGTTATCATCATGTAATGCACCGAAGCGCTGCCCGCGCTATCGCCAAAAATTGTAATATTATTCGAGTCGCCGCCAAATCTCGAGCAGTTCGCCTTCACCCAGCGTAGAGCCAAAACCTGATCCTTGAGACCCGCATTGCCGGGCACGTCAAACTCGGGATCCTCCAGGCACAAGAAGCCTAACGCCGCAGAGAACATATTTATTAGGTTTTTATGTTTTTCATATAATATTCAATTTGTATACACACCCAGTGGACCCAGGCGATAATTAATGGATATTACGACCACATCTTCGCGCAACAAATAGTCCGGACTGTAGCATTCGCGTGAGGCTTCGCCAAACTGAAAGCCGCCGCCATAGATCCAGACCATGACAGGCATTGGTTTATTGGGATATAACTGTGCGATAAAAGTTATATATATTACATTGCATTGTGAACAGGTGAGTTTTTCGCTTCTTTTTCACTTACATTCTTAGTATACACATTGAGATAGAGACAGTCCTCGGAACCATCTGTCATTTCGAATACAAAATGCTTCTGAAGCGGCTTTGGACCCTGTGATGTGCAGCTCTTGACCTCAGTCCATATTTCTGGCGGCTGTGGTGCCCTATAGCGCAGCTCCCCGACGGGTGGCTTGGCAAAGGGTATACGCTCGAAACTGAAATACGATTGGCCATAGATGGACTTGCGTTTGACCCCCTTGATGGGGCCGTAGGTGGTGCTGACGACAGTCTTTTCGCTGGTACGATAACGACGCTGTTGCACCTTGAAGTCGACCATTCTGCAAAAGTGAAAGTCAAGAGAAGCTATTAGAGATTTGCTATTAACCCTTTTTATTGCGATTAACCTGAGCGCAGGTAAAGTTCTTATGAAACTCTCAAGTAACAGGATATGGTTACGATTTATTATTTGGAAACTCTTGAGTTACAGGGTTAACCAAAAGGCTGACTACAAGACAAATTCCTAAGGCAAGTCTTATTATTGAGCACTTTATTTACAGGGTATGGTCTATAAACTTTACATTAAGTGAAAGCCAAGATTTAATTTAACTCTCAATGTAAAGGGTATATTTTATATACGGCTGTAGCCTTGCAGCCATAAAAACAAAACCTTTATAATTTCGAGATTTTTTTCAAATTCCCATCAGGCATTTAATAAACAGGGTATATATATATCTTTTTTATCTAAGTGTAGGCTTTCCTGTTGTACTTTAGCCTTAAAAATTTAAAGCGTTTGCCATTAATCAGTCAAAATGAACGATGTGATTTCCGGTACCTATGCTTTTATTGATGGGCCGTCTTTCCCTTGTTCGGCTAATGCATACATATATGTATGTATATGAATAGACACGGCCAGTGATAAAGCCAATTCCTTATCAGCACCTCGTCGCGAGCCAGGTGTTTGCCATTTATCAGCCGCAGCCCCAAGAATTGAGACGCGTCGCCCGACTCTTAAGAAGTGAAAAAAGAAATTGTGTTTCCGCTTGCTCGTTTATAAATCTTTTTTTATTTTGTTCAAATTTGTACGACTTACTCAAACAAATAGTTGCTGCTTTGTTTTTGATGATAAGGAAATTAGAAGTAGCACGTTATTTATCCAAACTGTTTTGATTTGATTCAGATAAAAAGCATTAAAAGCAATTCATTTCTATCACATGAATTTTTAGTGCATACTTTGTAAGCCCAACTAGTTATTATAACGAAATGTGCATTAAAATGTATTTTAGTGAAAAGTAAAAACTTCATTTAAAAAAAGTCTGTGAAAGCCGTTGTATTAAAATATTACCGACAAAAATTGTTTTAAACTATTTTCTCTATTTTATTTGACTTTAAGTAGCCATAAAAAAGTTACATTGTAAAAAAAAACGTCTGGGAATGCAATTTTGTTAAAACATTATTTGGCTTAAAGTAGCCATTGAACAAAAAGTCTGGGTATGTGGTTATATTAAAATATTATCAAAAAAATATGTTTTCAAATATTTTTACTATTGCGTTTGGCAGAGAGTATAAATAAAAGTATATTTATTTGAAAAAAAAAGTCTGGAAATGTAAAATATATATTTGAATATTTTATAAACAAGCTTTTTGCTCAAATAGTTTAAATTATCTTTTAAGTGACAACTGCACAACCTTTGCAATTCATTTTCAGGGTTTCATTTTTTAAAAAATCTTTTATTTAAAAAAACATCAACTTTTTTAATAGGAAACTTTTAAAATTATAAATAACAAATTTCAAATCATGAGATCAAAGAAATATTTGTTTTTAATTGTATACCCTCACGTGTAAATATAATTAAATAAATTAAAAATCAAAGAGAAAGTGAAGGTTAATTTCGGTACGCAGAAGATTTAATGGCCTTTCAGACATTTGCCTAGTGCAGATATGTGAGGATAGTAGAGCTTGAAAATTATGAATTCGATCAAAATATTTTCGTTAGCGTAATATATTGCCAAGAACCTACTTTCAGACCGACCTTTCCTATATAATCGCAGCTGATGTTGATAAGAATTTGCATATATGTGAGGAGCATAGTGAAACTAATAAATGCCGGGTTTGGTCGCGAAATCTTTATAAATACAAAAGTTCCTAAGTCAGCTATACGATATAGTGGTCCGATCCGGCCAGTCCCGACACATGTTCTTCCTGCAACAGAAAGACGGAGCAATGCAAAGATCCAAGACAATGGCTTTAAGACTGAGCGAATAGTCGGCGTGGAAACTGACAGACAGACAGTCGGACATGGCTATTGAGGCTGATCTGGAATATATATACTTTATGGGATCAGAGATGTCTCCTTTCATGCGTTATACATTTCATGCCAAAACGTTACACTCTACAAGATTATTAAATGATCAATAGACAGTATAGCCAATATTTAAAAATAGTTGACAATATTTTCACATCTTTAAATATGTATCTTAATATTTACACCAAATACAATAATATTTACGCTGTCGCAAAATCAATCGGTTAATTATAGATTTCAAGGCTATCGCATAAGTGCGCATAATTTAATATATTTGAAAACACTTCCCAGAAATTTCCTTTTACAATGTGGCCTTTCTCTCTGTTCCTTCTGGCTGAAAGACAAGCTTTTGGTTTGCAAGAAGTAAGTGTGTATGTGAATGTGTTCACCTCACCTGTCTATTCTACATAAAATATTTGTAGACTTAGGATTTTACACCTTTGACTGCATTTGGCCATCAAATGAAACGTGCTTTAATTTTAAAGCAAATCTTAAGTATTCGGCGCTATAAAGCAAAAAAAAACCTACGCATGTTTCTCGCTGTTGTTTCCTCGTGATTTTTTATTTTATTCAGTTTTTTTTTTGCATGTCAGCAAAAGCGGCAGAAATATGTCATATTTATGCTTATTAATAGCCCGTCGTGCTGCTGTATATTTTGTTGGTGTGTTATTTTTTGCGGCTATCATATATGGCAATGTTTGTGAATTTTTGACTATCGCAGCTTTGGCCCTGAACTTTGCCATAGAAATATTGGGTGAAAAGCCAGCCGAACGCTTCAGCGAATGCCCAGCAGCGTCCCCTAAAAAGAAAGGTCAATAACAAAAATGTTCATGACGGGACGCGTGACATAAAAAAAAGTACAAAACATTTCTAATGTTGACATTGCGTGTGGCACAGCCATTTCGCTTGAGGCCCTACGGCGACGAGGGACACACCCAAATTGGGATATTTCGAACCCATAAATTTGTGCGTTTTACAAATTGTTATGAGCAGCTAATTAAATGCAGCCAATTCAACGCTCTATTCAGCCAATTTGAACGTACCTAAAGGGGACATGTTCTATGGGAAAAATGTTCATTCGCCTCGGATTTACGTGTTCGCACAAAGTTTTAGAGCTTTGCGTACGAAAAATAAATTTCCAAATAAGTAAAAATAAACAAAGTCTTGTTGCTCTTTCTCTGACGACAGCAAGGAAAAATAAAAAACAACTGGCAATTAAAAGGCAAATAAGCAAATGGCATCGAATGGACCGTCAGACTGGATGACCAGTTCATATACGACTTTGTGCTCGAATATTTGTTTGTGAGTGCAACTTTTGTGATTTCTGCAATTCTGGCATTCCTATGGCTCTATATGTATATACGCTCAAAAACACTTTATTTGCATCACATAATTGCTGACATTTGCCAAACAATTGAAGGAATTTCAAATTTGGTCAACTGAAACTAGTTTGCAGCCAAATCTAATACAGATCTTTAAGAGATTGTCGCATAATGAGAGACAAATATGATATATGTACATTTTGGTGCGTATCTTAAGTGGAAAACGCTGCTTACAGCTGAAAGTTGGTCGTTTATGCTTTTAATTTAATAGAATTTGTATTTTTCTTTTGATAACAAACTGAAAATACAAACTATGGCTCATATGTATATACGCTCAAAAACACTTTATTTGCATCACATAATTGCTGACATTTGCCAAACAATTGAAGGAATTTCAAATTTGGTCAACTGAAACTAGTTTGCAGCCAAATCTGATACAGATCTTTAAGAGATTGTCGCATAATGAGGGACAAATATGATATATGTACATTTTGGTGCGTATCTTAAGTGGAAAATGTTGCTTACAGCTGAAAGTTGGTCGTTTATGCTTTTAATTTAATAGAATTTGTATTTTTCTTTTGATAACAAACTGAAAATACAACTCTAAATAAAGCTAATTTCCAGTCACATATTTATTAATTTTATTACTTTTATAGCTTTGTAGTTCCGACCCCATAAAGTATATATATATTCTAGATTAGCATCAACAGCCGAGTTGATAAAGTCATATCCGTCTGTCCGACTGTCTGTTTCTATGCGAACTAATCTCTCAGTTTTAGAGCTATCATCTTGAAACTTTGCATGGGTCCGAAAAGTAGGTGCTGGTGTAGAAACCTCATGCTAAACAACATCTGGCATATATATGGCATAGCTGCCATAGGAAAGATAAAATAAGATCAGTCGAAAGTAGGTTCTTATAGGGCAAGAAATTCTGCTTCGGCGTGCGAAAGATATCTTTACTTTTAACATCTTAATTGCATTATCTATGTATTTATATTTTTGGTATATTAATAGTTTATGCTCAAATTTGGTTAATTTGTATATAAATATTGTATGAAGTATGTTATTTGGTATATTCTTTAGATATATGCATAAATAAGTATATACTTATTTATTTTTTCATTCAATTTCTTTAATTTTTAATTCTTTGAATCGCACAACTAGATTTGAGCTTTGCAACCCTTTGTCACATTTGACTCTCACTTCAAAACAAACATATGTTAAAGAATTTTCGACAACCGGCCAATAGGCACATTGTGATGTAAATCCAAAACATCAATTCATAGAAATTCTTAAATCGAACAATATCCACATTCAAAATCCTACAGAAATGCTTTTGGCACGATTGGCGCATGTTCTGCCAGCGCGTTCGACACGGCTGCTGTTCAAGGCACCCATTAACGGCGGCCAAGGACTACTGAAGTCCACGTTGCAGGCGCCCAGATGCAGCCCCAGTCCAATGCGATTCGTGGCGCCCAAGCAGCACAAATCGCTGCTGCTACCAAGGCGTCCGAATATGAGACGTAACTTTTCCGAGGAGCCGGAGAATCGCAATCGATCCCACTTGGAGCAGCGCACAAAGTCACCCACGCTCAAGGAACGCATGATGGGTCCGCCCAGCGAGAACGCCTACTCCATGGGCAAGGGCGCAGCGGCGGGCGCGGCACTCATGGGTCTCGTCGGGCTCTGCTATTACGGCCTGGGTCTGGCCAATCAGCCGAGCATCTACGATCACTCGGTCATGTGGCCGCAGTACGTGAGGGATCGCATACACGCCACCTATGCCTACTTCGGCGGCTCCTGTGCCGTCACAGCGGCATCGGCAGCTACTGTCTTTCAATCGGAACAGCTATTGCAGCTTATCATGCGCAGTGGCTGGATGGCTACCCTGATAACCATGGGCCTGGTCATGGGCACGGGCGCATTGACGCAAGCGCTAGAATATGAGCCAGGCCTGGGCATGAAGCAAATGGCCTGGGCATTGCATTGCGCCGTCATGGGAGCTGTTGTTGCGCCCATGTGCTTTCTGGGCGGTCCGATATTGGTGCGAGCTCTGCTCTATACGGGCGGCATTGTGGGCGCTCTCTCCACGGTGGCAGCATGTGCACCCAGCGACAGATTCCTGCATATTGGTGGCCCCTTGGCCATTGGCCTGGGTGTCATTTTTGCCTCATCGCTGGCATCCATGTGGCTGCCGCCGACAACAGCTCTCGGCGCCGGCCTGGCCTCCATATCACTATACGGCGGCCTGATCCTGTTTAGCGCTTTCTTGCTTCACGATACGCAGCGAATTGTTAAGGCAGCTGAGATGTATCCGGAGCACGGATATGTCCGCTACGATCCAATCAACAATGCACTAGCCATTTATATGGACGCCCTGAATATATTCATACGCATTGCCATCATTTTATCCCAAGGAGAACAGCGCAAAAAGTAGTAATTGAATGGGGCAAAGCGAGGACAACGAACAACGGCAGATATTCAAAATTAATTTGGTATATATTTTTATTCTGGTGGCAGTTTGTTACAAAATTGTGCAAAAATCGATTTAAAGTACCTATGGAAATTCAGAAATCCGGAATTGTTTTAAGTGGGATTTACTAGTTGTAGTTGGATGGACTGGGAAGCATTGAATTAATCAAAATCAAAGTTTGGCTGCTCACACCATATTTAAAGAAGAATTAAAAGCTTTTGACAATATCAGTTGCATTTGACTTTAAGTTTATGCACAACAATTTTAAAATAGAATTAGCTTGAAAGCACAATTAAGGCTATAAGCGTGAAAATCGCACTCAATTTACTTAAAAAAATCTTAAAAAGGCTCGACTTTGCTAACTGTGAAGAGTTTTCTAAGGTACTTAGACTTAAGTGTCACTTTAAACTAATCTCACTGAACCATTAAAAAGTTTAAGTGAACAATAAGTTGCGTGGTTCACTCCCATTCCAAACAGTTGATTTCATTGTTAATTTTGCTCCCATGCTTAAGTGAGTAATTTCGGCTTGTGTCATTGAACCACATTGAACCTGAACAACGCAGACAATACCACCTTTGCTTGCTAGTTCTATCAGCAACTATAACAAATAAAATCATTGTAATCTCTCGCACTCTCTATCTCTGACTTTCTCACTGTCTGGCCCCTAGTGATAAGCGCCGTCATGCAACAGAGTATGTCGTAATAATTGCATTAATTTTCCATACTCTGACGAGTCGGTCGGCTTTCGGGCCACATCCATTCATCAGCCCGCCGCACACCTCACTTATCAGGCATGTGCGCGGACAAGCAAAACAGCAAATGGCAAACTCGTCAAAAGCCGGGTCCCATTAAAAACCATATAATAATCATCACAACAAAAAATCAGACCGGCAAAATATGTATAAAATAGGAAAAAGGGAACCCACATCAGGGCGGTCACATAATTTCCGGAACAAGAAAAAACTTTGGACACTATTTGTTTAGTTTTTAGCTTGTGTCCATTCTGCTGGCTATAAGCGCATCTGTCAGCGCCAGGTCCTGTTGACCTTGACACGCAATGCAGCCAAGGCGAAAGCTTACACGCGCGAGCTTTTTTCGCCTGTCGCTGCTTATGAATGAATTGCAGGCGCACAGCCCATGCTGCTCCTATGGAATAAAAGCTCGAAAGTGGCGCAAGGATAAAACGCAAGGTAGGCGTTACTTGCTCGCTCGCTTTTTTTTTTCAACTCTGATGTCAGCCAGGTCAAGGAATGTTTACCGCGTCGAGTGCTTAAATATTTAGTATATGACTAACGGCAATTTAAAATGTAGCTCTAAACGCATCACGGCACCTGTTTAAACAATATTGAGGACAAACGTTTAATTGAAGTTCCCTGTTCTTTTACTTTATTTTATATAATGTTTTACAATCCAATTAACATGAAAAAGTTGCCGCAGTTCAAACTAAGCTAGCGAAAATAATAGCTGCAATTTAGCTTACAAAAATGCAATAAAGTTTTGCTGCTAAATGTAATCGAACTCCGCTTTGCAAATAATATTTTAAACATATATTTTATATATGCATTATAAGCCCTAAGGCAAGCTGGTTGAAATAAACACCAATTTTAAAATCAAATATTGAAACAATTATTTGATTTCTAAGATAATTGTTAAATTGTGTTTGCTTAATGCGTTTTTGCTGATTCAATTATATAAATATTAAATAAATCAAAATAATGTGCAATTTGATATTGTGTTGCTTTTATTAATTAATTGAATATTTTAAAATTCAACTTAAATAAGTTTTAGGTGCTAATTTATGGTTTGCTGTTTCCTTTTTATACCCTAAACCCAATAAAAATGGGTAAAAGAGGTATAATGTTTTTGAGAAAAGTGCAAATGTATGTAACAGGCAGAAGGAAGCATCTCCGACCCCATAAAGTATATATACTCTTGATCAGCATCAATAGCCGAGTCAATCTAGCCATGTCCGTCTGTCTGTCCGTCCCCTAAGTATGAACGCAAGGATCTCAGAACCTATAAGAGCTACAGACTGAAATTTTAGGTGAAGGTTCTCCTAGTGCCTACGCAGATCGAGTTTGTTTCCGATAAACGATAACTAACTCTTACTTCCAAGCAATCGATAAATCGATATCGACATACTGTGTTTTGAGCAATTTTGGTAAATAATAAGAGCTAGAGTCACCAAACTAGATATGTAGCTTCTAGAATAGTATATATATCTGCATTTGGCGTTGGAAGAAGAGGGTTCAGGGTATCCCCTAGTCGGGAGCTTCCGACTAAAACCTCTTACTTGTTATTAGTTCACGTGTTAGACATAGAAATGTCTTCTTGAATGTACGCATATATACACACATATATATTCAATTCAATAGAAAAGAGATTATTATACACATGCATGATAAGTCTATATAAAATGCTGCTGCTGCTGTAGCAACTACTTTTTTGCTCGCCATAAAAGACTCACAAATAAGAGGCATACAAAACGCGACAAAATTAAATGAAATTGACGAGCGCACAGATACATGTGTATCTATAGATACAGATGTATAAACCAGTGTGTGCGCGTGTGTGTCTGTGGTTAAGTAGTGTGGGCGACCAGCTCGAGCTGAGCAAGAGCGACAGCGACAAATGCACGAAAAGTGTTGCTGCGGAACGCAATACGCGGCGTATGAGCAATGTCGAATAGCTCCCGAAAAGCGAAAAGACAACAGATACAATATTTGGCACCCAGCGCAAATATGAGGAAATTTGTGTTTATTTAACGTTTAGAATGAATAAAATCAGAAAACCCAAAATCAAAAAGATATTAAAACAATGAAATTAGCAGACTACAAAGAGACGCGCACAGTGGAATGCTTTTGCGATGCATCAAATTTTGTTTGACGAAGGCCAATTTTTGAGCAGTTTAATTGCTGAGCTGCCAAATGCCTAATTCAATTTGATCAAATGCCACACGTGCGCCGAGAATCGTGTGAGAAATGCAACAATGCTGAAGGTTAATAGGCGTAAGTGATGTATAGACAGATATATACTATAAATATATATATGTTTTATTCATTTATGAGAACAATTGATCAAATTAAATAATGGCCACAAGCTAAAAATACATCAATATTGCGTACAAAATAAATTGACAATTTGAAGTTTTACTGCTGAACTTTATCGGGAATTTATTAAATGCTTTATGAATATAAATGACGAGTGGGTTGCCCGGTTACCCGGCTCAAATGCCATGGAATAAATCACAGCCAAACAATGAATATGCAAATGTTTCCGCGAAATAAAATACGGCTGGCCGCAAGTTGCAACAAAATGTTGTACATGGATTCAAAGAAAAAATGTAAAAAAAATGGCATAATTAAAATATTAATTAATATATTTTGCTAAAAATGTGTCCCTTGCAAATACAGCTTATTAAAAACCAAACCAAAAAAAAAAAGGTTATTAAAATGAAAATGAATAAATTTTTCTGTAAATATTCTCTATAAAAACTATGCAAATTGAAAATGGCAATTAGCGACTTTCTATCAATGAAACAGTTGATTGTAATATCATTGCAATCGATTATGTGAAGTGCCTTATAGCGCCTTTTCTTTTTGATAACAATACCAATTAACTACAAAGAGCTGCAGCTGACAAAACACTTTGGGAATCCCAAGCAAATGAAGCTTTTATTAAAGATTCTCAAGAACTACCAAAGCCAGTTACAAATGAACGAGCTTTTTGGTCCACTCTATTGTTACGAAAATAGTTTGATGATTTCAAGCGAAAGGGGAAGCTTAAATTCAAGTTCTGTGAGCTTTTGTGAGTCCCCTCCAGAAATAAGCAGTTATTAATTAGTCCCAAGCCTTCTACAGTTATGTGTACGCTCCTTAGGGCATACAGTGCCGCTTCACAATGTAGAATTTCTGTGTTGTGCTTTCCGAGAACTAAAGGGGTATTTAGGGCTCCACAGTGTAAAACAAGTTGTGTTTCGCTTTTAATAGAGCTAACGGGTTGTGGAGCTCTACACGCTTGAACTTGGTCGTCTGCCCATTTGATGTAGGCAGCAACATTATCAAATTAGTTGCTTTTATGGTTTGGCAAGCAAACCTGTTGTTCTGCTGCTGATCTCATGGCACAATCTCTTTGCCCGTTCTCTCAAACATTTCGCTATGACACAAATGACTCAGCTTGAGTTTTTGTACAATAGACAAAATTTACATAAATAGGTTGCTCTTTCTATAGTTTTCTCATACCCTGCACACAAGGAAAGGCTTGATGGGGGTATAAATTTTTGAGCAGGAGGTATGCCCATCTATTGTTAACATCAACAGACTCAAAAGCAAACTACATTTTAACTATACAAGTAATATTAAAAGAAATAAATAATCGATCAAATGTAATCGATAACGAAAGGATCAAATATTGATGTCCAGCTTATAATAGGAAAAAGTTCTACGAATTTTGCTTAAAGTGCAAAAGATTTTATATCAATCGAAAAATTAAAAATGTAGTTATTAAAAAAACAAAAAATTGCATAGGTTTAACGTATGGGAAAGAGCCAGCAGAGCCACAGCTTAAAGTGAAAAGCGAATAGAAGGCACTTTGAAAGTACGTTCCAACAGATCGCAGCTGAGTACAGGATATCTGCCTGTCAAGCACGCTCAATTAGATCACACTCATTTTGTTTTTTTAATGTCACAGCCGCGGGACGCTTTGAGAGCAGTTCTCTACCTAATTATTTGCGTAGTTTAAGTGCCGACAGAGACAGAAAGAGAACAAAAAAGGCCAAAAAATTACAATGGGCCCCTCTAATGACACTGTGCGCTTGACGCTGTCATTCGCCGTGTTTATGTTTACTCGTTATGCAGACAAATTACAGAGTGCCCGGGAATCAATGGAATGGGGCGACCCGTGCGTAGAGCATGGCGCACAATATGGACAGAAGTTAACATGAGCTGTCAGAAAATTGTAGGTCCTGGCGTCAACATATTGCCGTTAAGACCTGACACACAATGTAACTCATTTGTACTGGATGGCGACGTGTGCTTGGTCCTTAGTCGCCAAAGGACTTGGGGGCAAACAACACACAAATTGCTGCAATTTGCTTTAAAAATTCATTTAATTAACAAACGCCCGCGCAGACAAAAGCGCCTTTGTTTGCTATATAAATATTTTATCACCGGGATTTGCTCGAGTTATATTTGCCTCGCTTATCTGGGCAAATATGTGTCTATCTATACTATATGCGGCGCTACCTACAAGTTGATAGATATATATACACATAAATATAAGTGCTTTCATTAAGCTGATTTCTCTTGACATTTTATTAAAATTCAACTTAAGATGCATATATTATATATATTGTTTGGTTAGTAGTTTTTAGGTAGCTTTTTAATACCCTGTAATATGTAGAAAGTGTTTAAGAGGTTGCACTCAAATTGAGCACCGCATGAAAATGTCGAAAACTATGAGTCTATGAGAGCTTAGGACTACGAACTTGTAAGCCCTGAATAATAAGAATATATTATTTGTTTACCCAGTTTTTAAAAACTATCGTTAATCCTGGCAAGTTTTATACATAAAACAATTCTTATTTAGACTTCAACTTTATCTATCATCAACAATGTAATATATCGATTTTCTTCAATTTTTTTGTGATTAACTTTTTTTTACTCTGAACTACAGACTACAGTGTATAGATAGGGTAACTATAGAACAAGCAACATTGTCATGTGCACACTCCTACACTCTGGAGGTATATATAAGATTTTATCCATATGTAAAATATTATTGTTTCTTATAGATGACACAATTCGCTGATGTCATTCAACTGACTGTAAAAGGCAGCCATAATTCAACAGTTTAGGTGCATTAAAGTCTGTAAATTACGCCAAGTACTAGACATTAATTAAATGCCAAAGCAGACTAGCTGAGACTATGGATTTAATGATCTGAGCAAACTGAATCAGCTCGACTTTAATCAGCTGCTGAGCAATATGCAATTCAAATAAATCGCTGGAAACTGTACATGATTGGTTCGCAAAGTTCATTTTGCTATTATTTATTATTATTTATATATTAAAATATTCATATATACTTAGTATATATAGGGCTTATAGGGCTTTAGTTTTGCGCTTACTTGAGTCCAATTTTGATTTGATCAAATGCAGCCATGGAAGACATTTTGTAATGTGTTTTTGTTGTAGTTGTTGCGACGTCGTCAAATGTTATTTTTATTAAAAATTTGTTTTGCTTGCTTTTAATATATATACATATATTTTTTATATAAAATCAATAAATACTTTTTTTTTTATTATATTTATGTTTCAATTTCACCATAAAAATGATTGTTATCAAAAAGATTTGTTTTATCTGTTTGGTTTGTTTGTTTTTGTTAGGTCCTTTGCCAGCTGTTGGCTTGACCTTGTGCCTGGTGCCTGGTTGCCAAAAACAAGATAGGCTGCTGCAGCAACAGCTACTACACACTGATAAGCAGCTTTCGGCTGGCACGTCCTGCGCAGCTATAAACACACGCACACAAGCACACGCAGGATATTGTCACTGCGAAAAAGCACACACACGCACACAGGGAATCTTTTGCTTATCACATAACTTTTGCTTTCAAGCGAAATAAAAACTACACGAATACTGTTGTTGTTATTTTAGCTGTTGTTGTCGTTGTTGTTGCCAGGCAGCGTGAATTTAAATAAATTCTATTATAGTTTAGTTTATATTGTAGTATTGTTGTTTGTGTTGCTGTTGTGGCTATTGTTGTTCTAGTTGATATTGTATTAGCTAGCTGTTGCTTCTATTTAGCCTCTTTAGCTACACTTTGTGCTACGTCCGTTTGGCTTGAAGGCAGCTCATCAACTGTTTTGCAAGCACACGACGGTAAAGCACCGCGCCAAAGTTCTAAGCACAAGGCACATGCGAAAGCTCTCCGTCGAGCATAAAGAGTGTGCGAAACGAGCTGCTGCTGACTTGCTTGTTGTTGTTGTTGTTGTTGTTGTTGTTGTTGTTGTTGTTGTTGTTGTTGCTGTGCGTGCTTATGCTTCTTCTTAATTTTCTCAGTGGCTGTTCTTGTTGTTATGCGTGGACGCTTTGGTGCTTTAAATCGAAAAAAAAGTCATTCTGTAATCCATGCATGTGCAAAGAGAGACAGAACGAGAGAGCAATAGAGAGGGGGAGAGATAGCGCGCCAAAAGTGAACTAAATGCTTGGCATAATCAGTGCAATCAACGTTCGGGACTTCCCCATTGAGTATAAAGTATAAAGAGATGCATTTTCTCTCACGAGCTCTTGTATCCTCTGTTAATCCTATAACAACAGATGGTGCTTAGGTTTACTGCTCCATATGGCAGAGGCAATTTACTATTGAATCATACATGATTCACTATTACGATATCGTTAAGCCTCAATCAATGGGCCTCATTGTACCCGCCTTATCAGTATTGTTAAATGTTAATGACTATTTTTATTTTTTTTTTGTATATGCATACGTCAAGTGCTCCGAAAAATGATTTTGCAAACTGTGATTTTGCTTGTTTGCTGACACGCATTGTAATCTTTCTCAAAAATCATAAAAAAATATACATATGTATGTACATGTGTAAATCATATCGATAAGGCGAAGTTTGCTTAACTGGGCGTCAGTTATTCCGGGCGCGAATGAATCATGGCTTTTACAGGGAATACCATTCGTTGGAATATAATGTGTCGCTTTTTAATGCGTGAGGGCAAAGTTCATATTTATAAGCATAATTATATCAATTGATACGGCCTACCGTGCCATGACATGCCTGCAATTCAACTTTATATCTTATCTAAGGCTTTTCAATTCTGTTGAACAGATTTTCAGGTTATGCTGTCTAACCTCAAAAGTAGTTTATTATTTGGTGAAAATGAAGTCATGAATATCATGACTTTGTGCTTTTTATGCTTACTGTGGAACTGCACGCGCCGCAAGCTTTTTGCGCAATGTAAACAAATCAAGTGTGCACACCCACACAAAGAAGGATTTAACAGCTGACTGAGGGACTAGGCCATGAGCTCCTGTTGCTGTTGTTGCCACACGCGAACTTTTGCCACGCTTAAAGCTTCCACTAAAGCTTTCGCTGTGCAGCGCTTTTGAACGTATTAATTTTCAAAATGGGGTCAGCCGATTGCTCGGACCAAGCAATTATAGGTAGTTATTGCCAGTTGCCGTTAGTAAACGTTACTTAGTTGCCTGCACGCAACTGAGGAACACGCTTAATCGCAAAATCTCTCCATATATATTGTATTCGCACGCAATGCGCACGCTCTGCCTCAAATCAAAGTTGATTAAACTTAATAAAAGTAATGTTATTTCGTCATCCCGTCATCGCTCGCATTGTGCTTATACACTTATACGATAACTGTCTGACCTTGGGCAATGCTCGCCGCAAAAATAAAAACCGCCGGCCGCTTTAAACATAAACTCTCGTGACTTATGCTGTCATATGTTTTGCAGCTGTCGCTCGCGGAGCTTTTGCCAGAGCAGAACAAAACTTGATCGAGCTCTGTCACATTTACTCTCAATTGCCTGCTCTCTTTACGATCTCGTGCTCAGCACTTTCGGCACGTTTTTTTTTTTTGTATTATTATTACGTTTAATTCATTTAAATCAATTGAAAATTTGCTTCTATTTCTGGCTTTAGTTTGCACATTGTTAAATTCTAAATGATTTTGATTAATTAAATTAAGCTCTTCATTTGCTTCGTTGTACTTTTGATAAATTCTGCTTGCGTTTTATTTTATATCTTTTTTTTATTATTTTTTTTTTTGTGTTACCTGATCTATGCCATCTGTTTATGCATCACAGATCCAAATTCCCATTTCTTTGAATTTCTTTGTCCCGGCCAAATGGTTTTTATGGTTTTGTGTACAGAATTGAATGAAAACTTTTTGCTCAATTATATGATCTTTGCACTTTGCCCGTCACATAAACAATTTTTTGCAAATTCAAATTTAAAAAAAATTAAAGACAAAATCTTATTCATTTATGCACAGAAATAGTTTGCTTTCTCAATAATCTGATGTAAATGGAGACAAGCTTATTCCCAGGAAATTCACTTTTCAGCAGAGCTTGTTAGATATTCGTGACTATGAAGCTTACACGATAATTGTTATCTCATTCAAAACTGACTGAATTCGTTTAACTAGAGCAAAAACTGTTTTTCTGAATAAGTCGTCTTGAGATATTTGTAAAGCAATTCCAGGACTAAACAAATAAATTTTTAAATACCAAGACAACCATTTTCGTTTAGTAAAAGAAAATATAATTATAAAATGAACTCATCAACAGATCGCCCATAAAGTATTTCTCAAAAAATGCACAACCATATAAATCACATGGATTAAATCTCTAAAAAATCGTTAATCCTGCGTAGTGAAAGAAAATATTTTCTGGCAGAAGTAATGTGAATTGTGACAAGCGAAATTCTAAAAAAAATCAGATGAAGAACCCATTAGAAAAGTTAATACTCATAAATACACAATATGCGTTCTATGTCAAACACTTCCTAATTAAATGTTATGCACCCCGTATACACGTCCCAAACCCCAGATGATAAGAAGACCAAGCAAGTGCCAGCTGTCAGACAACAAACAGCGTGACAGTTGCCCAGTTGTGGGGTGAGGGACGAAGCCTCAACATTGTACTCATGAATTTTGCAAAATCAAATCAAAAAGTACACGCGCCGCGCCCCCTTTCGGAAAGCAATGGCTAACCCCAACAATCGTAATTTGCAGTGAGTTCAACAATCTCGCGTGACTTTTGCCCAGCCATTCCGTGTCTCGAATATGGCACATGGGCGACATGCGTCGTCCTCGTGCCTCCGGCAGCGGCGCCACATCGAAATGGTGCATGGATTGCAGTGTTTTGGCTGCACGTTTGTGTTAGTTTCACCCATCTTCCGCTTCGCCCACACACGTGAAATATGTAAAAAGAAAGATAAAAAAAACTGTTGTCTGGGATTTTAAAAATTCAGAAGGTTTGTACATAGTTCAGGCAAGAGGCGCGAATGCTTATCGACTTTATGTGGGGTCAGATAGTCTGAGGATAGGCTTTAAATAAACAAACGCTTTATATTTGCTCTTCTCATAGCTCGCTGTCCAAACTATTGAATTGTGTCAGCACAGTGTCAGTTTCGATTAGATATATATTTTGAAAATTTTTTACAATTTAGATACAAGTTTAATCTTTAGTTTTGGCAGAATTCGTAGTTTACATTCATAGAGTACAAGCATAAACCCTACTCAAATCAATTGTAAGATAAATCATAATATTTAAAAAATATATTTCTCTACCCTTAAATTGTACAACAATTAGCTCTCATGAGTAAAATAAACATACAAATGCTATAACCTACATATACTAGAAAACTAGCAAAAAAGTGTTGCATACTTTCAGGCGGGAGCTTTTAAACAAACACTGTGATTCAATCAGCGCCAAAGAGATGCTCCGTTGTGGCAACATTTAAATAAATTTCAAGCAATTCACAAAGCAACTGTAAATAATAATTAAAATATTACAAGCAAATATACGACCGAAATTCTGTAATTCACACGAACTAAGTGGAATTTTCGGTGTAGGTCACGCAGCTTAGTGAATGTGAAGCACGTGTAAGTTGTTAATTACAATCAATGTCAGCCGCGTTGGGGCGATGGGGTCCGATGTGCCCCGTGTTTTGTATTTAAGCCAGACAAAGCGACTCTTCAAGTTGCCACATAGAACGTGTACCACAAACAAATTACAAAATGTTGTTGTTTCGGTTAAAGCGCTCAGAGTACAAAATACGACGCAATAATTAAACATTTTACGGGGTTTCATCAGTTTATCAAAAGCTTTGTAACCAACTGAGGAGAAGAGTGCATAATAATTTATTGAAAAACTGATTTTGGCGACTTTTTCATTTGTAAAATACTAAGTTTGCTGGCTTTAATTTATTATAATCAAAAAATGAAACAATTTTGTTTTATTTTTAATCGGTGTCATTTTTGTATTTAATAAAATTGTATCAAAATATCTTTTATTTTAGTTGGAGTAATTCAAAATGTAACTTGAATTCATTTTTATTTATTTTTCAAATAGCCTTTTTGAAATTTTTTAACTGGAATAATTTCAAACATTTTCTTAGAGCACAGAAGCGTCGTAACACACGTGGCATTTTAATTTCCAAGCTGAGTTCGGTTGTGCGTGTATGTGAAACAGGTAAAAATAAGCAGCTTGAATGTACGTGTTGGTGTGTGTGCATTTGTCTGCAGGTGTCTGAGAATTTTAGGAATTTTTAATACCATAACGCATAGCATACTTTACGGTCGGCTTTTCCAATTGGTTGGCTTAGCGGCACTTTAGTGCTACGTAGAGTTTGTTCAACGTATGGAAATGGCCAATGAAAAATGAAAATGATGCAGAATATGTGTTAATCTGTGTTTTATTTCGAAATGCTTTAATCTAATATTACAAAAATTTGACGAAACAGTTGCATAATATAACTTATAAACATAAATATTCATATAGTATTATTTCCTTGTTGAATAGTGTATAGTGAGAGTACGAAAATATATGTGAATTTAAAGCTAAAATATTTATTTATATTCTTTAATGTTTAATCGAATTATGTCTACCCTATGTTCACATTCAATATTAATTCAATCAAAATATAAATAGCTAAAGGTCTTTCTTAAAAATATGCTCAATATTTACACACTCACGTTTGTGTTTGTATGTGTATGTACGTGTATTTTTCTTTATTTTTAATAGCCTAGCTATAAAGCAAGAAAAAAACCTCTATTTACACATGTACATTTGATGTCAGCGCAGATTTGCGTTGTGGCTGTGCATTTAGGGCCAAACTGAGGGCCATAGCTTAAAGCTACATAGGTAAATAACAGTGCGGCAGGGGGTGCAGTGGGTGCTGGGGGGTGGCTGCAGCCATATGTCTAGTACAATAGTTGCTTGTCGGCGTACATGCTGTCCCAGAGCCGCAGCTTGTCGGCCTCAGGCAAATCAATCACCTGCACATCATGTGAAATATTCAAGCACTTGAATACCGCATCCTGCCGGGATATGGGCAGCCAGACCTGTGACTGTGACTGGGACTGGGACTGCGACAGTGCCTGCACCTGAGCCGCCTCCCCTTGTGGCTCCTCGTGCGTGACGAGGGGTATGCTGGGATCGCCGGTGGCGGCAAACTGCACCAGCATGGACACCAGCCGTCTAATCGTCTTGAACTCGGCCGTGCGGCGCTTCAGCTTTTTGGCTGCCGCATTGTAAAACAAATACGATAAATCATCCGCGTGGCACGTGCCGCGCACCTTGCGGCCGCAGGTAATAATTCGCATTATGTTGAAATGCTTCGAGTCGAAATCGAACCTATACAGATATGTGGGCGCCCTGGGCGCGTGCAGACTCCTCGACAGCAGCGTCCGATGTATGCCATGCCAGAAATATTTATACGAGCAGAGCTGAAACGATTAAAGCATATGCTAGTTAAATGAAACTTTGCATCTTTCTATAATTATAATTATCGATTTATGCGCGTTGGGAACAGCTAACAATAAGCTATATATAACAATTTTTATATAATTATCAGGGTATATCACTTTAAGTCAGGGTATATAGAACAAAATATATCAATATACGTTTTATAATATGTTCTTAGTTATGTTTATATTGACAGTGTATACATATTTACTGAACTTTGTCATTATATGTCTTGATATCCTCCTGCCTAACCTTTGATTTTTAGTAATAGAAAACAGATATAAATTAAGCTATCCATCTGAGTATGGATGTATGGATTATATGCATATAGTTAAATGGATCGATGGCTGAATACATATGTGTAGCTAAATGAATCGAATATTGTCCATATATCTATACTCGGATATTTGCTCTAATTGTTGAAACAACTTTTTTTTTTTTTGTTATTCTACTTATAACTATTCTGTTATGCTCAAAACGTTGCTACCAACTATATATATTTATTTGTCCTTTGATCTATCTGTCTATTCACAACGCTCATGAATTTCTTTCTGACGTACTAACATTTACTTATATTAACTTTACTTTCTATGTCAATCTTAAATTGTCTTATTGTCTTCTTATTACTTTACAATTTACAAACAGTTTACTTGTCCGGAATAAAATTTTCTGTCGAATATAATCATATTTGTCCAAATGGCAATATATGATTTATATTTTTAGCTAAATAAATATTAAATTTTTTATATCTTTCCTTCTTTCCAAATTTGTAACTTCGATATTATTATTTGAATAAATATATATGTTGATTTTTAATGTTGATTTTTTATGTATTTAGATGTCTATCGTATATAGATGTTTTATGTATATATACATATGTATATGTTTTGTATTCCATTTATGTACCGTATACATTTTTGTAATTTCGGTATATTTTTCTCTACAAAAAACTATATATTAATATATATTTAGTTTTTTAATTTTAATCATTTTTTTTTTAAAGGCTTGAAAGATATATACATTTTAGTATTTCTTAATCTATCCATATACCCTGTTAACTGTAAATATTCTAAAAATATCTTCTTTTTATACTTACATCACTGTATTCGAGTATTGTCTTCTGACTGGGCTGCTTGTCTCCAAAATAAGTGGACTTTAGCTGCTTGCCAAAGGCGCGTCGTTGATCCGCATCCAGGCCGGCATCTTCGGGCGACAGATACTCACAGTCGCCGAGTTCGCACAGCAGCTCCGGCCATTTGCGCACCTCGGGAAAGACGAGCAGCCCCTCAAAGGAGTTGCCACCCACCACGAGAGGTATATCGTTGCCCCAGCAGTTGCGCATCATCTCCAGCGGCGGTTTGGGTATCACACAATGCTCCGACTCATATGGCTCTACGGTGGGTGCAAAGGAGAACATTACTTTGCGCTGATGCCGCTCCTCCATGGTGATAATATCCTCGGCCATGCGCAGCATGCTGCTCGCCTTGCAGTGTCGCAAATGGTTGAGTATCTCGCGGTCATTCGGCTCGCCCGTAAAACCCGTGGCCTGAGCCAGGCGACATGCCCAGTTATGTTTGGGCGTTATGGACCACGGCGACAGCGCTGAGCCCGACATGAGCACAGCCTTGTGAAAGAGATTCCGCGTCTGTTCCGTCAGCATCATGTAATGCGTGGAGGCGCCGCCGGCGCTCTCGCCAAAGACGGTTATATTATCCGGATCTCCGCCAAAGAAGTGGCAATTGCGCTTGACCCAGCGCAGAGCCATCACCTGATCCTTGAGGCCCGCATTGCCGGGCACATCCAGCTGCTCGTCGTCGAGTGTGAGAAAGCCCAGCACGCCCAGGCGATAGGCGATGGTCACTAGCACCACGTGCTCCATCATAAAGTAGTCTGGACTGTAGAGATCACGCGAGGCTTCGCCCATTTGAAAGCCGCCGCCATAGATCCAGACGAGCACGGGCAGCGGCTTTTGTGGATGTAACTGCGCTCGAGCGGAAAATATAAATTAGTTCCAGCTTCAATTATGTATATCTATATAGAACTTACCTCTCTCGTATATACATTCAGGTACAGGCAATCCTCGCTGCCCTGCACCTGCTTCAGAACAAGATTCACCTGGCAGGGCTTTGTGCGCTCCCGTGTGCAACGCTTCACCTCCGTCCAGCGATCCGGCTCGACGGGCGCCTTGAAACGCAACTCCCCCACAGGGGGCTTAGCAAAGGGTATGCCTTCGAAGCTGTAGTAGTTATTGCCATAGATCGAACGCCACTTCACCCCCTTCACCTTGCCGTAAATCGTATCCGCAATAACCTTATCATTGCTCCGCAAACGCTGCTGCTTTGTCTTGAACTTGACATAGCTATTAGGATGAAAAAAACAAAGGTGAGAGCTGTTAATGCGATTCCAGTCAGCAGACAGGTGAGTGCACTTCGAGCCAATCAAATTGGCCGAGTGTTTGGATAAACATTCTAGGTGCTTTGTTTGTAAACATTTAACAGACACTTTGGGCGTGCTTATTGCTACTTTCTGCCCTCCTGTTAAACAAACAACATAAAAATGGCCCAAGTTCAAATTATAATTTGTCGGGCCTTACTGAACAAGGGGGCATTACTTAACGAATGGAAAGCAGTTTTATAGAAATTATAAATATGAAACACTCAACTAGAGTGGAAACTACAAGCTCGTAGGCATTTTGATATATCAGTTCCTAGAATCTGGGCGAAATTTAATGACATATATCTAGCGGTCATCATGAGTATCTATAAATGATTTGCTTTTCTGGCACGAGCAAACCTAAACCGAAATGTAAAAAAATTAAATTCAGACAAAAACAACACTAACAGTTATAACTGAAAATATATAACAACTAATTTATTTTTCCTTTATGCATGGAAATTCCTAGAAACTTTTATTAAATGTCAAACCAAATTCCAATAATAGAATAAAACAATTTAAAAAATATATACACAAAACAAAGCCCTTTGATATATTTCATTTGAACAGACAGTTGGTTTTAAGGATCTTTATATTAAATTAAGATTCTTAGTATGTATGATGAATATTTTGGTTTTTAAAATATCTCAGCTATTATATCATAGTATCTAGCTCTGCTAGTTGAATAAGAGAAGCAGCTTAACTAAGAATCCGCGACTCAGCTTAAAATAACTTTATTTTTATTATACTTTCAGTTTTATATTGAAAAAAAAAAAAGCAAATAAAAATCGGACACTATCTTTTATCAAGGCACTTCACAGACGTTAAGAACTCTGGTAATTTAGGAAGCTTTCTAATCAGCACAAAAAGAAGTACGAAAGACTTATCAATTAAACTTAAAAAATAAAACTGCTGATCTATAAAACAATCAAGACCCGGTCTAGCCTTTTACTAGAGCAGGGTATTACGTGTATAAATATTGCATAGAGGCAGCGCGACGCGGCGCTGCCCCATTTATTATTTCAAGTGCGTTTCCATTAGAAACGTGCGAGCTAAACGATGCGTGAGTCGATCCACAGCAGACCAAGGCGCCTCAATATAGATTTCATATATAGAAATATATTAGACTTGTACACGATCCCAGACAATTAATACGATTACAAATCATTCGAAAGACTATGCGTAGTTCGAGCTGCAATTAATTAGCAGCTGGCGAACTTCTTCTTCTTGTTTGGCAGTGTACAACCTTGAAGGTATTTTCATAATTCTAGCTAAAATCTCTCATGAGTACTTGGTGTGAATTATAGTACTTTTATATATCGTGTGCTAATTACATGCAGTAATTCCACAATTCCGCCAGGTTCAAGGTCAGACTCGCCTACATAAAAAAACCTAGCTAGTTGAATATTGACATGAAACTGGTTTCTCCAGTTAGCAGTTAACTAAACTGTATTCATATGCTTAAATGTATATTCATGTATAGTTTTTATTATTGCTCGCGTTTCTGAAGTCGTCTGACAATAATCAAAACATCAAGTCGCACTTGAGACGCAATATCCCATAACCGGGCCGAATCTGTTTCTGGGTCTATCATAGACAAGTGGATGCGATTTGTATGCCGAATGGAACCACGAAGAAACGCTAACAAATCTCTGACATTGACTTTGCATACAAAACTAACCACATAAATAATTTACAGTATGTTAATTAGATTTGCACATAGCTTATATAGTATACATAAGTTAATCGGCGGAAGAGGTTATGTCAACGGCAGCAGTAAGTAAATGCTTTTGAATTTCGAAGGTGTGAACATTCATGATTATTAACCAGTACAAACAGTTAGTGTTGATATGTCTAAATATAAATACCCTTGCAGAGGAACTACTTTAATGGATTTGTGTTGTAATAGGGCTGTTAAAAATGTATTATAAAATTTATGTTATGTTCAAATTGTATTGAATATATGTATATTATGTAAGTTATGTTATGATTTAATGTGGGGTGTTGTTTGTTTTTTGTTTGTTTTTTGTTGTTTTTTGTGTTATATTACGCTATGTTATGATATGTTATGTTATATTATGTAATGGTATGTCTTCCTATGTTATGTTATGGTTTAAAACGTTGTGTTCTTATTTTGTATGTTTATTATGATGTGCTATGGTATGTTATGCTATGATTCTGTTATGGTATACTATGTTATGCTATATTTTGTAATGTTATGCTCGGTTCTTTTCAGGCATGTTATGTTATTCTATGTACTGGTTTGTTATGTTATATTTTATAATGTCATGTTCGTTAGGTAATAATATAGTGTATGTTTTCAAAGATTCTTTTTGATTAAAGTAATTAAATCTTATTTATAAAGTAATTAAATCTTATTTTTTAGGTGGCTCTGCTTCTCTCATTCTTTGTCTGAAACTGGTGCCACTCTGCTATACCCACTATATCCTTTAACATAACTACAAACAAGCCTCTTAATGTTATAATCTGTTAATGAGTTCGATATGCTTTTTCAAACATCATCATTATTAAAATCAATGTATTTAGCAAACATGCCACAATGAAAAATAAAATTGTTCAATCTAAACTAATGCCCATCAAAAATCAATCAATATTTCAATTCATCAATTTAAAGCAACGTCAGGTCAATGCAGGTCAATGGCATTTCGAAAGAGCACATTTTATTTTGGCTGCCAAAAATTTGCTGAACAATTTTCCCATTAATCAAAATCATGCAACGATGTGTAAAGTAATGCAAATGCAAAAGATGAAAACGATTGCAATTTAAGCAGCCATTGATGGATTTCATTACGCCGAAGAACAATCAAGATACAATGCACTAAACGAAGGAGGAATATTAAATTCACAAAATTGTGCTAACCTAAAATTTATTTTGCTTGAATCAAATGGAATATTATTAAAAAAAGTTTTATATCTATTGGTTCTCTATTATATTGCAACAATGCCGTTTGGCACTTGACTATTTAAAATATATACACAAAAAGTTATTCCTTTTATTATTAAATAATAAAACAATCCGAATAAAACAAAACTCCTTCATTAAATAATTAAAAATCAAAAGAACAAGAGCATGAAATTGAGTCATTTTAATTAAATGAGTAAATATAATTAAAATGCGTTATTTAAGTGCATCTTGAGCCATTAAAAATGGGTTTATTGCTCGCAAACTTTGTTAATCCGAATTTTTCTTCATTAATCAGGCACTAAAACATTACTTTTAGGAAATTTTCGTAAAAGACGACTCAGTCAAGAAAAAACTTCGCAGAAGACTTGTTTTTTTTTTCGCTCTTGAGCAAACATTTTGTTGACATTTCGATTCGTTGCTGCTGCTGTGACACAGTTCGCAGAGTTGACAGATTTTTTACAAAACAATTTTATAATAGCCCTGACATTTGCAGAAGTCAACCAAACGTGTTCTTTTCGCAGTTATCCAAAACGCAACAGCTGTTGATCTTGACTTTGGCCCCTTAGTCAGTGTATTTGACAGTTGCTCAATTTCACACAAATTGGTTGAAATTGTAGCTGATAGTGAAATTTCCAATGTCATATGGTAAGCCGACTAAACTTGTGATTTATGTAGCCAAGTGTCGTAAAAAAAACACACTGACGCGATTCAAGCAACCGGACAATACACCGAAAAAATCATACACTCAACTAATATCAATAATAAAACGCGCCCACAGGAGCGGCTCTTATCAGACAATTTGATAATGACATTTTATAATTAATACTATGAGAAGAAGAAACAAGTAAGAGGCTCTAGTCGGGATCTCCCGACTAGGTGATACCCTGAACCCTCATATTCCAACGACAAATGCAGCTCGCGCTAATAGATAGAGAGTAGCGGGGAGGTGGCGATAGGTATAAAATGAAAGATTCTTGATATATATATACTTTTCTAGAAGCTACATGTCAAGTTTGGTGACTCTAGCTCTTATTATTTACAAAAATTGCTTGAAAAACAGGATTTCGATATACATTTTTATCGATTACTTTGAAACGGATTAAGTTATCGATTATCGGAAACAAACTCGATCTGCGCAAGCACTAGGAGCACCTACATCTAAAAGTCTCTCAAGTCTCTAGCTCTTATAGGTTCTGAGATCCTTGCGTTCATACATACGGACGGACGAACGGACGGACGGACGGACGGACGGACGGACAGACAGACGGACATGGCTAGATCGACTCGGCTTTTGATGCTGATCAAGAATATATATACTTTACGGGGTCGGAGATGCTTCCTTCTGCCTGTTACAAACATTTGCACTTTGCACAAATACAATATACCCTTTTTACCCAATGGGTTCAGGGTATAAAAACATAAACAAGAACCTTTAAGCTGATAACGACTGAATAAGTACCTCCAAAAACCCACTGTTAATCATTTTCATATTATGTGTACTCATTATGACGGTGTTGGGAACAAAGTACACAGTACAGTGGAACCAGACAGATTTTCAATCTTATCATTAGCTGCCGAAGATCACCAAGTTCCGCAAGGTGAATCGTAAGTGCAGACAACGCGGATGCAATGCTCAGCTATTTATAGGACCTCCAGCCAGTCTGTATGTGAACCGGATTCGGGGTGCTCGATAGGCGGAGCATCTGTCATTTGATAAGCAGCTCTCTCAAGCTCTGACGCAGCTGCTTCTAGATTTCGACAAATTTATTTTTTCGTATAACGTTTTTAAGACATTGCGATAAG
Source organism: Drosophila ezoana (assembly GCA_035045725.1). NCBI lineage: Eukaryota > Metazoa > Arthropoda > Insecta > Diptera > Drosophilidae > Drosophila > Drosophila ezoana. The sequence continues at coordinate 4,043,795 of JAWNOU010000051.1, forward strand.
CTCATATGCTCATGTTACTGGGCCAAAGAGCGCATGGACAGACGTCAGAGATCAATCGACATTTGAACTATTCTTTAGATTGTCATTGAGGCAATTTGATTGCAATATTTATTTATGCATCGCTCGCAAATGTCACAGAGCTCACACGTTTTTAATTTCAAATAAAACAAATCAGTGTTTTATTTAAAATTTTATTCGTTGATGCAATCTCATGCAACTAAACTGAATTTGACCCAGATTATTATTAGAATAGAGAAACTTTTGTATTTAAACTGGATGCCCAGTCTTTTAAAGTAGAAACAAAGAAATATAAATGAAAATTTCAAGCAAGCATTCGTAAATGTAATATATATTTTTCAATTGTGAATATAGTTAATAATCATACTTGATTGCCACTTACTTTAATGCAATGCGCATCTGATCGGCGATGGCAATATCGAATGACATGTCGGTCTGTGTTTCCTCACCACCACAAAACGTAGCAGAATTAAATTCCTTGCTGCTGGGCAATTAGCTGCACAGCCCACAGTTATTAGCTGTATGGACACAAAGCACACGCACACCGACAGCCAATAAAAAACAATTCGCAAAAGTTGCCTGAAATCACAGTAAATATCAACACGACAAGGCCAAATTGTTTCAAGTGGCAAGCATATAAATTTATATTTATTCAACGCCCACGCGTCGTATGCGCAACGTGCCCTTTTCGCAGGCTTTTGCTAGAAACGATTTGATTGATTTTTTTCTATATATTTTTTATCCGGTATTCTTTTTAAAGTTTTACTTTGATTTTTAATTTAATTTCGGTTAAATTCTTGTTTATTTATCAAACACAACTCGTCGCACTTGTTGCCGCCAATTGAAGACGCGTTGCATACGCGCGCTTCTATTTAATTGAATGCGCTGCGTTTTATTTATTTTGATTAATTAAACGCCGGCTTTGGGGCCTCAGGCTTGAGTTGCGTTTTACTCAGGGGTTGCGCGTCAACTGAAGCATTTGAAGTAGGCGCCGGCTAGGTTTAGTGGTCGTCAAACGCGGTCGACGGTCGGCGTTCAGCGCTCGGACGTACGTACGTACGGGCATATCAAGCATACACTCAGAGGCGCGCACACACACAAGCACAGTTTTTACATGGGGCTTCCACTCATTTAGTCTTGCCGGGGCATGGCTGGCGTATGAGTGATATTCAAGATGCGTCTGTGTGCGTGTGTGTACGTGTGTGTGCGCTGCCTTGTTTCGCTCTCAAATGCCCATGGCATTGTCTGCTCGAGTGAATTCGCTTGCTTGGTGTGCTGGGCGCCGTTGTTTTATTTAAACGTTATCGTTTTTGTTGTTGCCTTTGTTTATAGTTTATAGCATGTCCACACACATACCAACACCGACTCACCCACTCACACACACACACATACACACATAGACACACCCGAGTACACAAAATAGTTTCCACTGCACTTGTCATTTTTTGTTGTTTGTTGCTGTTGGCTTTGTTTGCTGTGTGTTTGACTTTCGGTTTTGAAGTTATTTTATTTTGTGTGTGTATTTTTTTGCTGTGTGCAAATTACAGTTTTTTTTTTATTATTTTGTCACACAGGGCGTATGTGTAACATTTTGTTTTACATTGTTTTTTGTGGATGGGGTCTGTGTTAATCAACAGTTTGTGACAAGTTTGGAGTTCAAATTGGTTTGCTGGCAAGTTTCTAAGTTTGAAGTTTTCTTGATTGAAATAATATGTTGAACAATATTATTTTTAATATATTGATAATATTTACATTTGGAAGCAAAGTCTAGCTATGGCAAAGTTATGAACCTTATATTAAATTCTACTCAGCTGAGAACTTTACAAAAACTTGCATATATTTCAGCTGTATGAAAGCCTTTTGTCAGATTTCTTTAACACCTGCTTATGGTATTTTCTCTAACAAATAGATGGTGGTCATCTCCAAGGATTAGGCATGCAGAAATAAATGGTTGTTCCTTCAATTACATTGAGTGTATTTTACCTACTCAATACGTAATTTTCTATCTCACTTTGCACTCAATTCAAAACTGTTGCATGTTCTGCTTTTAATATTAGGTTGGTCATATGATATGACATGTCATTAGTAACGGCAATTACAGTTATTAAAACGGTTAATTCAATTCAATTAGCTGAACATTGAGCGTCCATATATGCTTATATAATTGAGAGTGCGATACGAAATCCATCATGGAGTATGAATATAAAATTGATATGTGTTTACAAGGCAATTCATTACAAATGCGTGGCAATTATATTGACGGAAAGGCAAGCTATATTTTATATATATGCGAGCAACAATAGTTGCTATAAATAATATACATTCAATTAACTTTAAATAATTTATACTTTTATTTGATAGTCAGCTAAAAGGCAAGGCACGCAAATATATTTGTTGATAAAAATTGAATTTTATTAAACATTAATATCCCTAAATTATAAAGTTTGCCATATTGTGTCCATATAATTCCGGGTATTTTGCTTTAGATAAGTGTTATCATATTGCATATATAATCTCTGATTAATGTCTTGTCAATAAAGTTGTTAAGGTTAATAGTCGCTTATCAACAATTACATGTAATTCTAGTAATAATATTTTTATAAATTATATAAGCTTCAAGAATCTATGATGAAAGTTTATATAATAGAAATGCAAACGATTTAATACAGTTTGCCCTAGCTACAACTGGCTTTTCAGCTTTTATTAATTTCAAAATTATTTCAAGCTCTAACTTGTTTTTCTACTATTTAATTTTATATAATAAGCACATCATTTCATATGTAGTTATACTTGTTTGAACAGTCAATTATTACTTGTTAATAAACAATTATTTCTAATATTTAATTTGCAGGCCTTATATAATTTATTTTCAATGACAAACTGACATTCCGTACTTAATGCTTGTTTAGATAGTAAATACTAGACGAATAGATAGCTCTTATAGAGAAATGAATGGTATGGAAGCAAGACCAGATAGTATATATATTAATAATATTAAGTTAGAAGGGCGCGCCATCAACTGATAGCGTACGCTTTTTCTTAGCCTCAGTCCCACTCTAACAAACAATGATGATTATAATAGACAAATTAATTTTCTTAGATACACAACTTTCAACATTTCGTTAATGTATTTATATCTTAACCAATGCTCCCCATGAAATTTTAGTAGCTTTTCAATTAATTAACAAAGCCACACGAATCCACATTTCTGAGCGCCCAGCTAACCACAGAGTGTGACATTAAATTCAGGTAACTCTCTATTGCAAATTCTGTGCCAAACGACACAGCTCGGCAATTGTCAGAGTTATTGCAGTCTGCTAACTGTAAATTATGCAATAGCCAGGCTGGCAGGCTTTTGGCCTATAAATAACAGATGGAGCACCTGCTAGCACAGGTTAAGCATTGGCATTGTTAGATAAGTTGAGGTAGCCAAAGGTAATAGTTCAGTTCGTATTTATAGGATTATGTGTAAGCAGCTACTAAATTTAATTGAATTTCCAACAAAAGACAGCAATAAATAGTTTGAAGACCATGTATATGGAATTTTGTATATATAAGGTTCTTCCAGTTGTAGCCAGATTCTGGAGATAGTTTATTTTATTTTTTTTTATTCTTTTTTACTGGGGACGCTTCTCGGCATTCTTTTTGGTAAACTCCTCCGCGGCCTTCATAAACTTTTTGTGCTCTTTGACAAACTCCTCGGCCAAATCAGAGCGCAATGGATGCTCCGGCTGGGGGTTATGCACAATGTCAATGAGAGCCTGGAACACCTGCTCAGTGCGCGTTGTGGGCTTCCAGTTATCGACTGTTATAATAGACAGGCACACCTGACCCTTCTCATCGACATTGGGATGATAGATTTGGGTCTTAAAGAGTATCTTCGGGGGCATAAAGGGATACTGTGCTGGGAAGCTAACCTCAATGCGAAAGGCGCCCTTATTGTAGGGCGCCTTCTCTGGCACCAACAGCCCCGTCCACAGCAGCAAGGACTCATCCGATGCTTCGATATTGCGCAGGACTTTCGACTTGGCAGCCAGAATATCGCTTAGTTCGCGACTTAAACGACGTGAGGCGGACATAGTCTGATTTTTTTTTATTTTTTTGGTTTTTTTGGTTTTTTTTACGGCAGCTGTTAAATTTCTAAATACAAATAATTTTGGGCAATTGCTGAGTGAGTTTTACAAGCCTATAATGTCTATATATACAAACATATATATTAATATATATTTCCCTTTTAATTATCATAACAATCCATCAATTGTTTTATATTTTAAATTCATATCAACAGAGCTTGACTAATGCACAAATTCATATACCAAAAACTTCTTTTCTTCTTAAAATAACAGCTCTCTGTTATCATCGAAGAGACTCTCCCAGATCTTTAATTTGGACCACTCGGGCAGCTCCACAAATTTCAGCTCATCGCTAATATTGAGGCATTTTATACTCTCATCGCTTTTGCGTACTGGATCCCATGTGATCATGTCCATGCCGTTGATCTCCGAGCTATAGGGATTTCCACTTCTCGCAAACTGCGTCCAGATGCCCACCGTGCGCACAATGTTGCGGTACTCGCGACTCTCCTTGGGCATGCGGCGTGCCAGGATACTGGTGAACTGATAGGTCAAATCATCCGCATGACTGACGCCCTTCACGCCACGCCCAAAACGCATTATCCGATAGGGGAATATTAGCTCCTCCGAGTCAAAATCGTAGCGATAGAAGTAAACGGGCGAGCCGGCGGCGTGAGCATGTCGAGAGCGCACCACGCGCAGAGCAGGAAAGATAAAGTAGACCATGGAACACAGCTGCAAACAAGTGAATGGGAGAGATAGTATAAGAATAGGTAACATAGCTAGACCTAACTTTAAAATTAACGAAATTTGCAATTTTAATGGGATGTGATAGAAGTGAAAAACCTTTTGTATAATTTGAAGTAGGGAATGTGCGTCAATCTGTCAGGCAATCTGTCGGTCACTTAGCCCATCAGTCAGCCAATTAATCTATCCATCTTTTGAAAAGTCAGTCAGTCAATATGGCCATTATCCGTCAGTTTAATATTCAGTCAGTCAATAAAGCTATCAGTTTAGCATTTAATTAGTCAGCCAACTAATCAGTCAACCAATCTTTCAGTCTATCAGTGAATTAGTCGACTGATGGTCAGTCAATCAATCTGTCAATCTCTCAGCAAGTTAAACAGTTAATCTGTCAATCAGTCAGTCAAATAATTTGTCAATCTTTCAGTCTTTGCATCGGTCAATCTAGTGAAAGGTTTTTCTTATCAGCAAACAGTCAGGCAAGCTAGCAATCAGTCAGTCAATCAATTTGGCAGCCAACCAGTAAGTCAATTTAATAATCAATCAATCACTGTGCCAGTCAGTCAATCAATTTGTCAGCCGCTCAATGACTCCATCAGCTTATCCGGCTTATAATCTGTCAGCCTGAAGGTCAATTAAAAAATGAGTTGGTCAATCTATCAATATTTTGGTCAATCATCCAGTCTTTTCGTCAATCAATCAGTCATCAATAAGGATCGATTGTCAAGTTGAGCTTTGTTATTGCAACTTACATCCATGTAGTTATCGGGTGTGGCCTTCTCGCCAGTTACATGGGCACTGCGTATCTTCAGAGCCCAATTGCTAATCTTCTCGCTGTCGAGCTCTGCCAGTTCACGTGGCACGAAGGCTGTGCCTTCATCCAGTTGCTGCACCACCTGTGGCATCATTTTTAGCTCTACAAAGACACACCGTAAGCTTGCGTTCCTTTGGGGATAACTGAGACTCCACTAACCTGGCACCCAGAGCAGCCCCTCAAAGGAGGTGTTGCCTATCATCATGGGTATCGAGTTGCTCCAAGCGTTTTTCATCATTTCACGCGGATGCTTGGGCAGCACACACTCGGGCGTCGCATATGGCTCCAGAGCAGGTCCAAAGGGGAACATCACCTTTTTGGCATGCTCTTCCGGCGTTAGCACCTGCTCCTCCACGCGTATCAGATCCCTGGCTGGGGCTGTTTGCAGAAATTGCAGCACATCCTTCTCATTGTTCTCACCCTTGTAGCCGGCCAGCTTGGCAATGGTGAAGGCGCGATGCGTGATGTCCCCATTAAAGGCCCAAGGTGCTATCGCGCTGCCCGACTGCAGGATGCCGCGATGAAAGAGGCCCTGCGTCTGCTCGGTAAGCATCATGTAGTGCGTGGAGGCAGCCCCGGCGCTTTCGCCAAAGACCGTTATGCAATCCGGATCGCCGCCAAAGCTGGCACAGTTGTTCTTAATCCATTTAAGTGCCAGCACCTGATCCTTAAGACCAGCATTGCCGGGCACATTCAGGCCGGCCGTCTTCAGGCTGAGAAATCCTACGGGCAGAGGATGATAATGTGATTAGTTTGGAACATAAGCGCTTGCCTACAACTTACCCAGGGCACCTAAGCGATATTGTATGGTAACCAGGACGACATCCTCCTTAATAAAATAGTCCGGACCATACCACTCGCGATTGGCCTCACCCAAGACGAAGCCACCGCCATGTATCCAGACCAGAACAGGACGTGCTTTGGCAGGACTTAGCTGTGAGTGCAGTAAAATTATGTTTATTATTAAAATAATGTTTGATTCGGATCAAAGATCGATTGAGATAACAATATACTTATAATCATAACTTACATTATTCGTATAGACATTTAGATAGAGGCAATCCTCGGCACCTTCCACCTTGTCGTAGATGAAATTCACCTGCACCGCCTTCTCCTTGGGCTGCGTACAGTCCCTGACGCCCTCCCAGGGTGTGGGTCGTTGCGGTGCACGAAAGCGCAGCTCACCAACTGGTGGCTGTGCATAGGGTATGCCCTCGAAGCTAAAATATGGCAAATCGTAGATGGACAAACGCTTAACGCCCCGCACTTTGCCATATTCGGTGTCGGCTATAACCGATTCGTTTGTGGTCTGGCGGTATTGTTGGATTTTATGCTCGATGGTTCTGTAAAATGTAAAAATTAACATAATAATAGAAATCTGAGCTTGCATACATATACATATTAACCTAGTTAATATAATATTATTGTCCTCTGTTGCGTGCATGATGCCCTGTAAACATTGTTGAGGCAAAATGGTGTACACTCAACTTGACTATGTTATATGCTATATCCAGACATTCCCCATGTGATTTGAGTTTTTTCTGTACAATTTATATTCAAACCTGATTATGGATTTTTTACTTTTCATAAATACGGATCAACTTTTCCGCGCTGTTCGAGCTGGCTACTCTGTAGTTAAGTGCTTGATACTCTGTAAATATTATTAAGGACAAATGGGGAACACTCACTTGACTATTAATAACCAACTACTATACTATATTGTAGTTATAATATATGTATGTATGTTATATGCAGACATTCCGCATCTTATCTGAGCCTTTTTTGTGTGCAAATTTTATTAATATTCAATTTTGAACTTGAGCTTATATTTTCATCGCTGTTTAATGTTTACTTATGAATTCTTTCTCCTCATATCGCCCTCAGGTTGGCTGCAGGGCATCTGCCAGCCGAGCCCGTATTCTTACATGTTTCAATTAGCATTAAATTAAAATTATTTTGTTGATGCGGCTGCTGTGGCTAATGTTGCTGCTATTTACCATATCGTCAGCTCATCAACTAAGTAGACAACAGCCTTATCTTTTGCAGCTAACTGGAGCATTGGCATGCAGCGGGTGACTTTATGTACCACATCCCGTTAACTGGGCACGTCTGCCAGTGATAAATGAACACCGGCTGACAAGCCGGCCAGGTCACGCTACAGTGCACTCAACTGGCAATGGACACTGGGCGTTCGGCCTGGTAGGTCTCAAGTCCGAGCACACACTTCATGTTGAACTTTGTGTTGTCGAGTAGCTCTCTGTTATCAGCGGGACACAAAACGCATATTTAGAGATAGGGCAACAGCATCTACTTATTATAGAGTGCCAAGATTATTTATATAATGATTGCTAAAGTAATAGCACTTATCAACTGGGACGTGTTTTCTTAAGCAAGCCCCAGCCAAAATACAATAATACCCTTAACTATATGGAAACATATATGTGAAGGGCATTGTGTCTCTTTATTGTAATATGTGTTGAGGGAGTTACCAAACAGAGAGGCATTTCCTTATTAGTAAATGCGCTTTCAATAGGCACCGTATGTGCTGAAATAGATTGAATCAGTTCTGAATATATACCGCATGTCTATCAATGCGTAACACATTTTGTATTGAATTACCGCTCAGATTATATTACTAAGAAATAGTTCTACCAATGTCACCATGTCGTCGAACAGCTCTGATTATACTCTACGTATTTTTGCATTGGAGAGTGAATAAAATTGCGAAAACCAGCTTGAAAAGTATTCAACATTCGGCACATAGATCGCGTTTTAAGCTTTAGTATGCATTTGATCAATAATAATTATATTTGATTGCATTTAATAAACAAATAAAATTACCAACGTTTATTTAATAAACAACGCTTTTAATAAGTGTATTTAACAATGGAAGATGTAAGCTCAATTGTCGGGGAATTTAAGCGTGCGAATCAACTCTCGTATATTTATACTATATAATAGAAAAGTGATAATGGGTTCGTTGGGTGCATGTCAGGCATGAATGTTTCTAAGGCGTGGGCGATATGCCCAATAATATCATATTCAATGCGCATATCGGGCCATTTCCCATTGAAATTCAACGCCTTTGGCATACTTAGAGAATAATTCTATTAATAATATATAGTACACAATTGCATTTGTTTGTTATTGTTAGAGACGTATAAAAAGAATGCTGAGAGCAGTTGACTTTGGCACATATAATAAAAAAGTTGATATCTTAAATCAACAGACCCTAACATAAAATTTGACTATGTAAACAAAATGTTTTTATGCACATATCTTCGATTATGGCGAACTATGCTTTAATGAAAGGCCGTAAATACAAAATATGTTACTCATTAAACTGATTAAGCGATAAATAGGCGAACGTATTAAACGATTGAGGGATATAAATTAAGGGATTATGTGACATTTTTATGGTTAACATAAAAACTTTATTGTGTGTGGGTGTGCATTTTATCTGTGTGACTAAAGCGTTAACTTTTTGTGAAATATGATATCTCAAGTTTATGTTAACGGAACAAGTCATAGTTGATTTATTAAACAGCTATTAATTACTATTCAACTGCAATTTGTGGCAAAAAGTTATACGATAAAAATACATATTTTTTATATTGCACATAAAAAAGTACAAAAAAAAATCTTTGTTAATCTATGTTTATTCCATAGCATTCGCAAGTCATGCCCAGGTAAAGCTCAAAAATATGATAAAAAGGCTATCTGCATGATATATTTTTACGAATGCCATAGAACTATAAAACGATTTAGATATTTAGTTTTGAGCTTATGAAATGAAAGTCCTAACATTTTGATGAAAGAAAAACAACAACAAACACAAAAAAACAATTCTCAATATTGCGAGCTTTTGTTTAAATCTACCTGTTTATAGCATTAAATAGAAAGATTAATATGCAAAAGACTGCCTTATGATAATACTTCAGCTTTTTGTTTTGTTACACCGATCGATTAATTTATTGATCAGTTAAATAAAAGCTTCTGCTCAAAATCATGCACAAAATATTTATACTTTTATATACATGTATACTTTCTTGAAATGCCATTTCAGCTTTATTTTTTGCTAGATGGATCTATTAATTATTTAATCAGCTCAAATAAAGCTTCTGTTCATGCACAGTATATTTGCATTTGCATGAATAAATAAAGCTGGAATTTATTTTGTACCTAAACTATACTTATTCATGTCCAAGTGAACCTGCTTAATCAGCAATTTACACATGTGTTTGTATCTGTTATGTAGTTATTGGTAATCAAGGTGTTGGCATCATATTGCACAAAAATAACTTATCACATATTTTGATTAGCTCACAGAATGAGTCAAAAAGTTAAGTCATGCGTCTTAATGAATATGAATATGAAGAGAGCAGAACAATAGAGATTGACACTTGATCTATTCAACTATCTAAGCAATAATGAAATAAATAAAAATGGATTAATTGTGGGTCAGAGCCGCACTCACTTCAAACGCCAGCGAAGGCGCTCCACAAAGCCGATATTTTTGTTCATTTTTAGAATAGACAATCAACCATATACGAACTATATTAGGTATAGAAGAAATATCAGTATTGGATTCTTTTTGTATTTCCACCGATCGCTTGGACTGTAACGCGCCAGCGCTAAACTGAAACTGAAATTAAAACTTTTTTATTCCATATTCAGTTCAGTTGTTGACGCTTCAGGCGAACAAAAAAGCTAAACGTGGTTGCTGGGTTGGGGAGCGAGGGAAATGAACATACATGTATATATAAGTATATACCATATAGAATAAAGCAAATATCAGAATAAAAACCGAACAAAACAAAAAGAATACACAACACAACACAAAAAAAAAGGCGGCACGACAAAAAAATATCAAAATACAACTACAAATTTGTATTTCAAGTGCGCGGACCTGCACAGATACAGATACGCAGCTGTGGGATCGTGGGCGGGCGAGTGGGGCGGCCGCTGCCTATGGCTGTGGCTACTTGTAGACGCGCCTAAAGCGACTGCATAATTAATCAATTGATTTGCCAATAGCTACACAACACGAGCTGCACCAAACCACAGCAAAAAATCAAACAAATACGAATTCGAGTATCTTTTAACTGTTTAGCTGTGGTAAGGCAAATAGCGGCTAACTTGTTAGGGCAGAGGGGGGTGCTGCGCGTCCGACTCCCCGGCACACTTGATCGCGCCGGCAGTGTAAACAAACAACAGAAATTATTGTTGCCGGCGCGTTATTACCAACACGCTTTGCATTTCACGGGGCATCGCTACAATAAGCTTAGCCGAAAGAGCTTAAAGCACAAAGCACAGCGTACAGTGAAGGATCGAAATATTAGTTCAGCTCCAATTTAACACACTGCTAGCATGGAGGCTTGCAATTCCAATATTTTTTGTATTCATTTAGTATGCATATAAAGTATATATAATTCTCATTTTCATAAAACTATTATCTCTTAATTTTCTGATTACCTAATGACAGCCACATTTGCAAATAAATGTAATAAAATTGAATAATGTAATAATGTCGTCATGTAATGTAATAGCAGCTGCACTCGTTAACAGGCTTATCAAATTGTTCAGCGATCGTTTCAATAACAGTCCAAGTCTATTTAACAGTCTTTTGCTGTTAGCTCAATCGCAATGATACTACTTATATTTACATAGGCCTATGCTTAAAAAGATGTTCGTATAAATTTATTGATCAGATTTTGTCCCTGAAATAAAAATAGCTTAGAATTTTAAAGCGTGCTCAAAGCTATTGTCATCCACCATAAAGAAGATGTTTGTCATTATCGTAAATACTATTCCACACTTGAATACCGGCCCTTTCGCACTGAGGCTGGAACTCTACTTTGTGCCCAATATTCATGACATAAAATGGATCTTCTTTATCCACAGGCCTCCACTTTTCCGACTCGAGTTTCTATACAGTTTGGATCTCCCGTGCGTGCAAATGATGTCAGAATACCAACCATTCGGTGTATGGTCAACTTCTCAGCTTCGTTCATGGGCTTCTTCTGAACGTTACCTCTGGGAAATATGTAACCCAATTCATCGGCATGGCAAACGCCACGCCTAATGTCATCCCCGCATAGTCTGATCCGCATCAAATTGTAGTCGGGCGAATCAAAGTCAAACCGGTAGAGATAGGTGGGCGCTTGCGCAAACGCGAGTCTGGAGAGCACGACACGATGAATGCAATGCCAGAAGAGTTTATAACTGAAAAGCTGAGACAAAGAAAACCCAAACTGAAGCAGAGCATTAAATCTTGGCATTGCTTTGACTTACATCCAGAATTTGCATGATATTGTTGTCATTGATGTTCCCAGGTCCAAAATGGAATTTAATCAGTTCCATAGCGCGGTCAGTCAGGTCTTTCGTCGTATGCCTGCGGTACACATCATAGGGCAGCACCAGCGCTGGCTCCTGTTTGAGCAGCTGCAGCATGAAACAATCGTTGATCTTGCAGTAGGAACACATGACCAGACCCTCGAAAGAGGTGCATCCCATTAGCAAAGGCACCTCCTTAGACCAAGCGTCTCGCATCATCTGCAGAAAGGGCCGCTTTAGCAAGCCTTCGCCACCCGATTGGTACTCCAGCGTGGGCACAAAGGGATACAAGTGCCCAAAAATGAATTCCCGTGGACCGAATAGTTCGTGCTGAACCAGTTCCTCAGCGGGCAGCGAGCGTAGAAACTCTAAAATTGACGACTCCAACATGACGCCCCTGTAACCCTTAATGTAGGCCAGACGGCAGAACAAGGAGTCTGGATTCGGCACCTGAACCCAGGGACATGTCATGGCCCCGGACATTATGATGGCTCGCTGAAACAGACCACATGCCTCCGGCAGGCACATCATGAAGTGCACAGAGGCTGCACCTGCACTGGTGCCCATTAAGGTTATATTCTTTGGATCGCCATTGAAGTGTGAGATATACTTCTGGGTCCAGCGCAGCGCCAGTAGCTGATCATGCAGGCCAGCATTGCCCGGCACGGCCAGATCGGGGCAGCTAAGACTTAGAAAACCCAAGGCGCACAGCCGATAACTGAACTGCACATAGACAATGTCTTCGCGCATCAGATAGTCTGGGCCATATTTAGTCCTTGTGGCGCCGCCTGTTTGAAAGCCGCCACCATGAATATAGACTATGACCGGCAGCGGCGATTTTGCCGTATCGAACTGCGTTTAAGCTACGAATTAATTCATTCGCTGCGATTCCCGTTCAAACACTCACATGCTTGGTATACACGTTCAGGAAGAGACAATCCTCAGCGCCTATCGGGCAGCCAGAAGAGATTTCCGTCTGTACGGGACGCGGACGTTCCTCCAGACAATCCAAGACCTTGCCACACCAGGGATCCGCCGGCTGGGGCGCGCAAAAGCGCAGTTTCCCAATGGGCGGATTGCCAAAGGGTATGCCCTCAAAGCTATAGTATTCATGGCCACATATGCCAACCTGAAACTTGCCCTTCACCTTGCCTACCGGCAGATCCACGATCTTTGTCTCGACGGTAGCTTTCTGGGAGAAGTTCGGCTTGCAGGCCACCAAGTGCAGAACTTTTTTGCTCAATCTGCCAAGTTTAAACATGTCATTGCCGAATGTAAAATGGGTAAAATAACAAGCTCAGCTAAGGCAAAGCTCACTTGGTTGCTCTGCCCGCACTGGATTGAATTCGAAAACAAGACCAATTTCTATTATTTCTTGTCACAGTCCAAATTCCCTTATACACACATCATACAAACACAAACAGCTAACCAATCGTGGTCCCCCTTATGGCTAGACCATTTATTTTAACCCTCTCAACCGTTTGCATGTCTGTTATTATTAAATTAAAAATGAATACTGGAACTTAATCATCTGGTCACATCTGCGAATGTCATCCACCAAAGAGTAAGCTATTGTGATTATCGTATAGCTTATTCCACATCAACAAGACATCCTTCTCAGGCTGAGTGCCGAATTTCAGCTTCTGGTCGATTAACATGGCCTGGAACGGATCCTCATTTTTTAAAGGCTTCCATAATACACTTTTCGTTTCTTCACAGTTTGGATTTCCGGTGCGAGCAAACGTCGTCAGGATACCAACCATTCTCTGTGTAATGAGACTCTCATCCTCACTCATACGAGCCCCACGATTCTTTAGTGGGAATAAATAGGCCATGTCTTCGGCATGGCAAACACCGCACGTAATATCCTTGCCGGTGAAATGGGGGCGCACAATTGGCGTGGGCGAATCATAGCTGAACCGGTAAAGATACGTGGGCGCCTTGGCATGTGCGAGTCGGGAGAGCACCACGCGATGTATGCCATGCCAAAAGAGCTTATAGCTGAAGAACTGAAAAATAAAGACAAATCAACCTATGACTTGGCTTCAACACAAGAGTAAGCTCTACTCACATCTAGGAGCAGGATTACACTATTTTTATCTATGGGCCGATGTCCAAAATGCAAGCGCAAGAGCTCTTCTGCGGCCTCCTCACGCTCTTTCTTAGATAGTTTCTTATGGATTTCATAGGGTAGCGCCCACGTCGGATTTTTCTTGAGCATTTTCATCATCTTGCCCTTGCCGTCCCTGTATTTGGGATACATGAAAAGACCTTCGAACGAGGTGCCGCCTATCAGCAGCGGCACATCCGCGGACCAGGCCGTGCGATACATCTCTACAACGGAGCCCTTAATCAGAGCATCTTTGCCGCCGCCGTTTCCGAATGGGGCCTGAACCAGTGGCGCAAATGGATACAGATGACCAAAGAGATACTCGCAGTCGCCAAAGTGATTCAAACGCACTACCTCCTTGGCGGGCAGGGAGCGCAGGAATTTCAGTATTTCCGTTGCCTTGGTGTCTCCCCTGTAGCCCCTTTCCCATGCCAGATGGCAGAAAAGGTCATCTGCATAAGGTACAGTAGCCCAGGGGCAGGTCATTGTGCCCGACATCATGACGGCCCGATGGAACAGGCCAGACGCCTGTGGCGCGCACATCATAAAGTCCACCATGGCGCCACCCGCACTAGTGCCCATTATGGTTATATTATCTGGATCCCCATTGAAGTACGAGATATATTTCTGCACCCAACGCATTGCGGTCAGATGGTCGTGCAGGCCGGCATTTCCGGACACTCCCAGCTCTGGGCAGTTGATCCTGAGGAAACCCAGAGCACTGAGCCGATAATTGAACATAACATACACGATATCCTCGCGCATAAGATACTGAGGACCGAATTTCTCGGTTATGGCGCCGCCCGTGCAGAAGCCGCCAGGGGTAAAGTTCACGATTACCGGCAATTTCTTCTCTGACTCATCGAACTGAAAATACATATACCCTGTAAATGCACATCACAATGGAACCTGAGATTTACTAACATGCTTGGTATACACATTTATGTATAGACAATCCTCGCTGCCATTGATTTGGTTTGTAGATATTCCCTCTTGCATGGGTACAGGGCGATCCTTGGTGCAATCTAGAACTATATTTCCCCATGGCTCTGCCGGCTGAGTTGGGCTAAAACGCAAGTCCCTGATCGGTGGCTTACCATAGGGTATGCCTTTAAAGCTGTAAAAGTCGTTGCCACAGTAACCCTCCTCATAGGTGCCCCTTACCTTGCCAATGGGCAGCTCTACAGTGCTTGTGGCTGCGCATTTGGAATACTTCAGTATGAAAGTTTTTAACAGATCAAAAGAGCGCTGGCCAAGACTTTGAATGCTCAATTTTAACATATTATAATTTTGATGTTTGAGTTCCGAAACTGAATATAGTTTTGATTAAAAATGAATTGGCTTCACTCGGAACAGTCAGATCTTCCAGGTTCAAGTTCCAAGAAGCGGCGCATTTAAATTTACTCAAGTCAAATTACCATCACGAAGGCTGCACGAGAAAGCTCCGGGTTCGAATCCCAAAATTTAGTTGAAACAAATATCACGCAGCTACGAATTCTCAATATTGAATTGTATTCATAAGGCGCATAAATATTTACTTTTCTGTTATACACAAGCTTACCTGAGTTCAATAAACTGCAATGAAAATGGTATTTCGTGTCTTTGTTTAAAAATAAAGAAGTTTAAGACTTATAAATTAATAAAATGTAATGATAAATAAGAAACGAAATAATTAAATTATTTAAAATTTTAGTAATTATACACTGCGTGTAACTAAAACTTAACAGCGCTCTGTTAAGCAGAGAGTCTACTGTTACCTACAGGAAAAACTATACCCGAAGCAGTTGGGCTTACAAAACTGTTAAACCAATATATCAGCTAAACTTAAAGCCTAGCTTTAACTAAGGTAAACTGATTTCATGGCTGGAAAGAACGCAATTTGTCAGTGATGCAAGTATGCCCTTTTGCTCAAGTAGATAAAATAATATTTAATAGTGTTAATTGTGATCTTACAACCTGAGCACACATAGAAATTCATTTATTTTTTTTAAATCAGCAACAAGCAACACCAACAATGTCAACCAGGTTTTGCGCCCCATTAAACGTTAACAACACGAACAGCTGTCTACAAATTGTTGTAGTAGCGCTCTCTGTACTGCCCGGTACAACGGGCATTATCAATAAAGTTTTCATGCTCCCATTGCCATATGTTTTTCAATGAGAGCAACAACAGCGTCGTCTATCGAGATAAGCGGTCGCTTTTGTCGTTCGTGATTAAAACATCAACTGGGAGACTCCGGGCGCTTCGAAGATTGTAATAACTACATACAGTAAACACTAGGCAAAGCAAATTTTAAATGAATAGAAGAACATCATGAATTATAACAGCAAATTTTTCAAGAAATAATTAAAAGATCACATTATTTAATTCTAACTGTAGCCAGAATCCTCTCCTGTTTATCAAATGATAGCATCATGTGTCAAAAATCTATCAAAATTAATACTGTCAAACATTTTCTGGCCCATTTCTTTTCACAAATAAATTACCAAGTTGCCGTTAGCGAGTTACCACTGTGTATGAAAATTGGGTGCGCGTACGAGCACTTGTAGATAGCCCTATTCTAGTTGAATGTTCAGTTGCAGCTTGTCAATTGCTAGGGACGGAAGTGAAATCAGCGGCAGTCAGAGAAATTGGTTCGCGTACAACCCACAAGGACGTAATACCCATCTGAAATGAATGTGCAAATGGGTGTTGCGGATCTGCTAAAGCTGGGCACCAAGTAGGTGACATGAGTCTTCCCATTTAATCGCTGTCAATGGCATCGTAAATGCCAACAGCCAGCAAAAGTTCAGCGATAAGATAAGATCAACTTGTTTAGCAGGCCAATAATATGAATTTCTATTGCTCTACTCTAATCCAATGGCAGGCTCATTGGCCACAAGATCGTGCAGTACACTCTGGCCACAAAGGTCACAGCTGTGCTCGAAACCCAGTACGGTCGGGTGCGCGGCCTTCAGCGTAAGACCCTCTACGAACAGGAGCTCTACTTTGCCTTCGAGGGCATACCCTATGCCAAGCCTCCGTTGGGTGAGCTGCGTTTCCGCGCACCCCAACCCCCAGAACCCTGGCAGGGCGTCAGAGATTGCACGTATACCCGCGCGAAGCCCATGCAACAGCATTTTGTGATGCATGTAGTCGAGGGTTCCGAGGATTGCCTTTACCTAAATGTGTACGCAAAGAAACTTAAGTCGGAAAAGCCCCTGCCCGTCATGGTGTGGATCTATGGTGGGGGCTTTCAGATTGGCGAGGCCACAAGGGATGTTCACAGTCCAGATTACTTTATGCAAAAGGATGTTATTCTTGTCACTCTTAACTACAGGCTGGGAGCTTTAGGTGAGTGCTTATTCAATCTCGACGTGAGTTTGTAGAGTGTGCTAAAGTTTCCTCTCACTCTCTCTCTCTCTGCTTTCAACACACACACAAGTTATATTATAGTTTATTGTATATGTGTATGTATATGTGGAGCAGTCATTAGCGTGTCGGCAATCTAAATTACATGCTGTGATTGAGGATATTGAGCGTACAACCCACCTGTATTGCGATAAAAAGTATTATTATTAATTTTGTATTATTAATATGTGCGACTCTCTTCCATTCCCGTTAAAGTTAACAGCCACCCTGCATACATATACCAGATTTTCCTTACTTATGTATATGCTTCAACAGCCTGTTATATAGAATGTTAAAGAATTGTAACACCTTCAGAGTATTTTGCTTACAGACATTTTTAAGCTATGTGAAGGTTATGCTGTTAAGTTAACATAATGTCTTATTGATTCGCATATCCAAAATGCTTATAAAACCAAAATTCAAATGGCAAAAGGGGCATAGTAGTTAAATAATAAATATATTTTTTTTTTCGAATGTTATTTATATAGTTGTGCGTGCGGAAAAGAAAGAAAATTGCAGCCGATTGCGTGACAATCGTTCACAATCCACTTACAACTTAAGAAATGTTACCCGTCCAAATTATACAGATATATAGATTTGTCCGATTTGGTGGGAACTTAGAAGAGCTTATCAGTAGTACTCGCTCACCATCTTATTTTTAAACTTTTGATTATATAGAATTTCGCGATCTGTGTTGGCGGGCTGGTTAGAGCCAATATTCAGTAGAAGACATCAACTGCAATTATTATTAAAATTAATTATTTAAGCTGGTATCAACTCTAATCTCTCTTATTACAGGTTTTCTCAGCCTCTCCGACCGGGACTTGGATGTACCTGGCAATGCTGGGCTCAAGGATCAGGTAATGGCCCTGCGCTGGATACACAACAACATCGCTAACTTCAACGGTGATCTAAACAACATAACACTAATGGGCATAAGTGCGGGCGCTGCTTCTACTCAGATAATGATGAGCACGGAACAGACACGAGGACTCTTCCACAAGGCAATCCTCATGTCGGGCTCATCACTCTGTGGCTGGGCCTGTGAGCCACAGCACAACTGGTCCCATCGGCTAGCCTGCCAGCTGGGCTATGCGGGCAGCGACAATGAGAAGGAAGTGTTTCGTTTTCTACAGCGCGCCTCAGCTAGAGAAATTGCCAGCTGTACAACGCTGCAAAACCAGGAGGAGTTACGTGATTATATACTGTTTCCCTTTGGACCCGTCATAGAACCCTATGTGAGCGCCAACTGTGTGATCTTCAGGCCACCTGAGGAGATGCTGGCCCAGGCCTGGGGCAATGAACTGCCCGTAATCATTGGTGGCACTTCCTTCGAGGGCCTCTTCTCCTACCAGTTCGTAATGCAGGATGCGGAGCATCTACTTAGCGCCTTTGAAGCCTTAATACCCAGAGAGGTCCGCGATGTGTCCACGCCAGCGGAGCTTAAGGAACACATCAGAAACCTCAAGGTGTCATCCTTCGACGATCCCACTCGAGGCCGCATGGAATTCAAAGAGTGCCTGCAATTGCTTTCCTTTAAGCACTTTTGGCATGGTATCCATCGAACTGTACTCGCCCGGCTGGCCTATGCGCCGACCAAGCCCACCTATCTGTATCGCTTTGACTTCGACTCACCCACCTTCAATCACTACCGCATTATGGTATGTGGACGCCATGAAAGAGGCGTCTCCCATGCGGATGATCTCTTCTATTTGTTCTACTGCATCCCAGCCTTCAAACTGGAAAAGTTTTCGCCGGAATACCTCACTATCGACCGTCTGATTGGCATGTGGACGGCATTCGCGACACACAGTGATCCCAACTGCGCTCAGATGTTGCCTGTCTGTTGGGAGGCCGTCGACTCGAACGCTACTCCAAAGTGCCTAAACATTGGACGAAAACTCCAGTTCATAGAATTGCCCGAGATCCGGCAGCTGAAACTCTGGGATAGCTTCTATAAGAAACTGAAATTGTGTTAGGACAGCGTGGGGTCGACAGGACCATCACATCAAAGGCTTAAGAGGTTTGTGAAATGGTTGGTGAAATAAATATATATATATATATATATAATAAATATATATAAATATATAGAAATATATATTCTAGAAAATTTTACAACAAGATAAGGGCACATGTCGTAATTCTTTTTATAGCCAACGAAACGGAAAACATCCAAAGGTTGACCAAAATTAAAAATATATTTTAAGGTAATTATATATTTATTCGGTTTTACAATCATTTTATAATTTTATATAAAATATTTGTATGCTACAAAATAAAAGACAATGGCTTTTCTTACCAATAAACTAACCAAGATTCGTGTCACGTTAATTGCCGTCACAACACGCTATCATCTCCAATTTCGTGGAGAGTCGAATCCATAAATATATTTGACTGACTGATTGGTGTTCAACGCACAGCCCACACCGTAAGAGCTGGAAAGTGGAAAGCTTCACTGTAGTTACCTAATGTGATAAAGGTGAACGTTAAGACAGGGATTCGTGAAATTCCACCCGCATGTGTGGAAAAATCGAAAAACGTTTTTATAAAAATTTGTTTTGCTTACCATCCGATCGGCCTCAAACTCATTTCAAAGATCTTTGTGAGAATTTGTTATACTCTCTTGGGTGGTAAATGCGGGTCAAAGGTAATAATAGAAGGTTTATTCTTCAGCTTCAAGATTTTCACCACATGACTTACAAGGGCGAAAACGGTTGATTCAAAATCTCGGTATTTATTAAGATAGATATTTTTAAATAGAAGTGGGTATCGGGATCGGTAGATTTTAGTTTTCCTCGAGCATGTTCTTAGTGGAAAGGCCGGGCAAAACTTGCTAGTATAGATATATAATTGCTTAATAAGCCATACAACAATTATAAAACTAGTTTTCTAATATAATTGTTGTTTTACTTAATTGAAGTACGTAAGATTAAACTGGATTTATCATGTGTTTGAAAAATATTAATAAAATTGTTTATAAAATTATAGACGATCGTTTAAATATACGCACAAATTGATATTAAATGTTTTTTTGACAATCTTCAAAAGCTCATTGCCTGACATAGTAGGCAAGGCGCTTCGTTTCTCACGAAAAATTCCAAATATATTTTCTATTTCAAATTGAAACAAGTGAGGGGGGGAAAGTGCTGACAGGCAGATACACGGTACTAGATGAAGAAGATACCCAATAAACATATTCCTATGTGTCCTGTAAATTAGTAAGACACTCTTTCTGAATGGGGCGACAAGAATGTGATACTCTTCCGAAATGAATGCGAAATTGTGTGCTACGGAGCGTTTTAGGCTGGCCACCAAGTAGGTGACACAAGTTTACTACAAGAGGACACTCAATATGAATTTTAATTTATTTGAAGGAGCATCGCTCACAGGATTGTGCAGTACAATCTGGCCACTGATTTCGAAACAGTCCTGGACACTCAGTACGGACAGGTGCGCGGCCTTCAGCGTAAGACTCTCTACGACGAAGAGCTCTATTTTGCCTTCGAGGGCATACCCTATGCCAAGCCACCCTTAGGTGAGCTGCGTTTTAGGGCGCCCCAACCACCGGAGACGTGGACCCACATCATGGACTGCACGTTTCCACGTTCAAAGCCCGTTCAACGACACTTGGTGTTGCATACGGTCGAGGGTTCGGAGGATTGCCTTTACCTAAATGTGTACGCAAAGAAACTTAAGTCGGAAAATCCCCTGCCCGTCATGGTGTGGATCTATGGTGGGGGCTTTCAGATTGGCGAGGCCACAAGGGATGTTCACAGTCCAGATTACTTTATGCAAAAGGATATTATTCTAGTCATACTTAACTATAGGCTGGGAGCCTTAGGTGAGTGTACCAACAGAAGAAAAAGAATAAAAATTGCAACCGATTGTTACCCGTCCAAGCTATACAGATATATAGATTTGACCGACTTGGCTCAATCTTTAGAAGAACTGAACAGTAGTATTCGCCCACCATCTCATTCTATTTTTAAACTGTGGATGACATAGAATTTCGCTATCTGTCAGTATTTGGGAACTTCCAAATTTGTTACACTTAGTCTAACGCGCTTATACACTTTATGTATTCTAAAATTCCAGAGATGCTTGCCTTTATTTTAGCTGGTATCAACACTAATATCGCTTATTACAGGTTTCCTCAGCCTCTCCGATCCGGAGTTGGATGTACCTGGCAATGCTGGGCTCAAGGATCAGGTAATGGCCCTGCGCTGGATACACGAAAACATCGCTAACTTCAACGGTGATCCGAATAACGTAACATTAATGGGCCGTAATGCGGGTGCTGCTTCCATTCAGATAATGATGAGCACGGAACAGACACGAGGACTCTTCCACAAGGCCATCCTCATGTCAGGATCATCGCTATGCGACTGGATCGATGAGACCCAGTACGCCCAGCCTTATCTGCTGGCCTGTAAGCTGGGCTACGCTGGCAATGAAAATGACCAGGAAATATTTCACTTTCTTCAGGGCATCCCAGCAAAGGACATCAGCGGCTGTAAACAGTTGATCATAAAGGAGGAAAAACGTGATTACGTGCTGATTCCGTTTGGACCCGTCGTTGAGCCCTACGTGAGCGAAAGCTGTGTGATCTCCATGCCGCCTTGCAAGACTCTATCCCATGCCTGGGGCAATAAGCTACCCGTGATCATTGGAGGCACCTCCTTCGAGGGCTTGGTGTTCTACCAGCATATAACGGCTGATAAGGAGTACATGTTGAGGGCCTTCGAAGCCATAATACCCAGAGAGGTGCGCTATTTATCCACGCCGGCGGAGATCCAGGCTCACGTTAGACGTCTAAAAGTCTCCTATTTCGATGATGCCACGATACAGCACATGGAATTCAAAGAGTGCCTGCATCTGCTTTCTTGCAAGCACTTCTGGCATGCTATCCATCGAACTGTGCTTGCCCGGCAGGCCTATGCGCCCAACACGCCCACCTACCTCTATCGGTTTGATTTCGACTCAGAAAGCTTCAATTACTCTCGCATCATGGTGTGTGGACGCAATGAGCGTGGTGTTTGCCATGGCGACGACTTCCTCTATTTGTTTTACTGTATACCATCCTACAAATTGGAGAAGACCTCGCGGGAATACCGCACCATTGAGCGGATGATAAACATGTTCACGGCATTCGCGGCACACGATGATCCCAATTGCGATATTTTCAAACCTATCATATGGCATGCCCTCAGTTCAAACGGTACTCCAATGTGCTTAAACATTGGCCCACATCTTGAGTTTATTGAACTGCCCGGGAAGAAAGAACTGCAATTGTGGGATAGCTTCTATAAGAAATTGAGACTATACTAAGTTCTTAAAGATAAAAGAGGAGTAAGATATCATAGTCCGTAAGGTCAGATGAAAAGTCAACAAGGACTAAAGCCTTTTTGCTCAAGCGGAGAGTATATAATTGCATAACAAGCAATATAGTTATGTCAAAGCTAGCTTTACGAATTCCACGCAGTCATAAAATAGCTCTATGGGAGATCAAATTATAAAACCATAAAAAAAATGTAGTAGAGAGAGAGAGAGAGTAGGAGATCAAATTATAAAACCATAAAAAAAAATTTAGTACGAAAATTACACAGAATTGAAAAAAAAAAAAAAAAAAAAGCAGCCATGTTATAAGGCAAGTCAAACGAAGGATAGTGGAATACCGACAGGAGAGCAGAAACGCAAAAAAACATTTTGTACATGATTTTCTATGACAGAAAAAGAAAACTTCAAAAAACGATGGAAACAAATTGAGGAATTCTCAAAAAATGGCGAATGAAAGAAATCTCTTAAACAACTAATAAATGTTTGAAAAAAAGATATAAAAAAAAAAAACAAAATTAAACTAATTGAGAAGTGCCTAGAAGAGTCTTAATTAGAAATTTGTAATAAAGTAATACCTAGGAATATTTAATTTGAAACTCATCTGAATTCTTTTCTTTTAAAAAAATAGTATTTAAAAAAGCCTTTAATAGTTGTGTGCGTGTGGGAGAATGCTAATAGAAATTTATATGATAATATACTATGTAAGAGGGGACCTTTATACAACTAACTCCCAAGTAAATTGTGTATTTCCGAGACATTATTTCTGAAATTTTCGAAACTTGTAGAATACCCCTTCGTATAAAAGTGTACCAAAAGAAGTAAATAATTTCAAACAACTCTCATATGCTATAATACGGTTTATTTACATGTGGCTACAACACACTTAGCGCAAGAGTAGAAGGTTTGAGGTTGCTTTTCAACCTGGAGCAAACCTAAAACAAATGCTCCTTTTTATATAGGCTATCCCAGACGAGGAGCTTCTCGTGCTCGGGCAGATCAATGATCTCAACCTCATTGCCAATGTTAAGCACACGCTGTGGCTGCTCCTGCTGTGCGGGCTGCCAGTTCAGATGCGCGGTTTCGGCGCAGTTGGGATTGGAGGTGGCCGCAAAGGATGTCCAAATGTCCACCAGGCGCTGTATGGTGCGATATTCGCCCGATGCCTTGTCCAGCTTCCAGGACTGCGAATTGCGGAACAAATAGCTCAGTTCGTCCGCATGGGCAACGCCCTTCTTAATGTCATCGCCACAGAACTTCTTGCGATAGAAATTAAAGTCGGGTGAATCAAAGTCGAAGCGATAGTAATAGGTGGGCGCCTTGCCATAGGCCAGGCGGGCTTGTAAAGTGCGATGGAAGCCATGCCAGAAGACCTTATAGGAATAGTACTGAAAGAAGCAGAAATTATTTTGCAGATAAAGAAGTGTCCGACTATGACCAAGGATCGAAGATGCATTCTGCTGACTATTACATACATTTTCACAAAACTATTATACCCTTTTCCCATTTTGAATGGGTACAGGGTAAGAAAAACTGTTTCAAACTCACATCCATAAAATTCATGATGAGCTCGGAGCTGGGTGTAGCATCACCAAAGTACAATTTGATCAGCTTCTTGCTGAACTCCAGATTCTGCTGTTCCGTATTGAGCACAAGCACTTCGTGAGGTACTATGCGCAACGGATCCTGCGGCAAGGTATCCAAGCCCTTGAGATTGGCCTTCAAAGCTGGATACATGAACAGGCCCTCGAAGGAGACACCGCCCAGCATGGCGGGCAGCTCATTGCTCCACGCCTCGCGCGCCATTTCCAGCTGTCGCTTGGGCGCCACGCAGTCCGGCATGATATACGGCTCGACGGTGGGACCAAAAGCATAGATGAGGCCATTGCGTCGATCCTCGGCGGTGAGCAGGCTGTGATTAACCAGCTGATGTGGCGCCACGCCCCGCAAATGCTCCAACACCAGGCGATCAATGTTCTCGCCCTCATAGCCATGCGCCTTGGCCAGCCGATAGGCGAAATCTGCGGGCGGCGTATTGGACCAGTAATTGTGCAGGGTGCCCGACATGGGTATGGCCTTGTGGAAGAGTCCACGCGTCTGCTCTGTGCACATCATATAGTGTGTGGAGCAGCCGCCGGCGCTCTCACCAAATACCGTTATGTTGTTAACATCGCCATTGAAATGGGAAATATATTGCTTGACCCATTTGAGAGCTAGAACCTGATCCTTAAGTCCAGCATTGCCAGGCACCTCCAAGCTGGGATCTTGCAGACTGAGGAAACCTGTGAGAATGAGCAAAGGAAGAGAGCATGTTTTACGTTAGCTTGAATAAAGTTAAAAAAAGTTAAAAGCGAATACAGAAACAAGCAGAGCAGTTTTTTCTCATAAAAGAAACGCTACTAAAAACTTGGAATGAATTTACATTTCACTTTCTTTTACACTCAAAAAAAAACGGTATAAAATGGGCGAACTTTAAATCTAAGCAGAGATATCTTAAATAAATTTCGTACTTTACACCAAAGCGATAAGAGAAACTTGTTCAATAACAAAACAATCTTTATTTAGAGATTGTCAAACGATAAGCTATTTAATTCTTACCCAGACAATCAACGCGATAGTTTAGCGTTACTAGAACTACATTTTTAGCCATAAAATAATCCGGCGCATATAGCTCCCGGGTGGCCTCGCCTATGGAGAATGCACCACCGTATATATAAACCATAACTGGCAGGGGTTTTGCCGTCTTCAGCTGTTATCAGTGGAACATGGGAAATTATAGCTATCCATCACAGGTTTTATTTTACTTTTAGATAGTCACCTGCTTGGCGTACACATTCAAATAGAGACAATCCTCGCTGCCCTCGATGACACCAGTTAACATGGCCTTCTGCACGGGCTTCTCGGCATAGTGGGTGCAGTCCAGCACGCCGGACCAGGGCACTGCCGGCTGCGGCGCCTTGAAGCGCAGCTCGCCCAGCGGCGGTTGGGCAAAGGGCAAACGCTCGAAGCTGAAGTAATCGTCATCGTAGAGAGTGCGACGTTTGACGCCCTTTATCTGGCCTACGGGCAGTGAAATTTCACAAGTTTCCAGACTAAAATAACGATTATATTAATTTGTTAATTATGTGTACGATAATAAAAAACAAATATTTTTTTAAATTTTTATTTAAATTTTATGACGTGTAAACACCTCTCTGACATGATGCTAAGCAACTGTTCGGTCGTCCGCTTTGCTCGCGTGCCGCTTGTCAACTGAAAATCGAGTAAATCAAAAAAACGTCGCAAAGCTAAAGAGTGTACACAGGTGGCCATTAAAACAAGTACACCAACCGTGGTGGCTTGTGGAACTGATTTATCGCGCATTTGTTGGGCTCATTATCATTAATTAACCAGCTTTTTTGTGTTGAATATTTAAAAGAAAAACAGCCAGACAGAGTTCTAAATACTCTTACATAAAATATAAACAGCCAGACATAGTTCTAAATACTCTAACATGGAACTAGTGGAACTTAACGAATAGCTGATATTATTTGATATACCGTAGGGGACAAAGCATTAGATCTGCAATATTCTGCTGTATTAAATGTTAGTTTAACAATGAAAAGAAATACTTCATAAATGTACCAAATGTTAGTAGTAACCAAGATATATATATATATATATATATATATATACATAAATATATGTACTCTTTTCAATTTACAGTGGTGGATACAAAGACAATATAAAGTGTTGAATCAGGCATTGTTAACAGCGTCGTGTAGTTTTGCTTACGTATTAACAGGTCATTAACAGTTTTATAGAAAAATTGCACACATAATCTTAACAGATGGAATTTGACATAGCTCATAGATTCACCGCTAAATGAGTTCCATTTTAGCATTTCTGTACAAATGATCGTAGAACTTTAACTTAAAACGCTCCGGCTGTGCAATGAACTTGAGTTCCTCATTGATATTCAGACACATTGTGGGTTCATTCTGTGTGACAGGCTGCCAGTCGACCAATGACTGGATGAGCGGCGCATTCGGATTGGATCTGCGGGCGAATTCTGTAAACATGGCAACCATGCGGCAAAGGGTCGTGTATTCCGCTCTTGATTTGTCCAGCTTGAAAGTGCTGGGCAACTTAAAAATATAGCACAATTCATCGGCATGATGAAGGCCACGCCTATCGGGTCCCCAATAGCGTATGCGATAGAGATTGAAATCAGGTGAATCAAAGTCGAAGCGATACAGGTAATTCTCGGCCTGGCTATAAGCCAGCCGGGCGCTAATCAGACGCTGCTGATAGTGCAACAGGTTGAGCGCGAAGATCTCAGATATGCCTGAAGCATGCGATACGTTCAGATCCGAACTGTACACGCCACAAAACTTCTTTACCAGCGTCTGTCCCAGGTGGCGACACACGCTGGGCTCACAGTGCCGGAGTATGGAATACGGCAGCATGAACTCCGGACGCTCCTGGCAAGCTTTTAGCACTGCTGCATCCTTTGTCATATCACATGTGCTACTAAACAAATCCTCGTTGCTGGTGCTGCCAATGATGATCGGCAGGCGGTTGCTCCAAGCGCTGCGCTGCAGTATCCGCGGCTCGTCCAGCAGCACAGCACTGGGCGTGGCATAGGGCTCCACTCGTGGCATAAAAAGGGGTAGCCCAGAGCTTTGCAGGCGGTCATATAGCTGTCGAAAGTCCGTCTTAGCCAACAGTTTGGGATCTGCAGCATTTAGATAGTCCCATACTTGAAGATCGTTGTTGGCGCCCTCATAGCCCAAATGCTTGGCCAGCTCGTACTCCACATTGGGCCGATTGCATGTATCCGGATGGAAACCAGCCAAAAGTATGGCCTTGTCAAAGAGTCCCTCCGCCAGCGGGCTCACCATCAGCAGGTGCACCAAACAGCTGCCCGAACTGTGCCCGAAAAGCGTTATGTTATTCACATCGCCATTGAAGCTGCCCACATTCGCCCTTATCCACTTGAGGGCCAGCACAATATCCTTTATGCCCGCATTACCGGGTATGCCCAGCGACGGATCCGAAAAGCTCATAAAACCTGCGCACGTTCACATAGCATTAGCTTTAGCTTAGATTTCTTTGCGAATACCCACCAAATGGACCCAGTCGATAGCCAATGCTGATGTAGATTACCTGCTCGCGCATGAAGTAATCAGGTGAAAAGAAGCGCCTTGTGGGATCCCCACTCTTAAAGGCACCGCCGTGCACATAAACCATCACAGGCAACGGCTTTTCACTGCTGAGCTATAATAAATATGTATATCGTAATACATTTCAATCCGTGCATATGTAATTGTTTAAAAACTAACGCTTTTCACGGCTATATTTAGGTACAGGCAGTCCTCGCCACCCTCAACCTGCTTTGTTATGCTGGCCACTTGAAGGCACTTGTCCTTCGGCTCGGTACAGTCGCGTACGCCCAGCCAGGGGTGCACATCCTGCGGAGCTCTAAAGCGCAGCTCACCCAATGGCGGCTGGGCGTAGGGTATGCCATCGAAACTATAATAGAGCTCATCGTAGAGACTGGTGAGCAGCACGCCACGCACCTCACCATGCGTGGTAGGCACCACAGGCGAAGTATCCGAGCTGCAAATATTTCCACTCTGTTAGTCTTGGAGTTTGTCTTTTATCCGCCCGCTACCTACTAGTCCGTTGCCATTTCAGGTTTGTCCCAAATTAACTGAAAATAACAAAAGCTCCACTCTTATAGACGCATACGCATTGCTGAAATTATCTAATGTGGTGAAATTCCAAACTTCGAGCCAGTGCTGCCAATTTGATTATTTTCTAGCTATATGTTAATTTCAGAGTTCGTTAGCCGGAAAAAATTAATTTTTAACAGATTTGTCTTTTTTTAGGCATCTCAATAACAGTACTGGCCAGTCTGGCCAATTAGTGGCTATAATGTTAATTCAGCGTCTTGAAGCTATTTTTGACATCGAATTCAGCTACTATCGTTGTGGTGAGAACTAATCTGTGGTAAATTTAGATAAGCTAACATTTTATTATTGTAAAATATAAGTCAAAGATAAGTTTATCTTTTGATATTTCTAAAGAGTACCAGCACTAAAAGATAAGACAAATAACAGTTTATAGACCTATATAACGCTCATATTTAATGCGTAAGCTCCAAACCACAAAAAACTGATATAAGATTAACATACTGACAAAATTAGTTCCATCTTTTTTTAAGTTTTAACATCTTTCTTTTTCCTTTCATATAGGAACATTAACAGCTCACTGTTAACGCCACTTTAACATTTGCTATGTTAATAGACTAAACATAGAACTTTTAAAAAACATTTCTATATACTGTTAATTTAATGGCTTGTCATTTTCGAATTTTGTTTACATTTAGGCAGAGCTATTTCACTCGCGCCTTATAGACGCTATCCCACACCCGCAACTTGCCCAGCTCGGGCAATTCGATCAACCGCACGTCCTTCGAAATGTTTAGGCACTTCATATTCTTTTTACTTACTGGCGCCCAAACCGTGCCCTTGGCCAAGTTGGATTCAACAGTCCTGCAATTTGGATCTGAAGTGCTAGCAAATGTGGTCAATATGTCAATCATGCGCTCAATGGTTTGAAACTCCGCCGTATGCTTGTCCAGCTTCCAGGAGAAATCGCCATACCAAATATACGAATGATCATCCACATGGGCAACGCCGCGCAGCTTATCGCCGCAATATTTCAAACGTTGATGATTGAAAGTGGATGAATCGAAATCGAAGCGATATAGATAGGTGGGCTCTGTGGAGCATTCTAGGCGTGCCTTGATGGTGCGCATTATGGGATGCCAGAAGACCTTATAGCTGGCATACTGCAAGAAAATGAATATTCATTTATATATACAATTCAACAATAAAGAACAGTTTAAACCCACCTCACAGTAGGCCGCCACGCTGTCTGGCTGCAGCTCCAATGGCTTATCCCGGAAGTGCATATATTGTATACGCTTGCCCAACGTACGGGCCAAGGCCTGCGGCAGCGTGCGTTTCAATTCCAGCGGCAGCAGATGCTCTGGCTGGCTCTTGAGGCTGGTGAGCAAATAGGGCGACATATGTACTCGTCCATACATTAGCAGACCCTCAAAGGAGGTGCCACTCATCAGGAGCGGAATATCATTGCCCCATGCATTAGCGAGCAGCTCAATGGGCTGTTTGGATATCGCACAGGACTGTGTGGCATATGGCTCCACGACGGGGCCAAACTGGAAGACACAATCATCCAAGTTTTCAGCTTCGCTGAGCAGATAAGGCTTCACTAGCTGATCGCCGGGTACACTCTGTAGAAACTCCAAAATCTTGAGATCCGAGGCCGTCTCCATTTTCTGCATGCCCAGATTTTCAGCGAGTCGCCGCGCCAAATTGGGCACAGCACACTGCGCCCAGGAGCACAACGCATTCCCAGACTGCATAATGGCTTTGTGAAAGAGGCCCTGGGCATGCGGATTCACCATAAGATAATGCACTGAGGCGGCGCCAGCGCTTTCACCAAATGCAGTTACATTATTTGGATCCGCATTAAAAGTGGATGCATTCTGAATGATCCATTTTAAAGCCATCAGTTGATCCTTCAAGCCGGCATTGCCGGGCACACCCGCCGCCGGATCCTTCAGGCTGAGAAAGCCCAGTGGGCCCACACGATACGAAACGGTGGCCACAACCACATCGCGCATCATAAAATAGTCGGGACTGTGTAAATCTCTGGTGGGATCACCCTTTTCAAAGCCACCGCCAAAGAAGAAAACAATCAGCGGCAACGGCATATCTGTGTGCAGCTGTAGCGAGTTTACCAATTAATGTTTGTACTTTAACCCCAATGAAGGGGAGGGGGATCTGTGACTCACCGACTTGGCATACACATTCAGATACAGGCAGTTCTCGACGCCCTCCAGTTGCTGGGTGTACTGATTGAACTGCAGCGGCTTCTCGCCCTTCTGCCGGCAGTTCAGCGCCTGCTTCCACGGCTGTACAGGTAGTGGAGCCTTGAAGCGCAGGGCGCCCAGGGGCGGGCGCGCGTAGGGTATGCGCTCGAAGCTGACGTAATCATCGCTGTAGATGCTGGTACAATGCTTGCCCACAACCGGCCCACTTTTCGTCTGCACAACGGCGTCGGAAGCGCTGCAAAATGATGTAATGAAATTATCATACGATCGTAATATATTCGACAACTCACCTCGCCATGTTCAGCTGTGGTCTGAGCTGTTTTAGCACGTTGGCGCGATGTTCTCGTCGGTGTTTTTTTTTGGCGCTTTTCTGTTTATCTAGGTAAAAACATTTATAGCGGTAGTTTTTATAGCTAACGCACAAGACACCACACAAATATAAGCTGAACAACAAGTGCAAAGCCAGAAAATAAAAATCTAAAAAATTTGAAATATCAGAGACAGCTAATTTTGTGTTAGCTGCTTTGTTTTCGGCAAGGGCTACATTTTATAAATGCTACGTTTGCTGACATCGTAACGGTTGTGGCTGCTTTCTATCGGCAATGCACGCGACGCTTTACCGCTGCCGGTGACGAAGTCGGCGCTGAATGCGACTGCGAACGTTTATTTATTTATTTTCTCCAGGGCTGCACCGACTCTTATTAGCACAATCTCAATGCTATAATCAGAATTACTTGTGCAAATACTATATTTATTGTTAAGCCCATAGTAAACTAAAACTTTAATTAAGAGTATTTTCCTTATGATGTGATTGATTTTTTAATATTAAACTAATAGCATTTACGCAGTTACATTTTATGTGCTGTTGTAGCCCTGGCACACCAAATTGCTGATTCAAGTGCACTTGAATGTGGAGGCTACAATGATAAGTTGAAACAACAAATAAAACACTGTTTAATTACTCATTTATTATTGTTTTTTTTTTTTATTTACTTGGCTAAACCCTAGCGTCTAGATTTTGTTTTGCTTAAGATAAACTAAGTTTATGATTAGCGTGTTTTGTGAGAAAATTAAGATTACGAAAATGCAATCCGCATTTGTACATACATACATATTATAGTCATTTTTGGCGAGGTATTTGTAAATGTAAAACATTTTTACGTATAATATCGTGAAGTGCAAAAATTGCGCCACATGTCAGTGTGCTTGCATATTAGAACATCTTACGTAAACGGCTTGCTGCTTTATGTTTAGACTACTTAAAAGTAAAATGTTGAATGCATTTGAAACGATACTGAAATCAATTTAAGTCGTTGTAAATATGCTAAAATTATTTATCTTGTATGTAATAGTAAATTAATGTATATAAACAAATATAATAAATAATCAATATTTGGAAAGAGATTTTATTTGAATCCCTTAAATTGCAATTAAGTTGACATACAAACTTTCACGTGTCATTCCAGCATAATGTTCAAAACAAAACAAAGCACACTTGACACTACATATACACTAACAGCTGTTAGGCCTGACGCGCACTGTTAATGTAAAGATAAGGCACCAATGTTAATGCCGTGTTACCCCAATCTATTTTTATTAGGCCGATGGCACTAATTTCTATTGAGAGAGAGAGAGAGAGATAAGTTTTGACCAGACGTTGTACGCACATTTATATATGTTTATACATGGCACACATAAATATAGACATGTGTGTAATATACATACATATGTACATACATCGCCGGGAATGTTTAAATTTGCCGGCAACGTAAAAAAATTCTGTTAATCGCATTGCGACGGTCAACAGGATTGGAGCAAGCAGAGCAAACAAACAGTTGTTTTCGAAATATAAAAATAAACTGTTCGAACAAACCTAATTGATATATTACATGTGTACTTATGTATGTGCATGCATGCATAGATACACACATATACATACATACATTAAAAGGCAATAATCATGGAGGTGCACGTTGGTATTCCAAAACTGCTGCAAATGGGCGCCAAGTGAGTAAAAATACGGGCTAAACAGGGTATCAGCGTATCGGTGAACATTGAGTACAACTGGTCTCTCCAGTTTTTCAATGTCACCATGACTGGCGCGTTCTCCGTGACTCTGATCTTGAACATTGAACCTGGACCACAACGGCGCGGCAATCTTTGAATGGCGTCGAGCCGACTCTGTTATCTTTATATATGTATATATCCGTTAACTAACGCTCTGCCACCCACAGACTTGTCGGTCACAAGGTGCAGCAATACCGTCTTTCCACAAGCCACACAGTCATCGTGACAACCAAATTTGGCCGAGTGCGCGGCCTACAGCGGAAGACCATCTACGATGAGGAGCTGTATTATGCCTTTGAGGGCATACCCTATGCCAAGCCGCCGTTGGGTGAGCTGCGCTTCCGTGAACCGCAACCACCGGAGCCGTGGGAGGGTGTTCGCAACTGCACCACATACGGCGAGAAGCCGCTGCAGCGTAACATGGTGCTGGGCTTGATTGAGGGCTCCGAGGATTGCCTATATCTAAATGTGTATGTTAAGCAGATGCAATCGGAGACGCCGCTGCCCGTCATGGTGTGGATCTATGGCGGTGGTTTCCAGAAAGGTGAAGCCTCAAGAGATATCTACAGTCCGGACTACTTTATGAAGCAGCCGGTGGTTTTTGTTACCATCAACTATAGGCTCGGCGCACTGGGTAAGTGACATGCAGCCTCACCTCCTGCATGCATTAACCATGTGCTTACAGGTTTCCTGAGTCTCAAGGATCCCAAGCTAAATGTGCCAGGCAACGCGGGGCTTAAGGATCAGGTCCTAGCGCTGCGCTGGATCAGTCAGAACATTGCCCACTTCAATGGCGATCCCAATAACATAACGCTTATGGGCGAGAGCGCGGGCGCCGCATCCACGCACATTATGATGACCACAGAGCAGTCGCGCGGACTGTTCCACAAGGCCATACTACAGTCGGGTTGTGCGCTGTCTGCCTGGGCAGATACGCCGGATCGCAATTGGGCTTATCGCCTCGCCCGGCACATGGGCTACAAGGGCAGCGAAACGGAGGCTGATGTCCTACGGTACCTGAGCAAGGCACCTGCACGACAAATTGCCTCGAGTGATCAAGACATTGTGACGCAAGATGAGGTGCGCAGTTTTTATCTGTTTGCCTTCGGTCCCGTTGTGGAACCCTATGAGAGTGCACACTGTGTGGTGCCCAAGCCGCACAAGGAGATGCTGACCAGTGCTTGGGGCAATAGCATACCGCTCATCGTTGGCGGCAACTCGTTCGAGGGCCTCTTCTCGTATCAGCTCGTCCGTAACGATCCCTGGGTGATGACCCATTTTGATAATATTATACCACGCGAGGTGAGCGAGTCAAGCACACCGGAGCAACTGGAGCAGCTGGTGCGCCGGCTCAAGCAGCTCTACTTTGGGGACGAGCAGCGCGAGCGCATGGAGCTCTTCGAGGCGCTCTATATATTCTCACATCGGCAAATCTGGCATGATCTGCATCGCATGGTCATGGCCCGGCTAACCTATGCGTCCGACACGCCCACCTACCTATATCGCTTCGACTTCGACTCGCCGCACTTCAATCAATTCCGTTGGCTGGTCTGTGGCGAACGCGTGCGCGGTGTCTCCCATGGTGATGAGTTGTCCTATCTCTTTTACAATGTGCTGGCCACCAAACTGAACAAATCCTCCCAAGAGTATCGCACCATAAAGCGCATGGTCGGCATGTGGACGGCCTTTGCGGCCAGCAGTGATCCCAACTGCCAGGCCACAGCATCGGCCAAGTGGACACCAGTGCAGCAGACACCAGACGGTGCTCACAATTGCTACAACATTAGCGATGTAATGGAAATGATGGCGTTGCCCGAGGCCACAACGCTGGCCGTGTGGGATACATTTTACGACAAAGAAGCTCTCTACTAAAAGCAAAACCAAAGCTCAATTCCAATGCTATATATATATATATATATATA
The DNA here is from genome assembly GCA_035045725.1 of Drosophila ezoana. Classification (NCBI taxonomy): domain Eukaryota; kingdom Metazoa; phylum Arthropoda; class Insecta; order Diptera; family Drosophilidae; genus Drosophila; species Drosophila ezoana. The sequence continues at coordinate 4,078,510 of JAWNOU010000051.1, forward strand.
TATATATAAGTATATATATGTTAGATAAGAATTTCCAAACTATATGATATAGTAATTCAACGTGTGTATGTGCATATATTTTTACTAAGTACCAATGTGACGAGAAAAACTTTATATTAAAGCATAACCAAATTCATTGTATAACCGGTATTTGAATCATCAAGGAACAGAGTACATTCCAATTAAATTGTGCTTCAATCATTATAAGTTTTCAATTAAGTTTGTACATATTTATAAAGTTGTACAAATTTTATTAAGGTCGTAATTTACGCAATCCTAATCCTACAAAAATGTTAAAGCAATTTTGTAAAAGCATATTCGATACTTTGGTAAACAAAAAAACTATAGAAATTTTGTCTCAATATTTTCCTGTTTAAGAAGAAAAGTAAATTTTCAAATCTAGTTATAAAAGATCTAATTTTTTAAATCTTTTAAAAACTCATGTTTAAATTTATTCATAGTGTAAAAAATCTCTACTATTTATAAATTCTACAGAATTTTTTTCATAATAATAATAAATCTAAAATATCCATTTTAACTCGCATTTCTTATGATTATTTTCCCACTTTAACAAACATCTCAAGCCATTAAGCCATTAAAATTTTAAGTTTTGTCTAATGTGTGTGGCACACGTTACGACATTCCAAGTCCTTCGATTTATTGTTACGTGTGTGAGCTACACTAGACCTGTTTGACAATTCGATAGATCGGAATACGACTCTGAAATCGATGTCAATTCTGACATCCGGCAACCCAGCAAAATTCCTTTTCCGTTTGAAAGCCGGCGAGAACAAACCAACTTCAAGAATTAAGCAATAGGAGAAATGTAAAATGCATATTCTTTTCAAATTCAATGTAAATCAGTGGAGTGTTAACATTTAAATGACTTATATTTAAGACACAACATATACAGAAGATTGCGAATTCTGTGAGGGGTAAGCGCATGTTAGTGAATTTGCAATAATGATAATACTCAATGTAAATAAAATTGAGCTCTTGCATTTATTTATTTACTTCAATTGCCCTTGTTGAGCTTTTTGTGTTTATAACAAATGTAAATATTTGGGAAAGCGTCGCAATTGCCGGATGTCTCACGTTTTCTAAGAAATGCGCGCAGACGCCGTGTGTGTGTGTGTATAGTAATATGGCTGCAAGTATGTGTGTGCTGTGCGTGTATGTACGAATGTATGCATGTATACAATAGCTTGGCTTTATAATTATAAATGCATATGTAAATATTTTAATAGATACTCATGTTATTAGCAGAAGGAAAAACCTGCAGTGCGCAAGGCTTAGATGCGTTTGGAAGTTAAAAGTTGTAAAATTTCTAACAGTTTTTATTTAACATTTGCCTTACATAGGTACAAACTTCGTCGTCCAAATATCTCAAGTTGTCAGATTAAATGAATAATTATAAGTGCGCATTGAAAAAGTTTTAATTAATTCTTGCTAATGCTTTTTCAACAATTTTAACATTTCCTTTACATAGTTTTAAAACTTTAAGCAGCACTGCCAACACACACACACACTCACACTCGATATGCATGCATATTTAATTGCGCTTGGCATCTATCTGCATCTCGCTTTAACCTGTACTAGCCAGCGGCAGCATTGCCAGCGTGCACAAGAATATTACATACGTGCTGGCAATGCTCTATTGTGGTGGCTTTCAAATTTCAGTGCGTAACTTTTTGCATTTGTCAATTATGGCGCCTTTTTGTTAACTTTTTAACTTTCACCTCGCTTTACAATTTCACAACAATTTTCAATCAATGCAAAAAAAAAAAAGACAAATTGCCACATTCCAATAAAACTTTCCACAGTGCCAAAAATATTACAACAAAAAAATAAAATAAAATAAAAATGTTAACAATGTTGATGAAATTGCCAAACTTTCAGCTGCAAAGTGAAAGCGAAATGGAAATTATGAAAATTGCGGAAAACTCTGTGCCAGTAACAAGTGAAAATTTGATGAGCTATCAAAATATAACGTTTATATACATATATATATATATTGTAGTAAAAATTACTATTATGTGCTTAATTCTTAAGCGGCGGCTGTTGTTAATTAAAAATTGTCATAAATCCCCTGAAGTTTAACCCCATTTACACTCGACTGGCCTGCTGAGAAATGGCAATAAGCATTTTCCTTAACCTTCCCTTCCCATGCCCAAGGATTTTGCGTATTGCTCAAGTACTTAATTACACTTGCGCGCACTTTAATTTTCAGCTGCACAGTAGGATGGGTTGCGGTGCGGGGGAGGAGGCGTAGGCGTGGGTGCTGCACAAAGAAATGTAAATTAGGCCGGCAAGTCAATGTGAGCCGAAACCTTGTAAATTATAGGCTTAAGCTGCTGTCGGGACGCGCAACTTTCCATTGGGGTTACATGCTGCTCAGCTCGGGAAGCCTTTGGGGCAGCAGGCTCGCCGGATACCCAAAAGGCTTATTAAATTATGTATACATTACGACGGCTGGCTCTGTCTTTTTGTGCTGAACGTCAAGCAGGCAATCTAATCTCACTTTAAGCTCAACTCCACTCAGATTTGACTTAACTGCAAGCGCTCGTAAGTAAATTGAATGTCAAAGGGTTAAGTTTTCCATGTCTAAAATATGCAGCAGTCATAACTGCTTTGCCATAAAATCAAAGCACACAAAGTCCAGCTCCCATTTCCAGAATGGGCATCAAAAAACGACTGCAGAGCATAAAAATAATTTGGGTACAAGTTCAAGTTTTTTTTTTCTTCTTTTATTGCAGTCAAGGGAATTTCTCTATGAATTTTAGCTTTAGCTTTTTTTCATATTATTTTCTTGAAACTATTTTGAATCTGAAATTGCAGACAAATTTCTATGCGCTCGCATTATGCGGCTTTTGTTGTGCGTGGGGCCAAGTTTTTAGGGTATAGCAAAAACAAGAATTGAACATTGATTTGTGCGCCTTGCTGTTGTGGGCCCCGGGTGGTAGAGCGTGGGAGGGGTTGCTGAATTTTCTAAAGAATTTGAAACAGCTTCAATTTTGCCAGAGCTTTGTGTTCTGGATGAGGGGAAGTGGGGAATTGTTTGAAGTTCTTCGTGCAAAAAAAAAAAGAAACGTTTGAAAATGTTCAATTATTTCATTAGTTTAAGTGCAATTTTCAGTTTCTGGTTGCTTGAGGGCAAACAAAATTTGCAAGTCGAAAGATTAATAAATAATATGCAGCAATTCAAATAATTACAGCATGTTTTATACGAATGCAGCAAATGATGTTCAGGTTAAGCCAAACAGTTTTCTAAGACAAACAAAATATTTATAAATAATAAATATATATAATTGTAACAAGATTCAATTTCCATTATCAGTTGGGGCACATCTTGCCAAGAAGCTGGCTTCAAGTATCTGTAACTTTATTTTTTCGGCTACCAAATGAATCTCGTTCATAATTAAACAGTGAACGAAACCCTAAAACAATACCCAAAAGCCTATTAGCCTAGACCCGAAAGGGCAAACTTTATTACGAACTTTTTTAGTTAATATAAATTAGATCTTTTATTTTGGGTCCTATCTGCTGTTAAATAGGTGGGCGGGGCATCTGATGCTTTTGTCATATTTCACAGAAAAATAATTTAGTTAAAAAACAAATAAGTAATTATTAAACAGCTGAGAAAGGTAAAAAACAAAAACGATTGCCACATCAAACTTGGCCAAGACAAAGGCGAAACGAAGCCAAAAGCAACCAGGAATAGGAAAAGTGAAAGTTGAGCAGCATTTTTAATAAATTACAATGGAGGGGTCGGCAGGGGAGGGCAGAGAAGAAAAAAATACATAAATTAACCAGGCAAAGGGAGTCAACGTAGCCGTCAATCGGCAAATAATGGACTCTTATTAACTAAAGCGCTTTTTGATCTACCAGGCAAATTACACGCCACAACGCGGCGCTTTACAACACTGAAATTATGGGTAGGGCTGGCGGTCGTTTGCTGTTATGGGTGCAGTGCATGCCACATAACACTTGCCTGCTTTTGTGGAACGTGGTTTGTCGTCTGTGGCATTTGTAATTCACTTTGATTAAATATGCAGAGCGTTGGGCATTTGGTTGGGCTGTGCCTGGGATTGGGAGCGGGATTGTAGGGGAGGAGCGCATTAAAATGCCGCAACAATGTGGCAGCAGAGATACAACGACTGCAAGTGGCTGACGTCCTGCAGTCTCCTTCTTGCACAAGTCAAATAGTCAAGCCAGAAGCCGAAGTTGTACAAGAAAGCGCAAAACAAGTTTGTGAATTTCGGCAACTGCAGCGTGTCCTCTGACAGGATATAAAACAATCAGCGCAAGCTAGCGGAAACGGAAGTGTTGCTGTCGCTTACCCCACTACCACCCACCGCCCCCCCACTGCGCTGCGGGTGCTCAGGGCAATGAGAATTGTTGCGGCAGCTATATGTATGCGAGTTTCTTGCGGCTGTTGTGAAATATACTCCGATATTGTCTTGTGGCCGCCATGCAGCCTGTCCTGCTGGAAGACACCACAGCAGCGCACCACCACCTCCCACCGTCGCAACCCGCTGAGAAGTGCTTTATGCGCGGCGTCTGTTTGACTATTGTCTGGTTTTCAGCTGCAAGGTTTCGGGTTTATTAATATGGCAAATTGAAATTTCACGCTTTGTTGCGATGCCTTTGGTCCGGCTGTCCGACTGACGGGCTACTTTTTGTGCGGTTAAGCCAGGGATTGCACCACCCGCACTATCGCAGCGCTTCGCATTTGGCTTGGCATGTGGTTATCGGGAATGTTGATTGCAATTTAATTTATATTCAATGGTATTTGATTAATTGGCCCTCAAACTGTTTCAGTTATTGTGGAGTGACATGTGAATTGAAAAAAAGGATAAAACCGATGCGCTTAGTCAACATGACAGGATATTCTGTTTTAGTAATGTAATATAGAATATGGAACTTAGGAACTTAGCGTTTTTGGCAAAAGGTGCATATCGTTTGGAGCATTGTAGCATAATAGATAACTTAACGTTATATGTATGCTCCACAAGAATATATGAAGGGTTTTAATGTTACCTTTATGAAGAAAGTAAGAATATCCCCAGCACGCTAAAGATTTAATGCACTTATAGACAAGTGCATTTCGTTTGGAGCGTTATGATAGATAACTTAACGTTATATGTATGCTCCACAAGAATATATGAAGGATGTTAATGTTACCTTTATGAAGAGAGTAAGAATATCCTCACGCCGTACTTAATTGTAGACCGATCCGATTGTTCCTATTGCAGCTATATGATAGGATCTTGCATATATACGAGGAGCTAAGAAGAGTTGAGATATTTTGAAAAACAAAACTGATTTCAGTTTCGGACATTTGTACTGCGATAGCTTCAAAAATGAGGAACTAGTTCGCGTAGAAATAGACAGTCTGACATTGACTGGGTCCAGAATTGTCTCCTTCTAGGCGTTACACAATTTATTGTTTCATTTTAACCTTTGGTACAAAAAAAATGCCAGCAGCATATCCATGTTTATTTTCTTTAAGAAATTATCTATTTTCTTCAAAGCAGGAGGTATTGTTACTTTTGTTATTTCTTTTTGTACATTTTACACCTCTAATAACTACGTATAATAATATTTTATTATAAGAATTTGTCTTTGTTTATATTAACATTTAAATATTTTTTCTTTTGCATAACGAGATTTTATGTCATGCCTTTGGGAACCAATTTTATGCATAGCTTTATTCAGCAATTGTAAAATTTATTTGATAAAAAAGTTTCGCATAGTTTTTTACTTAGTTTCTAGTGTAATTGAATTTGTCTTTAATGCATCACTTATTCGCACATTTAACGTCAAATTTTCTCAGTCAGTGTAGTTGAGAAAAGTGGGAAGGGGGCAGGGGGCGGGGGTCGCTCTGATGGGCGTGCTAAAATGTCAAACACAAAATTGACTGACAAACTTTTACTTTCTGTGGACTTCTGTGAACTGCTATTTTTGGTTGGCTTCACCTACACCCTCCTCCCGTTCCCCTCTCCACTTGTCGCTCTGCAGGACTAGCTGCTCGTTGTTCATGATGACAGCTGTCGGGCAGCTGCTTGTTGTTGTTGTTGTAGTTGTTTGGGTGGGGGCGAGGAGGTCAGTGCAAAGTGCAAATGCAAGGATGAAGAAAAACCCAAACAGTTTTGCGGTCTTGCAATTGAGCGTCGTCCTTGTGGTCCTTTGCCGTCTCGTTGGTGGTTATAAATGAAGCAGACAAGCAACACGCTGCTCGACAGTTGAGCAGGGTGGTGTGTTGGGCAAAGGAGCAGAGTGCCGAGTCAGTCAGGCGTCCTTGCTTGTGCCGCCTGCTGCTGCTGCTTCTGCTTCTGCTGTTGCGGATGGTCATTCGTCGTTCTCGCTGATTCGGCATCCTTTTGCTAGGCATGTTCAGCACAATGATAAACTGTCCTGCTTGCCACACCCGCTCCCAGCTGCCCCACATCCGTGCCCCCTCGGCTGCCTGCCACTTGTGCATTTGAACTGTGAGTTCATTTTACATTTTATGCTGTCATTAGATGTGTCTGCTCAAGTTACTTATATTGATGAGTCTCCGGCGGATTTTAGCTCGCGCTGCGACGCTTCATTAACATCACCCTATACACCAGCCCGCCCCTCTACACAATACGCCAACATATTTAATGACAGTCTCGGTTATTTAAAATTTTATATTGCCTCCTTCGCCAGGCGAGAGTCACGTTTCACTTTTCATTCTAAAGTGGCATAGTCCCTTTTTGTGGCTTGTCCTTTATTTTATTTTTTCTTCATTACTTTGGTAAATCGCAGCTGAGAAATGCGTCAAGTTAGCTCTGAGGTTCATCCTTGTAATTCCAACTGTCAAGAGTCTGGCCACGGCCCTTTGACAGAGGCTGCATCACGAAGCCAATCAGTAAAAACTCGTTTTGCTCCATGAAACATTTGCGCTCTTCTATATGCATTCAAGTCGCTTTCCTCAGGATCTCAATAAAAAGGGCGTTAAGTTAAGCGTTTTAATATAGCTGCATAGCGGGGCGCTCTGGGAATGTTCCGTTTTCACAATCCTCAGGAAAATGCACTTCAATTACAAAGAGACCCTGATTTGCTGTCAAAAACAGTTATGACATATTGATAATATTTATAAATTTCATTCCAATTATTTCTATAAACAGTTCTTATTGCAAATTGGCTTCATTTCGAAATATTTATATGTTTAGGAACGAAACTAAAGGTTCCATTTTCCTAAATGTTTTATTTAACATTTTTTGTTTACTGTAGATTTAATACCAATTGTTCCGTTTCAAACAGATCTCCTGTCTCCTTTCCAAATGTTTCGTCTCCATTAGTTGTCATTTCATATTTCCATATAACATATACATTTTTTTTGTCGTTTCACTTTCCAAACTTTACATTGCTTCATTCAAATTTCTCTTATTATTGTTACACTCGAAGTTTACATTGCTTCATACCAAATTGTTACAATTTAAATTTCTTCTCAATTTGTTCAGTTTATATTCTAATGTTCAATGTTCCATTCCAAATAGTCACGTATTTATTGTTCCATTTGATATCGTTCAATTTCAAGTTGCAACATTTTAAATATATTTATTCCAAATTGTACCAACTCACATCTATCTAGGCAATTTCCATAAGCCACTTCGGTCACATTCTTTTCAGTCCCAATTAGACGCATCCGGGTCCGAACCAAACGACAACAACGCTAATTAGCAACAACAGCAGAACGGACTTAGGTGTTTGACACCTGCTCGCACCGGCTTGCTGCTCATTAGATGGCAACTGTATTGGCTGGCGTTGCCACACTTTCGTACAAGTGCTCGCAACGCTCTCTGGATGTCCCCAATACCTACTCCATGTTCTGTTATCATAAATACTGTTAGTCCGGCCAGACATGCTGTTGTTGTTTTTGTTGTTGCCCCATGGCCGGACAGAGACGACGTTCTGCTAATTTAAATTTATTGGCATTAAATTTGCGCTGCGCCTCAGTTTTGGGTGGCTAGGGTATCGCTGAGGCCGGCTTGGGAATCGGAGTGTGTTGCTGCTGCTGCGACTGTTGTTGGCTGTGGCTGTTGCAAGAATTTATTGCGTTCGGCTGCATTGACACTGGCAGCTTGGATATATGGCAACCATTTCCCTTTTTCTTTATCCTCTGCTCTTTTAAGCCTGGAAGTCGACATATTCCTCGTTTCCAGCAAATGGATTATGTAAATTTAGCGAACTGTGTGATATCATTTGCAATTGTTGGACTGATAAACAAGAATTTCAAATCATTTTATTTTAATAAATCAAATTCTCGCTAAGGATATATTCCAATTCAAGCTACAGCTAAGCAAAAAAAAAAGTTTAAGTAAACAGAAGTTAAAAATAATTAAAGCAAATATAAGCAAAAAATAAATAACAAAATAAATAAACAAACAAAAATATTATAAATTTCGGAGAATTTGAAGGCATCTTGTAAGAAACATTATTTGAAATGTTACATTAAATGAAAGAAATATCGTTAGGTTGCAACATTTTAATAAACTGTGGAAAGTGAATGAATGGGAATCAAATATGTCTTATTTTCCGTAAGGCTAAGAAATGCTCGAAAGATATGCTCGGGGTACATATTATTCTTGCTAATGTTCCTCTGTGATTCTCATGAAGATGACATCAGCCAGAGTAGTATGTAACACGATGAATAATTGGCGGTGATAAAGGTGATAAGGCAATCCAATTTTATTAGTTCTTGGTTAAAATTGTTCTGTCCGGTTGCTCCTCTTTGTATTGGCCAAGATGAGATCAGTCAGAATAATTGATACCCTGGACAAAGAGCAACCTACCTGTTTTGTGGCTATAATGTGCGAGGTACATAATATTCTCGCCTATCTACCTCAGTTTCAAGCCAGATGAAAATAAGCCGGTACCAAGCTGCGATGTATTCATACATTTTGTTAATTGACCACAAGAGATTGGATTGTGAATTGTTCTTGCTGCCGTCTCATCTTTCATTTATTTTTTTCTCGATGAGATCAGTCAGAACAATTCGTAACTCAGCTCAAAATCAACTTCGTTCCATGTGAGCTTAAAAAAAAAATGGTTGGAAATTCCATTTAATTGACATAACTAATTTTTTTTTAACCTTGCTTTTTAACTAATTTATTTTTCAGTACTTAACATCAAGGACTTGAACTGGATTTTATTTGTACATTAATTATGATTTTTATGATTTGGCCTGCATAGTTTAACCAGGCGTATACGTAATATGAGATAATTTGCAATCGCCAGCAGGATTTGCGTTTTAGTGTTTGAATAAAGCCTTAGGTAACTTCATTAACAACAAATTCTGCAACAAATACATTTATTTTTCAGTTTACGGGTCTATTTATTTATGTAATTAAAGTAGCATGCGTGCGGGTGATGATTTTTGTGTGCTGATGTTGTTGCCTTTGGCAGCTACCCACATTTTGTTTGGGGGCGCAATAAAGAAATGAGGGCGCTCTGTTTGTCGTTTTAGTTCTGTGCCGTTAGTCATGCATGAGGGGGGGGGGGGGTCTGCCTTAAAATGGTCAAGAGGGAGAAATTTTAATTGAAATTATAATAGCCTCATTATGCAAATGCCGCTTTGTTGCTTATTTTGGCCAGGCCTAGCATAAAACAGGACAAGGCACCAAATATACCATTTGCTTTTATTTTTTTTGCATTGCTTTTATTTTGTTTAAACAATTTTGTGTTTGCTAATCGCGAAAGAAAATTTCAATTTGCAGGCATTTATGCTGCTTAGATTGGCAAACTTTTAGATAGATTTGTAGTTGGTATTATAGTTTGTCATTGAGACAAAGATCTGTTAAATGGTCCAAATTGAAGTGTATTTTGTCGGGTCGTTAATTTTTATTTCTGTTGGTTTTTCAACTGCCCATACTTATTATGAATGCGCTCATTTGTTCGTAGCTATGCACCAATGCTCATAAATAATTTAAGCCAAACAAATTGTGTGCATCGCATTTGTGCGCACGAATCTGGGTCTAAATGGCCAACAATTCTCTGGATTTTTGCCCTATGTCCCGGTGTATGCAATACTAAAACCCCACGGCATGTATCTAAATTACCTTGCGTATTCGTGAATCGTGTGAGTATAAACATTTATGTGCATTACCTTTAAATATGTAGAACAAACAAGCCTCAAAATAATGGACACTTTTTGTTTTTGTTTCAGTGTGTGTGCAAAGAAATCGTAGGGTATCAGGCTGCGGCTGTCAACTTTTTGCTGACGCATAAACATTAGACAATATTGTTTACTTACAACATATTGTCTATTGATTGTGCTTCGGCACTAAGCTAATATCTCGAGCAAAATGCCTGTCAGTGTTGTAAAGTGTCCGTAGTAGTGCTGTCAAGACTCAGCGGTGAACCACATCAATTTTCTCAATTAAGTTTTTGAATGCAGAAAGTTGATGGTGGTACACAGCTAAGTCTACAGGCAGAAACAACTTTTCGGATAACTTAAAATTTAACAATTCTCTTAAATTATATCACTTGAAGTCTTCAGTAGTATATATTATATATATAATTTAACTTTGTGCTTTTGTAAATCTTCTAGCATATTCGAATTTATTTTGTTTTTTCGAATTACTCGATGATTTTGCTAATGCACCGAGTAAAATACGAAGCAGCGCAAACTGAAGAACTAGAAATCTCTTTATCATTAAATTATTTCAATTGCTTGCACTATATCGTCACATTGAGACTCTGAGTGGTAGTAAGGCATCAAGAAAATTGCCATTCACAGTATCAATGGAATGATTGCGCAATTAACATATGGAATGAAAACTTATTAATGCAAACAGTTAGTGTTTATATTACATAATTCGTACGTTACACTGAACAGATTTCTTAATTAATGATCTGTTCAATGGGATGTGTGAATTATGTGTGTAAAGTATGGCAACTAACTATGTAAATGGAAGCCTTATACATTTTGCACCGATGTAATTATGTAAGTACAGAGATTTTTATTTAATGAAAAAACACTAATTACAAAATTTGAAGTTTTTCTATTTCAAGGCTGTTTACGGGAACTGCATAAAGTGATGCTTAACAAAACCAGATCTATATCATGAGAATCGCATAGAGAGCTGCAGAACAAAAACATATTTATGCTATGGGAATCGCATAGAGAAGCACAAAGCCGTATATAGCTCATACAATTGTCGCTAAAGGCGGTTCGGCACCAAAAATGGCGGCATAATTTTATAAATAGAGTGCGCGTTATGCACTCTGGATTGTCGTACCTCTGAGTCCAGGCAAGCGAAGCCAATAAAGCTGAATGCCAGTCCGGCTCACCCTTGCCGCCGGCTGGTCAAATGTGCAATGGGGCGTTGTGTAAATATGTGCATATAAATATTTTGCGTGCGCTGCATTAAAATTTATGCAAAACAAAAAACAAATTGACCCCCGATGCGTATAGTCCACTGACGTTCGTATTAATATTGTAAAAGGGCTTTAACTTGGCCAATAGTCTGTTGCAGACAGTTTAACGCGTATCGCTTGCAAATTTTTATTTATAAACGTCACCAGAGTCTGAATTTTTTTTTTACATATTTTAATCGATAAGCGGCAATTGGCGGGCAAAAAATTCTGCATAAATGTGGGCTCTCAGAGGGTATATATATATCGGTTATATATCTAGTGACGAGTCTTTTGCAATGTCGGTCAATAAATATTAATTGATATTTTAATGATTCATTTGAAATTTTTACTGTTAATTGAAATACGCATTAAGCTAAGCGGGTATTCCATGCAACAAAACCATCATCGAACATCGGGAACAAACTATTTAATATATTTTTTAGGTTTTTAAATTCCAGTTAATCATTGTTGTTTGCTGTTATGCATGACAGAAAATTCTTCTTTCTTTCATAAATTATTGAATTTATTGAACTTAACGCTATATATGTTCAGGTAAACAATTGTTTTTGGATGACAACTTTGAAGTGTTTTCTATTATATTTACTTATAGTTTATTTTATTTATTTTTAATCTATATGTGAGAACGATAGCCATGTTTTGCAATGGGTTTCAAACAAAATTTGCACTAGAAAGTAAATATTACGCATACGCCGCGTCAGCTTAAATCGCATAATACCTAATAAATATTTTACATTGTTTGCCAAACGTAAAAAAAAACAACTAACAACAACAACACGTGATAGAAGGTGTATAAAACGCTGAAACGATTGCGTATTATAATTGATTGTTTTATATTAACACTAAGCAAACACGACAAACTATAATTAAACGGCGAAAGTAAACAAAACAATGAAATGCACACGCACTTTCCCCACTTCAAATAAAATTATGTGCTCGCGCTGCAAAAACTAAGTTAAACAAATGCGTATTTCATAATAATAATCACACGGCAAACTAATGAGAAAAAACCATTTTCTAAAACTCTAGAATAAAAACGAAATAAAAAAATAATTACAAAAATAAGTGAACTGCATTTTAAAGTGTAAATATTTGATGTTTGCAAACACTTCGTCAATTTGTAATTTGATTTATTTTTATTTTTTTATATTTGTGCTTTTGCAGGTTTGAGCGTCGGTTGGTGTTTGCTTTGGTCCGTGCACTTGATTAAACCCAACAAACGCTTAAATCTACAAATGCCCAGCAGCCAGTCGCCCAGCATATATGCATATATAGTGAAAGTCCTGTGTGTGTGCGTGCATGGCTGTGTGTGTCCTTTATATGACAATACAATATTTATTGCATCTTTAGACTGAGCTTTCCTTTTTAATATAAAGCCAGGCTTTGGATGCACTAAATGGAGTTGCCTTTAAGCGAATGGATCGAAACAATGTCAGATTTCCCTTTAAGCGAGTCAAACCAATGGCAGCTGTGCGATATGGTAAGCTGATCCTTTAGATGCGACTCATTTGTCTCGACAGGTCGTTGCAATCATATATGAACTGAGAGCCAATGTTAAATTATGTGTGGACATGTCTCAAAAGATTTAAGCAGTTAAGATTTAACAGGACTTAAAGCAGTGTCCAATCCTCGCGCGATAGACAGAACCCCCCCAAAATAACCTGCTTGGATGACATTTAGCACGAAGAGTTCGTTCTTTTTATTTTCTGTGGGTACTTGAGCCAACTTGCAGCTAACAGGCAAATAAAGCAATTTCGTGCAGTATTTGCAGGAAAAATACTTCAGGGACACGTAGGAGCGGCAACGTGTAGCAAGAGGAGTGGCACACAAGGAGCCGCCACATCGAGCGACTTGATGCAAATAAACCGCAGCAAAGACGAGCATAAGTGGCAGCAACAGCAGCAACAGCAGCAGCAGCAGCAGTTGCAGCAGGCGGCGACTCAATTGCTGCAACATAGTTGATCTTTAGTTTCCAAGCAAGGACAACAGCTGGGCACATGGCCAGTAGCCGAGTGAGGAGGAGGAGGAGGAGGAGGACAGCATTTTAGTTGCAGCTTAGCCGTGTGGCGGCTGCTGTAGGCCAAAAGGATGTATGCAAAAGGATTTGACACTTTTTGGACAGTTTGCCAGTGTGGCACAAGAAATGTAGATTTATATATATTGCCTTCGAAATGCATTTTAGTTGTAGTCGTGGTTGGGCGTGGCCGCCGTCCACTGGTAAGCAGATAAAAGCAAACAAAACTCTCGCTGCACTTGCCCAATTTTGCGCCAACTCAAAGGGGCTTCTTCGGACAAAATTCAGCACCCGGCCGCCCCTTTGTGGACCGCCCGCGCATTTCTCGTGCGAAAAAACTTTAAATTGCAAATTCAACAAAATTCAGAGCGAACCGAATTCCAAAAGAATTTACATTTACAAGAAAAATTGCTTTACAATTCTGTGCAAATAATTTGGCTGCATATGACACAGCCAACACACAAAGCAACGACAGCTAGAGCATAAATAAAAATAAAAAAAATTAAGCACTTGAACCAGGTCCTCGAGATAAATTTGCAAAAATATTTCTTGACACTTTGTAAGCAAGCAGAATTTAGCAATTAACTTTACTGAACTTTCGGAATGCTGCAAAAAAGAAATTGCCTGCAGATAAAGTAGAGAAATAATGCAATTTGTAATAAATTACTATAAAAGTTGCAGTAACAGATGTGAGCCTATATGTAAAATATGCATTTAATTATGCGAACCTAAATTTAACAATTTATTTATACTCGTTTAATATCAGGATCTTCGACTCTTACATATTCTTCTCCTGTGCTGTAAGATTTTTGTGTCATTTTAAATAGTAAACATATAGCTATTTATAGAAATAAATAAGAATAATGTTGATTGAAATATATTTGACCCGCGGCTTTCCATTAAAGAAACACAGGTTAAATGTTTATTCATACAAATCTTTGATTATGATTTTAAAGCCTATCGGATGGAAAATAAGACAATTTGTACTAAGGCCTTGCGCGATTATTCAACATTTGCGGGTAGTTTCCCTAAACTTCGTGTTAGACAGCACCCCCCGCAAAATAGAGGTAAGTACAGTTAAAATTTCAGGTTCCTGGCTTAAATTTTTTTTCCGCTGTGCATTGATCAACAATCAGTCATTCATTCAAGACAAACACTTTTATATATCCATATTTGTCATTATTATGTCATCTATTAAAATGTGAGAGATGAACTTTTATATACAAACATCACTGAAAGAATAGAAAAGCTGAGATTTTTATTAGCTTAAGATGCGACTTACTGTATCTGACTTGAATTAGTGAGAATCGCATAGAAGAGCAATATTAACAAATTCGTTTCTTGTTCATTTTCAGTTTAGCGCAACATACATATCTAAATACACATATACAATTATTAAGCTTATAACACGTACCAGTTTTTTGGATGACCTGCAAAACCATAGCCAGTGCCTTTTCCTTAGTTAAATCCGCCTCCTTCTTGCCCAAGTTGCCGTCTTCTCAAATATTAAAGCCGCCGTCTCCTTCAATATTAAAGACACTCTCTCCATTGCTCATTGATCCTCCTGCATAGTTGACGCCGCCGTGTCCTCCTAGTGCAAGCTGTCGTCTCCTCCAATATCAAAGCCGCTGCGTCCTCCGTTGATTAAATAGCTTCCTCCAATATTAAAGCCGGCACCTCCTCCACTGAACGTGAAGCCCATAGGCTCCTGACAAGACTAACTTTAATAAATGAGCATCGTGTAGTAAGGCATTAGTTAAGAATACGTTTTTTTTTTAAATTTGCATAGCAGCTAGATCTAAGCTTGGTCTTGCATATAAACATACAAAATATATGCTTATATGCATTTACATATATAAATGTATACATAGTGAATACATATATAGATGTATACATGCAAACATACACAAATTCTTGCATACATACATACATACACACGAACAAACACGTTTATACATACTAACCTACATTCATGCGTAGATACATACAAACATACCTTCATACAAACAAACATACGTCTCTACGCATACACATACATTCAAGCCTATATAAAATTCATACATATATACACATATACGTACACACATACGTACACACATTCATACATACATACATACCTATATACATACATGCCTACATTAATACATACCTAAATTCATACACACGCACAAACATATATACATACACACACATTTGTTCGTATATACATACATACAGAGATATATACATATAGCGATTAATTTCGTGGTAAATTTTATGCTTACAATTTTAGATATAACGTTTTCATCTATTTCCCGCCCCGTGTTAGAGAACACTCCCCATAACCGTCAATCAGGACAAACAGATTTATATACATATATTGAGATAATCAATAATGGGCTAATTTGACTAGGTAAAAATCAACTTTAGTATCTGAAACTGTGCAAATTTTTGCAAATTCTTGTTTGCCGAGCGTCCATTGTGCATGTAAATATGCTTAAAACCTGTAACTCTTATAGTTGAGTTGCATTTGTTGTCTGATTATAAAAGCTGGTGTACTATTATAAATATGATATGCTACTTAGAGCTTGTCTTGTCAGTACTTTTATTATTCATAAGAAAAAGTTGCTGGCGCCCGTTGCCGTTACTGCCATTAATTACCAAACTCATCCAAAGTAATTCTATGGGAAAATTGGTTTAAGCGCGCGTCGCTGACGTTCGAGAGGCGAGAGATTCAGATGCTGCCGCAGTCGCTGCAATTATTATGCAATTACAGGAGGTGATGACGCCGCCGTCGCGGACTGGGGCCGAGGCATTGGGGATAACTACATAAAAAACTGTGTTACCTAAGCAACCTGCTGCACAAAGTTGTGGGGCAGGTCCAGGCACAGGAAGGCAATTTAGTGGCGGTGGCAACAAAAGAAACAACAACAATAACCACAAAAACATAAAGTACAAGGATTGAAACAGCGGCAAATCGTCGGGCGACGCCTTTGTCTTCTTAACGCGTCGGTGGCGGCTGTGTAATATTTTTCTTTCATTGCCTGCCACATGCCGCATGCCCCCGCTTGTCCTGCCCGCTGCATGGCAGAAGGGAAAAAGCTCATAAAACTTTTTCAATTTCACTTTAATTTTACCGCGTTGCGCTCGCTGCTCCCTTCATTTTTTTGTATCTAGTAACAAAGCATTTGGCGCGCTCTGTGTAGGCATTTTAGTTGTATGAAAATTCAATTATGTGCATTACCTTACTTTGGATATATATACCTTATATAGTATGGATATATGGCATGCTGCAAGATTTGGATAGCCATACTTTGGCTAATGACAATCGAATTAGCCGCCTTTGCCACGCATCAAAACTTTTTCCATTAAACCAGCAAATTTTTCTTAAGTGTTTTTTATGTTTTCTTTTCCCAAAAGGCAAATGGGGTATATCTGGCTTGTTTAATGCCCATTCATCCGATACTCTTGAAGTCAGGTCAAGTATATTAGATCTTTTCTCTTTTGAAGGTCATCTTTTGAGAAGGTTAAGCCATGCCTACAATTGCCGTCTTTCACAATTTACATATGTAGTTTTTTTTCTCACTCCGCTTATGCGTGTTGTAGGGTATCTCTTAGTCTAAGCCTCCAACCTATTAATATATTTTGCACCTAGCCAATTGCTTTCATTGCCTTACCAGCAGTTGTTCAGATGAACTCCCATGGCCGTCGCCGCATTTCTGCCCACTTATCAATCACGCCCCTTTCACCAATCACTTCAGACGGATATTGGCCTAATTAAAATGTTTGGCTCTAATTGAAGTTTCTTGTTGTCGGTTTAGTTTCATGTTTCATGCTTATAATGCCCATACGCAATACTCTTAAGTTGAGCCTGATTCCCCGTTGCAGCGGGCCTCTAATCAAATGTTGCTGCGTGTGTGTGGTTGTGTGTGTCGGCTGTGGCTTATAAGTAGCCAAAATCGTGTTTGTAAGGTGGCAACACGGTGGGTGGGTCTTAGTTAAGATAAACATGTTGTGCAACCAGGTTCCGGAATCAAGCGCTCCATGCTCAAGTACGGAATTATGTATCTTCAAAATTATCGTACTACCCTTTGTAAAATTTCAAGAGCAGTTTGTTTTATTTCATCAATATTATCGACACTTTTGTTGTTGAAGTCTGAATTGTTGTAAGATAAAGAAAAACTTACAGTGTACATAACTGAGTCAAATGAAGTTGAATTGCAGATTTTTGAGCGAAGCAAAAATGATAATCTATGTACATATGTAGCCAAATTTGACAGATTCCTGGAAAACTTAGACCAATTGTCTAAAATTATATACGTCGGTTTTCCAATCGATAAGTGTGCGAATCCAAAAGCGTAAAAATATTACAAATCTGATGGAGATAGCCATAGCTGGCAGATTCCAAAATTTAAAAAAAATCCAGCGATTACAAACAATCGGCATTTACAGTTGTTATCGTTTATATGCAGATATGGAGATTTTGATGTCCACTTTTGTTTATATTGTAAAACTGTATCGATAACCACAAGCTGACTATTGATTACTTAACAGTGCAGCTGCAGCTTGGAATAAATTGAGCACAGTTTGTTTTTGTTCTTTAATCAGACTAACCCCAAGTGTCAGCTAGCTGTGCTATCAATAACGCACAGCTATTTGTATTCCGGCATAGATTATAATTCAAACGCATCCAATACGGTAACCGAATGCAAACAGTTTGTTCTGCCAACATCACACAGATGCCACGTCTCGAGCGCTGCCAATTTGTGCAGCACCTGATTATTAAGTATTAAGTCAAGGGGGCAAGCGAGCAGCAGCTAAAGTAAAGGTAGAGAGTGGAATGAGGGCATCGGGTAGGTGGGGTGAATTTACAATGTCATCGCATCATAAACATGAATAATTGCGTTGCTTAACGGTCGTTGAAAGCTCTGGAGAACTTAGATGAGTCTAGCTGCTGCTGCTGTTGTAACGGATTTTCCTCGAATTCGCCGTTCGTGCGCATCGTGAAAGTGATGGAGGGGGGTTGGAGTTGGGTAGGAAAGTGTGTTTGGGGTCTTGTATTATGTTGGGTACATGAAAAGTAGCTTAACATTAGATAGCACAACATGCGACACTTGCCGGGGCAGTCAAAGTCATTGACAGCCATCGAAGGCAGCACCGAGATTCATCTCAATAACCCAGTCAAACAAAGTTTCGATATCTATTCGCATTCCTGAGAGCTAAGCGTGGCGTCTATCTGGTTCTCATTTGTAATTGGGTTTCGCTTGCACCACAAATAGTTGGTCCTGGCCCCAAATGTGTGTATATGTGTATCTGCGTAATGCGTTTGCCATGTCGAATAACAAGGTTCGTTTACACAAAGCAGTTGCAGTTGAACCAAAATATTACTATTGATTAAATCGTTGAGCTGCTGGAAGTCGGCGAGGAAGCTTTTCAATTCCATTCAAATTCAATTCTGTGTAATTATCTAGTTAAAGCTGAAAAGGCCATGCAATTAATTCAACGAGAGGCAATTCAAACCTGGTTTCGTTGAGGCTCTCACAAACACAAACTCACACAAACACAGCCAGACATTCACATGCATATGGTTAATTTGAGGTATTCCAAAGGATCGTAAAGCTTTCAACTCTTATTGCCATCCGCCGGACAGTTGATATTGAGAGAGTTTGTAGATGCTATGAAATATTCAAATAAAAGTTTGAGTTGTATTACTATATACATATATTTAAATATGTAATTAAACTAAAAATCACATACATACCTTGATTGTGATATTCATACATATATTACAC
Organism: Drosophila ezoana; assembly: GCA_035045725.1. NCBI lineage: Eukaryota > Metazoa > Arthropoda > Insecta > Diptera > Drosophilidae > Drosophila > Drosophila ezoana. Next base: position 4,097,701 of record JAWNOU010000051.1, read on the forward strand.
GTCAGAAAAATGAACTGAGAGGGATAGAGACAGAGAAATACAGATAAAGAGATAGGGATAGGGAGATATATAAATATAGATATAGAGAGAGAGAGAGAGAGCGAGCGAGAGAAGGGGGAGATAAAGATAAAGAGAGAGATTACAAATTTAAATAGAAAATGCACAAGTCTTATTTCAATTAATGAGAATCACATGGAAGAGCAATATTTTCAAATACTATTTTAGTTATTTTACCGTGGATCGGCATGTGTTAACTAGATCTGCTTTTGGTATGAGAGGACATATGTAAGTAAATGCATGTATCCATACCACTTATGCTTATAAAGTTTATAGAATTGTTAAGATATACATAAACAAAAGTCAAGAAAAGATTAATATAATATATTCAACTGCCACGATCCTTGCTCATTAGTTCTGCTGCACAGGGTATAGGAATAAAGCCCCAAATCTGTGTGAAGATATATCGAAGTTACTAAAAATCAAAGTCTTAAGCTTTGCGTTTACATCATGACATGATGAGAGCTGAAGAGTTTTTCCAATTGGATTTACGAATTGTGGGTGAACCGTGTGGCGTAATAAACGTGTATTTGTTATATGGCAAAAGTATTTTAGCAGCGAGAAGACAAAGCACAAAGTTTGCTTTGGCCAGAGGAATTTTTTCCGCAGTGCACAGAACTCAACAGGCAGAGATATCGGTCAACAACTAATAAAACTTTGTGCGGCATTCAAAGAGCGTAGAGCACGAACTCGTATGGTTTTCTACTTTCGGCGTAGCGTACAGCACCTGACTGTGGAAAAAGCGTACATAAATATTTGAAAAGTTGCAAAATGTAGCAACAAATACAAATACGGTCAAAACAAGAAGAAAAAACATAAAAATATTGCTAAAAGTAAGCTGCAAAAAATAATACAAACTAATTGCTGGAAATAAAGTTTGTCGTTCAAAGTGGTTTAATGTGTAAAACGTTGGCGATTCAATGCCATGAGTTCTATTAAACTTTTTTATACATCTAGTTTTTCCACAGCAGCACCCAAAAGTTGGGCAAATTGTGCGGAATTTTTAAATTTGCGCTAGGTTTTTTGTTGTTTTTTGCAGCATGAATTTGTGTGGGATTCGGTGGGTATTTTTTTTCCACTTCAAATTGGATTTCTTCTGCGGAACCGTGCACTCAATTTCGGATTGGATTATCGCTGATGTGCAATAAAATGAAATGTGCTAAAAAGTTTTTAACTGGACAAAAGTCGTTGTCGTGGAGCTTAGCGTGAAAACCTTAATTTTTTTCGTATGTTGGTAGCAACAATAAAAGTAATATAAACTCTTAGAAGGCTAACTTCTAAACACCCTAGCTAAACTATAATGCATATAAATTAGACTCAAGATAATTTACTGAATTTATAGGTTGTATTCTGTCTACTGCTTTGTTAGTTCATTGCATGGTACAGTGCAAAGGCTCATTGTATGGTACATTGCCAAGCTCATGCACTGTAAGAAAATTGTTCGAATTGGCAATAAATTATAAGATCATTGTACAGAGAAGTGTGCGATGCAGGTGCATTGTAAAGTGGATTGTAAATTTTAACCTATTTTTTCTCAACCAATAATTGTTTGAACACACGATTCGTACCGTGTGTAATGAGATTTACATTTCTGTATGTGTATCATCATTTACTCGGAATGTGCCGGGTAGAAGTTAACATGAAGTTTATTTTAGCTGTGCTTAAGTCTCACTCACCTTCAATTGAGTTGCTTGTTTTGCAAATACTTTTATTAGCGTATAAAACAATTTCCAACAGATTTGGCAACATAAATTAGCAACTTTCGACGCTAAGCGTTACCCTTTCCTGGCGCCACGCCCAGCTAAACGGCCCTTGGCCCGCCCGTCCGCCTGCTTGGCCCCTAAAACTCTGTTGAGTCGTGACCTTTTTGGCAACATTAAAAGTGATAATTTCTATTCACACAGAGCCACTTGCAAGGGCTTTTATTATTTAATTTTCAAGCTTGTGCTAATAAATTAAGCACAGCATGTGGCAGCCGGCCGCCCACTCACAGTGTGCCACGCCCATTGCTTATGCTCCTGCTGCTTCTGTGCAATATAAACGAAATACAACACATGCAAAAACTACAAAAATACGAAACTTTTGTTGAAATAAAAACCCTTCTCGTTCCCTTTGCTTGCTGTAGACATTTAAAGGGATTATGTGCCAAGTTTCCAGCTAGCAGTTCCTTGGCTCAATGCCTGCTTTGCTTCATGGTTCGTTGTCTTATTTCCACAGCCAGTTCATGTGTGCGCGTGTATCTTACACTTATTGGATTTACCCGGGCTACAAATCGCAACTAATAAAAATCACGCAAATCTTAAGCCAAAAAAGAAAATGGTTAGAAAGCGGCTAACGATGTTGCCAGCAATTTAGCCAAAATGTTTTTATTCAATTACGCATGTGAATTATGCAAGCTTTACATAGAGCATACTGCCAGACGGCCCACAGACCCATACTCCGCCCATACACCACCCTGTTTGGCAAGGGCAAACATTTAGAATAGAATGAAGCCACGCCCGCTCTTAACTTGCCTGCTATTTTTTTGTTTTTACAAATTAAGCAGTTAAGCCTTGCACCATGCACGCTATAAAACAAGCAAGTGCGAAGTGAGCTGAAATTGCGCTCCTAAGAGATACCCTATAAGTACCTTTATACACATCTGTTTCGACTCCTATCTTTGAGAAATGCACAATTTACATTCCTTAGCCCAGTTGCAATTCTCCTTTTTTTCGTTTTAAGAGAAATACTGAAAGCTATCTTTAAGTTATTATATGGCATTCGGCTGTCGCATACCAAATTCATACTCTTGTTCGTACTGTCTGCGCTCATTGCGCAATGATATAGTTTGTTACATTTATTAAAAGAACTACCCTTTCCACACACTTTTATTGATTACAGGGTATATTTAAACGAGTCGTCTGGCATGTATTCACTTATGCTTTGGCAAATTTGCATAATAAATCTATTTTCAATGGTTTTTTTTGTCTTTGTGTGTGTGTGTGTGTGTGTGTGTGTGTGTGTGTGTGTGTGTGTGTGTGTGTGTGTGTGTGTGTGTGTGTGTGTGTGTGTGTGTGTGTGTGTGTGTGTGTGTGTGTGTGTGTGTGTGTGTATTCAGCTTTTATCTATCGTTCGCTGTCTTTACGTATCAATGTGAGCATTATAAGACTTGGAGTTCTTTTATGTAGTTGCCAGACCATCAGCACATTTGGTTAACAGCTGTGCACGAGAGTGTGTGTGTGAGTGTGTGTGTGTGTGTGCAGCCATATTTGTTTCGCATAAGCACGCATACATCCATCGCATGCCATTGATCCGGTGCCTTAACTGCCTCTTAAAGTCCTCGTTATAGCCATCTTTTACGCAAGCATTTGCCAGGCGCTTTTGCGTACTTTGTATTTTTGCGTTGACAGCATTTTTTTTTTTTTTGGCAGCGCTTTAAGAAACTTCTTTAAAGCCTTAAAAAAGAAAATGCTAAAAATTTACCATAAAATAAGAACAGCTCTAAATATATATTTTTGACATTTTTATAACTTTATTAGTATTCAAATTTTTGCTTTCCATCTGGAATGCCCTTTTTTTTTGGTTTTTTTTTTAAACTGTTTGTTAAACAGTTACCAGTTTGTTTTATTTGTGTTTTAATTTGTTCTATTTCTTCTGCTTTTCCATACGTTTTTTATTGGAGCCTTTTGTGAACTGATTCGCGATTTTTTCACTCGTACACATTTCTAATGCAATAAAGTTGAATTAATTTATTTTTTAATTATATCGTTTTGGTTTTTCTCTCCTGTTCAATTATGCAGCACACTATAAATATGCACATATACATATATATATTTCGGTATTTTTTCTGGTATTTCTTGTTGGTTTGCTATATTTATGCTAGTTTTACATCATTACAATTAACTATATATTTATTTATAAATATGTATATATACGCATACACATAGGCTATGGAGCTATAGAGTTTTACATATTCATTTAATTTACTATCTTATTTGTTTTTACTGCCTCTAAATATATTGTTGATGTTTTTTCTGTCTGTTTGTGTTTGTTGTTTGCTGTTATAAAATTTACAATTATTTTTCACATAAACGCAAATTTAATTGTTGTCATTTTCGCACTGTTTCATTTTAATGAACTGCTCTATTGCGCATTTTCGCAACTCATTTTCATTTATAATTACATTTTCGACATTTACTAGTAAATAGGGTGCTTAAAATTAAAAACTGAACATTTTATTTGGTATCTTTTCGCGCTTATACACTTTCGTACTAATTGAATTTTTAACTCTATGCAGTTTTCATTTGTTTTTCTTTTTTATTTTGCCATACCCTGTACCCATGAGCATGTGTAAAGGGGTTGCCTGACCTGTTCGAACTCAGGAACTATAAAAGCTGAGGACTTGGAATTTGGTATGTGGATTTTTATTTTTTTTTATTTTTATTTGCTATATGCAATGCGAATGGCAGAAAAAATGCATAATTAAAAATTCTGTTAATAGTTTTAAAATAAACATAGTTTTAATTAGCTCATGTGGAATTTACATTTATGATTTACCTAAATAATTTTCAGATTTGGGTGCAGGGCATCTGCTAGTCGAGCGCTCTTTTACCTATAAATGCGCGAGTTTTTGTTTTATATTTAGTTTATGCATTTAATGTTAATAGCTATATAAATATTTATGTAGTTTAGTTATGCACATAACAAAGTAGCTGCAGGATAACCATTAACAACACCATTTTTTTTTTTCATCTCAACAGTTCTGATTTTAAAAAGATTTTAGTTTTTGCTATTGGAATTTGCTACATAGGTTTTTGAAAGCGGGTTTCGAGAAGAGCTTCAAATTATAAAAAAAATACCAAAAAAATTGCAAAACCCAGAGCAACAGCTTTTGTACATGACATGCAAACAGCTAAAAATATATCAATTTATTAGTTTTACTTGGAAATGTATTTTTGCGTATATTTTATGCTGTTTGAATCAAAATTGTTTTGGGATAGTTGTTTTATAGCTAGACTTTTTATTATTTACACACATACACAATTTGAATTCAGTCTTTGGAAGAATAACATTTATATCGGTTATATACATTCATATATATATATATATATATGTACTGTATTATTTAGTTTTTACGAACGTTTGTCGAAAAAACTCAACATTTTAGTTGAATAGTTTCTTTGACTGTGAGTTGGTCCTAGATAGAACTGTATTTAATTGAAATAATGATAAAGTAAACAAATGAAAAACCAAATAAGGTTTACGAATTTTGTCGAAAACTTAACCTCAATTTGCTTATATACAATAAAATTGCATGTTAAAATCAACTATTTAACATATGTGGATTAACATTCACAGCGGGCAGCAAAGGTAAAGCAAACTCTGTTAGTAAATGTAACACAGTTGTCTAACCCAATAGCAGGTAGACACACTTACACTCATACACACTCGCACACACGCAGTTTGAAACAGTTTTAAGGACTGTGCGCTTACAGATCTTTGCCTATAGATCACATTTGAAACGCACCGTCAATTAATGTCACACACGCAGCTCATCCATCAGCGGATGTTGCTGCTGCTGCTGTTGCTGCTGCTGTTGTTGCTGCTGCGACTGCTGCTGCTGCTGCGCGTGCTGTTGAGTTGTGGTGGCCACAATCACGGGCACTGTTGGTGGCGTGGGCACTGGTATCAGGCCGCTGGCTGTGGTCAGCACCGTGGTCATGCTTTGATTATGATGATTCTGCATATGTTGCTGATGCGTCACCCCGTGCTGCTGTTGCTGGTGTTGCTGCTGGGCGGGTGAATGTTGTTGCGCCTGTGCTGCCTGCGTTTGCTTCATGCAGCTCTTTTTGGTCAGCGTGCCGCATGGATTGCCCAGCACTTGCAACGCATGTGGCGGCGGCAACATTCCACCGACCGCACCCTGGCCCGCATCCTGCATGGAGGATTTCATGTGCTTGGGCGGCGGCGGTGCACGATGCGGTATGTCCGCAAATTCCGGCGGCGGCAGCTGATGATGCTGCATGGCATGATGATGCGACAATATAGTAGCCGGATCGCTTTTCGCGTGTATGGTCAGCGTTTCCAGATCGCCACATATGTTGTTGGGCATCTGGCCATTCTCCTGCCGCTTCAGCTTGGACTGTGGGCGCGGCTCACTCAGCCGCGTCTTGTCCCGCTGATAGTAGACGCCCGCAAAGATCAGCACATTGAGTATCAGCAGCGAGCAGCCAATGGCTATGGTCACACTCAGCGCCGTGGAGTAGGCGGCAAAGCCATCGCTATCCTGCGAAGCACTTGCCGCACCGCCCGCATGCTCCGCATCCAGCATATCATCCGGATAAATTTTTCCGCCGCCGTAGCGTGTGCCATTGCGCTGCAGCGAGGACGAGGGTGAACTCAGGTTTAGCAGCGAGAACACCTGGTTCGTGAATATCGTGTAGTTGCCCATGGCCGCTGCATTGGCGCCGCGCGACGTGTAGGAGGGATTTAGGGGCTTCACGGAGGCATCGCTGGCAATATTATTGTCCAGATCGTCGTCGTCATGCAGCTGATGATGTGCAGCGGGCACATTGTCGCCGCCTGGCTTGTGCAGATCGGGTATAAGATTCAGCCAGAAGGAGAGGCGATGAGCGCGATAGTGATTCTTTAGTTTCGGCTTGGTGTCTGCATGGCGAAAAGAGATGGGCGAAATTAAATTTGTTGAATTGCAACTAGCTCACTACGGTTCAATTAAACTCATTCAATATATTTTATTAAATATATTTAATAATTTTGTATATATTAAAAAATGAATAAGAATTTTATTTTATATCAAAGCAATTCTCTAGTTCTAGTAATAGTATATTGTAATATGAGGATCTTATGCATTAGAGGCTGTCTCAACTAGGGATTCTTAAGCGCACAGGTTCGATTAGTTGGGGAACTAGTTCATTTGGCAGCTTGCGCTGCTTTATATTATATCATGGGGGCATTTATATTATAAATGCACTTCTAATAAACTTGAAAATGCAGCCAAATTTTATAAATAAAATTTAATCAGTCATACTGCGGATGAACTAGTTCTCCTGCACACAGCTATCACGGCAATTAGTTAATTTGATGCTTATTTTAAAAGCTCATGGCCCATTTAAGCGATTTGTTTTATTGATCAGTCATTTTGTTTTGTTTCACTCACCAAAATTCAAATACTTTTTGTGAATACTCTCATAGGCCGTCCATTCGATGGTCTTGTAGCGACTGCGTTCCTGTCGGCTGCCGTGGTCGGCTTCCATTTGCTCATTGGGATTGCTGTGTTGTGTGCGTAAATTGTGGCATGGATGAGAAAACGCACAGTTGGGGTCAACGGAGACCGCAGAACCAATCAACACTTACCCGGATCGCACAAAGTTGGACCAGTAAAACATAACGACCTCCGATAGACTGATTTCGGTTTTCGTATAGTTCCGAGTGAAATGATTTAAACCACCGACGAGGGGTGCCCCAAAGATGTATGGTAAATCCTCGCCATGAATGCAGCCCTGCCGCTACAAAGTGTTAAATCAAAGAATGGAATTCAGTTGAATGTGGGCAACAGGTTGTGGTCTGAATAACTGAGACACACTGTCATGTTCCGGAATCCTTAAACTCACCTGTGGGTAATCACCGAAGCGCGTCTGATAGTCGAAAACATATAGATACGAATTGCGATGATCCGCCGAATGTAAGTCCACAGTTTGTGCTGCCGGTGCCACCACCTGGGCGTCACTCAAAGCCTCCAGGGTTTCATCGCTGCAGGCCAAGGGCGAAAGGCAGAGAGAGAGGGACATATTGAATATGAGTGAGAGCGAAAGAGGCAAGTGTTAAAATCATATAACAGTTTTTCATAGTGAAAATGTTCCGGCTATTGCCTCATTGTGTTGCATTTAAATGTGCAACTAACAAGCCAATTTCAGTGCCACTTTGGATGCACTCCGAACTGATTTCCTATCCGATGGGAAGCACATTAGTGTCCGCCCCCTCATGCTGCAGCAGCCCCTCAAGCAGCTGCCTTCAAGTTAGCTCAACGTTAGCTAAGCCTATTTAGGAAAATATTCTTTTGCGTCTGATTTGCTGTCATTTGGTTTTCTTTTTCTTTTTTTCTGCTGCCTTGGTAAGATTGTCGTTTTTCTTTTGCCCGGTGTTTTTTTTCTTTATGCATTTAAAATGCACTGTCGCCCAATTTGAATAAAAACCATTTGCCACATTTGCATACGTATCTCTCTAGATGCAGTGACAAGCAAGAGTCTAGTATACTGCTATTTCGCTGCATAATATTTTATGTGCCAGCCATAAAACTATGTTTAAAAAATAAACATTTTTCTTTGTCAGTGACAGCAAATTTTGTTGTTGCCTCTGCTTGAAATGCACTGAACCTTGTCTAAGTGAAATAAATTTTTATTTTTTTTTATTAAAGTCGGAATTCAGCGTTCGATGGCAATTTGCCGCCTGACAAGCCACAAAGATGTGATATGTAAACATATATAGTTTATGATCTGTATTTTAATTTATATACTTTACATAACTCAATAATGCGATTTCAACAAAATTACAATTTCATTACTGTTATTAATTGTATTTATAAGTAGTTTGTTTGGTTAAATTTATTAAAATACAATTATGCCGTTTTTAGCTATTTTTATTTATTAATACATTTCTTTGTTATTAAATTGCATAGATTTATTTCGCATTTGCCTCTGAGGAATATTATTTACTATTGGAATTAATTTATTATTTATTTAAGATTTTCATATTTTACGATTGTTTTTTTATACCCTGAACCCATTAAAAATGGGTTAAAGGGGTATAATGTTTCTGAGCAAAATGCAAATGTATGTAACTGGCAAAAGGAAGCATCTCCGACCCCATAAAGTATATATATTCTTGATCAGCATCAATAGCCGAGTCGATCTAGCCATGTCCGTTTGTCTGTCCGTCCGTCCGTCCGTCCGTCCGTCCGTCCGTCCGTATGTATGAACGCAAGGATCTCAGAACCTATAAGAGCTAGAGACTTGAAATGTAGGTGCTCCTAGTGCCCGCGCAGATCGAGTTTGTTTCCGATAAACGATAACTTGCCCCGTTTCCAAGTAATCGATAAAAATGTATATCGAAATCCCGTTTTTAAAGCAATTTTGGTAAATAATAAGAGCTAGAGTTACCAAACAAGTTACCAAGACATGTAGCTTCTAGAATAGTATATATATATCGATTATCTTTCATTTTATACCTATCGCCAACTCCCCGCTACTCTCTATCTATAAGCGCGCGCTGCATTTGGTGATGGAATAAGAGGGTTCAGGGTATCCCCTAGTCGGGAGCTCCCGACTAGAACCTCTTACTTGTTTTTTGTAATTTAATGCGAAAATAGATTTTGCATTAAAAATTCAACTCCTTAGTCTGGCCACGCGGCGCGCATTTTGAAAAGGCTAGACTTTCCTTTATAAATATTTATGTTGATTGTATTCATCGTTGACTTTCTATCAAATCCATTCGAAATATGCGCACGACTCTCTTTGATGAGTCGGGGGGCCTGCGCCCACCCACCCACCACCCAGCCACCCACACATGCCCAGCTCCACTCGCAGTCTGTCAGAGATCAAGCGTGAACCGTTTGCTGCTTCAATGCAGGCAACTTAACGCACGTTTGCACAACAGCTTTTGCATAACTGGGGTAGTCAGCGGTAGAGGGGTGGGGGTTATGGGCAAAAATAATACATATTAAGTATACGACGTGGGCGACGTCGCTGTGGATATCAAATGTTTTTTATTTATATTGAATTTGGCAAATATTGTATGCTGATTAAATTATGCATGCAAGCAACTCGTGTTGTTATCAAAAATTCAACAAATACCATATAGAAAATACCTAGTAAATGCAAATGCAATACAATTATTGCAAGCAATTGTTGTTGTGTGCATTTTGGCCTAGACGCAAACATAAATATTGATAAAAATCAAAAGCAAATCATTTATGAGTGCACATGTGAAGTTAAAGGGTAGGCGGGGTGCAGATGCTCGGCAAATTGAATTGAACATTGAATAGTGTGCATCGGGCCTTGGTCATTATTTATGAAGACTGAAGACTGACAGTGGGACAGGCAGAGTGGCAGAATGGCTGCAGCAAAAAAATTTGCATTTCATTTGGCATAAGATTGAAATCAAGATTCATTTAAGCCGCTTTAATTGAAAAATCCCTTGCCACCAGCCACAGTACCCAGCTCGATGCGAAGGTAAGGAACATAGCAGCTCGCATTTAATTAAGAACGAAATATTTATTTGGGCGCGGCGCACAATCACAGCCGCAGGTCGTTCTTGGTACGAAGGGTGGGGAAGGGGGGGGGGGGGGGGGGCAAGAAGAACAATAACTGGGTTTAACGTGGAGCAAACGCAATTACTCACCGGATATTAATTGGATGTTGCACCGGTCTCTCCCAGTCCGTGTATTCATTGACAATCGTCGCGAATATCTCGTTCAAATGGAATGTGTACGTGTTGCGTACGTAGGCCTTTAAAATTCTGGAGCGTCGATCTGCCTCGATGCCATATTGCACGTCGCCGGAATTGAAGCTGAAAAAGGATTCGGCACGTGTCACGCCAGCCATCAGGTCGTATCTGCAAATGAGCAATAAGTGCGTAAGTACGTGTATCTGCATCTTATGGATACCCAATTTAACTTTTTTTTTTCATGTAGGTTTTGAGTATCTTGTTGAGTTGCCCATAAACTAAAGCCATTCTATTTGGTGCTGCCCTTACAGAAATGACATGGCCGAGGTCTCTAAGAGATAGGCTGAATATTTTGTAAGTGTTGTTAAATAATTTGCTGTGACCAAGTGGAACTGAGGATATATTGATTTGAGTCAAGTGTTTGTCGGACTTATACTCGAGTGTATTAGAAAATCACCTACGTCTACTTTAGTTACTGACTAGTTTACTCCTCCTCTACGAGATATCCGAATATACTTTCATGTACTTAAAAAAAATGTATCTCATACATTTGTGGGCTTACAGTTTAAGAGTCACAGCTTTTGTTTTGCAAACGCATGCCTTATATTATTAATATTTTACTATTAATAATTTTAATATTAAAACCTATTAAAATGGCAATTGAATAACTTATTGCCCTGATTTACATATATTAAGCACCTATTAAAAGGCAGCTTCCTTTTCAAACTTACTTTCATAGCAACCTCAACATTCTTACTTATTTGAAAACGAAACTGATTACAGAATGTTGTCAAAACAGTTTACCCAACTAATTTGGCAGTTAAAACTTAACTGTCCAGCAGCATTAAGCACAGCCACAAAAACACTGCAGCAGAGCTGAACTTCAACTGTGCCGCAAGTCAAACAAAAACTCTTGACAAACATGATAACTCGAGAGCTAGTCGAAAAATTTGTTTGTTTCGAGCGCTGCACTTCAATTTTTGCCGAGTTGCACTTAAAAATGTATCTCCGCTTTTCTGCATAGATAAAATAGTTGTTGCTGTGCTTCTGCTTGTTGTTGGGGGGATATCTGGTTGGCTACTTTTTTGGTTTGGCTTGCATTTTATGTTGTGCCAGAAAGTTGTTTTTTTTTTTTGTTCTTTTTGCATATGTTAATGCAATTCCTTTGCAATGTATTGGGCTAGCATGTTTGTGTGTGTCTCCTTTGCTATCAGTGTGTGCTTGTGTGTGCGTGCGTATGTGGGCGTGCCTTGGCCTCAAAGCAAATTGCTTTTAAATGTGCACAAAGCAATATTTATGCTCCTTACGTAGCTTGTGACTAATAGCCTCTTGGGCACTGACAGTTTACAAAGCGCTGAGCGAAAGAATGAAATACTCTTCGCTTAAAGGCCAGCAGCAGCAGTTGCAGTAGCTGGCAGGCGCATCAGCAGCCAAGCTTCAGCTCAGCAGATCTTAAGTGTGGCTATGCTAGATGTGTTCATAGAGGTATATATAACAACAAGTACCACATGCTTTTAACGAGCTGCTCTTCTTCATTCGAGATGCTTGAACCGCAGCATCAATTCCCAGCAAGTGCCTTGCTTTTTAATGAAACTGATTTCTCTTTTCTAAATCTTTGAGGCAGAATTTTAGTTTTTTTCGGCTTGCATTGTTTGTTATAAGCACATAAGCAATCAATAATCAATGGTCATTTAGTTTCCATTCGTAGTTATTATTTCAAAAACACTTAAGTAACAATTGTTTTGTTTGGGAACTTTAATTTAGTAGAATACTATTAATGAAAAGATTTTTATTTATTAGTTTTTGGCTTGGCTGGCTTCAGGTCTCACTTTCGCTTTTAAGCAAACAATTGTTATCCTTCTATTAGCCAATATAAATATATCTAAATAGACTTCACTCTGGCATCTTATCGGCGTCTATCTTCACTCGTCTATCTTCACTCGGCGTCTTATATCTTTTCTTTCTTTTATTTATAATTATTATCCATGGTCTCTCTTATCCTGTCATAGTCCAACAATACTCCTATATAGGTAGATTATCTACAGACAATTACTAATCCGGATTCTTTTTAATTTATCCACAGAAATAAATTAAGCTTGCTTTTTGAACTGTTTAAGCCCCAAGTTCATTGCTAATATATATACAAATTTAAGTTGTGATATGAATAGTGAAAATTCTTTGAACAAACACCCCTATTGGGCTCCCTCCCACCCCTCTTGGGCGCATAAGAATTGTATCATTGTATTTAATTTTAATTTCTATCAAGGCTCAAATATTTTGTTAAGTATACTTTATCTGGAATGTCAGCTAGATTTTGATTATAATATTTATATTTTTTATTCTTATATATTTATTTACTATTTGACAATATATATAATATAATATTATATTATATTATATTATTTCTATATGCTGAATTGTTTGCCTCACTTAAGCATTATTTGCTTTACGCATTTATTAAACATAACTCGGCTAATTTATTATTTGTTGTTTTCTTTTTTAACCCATTTCCAATTGTAAATTTTGCCTCGTCGTGGCGCAAATGGCGCATTAATTATGAAATCGCAGCTAATTAGCTGTTAATAATATATATTAACAATGCCTAATGGCATAGCACAAAGTGCATAAATCAAGTGACGGTGCCAAAAACAATAGGCCACGCCCACGAGCCACCACATTGCAGCCCGATCTCCGTTGATGCCCCTCTACCCAGCAGGTTGTAATTGTATTGCAAAATGGAGTCGCGCATTTGCGTGGTTAATGTGCATAAATTAATAACAAAGCGTATGAGCGTGTTGTGCGTGTACTGTGTGTGGGGGTGTTTGTGTGTGTGTGCGTTACAGTATGGTCAACATGGCAGCTGGTTGGTGTAAGCTCAAAGCTTATCGCTGCCTAAGCTGACGCCATTTTGAATGTTCGCTGCGGCGAGATAAAATCTTTGAACAGCACGCAAAAGTCGGCAAAGTCGAAACTTTAAATTAATTACATTGCATACTTTTGAGCAGCAGCTCAGTGTGTGTGTGTGTGTGTGTGTGTGTGTGTGTGTGTGTGTGTGGTTAGCATGGGTTAAGGCAAAAATAATTAAACAGCGGCTGGGTAGGTTGCGCAGCGCCAAGCCGCAAAAAAACTTACCTTGACAACTTGTTAATGGCTGTTTTTCTCATTAATACTGCATTAATTAAAAACGCCAACACACGCGCGTGTGTGCGTGCGTGTATGAGTGTGTGTGTTTGTGTTAATGGCGTCAGCAAACATGGCAGTTCACAAGTGCAAGTCGTCGTCGTAAGTGACATCAGCAGCAGCCGCAGCACCGACGATGGAAGAAAAGAAGAAGGAAATTGACAGAAATGCATCGCATTTTAATATATTTCAAATGCAAATTTGAGGTAAACAAATTGAAGATCTTCAGCTGGCCGAAGCTCAAATACACTTACTAAAATAAACATACACAAATTGATGTTAATTGCTGGCGGTAAATTTAAAACTTATGTGAAATGCAATAGAAATAAAAGCTCTTGATTCGTTTATATTTGATATAATGTTATTTAATATAAAGTTTACTTTATTATACACCTGGCTGATAAACGATATTTATAGACTTTGGACAAACGGAGGAAGTTTTCGATTATTTTAAATATTCATCCAAACTCGAATTCTCGTATACATTGCTGGAAAAAAAATATTATTTTGACTATCAACTTATTTTAATGCCTGCGTTTCATATATTTTAAGAGCTCTGAATTAATGATAAGCAGAAACTGAACAATAATCCCAATTTCAAACATTGGATTGAATTAATCGACTCACCTTATACTCAAATTAAACTCTTTAAACTTCTCCACATCTATGCTTAATTTTATTTCAATTGGCTACAATTTCCTTCATTCAGGTGTGACCAAAGCATTCACCGATTTAAAATACTTTACCACTTGAAAGCGTTTACAATTTTCACTCACCAATATTCTCCAGTTGACCGGGCGTGCCCCAGCCGCCAGCTGCAGCGATGCCCGCCTCGCCACCCAGCCCATTGCCGGCGGCGGTCGAAGCCTGCGCCTGTGCCTGGGCGGCGGGGGAGCCAGGGCGTGGGGGTACATAGTCGCCGCCATCGATGACAACGCCATCGATGCTGGGCCCAAAGGCGAAACCAAATTCTGGCGCTCTTATGGGCACACTGAGCAGCTGCTCGAGTGTCTTCTCGCGCAGGCACTTCATCAGATGAGCATGCGGCAGGTCCGAGGCGCAGTTCACGTGATGTGCCACAATGGCCGCGTACTTGGCGGGATTGCTGACCAAGGACCAGGGCGCTAGGCCCGAACCAGACATAAGCATGGCCCGATTAAAAAGCAGACCTAAAAATTATAATTTTACAGCATGAATGGGAATGTGAATTATAGTATGTAGTTTTTTCTTTTATTCCGCACACTTACCTTCCGGCACGGCCATGGATGAAATCAGAAAATGCACACAGGCCGCACCAGTGCCGTGTCCGGCGAGTGTTATGCTATTCGGATCCCCACCAAAGGATGCAATGTTCTCCTTCAGCCAGTGAAGGGCCGCAATGATGTCCATCAGGCCGTAATTAGCGGGCAGCTTTGAATAGCGATCCGTGTTGGCATTCAAAAATCCTGAAAATAGTTGCGGCCATGCCGCATAATTCATCAGCATTTTCTTGCTCATCGATGAGTGGCAGCAGCAACAGCAGCAACATCAACAGCACCGGCAAATGAAAATTTAATCGAGAATGGCGGCTCAGCGATTTTTCTACTATTTAAAATGTCAGACACATGGGCGCAACACTTGTGAAAATGTGTACAGTCACGCGTGCAAATCATGATGTCAGCACTTCCGTTTCCGCAGCAGCAATACCAGTGCGAGGAGAGCGGGGCGGGGTGTACCGGCGGCAGTGGCAGGCATTGCTTCTAAATGAGGTCACACTAATTTGGTGTGCATTTGAATTTTTACCATGGGCAGAAAGTACGCGAATTGTTGCATTGCAAAATGTTGGAAAGCAATTGAATTAAGCTCCAGTGGAAAGAGCTATATTTTCGATGTACATTTAACTAGCTGCTGGCAGCAGTTGTTATTTCTATGATTGTCTATTTACATATAATAATATAATTTTAATTCTTATTTTTATTTTTATAATAAACTGAAAACCTTTTTTTCATATTTAATATTTAATGCTATTATATACTATATTCTGTTATAAATCTGTAAATAGTTAAGTATAAAAAAATATACACACAAAAAATATTAAAAAAATATTTTTAGTAATCTTTATTAAAGTTTAATTAAATTAAATTGTAAATTATTATTTTAAAGATTTAATTTGTTGTGTTTGTTTATTAATTTGCATTATTTTTATTGAAAAAATATATAAGATTTGTAATTTCTGATTAAATTAGGTGCAACAAAAGTTATTAAACAAAAATCTGATTTTTTTGAAAGCTGTTTTTTCTTTGTTATTTACAAAATAAAATATTCTTGTATATATACTTCAATTATTTTTATTTGTTAATCAATAATTGTCAATTATTGTTTTAATGTTAATCAATAATTATAATTATGTTTTTCTAGGAAACAAATTTTGTAGCTATTTCCACTGTGCTGTATATACTTTTCCATTGGATGCTAACTAATTTAGTTAGATTATGGAATGGGCATTTGCCATGTTGCTGTTGATGCTGCTGTTGTTGTTGTTGTTTTTCTTGTTGTTGCTGCTGTTGAACGGAAGTGGAGCCATCGCTGCAGTGGCTTAAAAGCGAATCGGCCATTGGACACGTTGCAAACGTTTGGCTCGTTTCGCAGCACTTGGTTGCGTACGATGAGGGCAGCATATCAATTAGGATTAGCATTTGAGTGTGTGCGAGCACTTACCGAGCACTCCGAGGCGATAATTTATGGTTACCACCAATATTTGTCCATAGCTGGCCAGCACGGAGCCATCATATGGATTGCCGCTGTTCCACTCATACGATTCGCCATGCACAAATACCAGCACCGGATACTTGGCCGGGCCTCCACTCGATGTGGTGGATGAGGAGCTGCCAGAGTTGCCACTCGTAGTGCTGCCACTGCTCGTTGCGTCCCGGGAGCCCACTAAAAAATAATTAGAGAGAAAAAAAAAGGGGAAAAAAAATATTTTAGAATATGTTTTCAATTGCAGATAACGGCTGAGAATTCGGTTCAATTGTTTTTGGCCCAAAAAAAAGGGGTACATAATATAAATTAAATGTGGTCGCCTGCGGTGCAGACAACTGTTCGTAATGGTGGCTGCATTTTATGGCTGCCATTGAACTAAATGTTTAGCTTTGATTTTTCGCCAAGTTTTCAATTTGCATTTAAATGCTTCAATTCAAGATCTTTTTCTTCACTTCAACCCCCATATTGGCATTAATCAGCATTGACATGAATGCTTTAGGGGCAAAAAAAAAAACCAATCGCCTGTCAAGCGTCTTAGAATCAAGGCAAACAAGGTCCTGGCACGGATTTGTTTGCTGCAAGCCCAAGACAAATGAGCGTCTAAGCCCAAAATAGGCAAATTACTGGAAAACAACTCTTTTTGAGTGCCGATCCGAAAAGTCAACGCAGGTCGTACCCCAACCTGCGGCACGTGTCTGAGCTCAGCACATTTGTACACTTTTGGGCCGACAAAACAAAACCAATGCTGGTAACTCTGTCCGAAGTGTAGAAAGGTTGAGTAGTAACATGTGCGTGGGTATTGGGCAAAGGTAGGGACTTAAGTGCTTAAAGTTAGACAGCTATCTATGAAAAAGGTTTGCGCTATATGGTTGGTTATTATAATCATTTACATTTGATTGGTCCGCCAGAAAATGTTTGGTTGACTCAAAATAACTGACGCACAATATATTTAAAGGACGAGGTAAAGTTTTGCAATGAGAATCTCATTCGGCAATCAAGAAATTGCGAAGAAAGGGCAATTAGACTGCCCTTACTAGTCTGAGCTCGTAGTCAAAATTATTTTTATTAATTATAAACAATTTGTAATACTCATATTCAATATTTAATACCAAGAAACAATAATCGTTAGGCGCAAATCAAAAACTGATAGGTACATATATTCAAATAAAAGTGTTAAGGAAACAAAAACTAGGCAAATAATCTTCAGCTTTTTGGAAGTACTTTTGTGCAATCGATTTAGCCATATGGTTAGTGGCATAAAAATCTTCAGTTGTCAGAAACACAACACAAATTTGGCGTCAATGCCAGTCCATCGAATAAGAACAGTTCAAGCCAGGGCAGCACGAAAAGTGGCCTAACCAAGGTAGGGGATCAGATCAATTTCTAACTGATCACAGACGGGCGCCTGCACCAAAGACAATATAGACAATGTTTATAAACAATGTTTATATTGTCTTTGCCTGCAGCTTACAATCTTAGGCCATGTCCTCAATCCCATCACCATTGTAAATATCTCTCCTGATTGTAAATAGCCCTCAATGTAAACACCATGTAAGCTACAAAACATTATAAATATACCCTTAATTCACAGGCTTTCGCTTGGTAGAGCTCAAAAGGTACTGACTTACACCAAAATAAACAATCAGAACATTAAAAAATCTGATGAAATTAGTCTAAGATTTGACTGTTTGAACTTTGTGTTTTGGAGTCTATTGAAAACTTTTTCCTGAATGTGTTTCATATATATATATGATACAATCAATATTTAGGTAAGCATTTGCCCAAGGAAAACAGTTAACTTTGAATATATTGGCCAGTTTTGTTGAACAAATTTTATATTAAATGGTTTTCAAATCATATTTATTTATATTCTTGTTTGTGGTGTCTGTATCGACCTTCAAAACAATCGAGTGAAAGTGACTTCTGTCGTTTTCTTTGCTGCACTTGCAGCAAATATTGTACGTGTTTGGCATTTTGATTGTGTACCACCCCAGATTGGCCAAGTTTTGCCAAGCTAAGCCCTACATAGATTTTAAAGCTGCTCTACTTACTTCAAGTTTTATGCAACTAAAAATACAAAATTGCACTCAAAATGCATTCATCAAAGATACACACACACACAGAGAGAGAAAGGAGTATCTCGTGCAGTGCAGCATCTTTGGTAGATACATATCCATATCGCATGTATCTGAGTGCATGTATCTGCACGAGTCAGCGGCAGCCAGACTCTTGCCACATGGCAAGCTCGAACAAAGGCCACAACAACAACGACAAAAATAAGAAAAAAAAAACAAAAGGAATATGAGCCATGAATTCTTTCGTGCCCATATATAAAACTGGGTTTTTCTCCTCTCAGTTTTTCATCCTTTTTTGTGTGCTCATAGTATATACACTGGAACAAAAGAACTTGCTTATCAAAGCGGAAAAAGAGTGTGTGTGTGTGTGTGTGTGTGTGTGGGTGTGAGAGTGGGGTTTCTGTATTAGAAGTGGCAAAACAAGCACCATACTCCGCTTAGAGGCGGGTCAGGCAGTGGCTAAAGCAAGTTACTGTGTCAGTGACTTTTATAAATAGCGTCAGGCATGACACGAGTCACAGACAATGAATGCCATAAGCCCAACTTGCCACATCAAACTTGCTTAACTGGCTCAATTTCTCACACTCTCCTGCTACCCTTCTCTTTCCCTCTCTCTCTATCTCTCTCCGTCTCTCTTGCACTCCATCTTGCTTATCGTCGCATCTGAGCAATGTCAATATCTATTTAAAGTCAGCTCCTCGCACAAAGTCACATTCACACCTCGCATGGCGCTAATTCAATGAGTTTCATTCACGACCTGCTGCTGCTGCTGTTCCTGTCAGTCATCAGTTCTAGCCAGGTGTAAAGTTAATGACTATGTTTAAGCCAACACCCACACCCACACACACACCCGCCTGAAATTAAAGCCACAAAATCACAGTGCTGTGGCAAAACTTTTCACATATATGACAGCTGAAATTGAAATTGGACAAATTTTCAGAAAAGTTGCCTTACGGGCTTTAAATTTTTTAAACATGTGTTTTGCCTGTTTTAGATAATGTTTAAATGATAATTATATGTTTAGAAGTTTTCCCTACCGATCTGCAAATGTGTTTAAAGGATTTATAAATTCAAGAACATAATTTATCAAGAGTTTACTTCTCTTATGCAGGAACTAAAGGTAATTTTTGTTAATTAATTATTATTTGTTCTTTTAAAAGGCATACAAATTAAAGTTATTTTATGCCTCGTTAATATGCTGTGTAGATAGAAAAAAAAAACAAATAAATATTAATTGCTTTTAAATTTGTTGTTTTGATTCTATATAAATAAATGTCATAAGTATTAAAGTTAAATTTTATACATACAATTTAATGACAATTAAATGGCAAAATATTTGCAAATGGTTAACAAGTAAAAAAAGGCATCATAAAACAAGTTCTTACATGCGTGTGAAATGTCATGTTTTAATTCTTTATAAATCAATATCATACAATTTGGTCAAAGTCACAATATTTATATGTTAGAAAGATTTGTTCGAATGTTATATAAATAAATATAATAAATATAAGCGTGCATTATTTTATATTTGTTTAGTTATTAATCAATAATACAAACAAATTTTGTTTATTGGCAAAATACTCCAAAAATGTTCAATAACTAACAACATATTAAATAAAATGTTTTTATTTTTCTGTGTAAGTTCAATAGGTTAGTTCTATTAGATAAATATTATAAATATGAGCCTAAAATATTTGATATATTTGCCTTTTTATTGCATATTGTTAGCAGTTAGAAACGTTTTTAAGAGAAGTGTATTTCTACACTGTAATATGTTTTTCTTTTGGCATTGTTAATAAATAATTTGCTGCGCCTCACAAATGAGGCGCGAAATTAGAGTAATTTGTGGGGCCGCAAAGGCTTAGCAACCGCGCAACATGCAAACAGCATTTAAAACTTGTCTTGTACACCATTAAGAAACACAAAAAAAAAAATGATTGAGTAAGCCCAGGCCAAAAACTTTTGATGGGATTTCAACAGGGCGGGGCATGACAAGCCTGGCGACGTCTGTGCTGTTGCTGTTTGCATGTCGCTGCACCCGGGGGTGCTACTTAACCAAAAAACTTTATGGCAGCCCCAAAAAGTCAGCAGACATACAAAAACTTGCCACCACGCCCCCCGTGCCAACGTCCATAACCGCCCAGCCCACCAGCCGCCTTCGCATAAGGCAGCGACAACTGTCTTTTATGTTGCCTAAAAACTTGTAAAATAGTTGCTTTGCCACGCCGCGTCCCGCCCCGGCCCAACTAGTTTGGCGCATAATTTTGGCAAATGTAAATATTTTGTGCAAATAAATAGAAACAAATTTTATGTACGTGCTGCATGTTGCATGGCCTGGTGTGGGGTGTCATAACAAATGCGAAGACAAGCGCTGTAACTGGCAAAAACTAATGCGACTTTCGGGGCATGTTAATAACTCGAACATGTTTTAATTCACATGCACGCTTGCTCTCTGCCACGCCTCCCAGCCCAAAAGGAACCCTTAGCCCCAACTACCACCCTATGGCAGCTAGTTTGGCATTTACCCTTTTGCTACTTATTTGCAGCGCCGGTTAAATCTCAGCACTGAGTGCCAAAATGAAGACACTGCCACGTGGCAAGTGGCAAGTGGCAAGTGGCAAGTGGCAGGCTTCAGCTGCCTAAACTTGCACCCTTTTTGCTGTGTACCACTCGTGCCGCCTGGGGCATGTCTCTTTGCAGCAGTCAACAGTTTTCATGTTACGCCTCGGTTCGCATAAATTTAATCATATTTTGTGGCTACAATCTGCATACGCATAGGGCCAAGGCCTAAAGCCCCCCATAAACGAAGGCTTTTCGGCAAATTCCAGCAGCGAAATGTGAGTGTGCGTATGTGTGCGTGAAAATAATTCCTGGAAGACTTTAATGAATGCAACCGAATATATATTATTTTTGAGGTCTATATATATATGAAGCGCAAATAGTCAACTTTTAATTAAGCTAACATAATATTTTATTACATATCTTGATGTTTCTTTAAGGTATCAAATATTTTTGGACAATTTTTAATCAATTTGAGTGGAAAATATTAAAATAAGCCAAACAATTTGTAAATATATTATATACAAATATATATACAAATATTTTTTACATAGGAATTTGCTTAAGAAGATTTTCCATATATATAAGGCGATCAATGAAATCCATAATTGCTGAGGTTGGTCGAGATATTTTGATAAACAAAAGTTTCAAGACGATAACTTAAAACTGAGAGACAAGTTCGCATAGAAACAGACAGACTTTTAGATAGGATGGATATGCGTTATAGATTGCATGACCAAATTTTAATACCCTCTTCAAGGGTATAAAGGAATAATTGAATATCCATACGGAGCTATATTAATACCAATTTATTATTATTGTTTAAAATATCATTAGCTTGATTATTTTTTTTATGTTCTTTAATATTACTTAAGCAGATATTTTTTCACGCGTTAAGCAAACAAAAATATAACTTAAAATAACCTTTAAAAATCTTTTAGAATATTTAATTACACAATTAATCGATTTCTTTGCATTTTTCGTAATAATTACTGGAAAACTTTTATTGTACTTTAATTAAGAGAAGTCTTATGAAACATTAAAAAATAAATTTACAGGAGTTTCCTCCTTTTTTAAAGGGAAATTTTTAGAAATAACACAAAAATTTCTCCTAAAAGTTTGCCATTGTGTTTGTGATATTTTTATTGATCTAAATACTTTCAATTGTTTATTGTACTTACACACACACACACACACACACACACACACTTTCACACATACACCCAACAACACATATACAATAAGATATGCGAGACCAGAAGCATGTAGCTCAGTCAAAGGGTGCCTGGCAGGCATCTGCAATACGAAACTAGGTGAAATCAATATCCTTAAGTCATTGTCTTGCCTTGCCCCAGCTGTGCTTTGTCATCGCCTGTCTGGCTGTGCTCCTTGATATCCAGCTCAAGAGAACTCAAGCCCATTCATTGTGCCACTCGATTGTTGGCTTCGAGGAGATGCGGCCACAGTTCTCAAGAAATCTAGCTCATTTCATTTTATGTTTTTTGGCCGAAAACTCATTTCGTTACGCCGCAAGTTTAGTGTCCACTCTTGTGCTACAGTAAACTATGGCGACGGTCCAACCATTCGCAATGACAGTAGCGGGGATTAAGTTAGATTGTGGGAAGGCTAAAACTTGATTTAGATTTTTTGAGTCTTGTCTGAATTAAAAATTCGTTTATTTTATTATCACATAATTAAGGTATTAAAATATAATTTTATATTTATGCAATTCCTTTTTGTTTTCTTAGTACTAGTACTCTATATAAGACGACCTATCTACCTTATCTGAAGTCAAGCAGAAATGTGTGATTATGGAGGATTAAGCCCCGATTTGTTATGGCTATTGAAAATAGGTATAAGATATATATTGTATATAAAATGTCTTCGGAGTTTTCTCAAATTTCTCATCATTCCCCTAGAGATATTCAATTATTGAAGTACTACCGTAGCTGCAATTTAAGGTCGAGCCATATTTTATTCAAGCGCCACAGGTTGACTTTAAGTGCTGGTACAACATATTTGTTGACTACACAAAAAGCCACACAGTAAAACAAGAGAAAAGAAAATGATACTCTAAAAATATTTTTTATTTTTATCGATTTAATAAATTGCGCGTTTTCAGCACGCTTCGTTTTTTATGTCTTCGATTTAAGGTTCGACGCTTTTGGCTTGAAAAATGTGCGCTAAAATTTGGGTTTGGGTTTTGGAGGGGTTTTTTTTTGCAAGCTGACACAGATACGCTCACGGCGGAGTTTTTTTTTTTATTATCCTTTGGCTTTCTGCACTAAACTTTTAGCTTTTAGCCGGGACAAAGGACATGGGACACAGGACATGCCGAAGTGCATTTTTAGTTTTGTAGTTTATTACTTGAGCTTCAGTTTTTGCCATTTTTAATGCGTTTCGATTTGCCCGTTGCCGGTTGCCTGTTTTCGATTTTTATGCTGTGTAAAACTTGCTGTGAATTTGTTTTGCTGGCTTTTTATTTTATTTTCCTTCCTGGTTTTTAAAGTGTGCTTATTCAATCGAAAAAATTTGGCTGATTGAACTTTGTGGGCTTAGAGAGAACCAGGGGATTAACACACAACAGATTTGTCCAAGTTTTCGCTGGGAAAACTTTCCAGGCGCCCTGTGCCGAAATACATTTAGAATACTTTACTTAAACATGTGCTTCGAATCGGTTTTAAGCCTCAACATGACCATATGTCGGATTTGGCGGATCAAATCATTTTACTATAAAACTAAATATTAAATTCCTCTGTAAAAAACTTTGTAGTTTCTGTAGGGATAGAGATATTTATCTCAGCATTAAAAGCTAAACAAGCTAAAATATTTGTGTAAAGGCTGCATTTAGCGTGATTGCGCAGATCAATGCACAGAGAGCATTTAGCTGAATGACGGATATTTATTTAACCACTGTAAACTCAGCGCTGGCTTTGATGCCTGGCTGCAGCTGCGACAGAGTCCCCTGCGCCAAAGAGAGAGAGAAAGTTTCTCTTATACCGATTAGGCTGTTTTGGTTATACTATTTTATATATTCGGCAAGGCAACGATCGAAATTTAAAAAAAATTCATTATTAAGTGCATTCAGTAGCTACAAAAAAAATATAATTAATCACATTTGGCATTTTTGATAGTCCAGTCCGCTTGAAAATTGTACCTGTTGGAAGACCGTATAAGACCGTTGTATAAGACCGTCGAGCAGAGTAAAAATCGATAAGCATTTCTGGCAACTCTTTAGTTAAGTTGACGTTTCTTTACAGAACGTTCAACATTATCTTTTATAAACGAGCAAAAATAAATATTGAACAGATAACCGGTGACAAAAATAATACATGTTCTAGTTTTCTTGTATATTATATATTTCGATATATTGATTCTTTTATGAGAACTCCATAATATTGATATTTTCCTAAATGTGCATTTATATAAAAGTATAAATACTTGAAAGCAAATAAAATACCCTTAAGTTAGTTAAACCAACTTTGGTCAAAGGCAGTGCAAACAAATTTTCGTTGCCTGGTGTTTACTTATCTGAACAAGTGAGCATGTGTGCGTGTGTGTATGAGTTTAGCTGTGTGTGTGTGTGTGTCTTTGTGTATGGTTGTGTGTGTGGGTAGGTAAATGGACTGTTGAATGCAGAAAGTCATTGAAAGTTACAGTTAACTTGCAAGTTTTGAACAAATTTAATGCAAAAGTTTGCCTATGCCATACATAACATTCGTTCATGTTGGCCAAGAGATCCCCAACGAATTTGCTAAAGTTTGTAATGCTTGAATTGCTTTTGCCGACTTGCATAAGCTGACAACTTTTGGTTAAATCATTGTGTATGAGGTAAGAGCTTGTTAAAGTTGATGTTAAGTATGGTTAACTAGCAAAACAGATTGAGACAGATACTTAAATAAAAATATATCATACTAAAACTCTGGCGTATTCTTTGCTTGTGAGCTTTAAGTTAATTTACATATATTGTTTTCGCGTTTGCTTCTCCGTTTCTTCTAAAAAAAAATACTTATGTCTTTGGTCAAAAAAATGTTGAGCTCCGAATGGGCCATCTAATCTCTGTGTAATCGGAATAACAAATGCCAAGCCTGATAATGGAAAAAAGCTCAACATGCGAATTTTGCCTAACATTTAATATATTGCACGTACTTAACATATATGTTATATAGGAACCGCAGGAAACAAACAAAATGTCAAAATGGCTGCCAGTGTCGAGAGTTGAGAGTCGAGCGCTGAAAATTATGATTTCGTCATGCAAAATGTGGCCAAACAGTCATAAATAAACACGCAGCACACACACACACACACAAGGGGAAATAATGAGTGTGTTTCAGCCAGCAAGAGAAAATGAGGGAGTGAGAAAGAGAGCAGAGAGCGAGTGCGAGAGTAAGAGGGTATATGAAGTTATCACGTGACTTCTTACGCACATTGCATGCCATAAATTACAAAGTACTTTAGCCGCCAAACTCAATTTACATTCGCGTACACACACACACACACACACACACTCACACTCGCACGCCTTTTGCTTTAACACTGATAGCAACATTGTGAAAAAGAATAATGTGCAAGCGGGAGAGAGACAAATGGCTGCATGCTAAAGCAAGTGTAAAGCAAGCAAAAAATAAATATACAAAAATGTTGCATTAAATTAGGCGCACAAAAAGTTTACGATGCCCTCACTTGCGTGGCCCCGTCCGCTTTCGACCCCCCTGTGCAGCCAGCACCGTGCCACATTTAAATGCCGATAAATCATTAAAAAAAAAAAAGATATAATAATAATAAAGGGCAGCGATGGCGGCACATTAAAACGCCCTGCAAATGGCAACTGCTGCAAATGCTAACCAACTTTTTCATGCACCTCCCTTTCAGGCTCACCTCTGCGATTCCTTTGCACTTTTATCACCCACAAAATAAGATTTTTATTGCAAAGACCCCACAGCGTCGACTCGCACTTCATAAAAATGTAAAATATTATGATGACTAACAGACACGTACTCAACATATTGCCCACATACACACACGCACACTCCTACTCTCTTGTGCGTGTAAGTAATGTGCTTTTTTGCTTTTTGCCCGTGGCTCGCATTGGCAAAAATCATAAAGTCTGTAAATTTGCACCTTTGAAATGTTCCCAGGATCGTTTGTATGATATATGCATATAAATAAATGTACATACATATATATGTATATATATATATATATATCTCATATATATATGAACATTATTTTGGTATTCTGCACGCTCATTTAATGCTGATTGCGCTGCAAACGGTGCGTTGAATGGCAATTGGTTTTTAAATGTTCATATCTTTAATCGCTTGGAAAGGTTACAGAAATACATTTAGAAATGGATGTATTCATTACTTTAGATATTCTTAAATAAATGTCATTTCATTACATGTATTTACGGTCAGGGGATGACAAATAACTTAACATAATTATAACATAAATAAAATATAAAAGGCTACAAACAACAATTGGGAATATATGAAAAATATTAAACCTTGATTATTGCTAAATATATCTGACATCCTTAAATGAAAAACCACGTAAACTTCAAGATCTTATTTCTGGTAAAAATTTCATGACTCTATTTGAAATTTCGACGGCGACTTCAAAATATTTAGCTCTGATAAATCAATTTAAATTTATCTTATATAAGATAATAAATAAAAAATAGCTTAAAACTAAAATAAATAAATTTGGTTAAAATTTCGAAAATTTTTGACTTGAAATTGAAATTATTTCAAGAATTTCTGAACATCTGCGAATTTTGAAAAGCACTTGACTTTAATCAATTTATCAGTTTATCAATCTGTATTCGCATAAATAAAATGGAACACTTGAAAATCCTGTAAAATGCCTGAATTTTTCAGCTTTTCTCTTGCTAGATCTCTCTTGCTAATTTCGTATTCACTTTTAGCAGTAACAACGGCTCATTTATAAAATAAAAAGCACCTTCCGTTAAATCCTACAACATCATTTTCATGCAAGTTGAACACATTTGCTAACAAAATAATCAACTTTAAGCCAGGTGCGCTGCCTGCCTGACTGGCGTACGCTGCGTATACATAATGCATACATCTTTACTGGGTACGCCAAACTACCTAGAGCGATGGAGAGAGAGGTATAGAGAGTAAGAGGAAGAGGAACAGAGCATTGGGCGGCAAGAGTGTAAAATTCTGATAGTGCGGGCGCTGCTGTGGGGCAACTGCTAGGCAGCTGGCACTGAATGCCACTTAATCTTAATACATTTTACAGTTTAACCCATGCATCAGCTTAACTGTGGCTTAACTTACCGCAAGGCAAAGCTGCTTGCTGGCTTTTTGCATACACACAGCGTGTGTGTGCATGTGTGTGTGTGGCACATTTTAAGCAAACCAATATGCGGCAGACACCTGACTCTAAAAACCCTTAACTGGCATAAAGCAGGCCAAAAAGAAGAAGCAGCAGCAGCAGCATGAAAACGATAGAGGGCTAAAAAAAAGAAGAAAATAATATAAAAGAAATGTCTGGTCCAGAAATGGAAACCCAGTTACTCTCTCGTCGGCGGCAGCTCCAACTAGCTGCAATGTTGTTGCAAATTGAAATATGCAATTTGTCGTAAGAGATTTTGTGTGTGGCAGGAACTGTCCCTCGCCCGCGCAGTACCTACCTAGCTGCTGCCGGCTCTGGCCTCGGCAGCTTTTTTCAATTTCAACGTATTATCGGTTAACAACATTATGTCAGCGTTCAGGCGTAAAACTGCTTAAGAAAATTGCAGCAAGAGAAAAATAAGAAGGAGCAGAAATTGGTTGCTTCATTGCGAAACCCAAGACTCCAGACTCGAAAGACTTCGTCTGCGATCGAAGCCCTCGTTCCCCAGCAAGTGGTTTAGCACCTTGCCAAGTCTTAATAGTTTTCTCTGCTGCTTTTCTTTTATTTTTGTATTTTTTTTTTTCAACAGAGCAGCCCCCCATCATCCATCAGCTCTGGCAGTTTATGTGCTGCAAAATGTGCCACATAATTGCGTTCCAGTTACATTTTGATTACAATTCTTGCATTCGTTACTATTTCAAGGAGCAAGCGATAAATGCGCTTACAATGTGCCGCAGCCAGCATGGCGTATGCAAAATATTTCCTTTTTTTCTTTGCATACCCTTTACAATTTTCTATGGGAAGGAAGGGAATGATAAAGCTCTTTCGATGGGTGGAAGATTGAAAGAGTAGACATTTAACGGCTGTAAATGACAACTTTTCAACTATCGATAAATATGGATTTTAAAAAAATTTGTTGTGTTTAACTGTTACGAAAGAGTAGCAAAAACCTTTTTTTTATATTTGGTAGGTTAAACAATACGCAACTTAAGTTAATTTAAGATTTTTCTGGTCGATAAAAGCCGAATTCCAGGATTTTTTCGATATGAAAGAGTCGCCATTTTATATGCGGGTTCTTTATGTGAATATGACTCAAGTGTATTCCAGATTATTTTTAAGATCAATCAATGTAAATCGAAACCTGGATTACAGGGTATGTTCCAAATTTACGCACCCTATCTTTTCCCATTGTATGCTGCATATTAATGGCATGCGTTGGGAGTGAAGGAAGCGCAAGGTTTAGTCAGCTTAAGTATTTTTGCTAGCCATAACTGATGGCTGGCACATGCCAGCTTCATCAATAACTAATACGTATACGTAATATACGCAAATGGGCAAAATCAAATCATACGCCACGTGGCCCATCATCAATCCACATAAACAGGAAATTGTCAAATATTAATGGACGTCAAGTTGAGTGTATATTCTGTTTTTGTTATCTATTACAACAACTACTCAAAAGTTGTTTTCCTATTCTGCGCTAGTTTGATTGATAAATTCACTACCACCCCCCAAAAATATTTGATCTGCGGCCTGGCCCCTTCTGTCTTTGCTGTGTAGTTTTTGCTGGTTTTTGTTTGGCTTCGCATTGTGCCAGCAGCTGTTTGGGCATTTTTGTTATGGCTTCGTTAGTAAATTATGGCCACTTCCGTTTTTGCTGTTGCTGTCTAATAAACTCTCTCTATGTGTGGGTGTCTTTGGTCTGTGTATGTGTTATGGCTTACTTATGAGATTCCTGTATTTCTTTTTTTCTGCTGCTGCCAACTTTACTTCTGCCGGCCACCCTCAAACAAATTGACGTAAGTCGTGTGTAATTTATAATGAAATATTGTATACACTGCTTGGCAGTTTGGCAGCCAAGTATACGGAAGGTAATAAATGACACTGTTTGTCCTTTAAGTGTGTAGCACGTGTGTGCGTTTGTATGAGTGTGTGTGTGTGTGTGTGTGTGTGTGTGCCCCATTCACTTCTAGCTAATGGTGTGCAAACGAGTGTGCGACTGCTCGCTCATATGCGAATAGTTATGCTTGGCGGTTATTGAATACAGCCAAAATATTGACACTTGAGCAGGCTTAAACGTTTAAATTGACTTTTGAAATGTGTGTGTGTATCTTATGTTCTCTTCGCATAAACTCGTAACAACATATTGTTTTTCGTGGACTCTTCCCAGTGCTCGCTCGGAAATTAATTTGTCAATAATGAGTATGTCATGATCCCATAAACCATGACGATTTCTGCATTTAATGTTAAATTATTTTAAGGTAAGACATATTATAAACATTATTTTATTGATTTGTTTTTAAATTCATTAATGTAAAAATATTAATTTAAATTGTCCTTAATAAAATCCGATTAAAAAAATTACTAAATCGCTTTATATTGCTTATTTTTTCAAAAAGTCAAAAAGTGTGTTTTTAAGCTTTTTTTTATTTTTTTTTTTATATTAAAGTATTTTTCTAGAAAACGTCCATCATTTGGATTCAAGTGATTTTATTTTTATAAGAAATACCCTTTTGAGCAGCCTTACTCAATTTTTCATTTTGTACCCTTGTAGAGGGAAGTATAATTTTATCTTGAAAAGTGTAACGCATTGAAGAAGACATCTTCGACTCCATAAAGTATAGAAATTCAACATCAGCATTAACAGCCAAATAGATACAGCCAAATCCGTTTGTCAGTCTTTCCGGCTCTACGCGAACTAGTCTTTCAGTTTATCTATCACTTTCAGCTGTCGTCTTCCAACTTTGCATAGGTTCATCTTTTACTATCAGGCATTACATATGTCGCAACTGGCCGTATCGATCTACTATATCATATTAGAACGATCGGTCAAAAAGTAAGTTCTTATATGAAAACCTCATTTTTTTTTAAAGATATCTTCACCAAACTCTGTACTTATCTGTTGCACTATGCTTCTCATATCTCATACACCAAATCTTATCAGCCTTAGATCACGATAGTATATTGCTGCCATAGGAACGATCGGTCGAATAGTTTGTTTCCAAGATATTTCAATCAGAATTATTCACGAGGTTCGCTTTTCTTGAATAACTGTACAAATGAAATGTCTATAACGGTATTAAACTTTTAGAGTGAAAGAGACATTCTTACTTTCTCTCTTTTTAAATTTGTGCGTCAACTATTTTCTGAAGTGCTTCGGGGTCAGTTAAATGTTGATTATGAATTATTATTTATACATTCTGTGCGCTTATGTAATGTATCCTTAGCATTTGTTGATTATCAAACCTGGCTTAATGACTATTTAGTCTGAGATTTGTTCAGTTTAAACACAAGATTAGGCGCCTTTTGTACAAAACTGCGTGTTGCCGCGAATGCAAATAGGTTGAATGCCGCATAAGAAACTGGCAACAATCTATGCAATTCCGCTGGGAACTAGCGAGAAATATAGCTTCCTAACTGCTCACTTTATATTGTTTTTTGTTCATTTTTCTTTTTGGCCTTTTTTTCTTTTTTTTTTGTTTGAGTAAACATGCCTCTGGATATTCGTGCCACCGGGCGTATGCTTAATGCACACGTGGCATGCAAAATGGCAGTCAGCAACGCCCCGTAATTAGACTGAGACATGCTAAGTGCACAAGTGAACAGGCGAGGGGTGCGGGGGCTTCCCTGGTATAGGTGCTGTAATGGTCCAAGTGCAGGCCATGAAAGTGGCTTTCCCGCAGCCATTTTAAGTTAGCTTTTCCTCGGATTTGTTGCGGCTTTTTCACATTTTCCATTTCAATTTGCACACATTTCTTTTCTTCGTCACTTAATTGCCGTTTGTTTGGGGTTGGAGATGTGGTCATGGGGTTGATTTTATTTTGGTTAGGCTGTGAAAATACATTTTCAGCTGCTAAATTGAGTTGTGAAGAATGTCAACATTGTGCTGAGCCCTTCGGGCACGTCCAATTATGAACTTTGACTTATCAATTTCTTCGAAAAAGGCCGCACAGCTGCGTCATCGTTGGATGAAAGAACATGCCTTTTGGTTCGCATTTAATGCGCAATTTAAATTCAATGCTTCGTCCTTACATCACACGTGTGTATATATCTCTCTCTCTCTGTGTGTGTGTGTGTGTGTGTCTGTGTGTGTGTGTGTCTGGGCTACACTTTTCTGGGTCAAGTGGCCATTGGGAAGGTGAACTTTTCGGCCATTTGCTGGAGTGTGACAAATTTCTGATGCATATTTTATGGCATGCCTTTGCTAGTATGTGTGCGTGTGGTACGTAAGACACAAGCCTAAAGTATGTATGCGGGTGTGCTCGTGGGTGTATTGAGCGCTGGATAAAAAAGAAAAAAGTAAAGTAAAAATACACCATATTCAATGGGCCGCACTCGAAAATATAAATATAAGCTTTAAAACGCAATTTTCTGTACAAATATTGAATATGGAAATTTACATAAAAAAAAACTCTTGCAAGTCAAGTAAGGAGGCGCGTCTATTTTTAGACACGCTATAAATATGAGTCATGATGGAGCATGGAATATGCATATGTTGAGGCCAAGAATGCTTTTTTAACCAAATATTTAAATTTACTGAAGACAGAAATTGCTCTTAGCTTCACTTAATAATTGATAATTGTTTTTCGCATGAAAGTTAATGTAAACTGAATTGTTTTAACATACATGGAGAGGTTGTGCTTTAAGCGAGGTCGCAACTATTCTAAACTATTTGTTGTAGAATTTATTTTAAATTTGTTTCCGTAAGTTTTGTTTCAAATTCTTACAATAAGATTTATTTCTGTTTACAAGAGAAGTACCCATTTATGAATGTGAATGAGAGAAAAACAGAAAGAGAGGTATTCATTCTCACTGACAATCAAGTGCAAATCGATAACAGGAAATGTTCGCCATAGTTGCCAACGGCGGCTTTGCAAATACATGTATTTTAGATTTATTGATAGCAGGCGTACACAAACGCACACACAGTAAGGCACACACAAGCGTACGCACACACGTATAAACCCAATCAATATAAACGCTTACAGTTAAAGTCAATATGTGTGCAAGTGCTTCGTTTGTTATACAAAGCTGACAAAAGTTTTTCCCCTCTTTTATTTTGTGCGTAGAGTATTTATGGGTTTCCATCAGCACTTGCCGCTAGTTTTACGTTTTACGGATTGCCATAGTTATTGTTGCTGCCGTTGTTGCTGTTGTCGCTAAAAAATATGCAATCGCAAGCAGCAAACACAATCAGCAACTCACAAAAGGACAACCTGAGGCCCGCGAGGAGCGGGCAGCTTAAAAGGATTTCCCAGGACGTGTTGTGACTTGTTACAGACTATTGAAATTGGCGAAATATGGAAAATTCAGAAGTAGAAAAACCACTCAATATATTTTCGATTGTTTTTTGCAAGAGCCGAAATCTTAAGCTTCATTTATTAGATATTTATTAAAAGTACTTTCTGCTTATATGCTTTTTGATTTAATAAATAATTTATTATACTTTTTTTTTGATGCTAGTAAAGAAGTGAGAAGTAAAGCGCTCTGACGATAGCCGACAAGTGCTCAAAAGTAAATTAAATGAAATATGAATGGAGAGTGTTTGACATAAAGATACCCTGTAGGCAGATTTGGTAGACGCATATCGCTCTATAGAACTTTACCATGTACCATATTACCATGAACTTTTTAGAATTTCTGTCTGTCTCATTGTGCCGAAAGTCTTAGATACAAAAATTAAAGCTTTATCATCATTCAATATTGAAGAAATATGTTTAATATCATAAAGAGACTCTCTTGCACACTTGTAAAGTTTACAGGGTATTATAAAAACGAGAAAGCATTAAGATAAATTAAAGCGAAGTAAGAAGAAAAAAAATTCCTAACAAAGCCAACTTTTAGACTCTCGTTTTATTCCGCTGCTTAAACAACTTGCATAGTTGCGGGCATAATTAGGAGGAGGATAAGGAGCTTGTTTTGACCTAGAACCATTTCATTTCCAATGCACACAGCTCCGGGCAAAACGCGGCACCAACCAACATGCCATCCCCACACCCCTCAACCGAGCGACCACGCGGCGCAACGATTTATTAATTAAGTCGGAATTTTTCGGACGCCCGTTTCATTTAGTTTGCATTTAAATTGCCTTTTTAATTAGCTTAGAATTAAAAACTTTTCTGTTTATGAATGCTACGGGGCAGAGTTTCGAGTTTTCGCTTGAAAATGTATTCAAAACTTTATGCGTTAGTTTAAATATTTATTGTGTTATTAGCATAACTAAAAATAACTTCGAAATTTCGCATTGATGAGAATTAAAAATTTATTATCAATTTGCTAAGCAGCTATTTTTAGGCCATTTGACAATTTGTGCAATACTTAAAGATTTTTATTCTGCATGTTATACACACATTTATATATATATATAGATATGCAGAACTTTTTCTTTAATCTGGGCAAAAAAGTTTACTTTGCTTGAGAAAAGTTTAAGGGAAAGCGAAAATGTAATAAATGTAATTTTACAATTTTCGTTACTCCTCTTCTTTGCCGTTTCTTGGCAATTGTCTGCGCGCAGGCAAATGGGCATGAACTCAGACAGCAGTAAAAGAAAACCCCACCAGCTTCCGCCCAGCTCAAAAATCCCGGGCCAACTGAAATATCTGACTTCAAAGTTTCTCTCGCAGTCAAAGTAAAAAGTTCAGTTCTGATTCGATTTGCATTTTTTTCTTTCTCTATTTCACTTCTTTTATGCATGCACAGTTTTTTCCAAAATTTACTTTATATAGATATATGTTATTATTAGTGTAGAGACTCTTGACCAACATTTTCATTTCCGCATGCAACACGCAGACTGCGCATCCATTTCCTTTTCCGTTGCGTGTTGTCTATCACACACTCACATACACACGCATATATTATATTGTATGCTGCTGGCATGTGACACTTGCTTGCTTTGGGACTTTGGTTTGCTACCACGCTATATGATTTTTATAGATTCATATAAACTGAGCAATAAAATATCGTACTTGCATATTTATTGGTTTTTTTCTTTAACTTTTTTGTTGCTCCTGCTGCAGCGCCTTAAAATTGTTTCATAAAATATGCTACGCTCTAATAAAGTATATTTGAGGTTATATTGGGTTAGGAGGTAACAAGCAACTGCATCGGGAATACAGTATATTATAGAAAAGGTTCAAATACATTTTTATGTTTAAGAAACCCTTGGGTTCATTTTTATAATAACAAGAAGATAGAAAGACTAACAATCTCCAAGGGATTTTATTTTCCGAAACCTGACTTGATATCTGCTTTCAGCTTTAAGAAAACTTTTGTAATGTCAATTAAGACTCAAAATAGGTTTTTATGACTTCAACAGGCTCTTTAATAGCATACCGAGAAATCATAAAATCTCATATTGATACTTAAGAGAACTGAGATTTAAGCTTAACAAATTTCGGATAGATTCTTAGACTACCTACAGGGACTTTTGAAACATGTCGATAACTATCGATAGGGCATGGAAATCTTATCCAATACTTCTTCTGTGTGCTACCACCACACAAACAATGTCTCGAACTCTTGGCTTCAGCCATTTATTGTTCAGCCCATAAGCAAGACATGCTTGGCACATGGTGTTCGCGTATAACAATTTAATGCGGCGCACAGTGCGTATGATGAATATTTGTTTGCTTTATTTGGGCACGCGCCGAAACTTTACTGATTGCGAGCACTTGATTGGCTTATTGATTTATATGGGCGATTGTTAGGGGTGGGCCTGTTGAGCTGACAGAATTGCATTATATTTTTCACATAAATTTTTTTCGGGGGCGTACTTGTGGCGAAATGTTGCAATTGCCTTAAAGGCGCAAAGGTCACGTATGTAACTCGCTGGGGCATAAATCTGAATGGGGCGGCGTTTTGGTCAATGGCCGCAATGGCGTTTCATAATGCGCCATTAAGTGATGCCAACAGATGTTAATCGCATGGAAATGCTGAAGATTAGAAATTATGACAATACATTAATCTTTCCGAATGCTGCACAATGGCAGCTCATTTATTTCGGTCTGGCCAAAAGTCAGTTAGGCGCAAAATATGAGCAAAATGCAAACAGCTGATAAACTTGAAATCTGAACACGAACAAGCACAAAGGCGGAGGACGATTTCGAAGGGGGCTGAGCAGACTGACCAAATGCAAAGACCCCAAAGGACTCGAGCAGACTCTCGCCTCTTATTGGCCAGCCCAGCGGACTTCTGGCTTGAAAAGCGGCAAATCATGCTTAATGTGGCATTTTCTGCTTTTTATTATTATTATGCTTTATTTATTTATTTTTATTTTGAGCCGGCAGCGCGAACAAGCTCAAGATTTAAAAAAAAGAAATGCCAACAACAGGACCATAAAAAGGGCCAGCGAATAAAATAAAATGAGAAAGCGGTGGCAAACGGCAAGAGGCAAACGGCAAGAGGCAAATAAAAGCCACAGAGGCGAGAAAGGACTTCACTAAGCAGGCGAAAAGGAAAGATGATATAAATTTTATTGTCATGTCCGAGTAGATTAAACTAGCTGCATATACCAGACCGAAAGCCCCGGCCCGGCTCGAGTGCTCAGCCCGGAAAAGTACGCTACATAAAAGACGCAGGAGATTTATTAAGAACTTGATGCGTGCGTGTGTCTATGTGTGTTTGGCGTGTTCATGTGTGCGCTGTAAAAGCATACTTTCCACTTTGCATAGCATATTTGTGTATAAAGTGTAAGCCTATAGCCAACCGTTGTCAGCAAAAAGTTTCATTAATTTTAACATTAGGCGTAAGGGATTTTATTTTACTTTTACGGTTCTTATTCTTTCTTGATTTTGACTTGTCTACTTGTTATTATTCTTTTGTAAATTTATCTGGCAATTCATTTTGACATGACAGCCAAATAAATAATGATTTATTTGCGCCTGACTTTAGGTAACCCCTGAGTCAGAGAGCCCACGTTAACGACTCCCACTCAGGCTCATTAAGTGTATTGGCTTTGTTGCGGCAGCAAATGGCCTTAAACTGTCAAAATTTTATAAATTGGCTGCTGTGTTAGGATTCAAAATCTTTGGGGCTGATAACGGAGTCTGAAGGATGGCCACTTGGCATTGACATTGACCCTTTCGCCGTAGTCAAGTTATTTGGAGATTCAAATCAGTTGTTGTGTAGAAGAGCATTTTAATAGTCTCTCTTGATGTAATTGCCCAGCTAAATATTTAATTTTCCCACTTAGTTGCCAGGCACAACGCTCAAGGCTCAGTTAGCTGTCCTTGATGCACGCATTGAAATGAAAAAAAGAATCAGAAAAAAATAAACGAAAGAAAAACCAAATCCAATTTGAACCCTTCGTCTGCCTCGGGACAGGCTCGACGGTCATTGAACAATTTATCATAATTTCTCATAAATTCTAGCAATTCAGCGACGAGACAACTCATCAGGGCAGGACCTGTCGGCCGCTCTGCGTTTAACGTACCTTTTGCTACATATACATATAGATGTCTGGCATCCAAGACAAATTACAGACAAATGTAAATTTTTGTCATACCTCAACGATTTTCAGGTGTATATACATTGAATTTTCTACATTTTTCATGCTCAGCTCAAATCGTGCGTCGACATTTTCTTTATCGTCTTTTGCCCTCTCCAAACACTTTTCTTTTTTGTTTGTTACCTTTTGACCTGCCGTAAAAAGCATTTAATTGGACGTTTTCTTGTCGCGTATTATAAATATACCAATTTCTTGATGTATTACAAATTTTACTTGTTCAATTTGCGTATTAAGTTAGTAATTGGTTGATTTTCTGCGTATAATCATTTTCTAATTTAATATCTCGAGCTGAATGACATTGCTAACATTGACAGACGAATTTCCAAGAATTATATTAAGGCTAATGTTATTTCGGGTTATTTTTATAATATTTAATGTAACAAATGTTGTATAACAGTTTATTAGGGCTCAGCAGACTGGATCTACTTAGGCTCAATCAATTTGTCTTAAGTAAACACAAATTAATGAACGCAAATAAAGAAAGTTTGTGGAAATAATTAGCAGCAAATTTAAATACAATATTTACAGGGTTAGAGCTTAGAAAATATATTATGTATACGCTTTTACAGGCGTTGGCTAAGGCGCATGGCTGCTAATTGATTTCTTAGTTGATTGCAGTGCTGCCACACACTAAAATCAAGGCGCCTGCAAATTGTGTATAACTGACTGCCAGCTTGATTGACTGACTGACTGACTGACTGACTGACTGACTGGTGGATGGACAGCACGAGCGGCCGTGAAGTGCCTGACGCGCTGTGGCTGAAGTCTTGTCAGCTAGTGAAGACGTTTCCCTTACTGCTGAATTGTGTATTAAATTTTACTCAAAATGCGCTGTTAGACAATTGAATTTCCCGGCACTCCGTCTGTCTCCCTAACAAGCTTTTTCACTATCATCGAGTTCGGCGAAGCAGGTGCCTTGCCGCAACTGCCGCTGATAGCTTCCATTAAGTCTGCTACTCAGTGCTCCGACGTGTTTGTTTTTTTATTCCTTTTTGCCCTCCCTTTACGCTTTAATCAAAATGTAATTAACGACCATGTCGAAAGCCGGCGATTGCAGCTCTTAGCCAGATGCACCAGATGATTGACTGACGTTGAGTCTAGGCAACTGACAGGGAGTTCTTTTATAGCCATGTCAAGTTAGTTAAAGGTAGCTCCAAAAATGTTTCCGTTTTGGTTTCTATAATCTAATTGCTGCCTGTTTGGCAAATTGGTTTCGTTTATGACGGACTGCTGGCACTTGACATGGTCCTGTGACGAGTCTAATACGCTCACAGCCAAATCCACGTTCCTATCGCTTATTTAATCATTTGGGAAATGTATTTCATATACAAATGATAAATTAACAGTGCAAAAGCTATTGAGGGCAGATCGTACAATATTTTCATATTTAATTAATAGAATTAAAGAAATTATAAGGTAACCTGGGGCATAACATGAGTTCTAACATAAAATGTAAAACAGCATCAGAGATAACGAAGCAAAATTTAACTTAAAACGTAAGATAAGAGACATAACGGAAACAGTTAGCATGAATGAACTCAAATCTATATTGAACCTATAAGATGAATATGCTTTAAAAACTTAACATAATATGTGAAATAGCATAACAGGTAACAAGGGCTAGATATAACTGAAAATGGGAGTTAAAAGTTTGCACAATAAAAGAAAGTTAACATCAATGAGTTCTTACCTATGTTTTACTTATAAGTTGAATATGATTTGAGGATTTCATTTATTTTAAATACGAATTTTAGTGCCCAACAAAAATGTATATAGGCACATATTAATGAAATGCGAAAAACAGTAAATATGTGCATTTCAGTATCGCTTTTATTTGAAAAATCCACTCTTCAATCCACTGTTGTCATAAAGCAAAAAGAAAAAGAAGATAATCAGCTGGCAGACGCGTAAATGGATGAAATGTCCACAGGGACGGACAGACAGACGGACGGACTGACTGACAATGGGACTATACGTTTTTGCATAAATTTGGCCACTTTGTGTTGGTTCCTTAACAGTTTGTGCGGCTGTTTTCTTTTTTTTTTTATTTTGCCTGTCCAACAGCTTAGCAAATTCTTTGGCGTTTGAAAAATGTGGAAACATTTGTCCATTTGCGCGATATGGATAGGAAGGAGCAAACCAAAGAGCCAAGCAAAAAAATGGAAAACTGAAAACTTGGGGAAAGCTGACCCTTTTCTGACATGCTTGCCGCTGGCCTTTGGGATTAGTAGGAGGCGCTTGGTGCGGGGCAAAGCTGAAGAAAAATTGAAACAAGTTACCCAAACCATTTTCGTGCCGCTTACCGCTTGCCAATTTATTCAAATGCCTCACAAAGTGCTAAATAAACAAGACTGAAAAATGCCTAGGCCAGCAGGGCATTGTAGGGGGGGGGGTCGAGGAAACTTTCCGTAGCATGTGCGTCATTTTTCTTGGTTTTAGGCTCAGCAAAAAAAAACGTGATAGCATACTTAGCCGTGGCTTGGCCTCTCGCTCGCACGCGCACTCACCTTGTATGGGCACATAAATATTTAGATAAAGACAATCCTCTGATTGATTTTGCAGATAGGGCAGCAAACGCTTCAGATACTCCAAACGACCCTTGGGCATGCGCTCCATCGCCGCGGTTTCATTGTGTATGTCCGGCAGGCGTTGCGGACAGACTGGACTGAATCTGCAAGTAAAGCATAAATGCGATGAAAAATATGAGGGGTTAAATGCAAAATTTTTTTTTCGTGACAGATTTTATTTTTGTGTTTTGCTCGTTTTTTAAAAGGTTGCGAAGGAAGCTTATTTGTTATGCGAGGCGTTCCCAGTCGTCGTTATAAACAGATTAATTTGCTAGCACTGTGTAATCTTTGCCGTCGCGTTACAATTTCTGTCTTTAGGCCATAATAACTTTTTGATTTGAGCCGACAAAGTTTTTGGCGCTTTAATTTATTTTTGGACCAGATTGGCCAAAAGCTTATTTTGCCAGTTTGCGAAATTGGTTTTCGATTTTGCTCCCAACTGCCATTTATTCTCTCTCTCTCGCTTTGTCTAGTCAAATACCAACATTTACTGCATTTCTCTGCTGTTTTTGGCCATGTCATGCAAATGGCAACATCAACGTTTGCGTTTTCCACTTGCTTTTTGGCCTTGTGCTCATTTATGACTGGCACTGGCTGCGCCTTCCGCCACACCCTCATACCCCTACACACTGTCGTTATTTGCCTTGAACTCGCTGCAAATTCGTAGTATTATTTGTTTTTAATCTGCGGTGTGACAGGCATCAAACTAAGTAGCCTTAAGCCCCAAACGAGCCAAAAGAGTTGCTTGTGTTTGACATCCGAACAAATTGCACATTGCAAAGTGTTTAACCCAAAAATGTCCGTTGTCTGCCCAAATAGGGGCCGAGAAATGTGTATCTTTCACTTAATCAAACGGCATTTTCGACAGACTAAAATTTGTTGCATTTAATTTTGGGTAAAACTTGGACTTTTTTCTAGTTTTCAAAAAGCCACAACGTAAAGAAGTTCTGTTTATATTTAAAATACAATCAATTTGCATTTTTGTAGCGTTGCAGAGGGTATTATAATTTTGTCTCAAAATGTTTAACGCATTGACCACTATATTATATAGCTGCCGTAGAACCGATCGGTCGAAAATGAGGTTCTTGTATGAAACACTTTTTTGTCATTTATTAATTTTTCTATGCTCCCCAGATATAAACATAAGAACGATAGGTCGAAAATTAAATTTTTGTTTGAAAAACTTTTTTGTTTTATACGATATCTTAACCAAACTCGGTATTTGTTAGTTTTACTTTGCTTCTTATATATGAGCAAACTCATATTAACATCGGACTACTATATCATATAGCCATAGAAGCAATTTGTCGAAATTTAAGTTTTTTGTTTAAAAAATTTTGGGTTTTCAAGATGTCTTAGCTATGCTCATTAACTTTTTTCCCTGTGCTTCTTGGATGCGAGCAAAGCATTACGAGC
Source organism: Drosophila ezoana (assembly GCA_035045725.1). Classification (NCBI taxonomy): domain Eukaryota; kingdom Metazoa; phylum Arthropoda; class Insecta; order Diptera; family Drosophilidae; genus Drosophila; species Drosophila ezoana. The sequence continues at coordinate 4,138,602 of JAWNOU010000051.1, forward strand.
ATTATGAAAAGGTTAACATAGCAAATCTGCTCGTTAACAGAAATGTGCTAACAATTATTTTAACTTCACATTTTATGTATGTGGCTAAGTTGACACACATTTGCTCTGTTATGTTAATGTAATGTTTTTTCAGGTGATTAACAGAATCAAAAAGAAAAGCAATTTAGAAAAATTTATTTTGTTATCATTTAATGTACTTAATATATTTTTCTTAATAAAATGTATAACATTGAACTCTGCTTCTAAATTTTTTAAATATTAATTGTCATCGTATTTCGCTGAGTTGTGTTGCGCTTTATGAAATTCACGTAGTATCTGTACTCCCCTCCTGCCAAACAACTCCTTTCCAACCCCTTTGAAATGCCTTAATATTAAAGTTATCTGTTTCCGTTCTCATTTTCGCAAACCCGTCTAACTCATCAAGTTGCGCTTCTTTTGGGTTATATCAAATTGTCATAAAGCGAAAATCAATAGACGCATTAAAAATTTCCTTTTTGGCCATATCTATGTGAGTCGAGGGTCCATTCTGGCAAACCCGAACCCATGAAAAAGCATTAACATTAATGACATTGCGAAATGAGAATTTATTTTATTTAATTTCGTGATGCTTTTTATTTGGCCTTTTCATACCCTGAACCCATTAAAAATGGGTAAAAAGGGTATATTGTGCAACGAGCAAATGTATGTAACAGGCAGAAGAAGGCATCTCCGACCCCATAAAGTATATATATTTTTGATCAGCATTAATAGCCGAGTCGATCTAGCCATGTCCGTCTGTCCGTCCGTGCGTCTGTCTGTCTGTTCGTCCGTTCGTCTGTCCGTATGTATGAACGCAAGGATCTCAGAACCTATAAGAGCTAGAGACTTGAAATTTTAGCTGTAGGTCCTCCTGGTGCCCGCGCAGATCGAGTTTGTTTCCGATAAACGATAAAATGTATATCGAAATACTGTTGGAAGAAGAAGGTTCAGGGTATCCCCTAGTCGGGAGCTCCCGACTAGAACCTCTTACTTCTTTGGGTTATTGTTGTTGTGCTGCGGGAGTATGTTTAATTTTTTTTTTATTTTATTTGAAACGCCTCAGCGAAATGGGAAAATGGCCATGAAGTGAAACCGTGACCCCTTGACCCCAGCATTTTAATGGACGCTTGTGGTGGCCGCGCGATTGCCATAATAATCATTAATTTTATGGTTAAACAATAAGGCAGGTAATAAAAGTTTAATTTTCGGCTTCATTTCGCTGTTGCCCGCTAAATGGCCAAAATAAGTAAGAACCGGGCGACGGCTTTGGCCGCAGCTAAAAGGCATCCAGAATGTTAAAAAATAATGAAAGTGAAAAGTTTGAATGACGCCAGTTGCGAGTGTTAGTTGTTGTTGTTTTCTTCCGCTTTTCCACTTATCCGCTGCCGAACACATTTCTGACGTCAGGTGACACGCCCCTCCCCACCGACCCGGCCCGCTCCAGTCCACCCCTTCAATACTGTACAACTCTCGGCACCAGCTACAAGCTCGTAAAAGCCACATTTTGAATTTTTAATGCTGCCAACCCGTGCACCCTCGCCCCGCACAGCCCGTGCACTTGTGCAACTGCCGCTCCGCAGCAGCGTGGAAATGTGCTCAGTTTTCAAGTGGCAGCGATCTTGTTTATGCGACTTTTGTGTGCTGCCCCATCCCCAGACGCTTGCGGCGCCCCCGCCAGCGCTTGGAGTTGCGCTGATAAGCTGGCTCTCGGGCAAGAGTAATGGGAATTAAGCTAATAAAATGGGCGGGGCAATTGAGGTCACGTCAGTTAGGAAGCTAGCAAAAGGGGCGTGGCTAGTGCTTCGCTATTCCAGAATTTTAGTGCAATGGAGAGATGTTCTGAATGTGAGTTGACAACTCTGTAAAGTTTTTAATACGCTTATGAGAGCTTGTGTCATGCAAACGAAGTACGTCCGCCAAAAGGTTTGTCATTTGATTGAAGGTTTGATGTAACGGTATATTTATTTGTGCAATTATCATATAGAAAGAAAAGTTTATAATGTGATCAGGTCTGGGGGAACACTATTCAAAATCTAAAGCACATTATGCTACAAACAATAAAGGAGATGCCTGTATTTTTGACTTAACTTGATCTGATTTTAGAGAGAGAACTATATGGAGGATATACCTAAAAAGCCATTCTGAAGGTTAGAAAATTCCATTACTTGCCTATATAAAAGAGTCCTTGAAATATATATAAATATATAATAAATATACCAACAGTCGGATTATCCTAAAGATGTTAGAAGCTTGAGGCACGAAATATGGTAATCAGTGACAAACAAATAAATTATTCAAGCAAACTATATTTTTAAAGAAAATTGTATAAGCATATACATAAATAGAATCTGAATGCCCTAATTTGAAATTTCAGAACCCTTCCATTCTTAACACAATACTTATTAAACAATGAATTTTCGTTAATGTAGTCCTAAGGAAGCCAGGAGCTATAGCCATTTCTTTTTGGTGTATGCATATCTAATGGTCTTAAGTATATATGCACATATATACACACTCTTGACTTGACTCTAATGTGTTTCTCTGTCCTTTTTGTCAATTAAACTTTACATTTTAAAGATAATTAAACAGTTAATATTCAATATATGCACATGTGTATCTACGGCAAGAAGTAATTGCAATCTTAAAGAGTGAGTTCTAACGAACGGAATTCCTTAACTTTAATCTGATTGTCAAGAGTTTATTGAGTTGAACATTATATATATGTTTAATCGCTGTTCCTGCAACGAGCTATAGCCTACAGCCAGAGCTGATGCTTTGACAAGCCACGCGTGTGTCACGACCACACAAACTGCCCCAACGGCTGGCTACCTCACCCCAATTGAAGTTGTTGTTGTTGTTGTTGCTTAAAAATAAATTTTACAACCACTTTGCACTTTGGACGTCATGAAGCTTTTGCTTTTAGCGCCAGGATTATGAAATACAAGCGGATTAGCAGCGATAGGCTGCGTCCTGCTGCCTGCCGCTTGGCCGCGGCTTGCGTCCAGGCTACCTGTTAGCAACACCCCCACAACCCACTGAAACCCCCCTCCACAGGTAAAATGTATAAAATCGCAGTAAAATGCGAGAGTTTTATGCATGACGCTTGGGCGTTTTTAATAAAAACAAACGTTGGCTTGCGGTATTCCTAATAAAAAGCACCTTAATGAGTGCTCCACTTGAGGGCTGTCAGTGGTGCAAGCATTTTGTGGCCTCGCAGAGAGAAAGCGAGAGGGATAGAGTAAAAATTATTTAAAAAAAAAAAAAAAGAAAGAGAGAAAATAAATTTGTGCCCATCATTAAAAACGTTAATTCCAATTTGAGTTTCAAGTGCGGTGCGCAAGCCACCGCAAAGGGTGGAGGGGTGGGCGTTAAGGGGTAACTGTGTGTTTGTGTGAGTGTGTGTGTGGCACCACCACAGTGGTGCTCTTGCATAAATTGCTCTTGCCCAAGGTGGTTCGGCTCTGCTTGTTGTTGTTATTGCCCTGTAAATGAAATTGCGAAAATTCATTTTAAATTGGATTTTATTTAATTTGACTGCGGCAGCAAAGCTTTATGCGTGAGCAGCCGAATGCGGCGAAGGGAAGGTGTGGTGCGGTACTGGGTAGACGGTGGCTGGGCTGCCAATCTAATTTGTGAATAGGGAGCTGGCTGGCTGGCTGGCGACGACGACGACGACGACGACAACGAGGGCGAGACTTGTGGTCCGTTGCCCGCAGGTAAAATTAATCTATTTTGCTTGACGTGGCCGCAATGTCGCATATCATTTTCGGAATAGCCCCCCCACCCGACACCCTTCTTCCGACAACTCCACCTAGCTCTATCTATATAAATATCTTAACTTGTCTCTGGCGCATGCATTTTTCCGCTTGGCTGAGATTATGCTTCTGTTTGATGTATTTAAGCGAAGGCAGGGCAACGCTCCAAGTCCTTTGTCGGAGTCCTTTCAGTTGTTCTGCCGGCCGTCCTGCCTGTCTGCCTGCCTGTCTGCCTGCCTGTCTGTCTGTCGCTGACTTCTGCACGGCTGTTGTTCAGCTTGCCACAGTGCGTGTCACCCACCTTCAGCTGCCGAATCGACCTTCTTGGTCTTTTGCCACCTGTCCACATGCAGATTATGCGGCACCATGACCACAACCGGTCGCCCACTTTTGCGGCCAGCCGGAATGCCAAATTGCATGTGTCCGGGGGGTCTACAGTATGTCCTGTGCGTGCTGTGCTGTGACCTGTGTGCTCCTGGCCGCGTGATTTATATGCATGGCATGTTTTTTTTTTTGCTCTGTGCCTGCAAAAACTATGAATTGTTTGTTTTCCACGGAGATTCAAATTTACGCGCTTGTTTGCTTGCGAAAAATGATAAGCGACAAGCTAAGACTCCTTATATGGAAGTTACGAGCAGGACATCGAATTTGTATGCCCAGCCACAATAAGATTGTTAGTCAACAATATGCATGTTGTTTATTAATAATAAGCTCGCGGATATTATGCACAGCGTTTTAGATTAGTTTAATATTGGACATTTTCATATGCATTGCTATTAGGTATAGAACTCCGTGCTATATATATGTACATATATATATACATCAAATGTGGCAATAAAAGAAATTATACTACAAGAGGCACATCCTGTTAGGCAATAGTCCTTCCCTGTAGTTTCCCTCCTGATTGCTCAGCCTCACCCTATCAGTGAAAACCTTTATCGCCCTTGCTTTTCCCTTATTAAGCATAATTTTTGCTTGACGTTTAACAGATTATAAATTAAATGCCCGAATAAAATTTCTTCAAATCCGTTTTACTTGAATTATGGCTTGGATCTTTATTAGTCTCCTTAGTTTAAGTGTTGATATCAAAACCTTGCCGAAATTCTATTCCTCTTGCTTTAAAGCTTGTCTTCTGCAAACAATTATATTTTATAAGAAAGACTCAACTTAAGCTCCAAGCATTGGGTATCTTAACTGTTGTTGTTCGCAATGTTTGCCTGAATACATTTTAAATGGCGCCTTTAAAATGAAGTAATCAGGTATTTTCTCTGGAAAACCATTTGCCTATCAATTTATTTCGTATTTTAACCAATGCTTATAACATTTAAGTACCGTCGATGGCAATTGCTGGTGGCTTGGACCACAAAATACGGCGAAACGTATCCATTTTCGCATTTGGCTGCAAAGCCGGCTAATGATCTTTTGTACCTTGAGTCTGAATGTCTGGCTGACAGTGTCTGATTCTCTGTCCGACTGTCGGTGCGTCTGTTCCTTAGTCCGTTGATGGTCCAAACAGCTTTATTACGCCGACGTGCTGAAAAATCTGTGGAACATTACTCAAGCAGTTTATTGGCCTGCCAGCCTGAAGCTGTCAACAGGCCCACAGCAAGGCGGCTTGACAAATAAAGACGCGACGTCTCGCGCTCCACTTCAGTAAAAGATGACGACGAAGAGCTTCCAAAGGGAACTGGCACTGTCAGACAAATCTCTGTTTGCCTGACAATTGCGATGATGTCAGCCGAAAATTTCGTGGCTCAGCAGCAGCAGGTGCCGCACAGCTCGTTTTGGGTTCAACGACATCCATCAAATTTGGCCCAACAGAATTTTTGAAAAATTATATTTATTTGCGGAGCGTTGATTTTAAGCCTCCTTTTTTTCTTGTGTCCCCTTTTTCATTAGCCAGCAAAAAAGAAGCAAATACTGGCAGGAAATATGAAAAAACTGCAAACTCAAAGAAGGGCTGGTATAGTTTAAATACCCTATCGTAAATATTCATTGAGTACATTTGGGGCTGAGATATCGCAGAACTTTTATCATTATTATTTATTTATTTATTATTTTTTTGAACATACGTTGGATTTTCATTTATATTTATTTATTTTTCTTACCTATACCACGCGTTTCTTTAATGACATATGAAAATATAATAAGCAAGATAATATGCTGCGAGCAACCAGCTCAGGAAAGAGAGAGAGAGAGAGAGAGAGAGCGAGGGGTAGAGATAATAATTTATTTTGAATTTTATTTACTCATGTACTTTAAAGGATCGCAAATGGTTCAAATACCCCTTGTTAGAGTATAGATTAAAAAAAGGAAGCGAAACGTAGCGAAAAGGGAAAAAACTTTGGGACGGCACCCTTTCGGAAAGCAAACAATGCGGCTGCAGGACAACGGTGTCCTTGGAATCTTTGTGAATAATGATTTGCCACTTGGGAGCGTTTGTAAATTAGATGCCTCGACTTGTTATTGCCGTTGTTGTTGTTGTTGTCATTGTTGCTCGAGTGTCGCAGCTGGCACTGGCTGGCGGCAGCGTAAATATTTAATTTGTGTAACATTTCAAGCGGAAGCCCCAGCGAGTCAGCTGACCTCTGACTTACAACGCGTATTATCATTATTATTGCACGTCTGCAGTATTTCGTTTTTTTATTATTATTTTCGTATTTTGGGGCCCTGGCAGCGCACTCGACAATAATGAGGCAAGTTAATTGAGGTGACAATTGCCGGGCAACGGTTGCGCTCTCGACCCTCTCGAGTGGCCGCCCCTTGAGTTATGGCATTTTGATCATTTTATGTACTTTCGGGTACACGCGACAACGTGCCTCAAATTGCTACCTCTTCAGCGCCGCCGGGGGCAGCAGACAGCCCAGCTGGGCTCAAGTAACTGAGAAATGATTTAACGCATTTAAATTGACAGCGCATTTGCATTGGGGTTTCGGTTTTTCGTTTCGGGTAACATCAAATTAGTTAGACGAGGGTACGTCCAAGCAGCTAGAAATATAATTTTTGATTGCGAAAATAACAGCAGCTAAATGACAGATTTTTATTTAGATTTTAAAAAGGACTCAATTCTTATTACCTTCTCAAGGGGTAAGTCAACAAAAAGAAGAAAAAAACTTATTCAAGTACTGCAATCTTGCTTAAGAGGAGCTTAAGTAGGGTATTCGGCTTGCTCGCGGCTATCAGTAATCACTTTATATGGTAAAATTGATAGTCTTATTTTGGGTAGACTTTTAGGGCCCCACAACTACAGTTGAAAATAATTTGCGTAACATTTCGATGGGCTTCAAACATGCATTGTATTATTTTTAAGTCAGTTATTAACAATTATTCACAACGTTTTAACCAGTCTAAAGATATTTTAAACCTTCCGTTTAGTACCAAATATTTATTTTTGCATGTAACCAAATTTGAGATGGTCTTAAATTCGATTTGAAACTATTTTAAGGCTAGTCGAAAAAGCGTTTCAAGCCTATCACAAAGCAGTAATAATTCAGTGTCAGCCCAGTTTGGAAAGGCTTTTAGCCTGTTATTAACCAGATTTGTTTTCGTCTTAAGCCCACCAATTAAATATTTAATTGAAATCTGCTTAAAACTTATTTTACAAACCCTTTGGAATAAAATATTTGGCTTCAAACTATTTTTATACCGTTTTTAAATAGTCTTTAAGGAGTTTTATAGCAGTCCAGAACCGGTTTAATCTAACGAGCCCCTGTTTGAGACCTTATTAAGTCAAATTTATGCCTAATCCCAATTGAGCTGTGTAGCCCATGTCTCAGTTAGCTAGTTTACCCCAAAGTAGTTGCTTAGCTGGCGCACGGGTCGTATGATTAACATAAAAGCGCGTCAGCTCATAAACTTTACACACACACACATCCGGCAACTGAAAATTTATGCGAAAAACTTTCTAAAGACGGTTGCGTTGGACAGGACACACGCATACATCCGCAAACACACACCTACTTAGGGAGAGCCAAAGAGAACGCCATTTAAAATGTAGGAACCGGAGCTGTTGGGTTTGACTTACCTGTCCGCCTTTTTGACGCCCGACCACATGGCAGCTGAGACGGGCGGCATGAAACGTAAATTGCCAACGGGCGGCGAGGCGTAGGGTATGCCGCGATACGCTTCAACCGGATCCAAATGCCGCCCATCTAATTGGACAATTACGCCCGAGATGGCGCCATTGCGTGTGTGAATGATGCGCGATGAGAGCTGTGCGGGTAATTGATCATGATTTATGTTGTTATTGTTGTTGTTGCTGTTGCTGTTGCTGGAGCCGCTGCTGCTGCTACTAGTTAGACGACTGCTGCGGTTGCTGCTCGACGTGGCCGATGATGAACTGCTGCCACCGCTGCTGTTGCTGCCGGTGCCACTGCTACTGCCACTGCTACCGCTGCTGCTGCTGCTGGTTGATGTGGCATAGGATGAGGCGACCGAGGATGATGAAGTGAGCGATAATGAGGGCACCGCGCTGGCCGTGGCCGTATTCGCAGTGGCGCCGGTGATGCCAGTGTTGCCTGTGACGGTGCTGGAGCCGATCAATACGAGGCCGCCGCTGCTGCCACTCGCCACGCTGCGATTGGTTGAGCTGTTGCTGTAGCTGATGCCAGCGCTGTTACAGCTGCGGCATGCACAGCACAACAGCAACATAAGCAGCAACAGCCGAGTGTCAGATCTGTTGCCACATGGTTTTCTTCTTGCTCTGGAGAGTGTTGTTGCAGCTGCTGCTGGCGGCAGTTGTCGCTTCAATTGCAGCAACATTACCATTATTAATATTGGTCAAAATGGCGTTGTTGCAATGTTGTTGCTGTCGTTAAAGTACTTGTTGTTGTTGCTGCTGCTGTCTGTTGCTGTTGTCGTATAATTGACCACAACAGCACTGTTTGTGGCGTGACCTTATTTCTTTTTTGCTGTTTTAACCGCTTGCTTCTTGTTTTTTTATTTTTTTAAGATATTCGCGGAAATTATTGTTTATTTTTATTTCGTTTCAATGGCTGCTGCAGCGAACTGTAAAGAGCAGAGATGCACACATAACTTTTATTAAGAGGTCAGTCTCGGCAAATATATATATTTTTTAATACATACAATATTTATATTTTAAAGCTTACAAAATGCTCTACCTTTGTGTCAGCAAATGAATGCTGTAGGTTCATCTCCACTAGCTGGACTACACACAAATAGTTGTTAACGATATTTATGAAATCATTGGATCAGTAACAGATTTCACTTCATACTTTCAGAGCGCAAGCCTATCTATAAGCATGATATCCATGAGACAACAACCCCATCACCTCCGATCTTGTAATAAAAGTGTGCTTAATATTGGTCATTATTAATGACTCATTAATGCCGATAATATATCGTTTTGCGAACTTTTTTGAACAGGAACAGTATAGTTGTTTTAATCTAAGCTTAAGTTTTCATTATAAATTGCAGTATTAATTGAGCATATATATTTCAATTTCAAAAGTTTTCACCTTTAAAAATAAAAACATATTTGTTTTTAGTTTGCATATTTCAAGCCAATTGATATTAAGACAAGATTGTACAATAGCTGATTAATTAAATACCAAAACGTTTTGGCTATTTTAAAGTTTGAAAAACGTTTTTATTTTCAAAGCCCATCATTTTTTTCCTGCATGCCTTTAATATTTGCTTCATACAAAATTTAATATTCTTTTTACGAATTTGCGTTGTGCAAATTTTAGAGAGCATTTTCCGTCTCGTCTTTGCTCTTTTAAATCTATGCAAAGTGTGCCTGGAGCTTGTTGGGCATGACCTCCCTTTTTTCCCCATGCCACAAAGGAGTATGCAATGCCATTTGGAAGTCCTCATAGAAGTAGCTCTTTACACAAGCCCCAATCAGCTCACTTGCTGGCGGCGTTGTCTTTGCCTTTTCTCTTTCTTGCAGCATGCGTTATTCCTTTCGCTATTTTCTTCTTTCCATTTTTATTTTTATTTCTATTTTTGTGCAGCACCTTGTTTTCACTTGCTCTAGTGTCCTTGCCCTTGTTGTTGTCGTCCGCAACAACAACAACAACAATAGCGGCAGCAACAACAATGACATACAGTTGGCATTTTGCATATGGCAGATATGTCAGGCAGTCGCCCAGCGGCAGATGAAAGAATCCTATGCAGCTGCAGGTGGGGAAGATTGGGCCCTAAGCAAGGCTAACAACATTCAGGTCTTGTCGAGTGGTTGGCATTGGGTCAATCGAACAAATTTTTGAGGTAAGAGATTTAGTTTGAAGCAAGTGCAGCTTGTGGAAGCTTTAAAGTTTCAGTACTACAAAGCGGTTGCTTTTAAATAGAACTGGAAGTAAACTTCTACAAAGTATGCTAAAAGATCTGGTACTGTTATTTAGAATGTCCTTATGAAAACTTTCTTCTTCTTAACTAAGTATGTATCCACTTTTTATAGTGTATATAACATAAGAACTATTTTATATTTGTATAAAATTCTATATTCCCTATTACATTCATTATTTTATACTTATTATTTATATATTTTTATTATTTAATATGCTTTCCTGATTCGAGCATAATATGATTTTCCTTTCGTTTCGATCATTTATATTTTGCATTCTAATATTTGTTTGCTGCTCGAGACCTAAATTGTATCCATTGGTCGTCAAAGTTTTAGGAATTTTATTCTACGTTCAATCACAAAGGAGCTGCTTAGAAATTGTTCTCGTAACATTTTCTCATGCACTTGTTCTCTTGCATCTTAGTTTTCAACATTTCTCAGCTGTTATGCTGAGTAATGCACTTGATGTCCTTTCATAGCCGAACTCAACATGTCTTAGCCTGTCTGTTATTTTTAGGTTTGGGAATTTTAGGTATACCTTTGTGTACTCACTTAGTTATTCCGTGCGTTGCTCTTCTGTCTGCACACTGCTGCAGGTGCTAAGCCTTGTGCTCTATGCTGCATGTGGGCTAGTGTCCTTGCCACGTCTGCAGCTCCTGCTGCTGCTGTTTCTGTTCTTGCCCCAAGTTCTTAGCACACACTTCACGTACGCTGCGCTCAACTGCGCTGTCTGCTGCGTTGTCTGAATGCCTGCACGCTACAATTGTCATGCAAGCGGACATTTTTTCAAGGCTTTCACGTGCTCAACGTTGCCGTCGTTGGATTCTCAAGCAGCTGCTGCCACATGGCTGCAAAAGAAGTAGACAAAGAGAGAGTGAGAAGGGGCTGGTGCGTAAGGCGCTTTGCTTATATGATACTTGAACTATGATTAATTAAGTGGCGCGCACCAAGCACGAGCCATTTAAATGCATATTAAGTAGCCGCCCCGTGCGCAAACAATTTACTTGACTTGTGGATTTAGTAGCTAGTGCGAGGAATTTCAAAGTGCTGTAAGCGAAATATACCCTTCTATAAGGGGATGGACTGAGAGACAGAGAGAGAGAATATGATTAGCTTCAGGAAGTACTGATACACATATGAGACATACCTAATAAGCGCGTTAAGCAACCCAAAGGCCCAAAGTCAACTTGAGTATCTTGGCAGGTCGAAGTGAAAACTTTCTAATTATTATGCGCCATCAAGTGTAAGCAAATTATTATGCACATCATTAGCCAAGTATTTAGAAAGCCGCCCCAAAGCGGACACCTCACTAGTTGAATTAATTGTTTTTGTGGAAATTGAGCTGTTTCCTCACTTAACGAACGCCTACCGGTTCATGGTGGATGGGTGTTGCCAATGCGCAAGTTGCTTTTTAATTTATTTATGTAAATACGAATGAATTTTCGTTGCCGCAAGGCAAAAAGCAGGGCATTTAAAGGCGTAGTCGCATAAGTAAATAAATAAATACCAGTCTACTCTTCACGAAGCCATTGAATACTTTCCTTAAACAACAATAAAATAATCAAGTACGTGGCTCTGTTGGGGGTAGATTACATCAGATTTTGCCATCAGTTTGCTCTCTGACTGTCTTTCCGTCTGACTGTCTCACAGTGGTTACAGCAGGCAAACATTGTAAATCATACGCACTGTTGCACGCCCTCTTATGGTGGGGGTAGGTAGTGTTTGCTTATTTGGTTGTTATAAATGTGTTAGAAGGACAATTTCATAGCCGCTTTGAAGTTGCAGATGTGTTTGTGCATTTAAATTATTTTTATACCCTGAACCCATTAAAAATGCGTAAAAGGGGCTTAATGTTTTTGTGCAAAATGCTAAATGTATGTAACAGGCAGAAGAAAGCATCTCCGACCACATAAGGTATATATATTCTTGATCAGCATCAATAGCCGAGTCGATCTAGCCATGTCCGTCTGTCTGTCCGTATGTATGAACGCAAGGATCTCAGAACCTATTAAAGCTAGAGAAATTATAGCTGTAGGTCCTCCTAGTGCCTACGCAGATCGAGTTTCTTTCCGATAATCGATAACTTGCCCCGTTTCCAAGCAATCGATTAAAATCGATATCGACATCCTGTTTTTTGAGCAATTTTGGTAAATAACAAGAGCTAGAGTCACCAAACTAGACATGTAGCTTCTAGAATAGTATATATACATATCTGCATTTGGTGTTCGAAGAAGAGGGTTCAGGGTATCCCCTAGTCGGGAGCTCCCGACTAGAAGCTCTTACTTGTTTTCTTTGGTAATTTGAGCGCTTGAAATAAGGTTCATTTTAATGATCAATGAAGAAGTTATTTTAAATATTATATTAATTTCTATGTGTAAGTTTGCTCTAATTGATGTTTTTATTAAAATAAAATGTTCAGTAGTATTAAAAAATTAAAGCGTATAAATATAAATAAAATTTGCAAAAGTTGTCTAATCAGTAATTTATTTTTTAAAATTTTTTAAAATTTATTAAATGACTTGAAAATATATTGACAGTTTAGTTAAATAAAATGGAACAGAAAAAAATATAAAAATAAAACAAAGTTGAAGCATTTTTCCATACAGCATCACATTTTAATTACAAGCAACAAGTTTATTAGTCTAATAACATGTTTAAAATGCGGCTGTTGCATTTATTTAATTTATTTCTTTTAGGGATTTGTTGTTGCTTAACTTTGAGCGTAACGAGAAAATGTAACAAAAGTTGGCAAAAAGTTCCAGTTCGAAAACAACTTTGGAATTAGGTATTGGTATTGTATATACGCTCACATTCGCGTTCGCACTCGCATTTGAAATGACTTTATCAATTTGTTGGCCGTTGTGTTTTGGCCATGTAATTTGTGTGCAGGGCAAAAAGATAATTGGATTCAGCATTTGTTTGTGCGCTTAATTTAAGTGCGTATAAACCAAATTCCATTTCGCAAAATACATTTAACTTGCGCTTTAATTAAAAATCAAAACGCGATAAGGGCGCACACAACGCGACAAGATGAAAGTTGGCGTTGCAACAACAACAGCTACAACAAGAACAAGAACGTGTAACTGTGGCTGCGTCTTGGCGACGAGGCTCGCAATTCCTTTGCAATTTCCGCGCCTGGCCGAAGCCTTTGCCCCATAAATTCTGGCGCCAGGACCCAGACAGGATACGCAGCGAGCGCAATTGTGCGACCCAGGGTCATTAATTTGTCTTTAGAGGCCGCAGAAAGCCGACGTGGCATTAAACTGCTTAAGTAGCACAACTAAATTAAGAAAAGTGTGCAGGGGCGGGGGCAATTAGTAGGTGAAGGGGGTTTAAAGATGCCGCGCATCGTCTTCTGATAAAGTTCAAAGTGGATTTGTGCTTGGAACCTGATACATACACGAACATTGCCTTACATTTGTGTATGCAGAACATAAAGCAGTGTTGGAAAATGCTTTCTTCTGCGTGCAACACAGAATTATGAATGCGATGCACAGACATAATTCATTTTAGTTTTTGCCACAGACACCCAGGCAGCAGTCGGCAGGCAGCCATGAATTGTTTGGCATGCAGCTACAATGTGCCACGCCCACAGCAAACAGAAATGTTGCAACCGCAACGAAATAAACGTTGAAAATATGTAGAGCATACGAAAAAGGCAACTTTGCCAGCGGCAGGAACAACAGTAACCACAACAACAACAACAATAAAATACAAACAAAAATACACGCGAGCACAATGCGCATTTATCATACGAGAATTACCCATACATACACACAAGCACACACACGCATAGATATTAATGTTGGCTGATAAAAGCAAAGCATGATAAACTAAAGATATTGTTGCCTTGGCGCACACGATGCGTATTCGTAACATTTCATATATTTTTGCTCATTTCTTCTAAGAGCAAAGGCGCGCACAACATGGATTGAATAGCTTCATATCGATTGAGGGGCATGTGGCATACATATATATACCAGATACATATGTATATATTTATATAAATTTATTTGTACGAAAATTTAATCATTTTTCGTGCATAAGCAGCTTCCTTTGGGCAGTAGAAATATTTATGAGCGGATTGTGGGAAAATTGCTGCGTTTGGGAAAATATAAAACAGTTGAGAGCGCAATGCAAATAGAAATTAAATGGATTTTGCTGAGAGAGTTTATATGAAAAAAAATACCTATAAGGAAGGATAGCAATATCTCTCTATTTGTTAGTTAGCTAAATAAAAAGCTTACAGACACAAAGTGAGTCAACTTTAGATATTTATCTTTTTATACCCTGAACCCATTAAAAATGGGTAAAAGGGGCTTAATGTTTTTGTGCAAAATGCAAATGTATGTAACAGGCAGCAGGCAGCATCTCCGACCACATAAGGTATATATATTCTTGATCAGCATCAATAGCCGAGTCGATCTAGCCATGTCCGTCTGTCTGTCCGTATGTATGAACGCAAGGATCTCAGAACCTATTAAAGCTGGAGACTTGCAATTTTAGCTGTAGGTCCTCCTAGTGCCTACGCAGATCGAGATATCGAAATCCCGTTTTTTAAGAAATTTTGGTAAATAATAAGAGCTAGAGTCACCAAACTTGACATGTAGCTTCTAGAATAGTATATATACATATATATCGAGTATCTTTCATGTTATACCTATCGCCACCTCCCCGCTACTCTCTATCTATAAGCGCGAGCTGCATTTGGTGTTGGAATAAGAGGGTTCAGGGTATCCCCTAGTCGGGAGCTCCCGACTAGAACCTCTTACTTGTTTTTTATTATAGTGGAATTTACGTGTACTTATGTATAATATTTTTATACAATTTCTAGAGCTTATTTTCCTTTCTATTATTCTAAATTATTATCTACATTTTCTCTCAATGTTAAAGATAAGTGTAAGGTGTGAGAGCTTTCATATATTTGTTACTGTACTTATTCCGCAGCATCCTTAATATAACTCTTTTCTCCTGTTGACATTAAATATTACATATAGTTTATGGATCAAATTTGTTTGGCAAGTATTTGATTTCATTTTCCTATTTGCTTAGCCACAGAAGGCAAGCCACAAGAAGCACATGAGTGCAAATATTTTGTCCTTCGTTTTCAGGGCAAATAAAAATTTGTCAGACTCTCTGACTCTATCTCGACTGAAACTACAACAATAACCGGTTAAATTTTTGAATTTGCTAGCCCTGCGCTAGAAAAAATTTAAATGTCATAAAACAAATGCAAGAAAATTATTGTATCCTAGAGTCAAGAAATGCTTCGATAACAGCAAAAGCAGCAGTAAAGGGAGTAAAAGCTCTGGCAAGCTTCCCTGAAGCGTGTCATTTTTCATGCAGATTTATGTAAAAATTTGTGAAATTTGCGTAAAGAAAAGTGCAAGAGAGAAAAACTATATAGCGAGTGGGGAGTGCACAAAGAGTTTGATAAAAAAAAAACTTTCGCATCGAGCATTGAATTTGATGGCAAATAATGCGACTTTATAACTAGTTTAAATGCACTTTGCATGTCACAGACGCTTGATAAAATTACTTAAACATTTTTCGCTTTTTACGGCGTCTGATGCTTGACTTCAGCTCGAGGGTTCGCTGAGGTGAAGCATGCTCCTCCTCCTGGCCAGCTGCTCGGCAACGGTCTCTTATTATGTTGCCCGCCAACAATGGCTTATAATTATTACTCTCTGCCTCTTTTTTATACTTTTTTTTACTTATCTTAATTTCCTGCGTTTTTTATATATATATATATATTCTTGTTTTGTTTTAAGTTGTCGGCTTTTATTTATATATATATGGGACTCAGGGGCTGAGCGCTCTGCAGTATGTGCAGCTTGCAGCTTGCCGCAAGTTGCCATCTTTTCATTTTTAAGTAGTCAACGGCAAAACAATGCCGCCTCATAACAGCAGCTAAAGCATCAAATCATCAGCAACAGCACAAGCACAAGCAGCTTGGCCCTCAGCAGGAAGAGGAAAGGCGCGTCTGTCAGTCGAGGGCTTTGCGCAATTATTAAACCATGCAAGGGGTAAGATTATGCACACTATACTCAAAAGCCATATCTATGAATAGTAATTGTTATCTTAAGTATTTGGCACAAGCAGTTGGGGCAATAATACCTTAAACAAATAAGTATGTTAAAACATAAGAGATATTAAAACAATACAAATACTTAAATACGGATAAAATCTATAACATAAAACCCATACGAAAGATATATTACTTCGGAAGATTCTAATTAACATTTTATTTGATTTATGTTTTATTTATTGCTGCTCTAATGTGAATATCCAATAATATAACCACACTTTTCACTCTCTAAGAAGACAAGACCGTGAGCAATAGAGGCGCGCCCTCTATAGTGCTTTTCATGTGGTTCGTCCACTCTGGGTATTACTGTATTCGAATAGATTTTTAGTGTCCGCAATATTTTAAAATTCTCAGCACAAACACTATGCAAAGCTTAAAATTTGTACTTCTTTGCTTCGATGTTTTTCTTCCAGGATTCTTTTTGCTTAACACAGCATAATTTCTCCTTTTTTGTCTTTCTTATCAATCAAAGAGAATTTTGATAAATTTCTGTGCCCCTTATTACTTTCTTTCTGCATGTAAAAATAAAATGCAGGTACAAAGAAAATTTCAATAAATAAAGTTTATTTACTCTTACGTTGCAAAAAGTATCATTCAGGCAAAAATATATATATATATATTTGTCTAAATTTAAAATAAATCATTAAATATAATCCCATATAAGATAAAAATGCAATTCTGAATTTTTTAACGATCTGATTGGGTTAATTGTTTTAAAGCTCACACTCTAAATATCTCTCTCTTCTATCAAAATAGCTAAAAATACAAAGTCTCCCCGTACCCTAAATAAATATGTTTCTTGTTATACCTGCATTGCCCGCAGCTCTAGGTTAAAGATAGAGTGTGAATTTCAAAATAACATTCTAATAACTTTGACGCAATAAATTGTTACGTAATTAAGTTCATTGACGCTTAAAATCCAAGTCAATTAGTTTATAAATTTGATGAGCTTGTGTAAGATCTAAGCAAAGTGCACCAAGAAATTCATCAATTTTGTTGCCTAAGTCAACTGCAATGCGGCAATTTCTTGGCCAACTGAATTTAATTGACAATCATTAATTGCGTTAAAAATGCGTCATTTTGCATATAAATTTCGTGTGTGTAAAATGCAATTCAAATTTAATCGGAGTCTTGTATCTGGGCATAATATATGCAAAACTTCAATTCGAAAAGCGCACACAATTTTATCCTTGGGCCAAACATTAGCTGAGCAATAAATTTCGCGCACAATTGAGCCTGTGATTGTGCCAAAGCGAATGTTACGAGAATTCATTTTCCTGTGATTTTACATGTGTGCGAGTGTGACTGTGTGTGGTTGTGTGTGTGTGTGTGTGTGTTGCCTGGCAGTCTGGCATAAATTGTGCGCTCGCGGCTAACAAATTTTAAAAGCAAATGGCGAAATAAATTATCGCTTAATATTGGAAAATAATTTGTCCAACACCAACAACAGTTTTTATATTGAGTCGCCCCCCTCTACCTTCCCGCCATGCCCCTCCGGCAGCCTTCACTTGCGCTTTTTGCAATTTTTGGCAGCGCAAATTGAATTCATTATGTGGAGCACCGCCCCACAAGAATCGCACAAAATGACTTGCCTCCGGCTGTAGCCTGCGAATGCCTAAATAATGTTATTAAAGCTACATTACAAGAGCACATAAAAGGCGAATGGAATCGAAATTAAATCGAAATGGAAGAGAAACAGAACGAGAAACGCAAATTAAGAATCTCGAGTGACATCGACGAGAGCACGCGAGAAGGAACTAGGACTTCATCCTAGAAACACCAAATCGGGAGAAAAATACAAGAAATGGGCAAAATTTGCAGTGTCGAAGCGAGAATACCCTAGTTTTTAATCTTACTTAATAAAATTAATAATATAATTTTATACATTTACTACTTTGTATTATGTTCATGAACAAATTGGAAGTATTGAATATGTCGAAATATTTAAAAACTAAAAACAAATTACACTTGGTATTAAAACTAGTTTTCTTCTTTATATATCCTTTCAATTTCAAAGTATCTGCTTTCTGGTTAATTTGTTATCTATTATTAATCAAAATAGTTGAAGCATTAGTAATAAAATGATCAACAACCAATAATATTAACATACATGTGTACATCTAAAGAGAGTAATGCACCGTAGAAAAGTTTACTTATTGTCTGTGTACTAAATTCTACAGCTAGTATTACGCTATGAAAATTTCACTATGTCTCACTCAAACTGTCTGCAGGGCATAGTTACATAATATAGGGAAAAGACAAATACTATGACAATTCCAAATGAATATCAATTTCCGACACAAAAACACACAACACACACACGCATAACACACAACATACACGCACATTTCTTTAGCTTTCGCTGCGTCTCTTAATTAATTTTCTTTTGTGCGGGCTTTGTTTTATTTTTTGCTTTTAGTGGGTCTTATGCGTTTGTGGCATTGTGGGCATTTGATGGGGAGTTGTGGGCGGATTATTATTGCCGAGTATTTTAATGACATTTTCATAAACAGTCGCCGCGGCATCCTGATGTGCCTCTAATTTGATTTTATGCCACGTGGCATTCAACGTCTGCCCGCTGCCTGCTGCTGCGGGTGTCCTTTGTCTAGGCAGATAAAATAATTTATTGGGTAAAAATTGCTGGCCAAGAGCTAAGCACATCGGTTTCTCTCACCCACTCTCCCTCCCTCTCTCTGTCTCTTTCTACTCTCTCTCTCTCTCTCTCTCTTTCGCTCTCTCTATGTGCAGCTGCTTCCTTATCTTAGCTGGTTTATCTATTTTGGCCGTCGCTTTTGGTTCTACATAATGTTGGCGCCATGTTGATGTTATCGTAGCGGAAGTGTTGACTCAATGTTTACTCAATGAGGGCGTTGCTGCGATATGACAGCCTTACTCCTCTCCCACCTCTGCAACTTTAAGTGTATTCGTGTGTTTGTGTGTGTGTGTGTGTAAGCTTAAGTGTATTTCGACTGTCATTTTGGGCGCACAAGTTTCGCTTTTGGCTTTGTTTCTGCTCGCTTGGCTAATACAAATGCCTCGAATGTTACTTTGTTTTTTTTTTTTGTGTTTCCTTTTCTAAGGATTTCTTTTCGCTTTTGTTGCCCCATAGCTGGTCTTATAAATATGCAAAAGCAAATGAAGACTTACCAAATGGCTGAACAATAGCAGTAGCTGCCATAAAGGGTCAAGGCCTAATAGAGTTATGTAATACCTAAGCCAAGGCTAGCTAAGTAGTTGGCTCAAAAATATAAAGAAATAGTTTTCTCAGTTATTTATTGTTTATCGAAACTGTCGACAGGCATTTACTTAGGCGATTGCAGGAACAGTCAACAAAAAGCATATAAGCTTTTCAGGTCTAAGCTTAAATATAGGAAGGGATGTTGTCCCTTAAAAGATAGATTATTCATTAAATTTGCCTATTAAATAAAAATTAATAAAAATTAATGTGAATAATAAATGTTTATAGCATATGATAGCTGATAAGCCGAGCTATTTTTCGCAAGCACATTGAACATTTCAATCTACGCCAGTTAAACTAACCACGCCCAGGACAGCTGTTTTATTGGCCTAATGAGCGTCACCTGTGCTCGTTGCACAGTGAAATTCTATATTCCAAAAGCTGTGTTAATGCTCCGAGTCATGTCATGGCTGCAAAAATTTACAACTTTTTCAAGTGTTTAACCGCAAAACTAAAGCTGGTATCTAATGGCACATCTCCATGCTATTTGGACTTGGCTTTACTGTCTGCCTTTCTGTGTGTGTGTGTGTTTCCGTAAACTACCATTTCCGACTGTGCCACAAGTCTAACAAGCGGGCAACACAGAGAACACGACTCGATACGCTCAGCCTCTGCTGTTTGCCTTTGCTCTCAATGCACAATAATTGTTATCTTCAACAATTTGCGGATGTTATAAACATATACTGGCTGCTTCATATTGTCTGCATGTAAATACCAGCAACGGCAGCTGGGACCGAAGACTGGGAGTTTGGGACTGAGACTGAGACTGGGTCGGAGTAGGTAGCAAGGTTGAGCTGGGAGCCTGGCATTGCTGTTGGTTTTGTAGCATTTGCACTTGTCGTTGCTTTTTATGGCCAAACAAGCGCTGCACCTGCCTCGGTTCAGCACAGCAGTAACAAATACACACACACACACACTCCGACACACAAATGTGAAGTACTTCCTCCCAGCGGAGGTGAGCTGGAGAATTGGAGAACTGGCACGGAAGACATTTAGCTAAGCGCTTCGCTTGGTAAACAATTTTCGATTTCAGTTATTCCAACCCCTCCCCCAACCTCTTCAATAATTTGAAGCTCGTGTGCAAAAAGTTTTTCCGCCAGTGAAAGTTGTGCACAACAACAAACACAAATACATATATATAGATATATAACATATATATTAATAGAGAGTGTGTGTGGCTCTTGTAGCTCTCGCACTGATGGGCTGCAAATTTGTCGCATATGAGCATTGTTTCAGCTTACATTTGAAGTCGGAGAGGCCTGTTGTTGTGTCGTATTTTTGCTCGAGTTACATTTGCGGCAATTACGCATACGCCCAGTTTGCGGACAGAACAGGACGTACCCAGGCTTGCAAGGCGCACTTGACGCAGGCAATTTGTGCGTTACTCATACGCCTACGTGTCTCATTAAGGTACGTGTGCTCGACTCGGTAATAGAAAACTTGGCCATAACGTTTTGCCAGCGCCCCCGAAACTTAATTAACGGCCCCAACAAAGGTAATCGACGGGCGGCCGCCTTTTGTTAGGCCATTTCACTGGCAATGTTTTAGACATTAGGGCGAGAGCGCACAACCGTCACTCAAATAGGGAATGGAGTGGGTGTTGTTCACCCCTGGTATTAAGCCACCCCCATTAAACTGGTCATTAGGCGTCAAGTGGCCTGCTGGCTTGACAGCGGCAGACGATGCGGACAAACGCATAGACAAGAGTTGGCTCAAATGTTTCGGCTTAATTTGAGCAGCCCACCCGACCCAGCTCTACCTCCGCGCTTGCTGCTTCTCCTCTTGTGTATGTCTCTTTGTAGCCGTTGACTTGACTTTAATTACTGGCTGGCCAATAACCAGCGGCGCGGCAGCTCAATTGCCACATTCAATTAAATTATTGGCAGTTGGCAGCTGCGTTTAAAATTTAATTACTTCACATTTCCCGCTGCACATGTACAAAAGCCTTCAATAGAGTTGGCAACGCGGCGTTTTGGATTGCGTGACACGGTACACGTGAGAAAGAACATGGCGTGCTTGTGTTAAGAAAGTGATCCAAAGCAGATCGACACAGAAATGTGACTATGCAGCGAAGCTCAAATGGATCAAACTCGACCCTTGAAAATAGGACCTTAAAAGTCTTAATACGACATAACTCAATTAACTAGACAAAACAAGAGCTTAGTCGGACTTAACATGCGTTGACAAAGGCTAAGACAACTTAATGCAACCTAGACCTAATACAGTTCAGCTTGGTTTTATATTATCAAACACAATTCAAGTCCGACGAAGCACGATCTTACACGACTTAAAAAGACCCAGACCTAGACCTATAAAATTTTGTATTTTCACTCAATTTAAGTTACAAAAGAAAACTTGCATTCAAATTGGGTTAATTTAAACTATATTCTAGAAATATTTATATCCACCAATATGCCTAGAAATATTAACTATAGTCATACACTTTTTTCTTTGTATCTAAACAAGGTTTATGCATGCCGTTCCTGGCTTTGAAGTTTCTGTTTATTTTCAACATTGCGACAAAAATAACAACGAAATATATACTTTGAGTTTTTTTCTATACAAGCTCATTTAATTTAAACCTTCAGTGTTTTTAAGAAATAGTTGACGTATATATATATACCGAAAAATAATAGAAAAATATGAATATATTTTTGTTATTTTTATTTTCAACAAACTAGAAAGCATTTACTTTAATATGCGAACCTAAAAGTTTAACAACATTTTTTGCACCGTTTTTCTTGGCCAGTTCAGCTCTTTTAACTAAGCACGGCGAAGCTAAAAGTCGAGCGCTGTTTTTTGCCAAAGTTTTTAACTAATTTTCTTGTTTGCTTTCGTGCCAGCGGAAGAGGTAGAGAGAGGTTTGGCGAGTGGTAGAGACAAAGGGCCTGGAGCATAGCGCGTGTAATGGTAAAAGCCAAAAACTTGTTCAACAATTGGCGTTGAACTTTTTGCTGTGCCGTGCACAACAATTAAACAGATTTGTTTTCTAGTTATGACAGAAATTTATGCGAACTTTATGCTGGCTATACAGTAAGGACTAAACGTAGAAGTCTCCCTTTGTGCTAGCGATTTGCGTGTCAGGTTCTGAAATCCAGAGACACATTTGAGCCAAAAATATATTTCCAAATATCTCAAGTTGTTCTAAGAAAATTAAAAAAAAAAATGTTCATCATAACAAAGAAATATTCGTTTTTTTCGAAGGATATTTTCGTTACCCTAGAATCAAAACAAAATTGGTTATGGCCTAGCTTGTGCCATAAATTACAAATATTTATTTTGCGTGTGGACTGAAATTATTCATTTTTCAGAAAATCGTATGCGTTTTTATCATAGTCAAAGAAAAGCCAGTACTATTAATACGTCAGTAGCTTCATTCGGGGCACTCTCACTAGTCGAGCTTTATATATGTATACCACAAGTAGATGTCATATGTGGCAAAGTGGGAAAATTGCACCCACATGCAAGAAGTAAAAAGAAGAAGTTTATGAAAAAGGTTGAGGTAAATAAATTATATTTTTGCCAAGGTAACGTAGCTGAAATTTTTGTGGCTATGCGGGTGTGTGTGCAAAATAAGCGCATAAATAAAAGAGTTTTGTTTAACAAGTAACGCTCGAGGCACGCTTATCCAGGCATGTGCCTTGTAGAGTCTGCCAAAGGACGAGAAACAGGCGCAGCGCAAAAATCTGTTGAGTGGAAAATTGCAAAAAACTGCACGAGCTGCGTTTACTGGGGTTTCTTTTTTTCTTGTTCAGGCCCGCAAACAAACACCTGAGCACAACTCGCACACACATATGTTGCTTTTAAGCATTTTGGCAAGTTGTGCATATTTTAATTAGTTTCACAGCCAACAAACAATTTATCCACTAACAAGCTAAAGGGAAACAAGCGTCTGACACGGCGTATACGCAACGTATAATTCAACTTTTCCGTATGTGGCGCGCTTTTGTCGGGAAGTGTGCATGTTAAATGTCGGGTATGCTAATTTAAGCATTATAAAATTAAGTCAACTGGTAAAATAAAGATTAACAGTTCCTCTGTAAACTATAGTCTGCTTCAATTTGGAAAATTATATAAAAATTGTTATTTATCTAAGTATCAATTAGTCAAATATTAAAAGAGCATATACATAGCTGAATATAAATGTGAAGTATTGCCTTAGGGAAAACATATTTTATATATAAAATTGCTGTAAGATCTGTGAAAATTTCAAGCTTATATGCCAGCTTTCGTTTATGATGCTCACAAGCCGAACTCAAAGAGCTGTCAAAATATGCGAGTGCTATTGATGCTTCCATTGCTTTTGGCTTAACTATGTCAGGAATTCAGCATTAAGCTCTTATTGTCTTTAAGCACTATGTGCCCCATTGAGAGCAGATTCAAATCCAAGCATTTCAATATAACTGAGCACATGAAAACCTGAGGGCAAAGAGAAACAAAGCCAAATAAAGACAGGATAAAGAGGGAGAAAAAGAGCTCAAGGGGTGGCAGGAAGAGTGAACCTGAGCCTGAGCTAGAACCTGAGCCAGAGCTATGCAAATGTTTTGGGGGACTCTATCTGCAAACGGGGTGGGTGTATGAGTGTGTGTACGAGGTGTGTGACTGTGTGTGCCTTGTGCTCCTTTCAAACATGCCGCACGAACTGGCTGCCGTTGACTTTTTGCCTGCTTTTGAGTTTATCTTGATACAAGTACTGCAATTTGTAGCTCACTTTTCAACCACCCACCACCCAGCATACCCATGTGAAACTTGACTATGGAATGACGGGCTTCTGGTTCAGTTTCAGATTCGCATTCGTATTCGGCTTCTGGTTCTAGCTGGAGGCTCGAGTTCCTAAGATTGGCACTTTCACAGGCAAAATCACAAAAGTTGGCAACGTTTTTGTTTGCTTTTGTTGTGCTCTCTTTTTGCCGCGCATTTAATAGTTGCAAATTGGTTCTCACGCCAGGCAATTGGCTGGGATTTTGAATAGTCTGGCAATGGAGAGGGTAAGGGGGGCGGTTGGACTTGATATGTTAAAGACGCCGTATGACTTAGTGATGGCAATTGCACACATTGGAATGCCGGCGGCAGCAGTTGAGCCTATTAGAAGCTGACAGGACAGGCTTTGTGACAACTTTTTGAAATCCATGCCAAACATACACACACGCGCACGTACACTCATATCTATGCTCCAATTTCAGTTAATTCTCTTTTCTTTTTGTAGCTTTTAATTTTCTTTATCTGCAGCCACTATTTCAGTCCATTTAACAGCCAATTGGAGAGTTGTTTTTAGTTGCCAGTGTTGCCTTTTATTGGGTCTATATATTTATTTTGCGCATGTTTGGCAACAATGGGCACAACTACGACGACCACTTATCGCCCACAAAACAAACAAAATCGAAAAAGTGCCCAAAAACCACATTACAAAAACAAAAACAAAAACAAGAACTACCACTACAACTACAACAATGCCAAATTCAAACAACTAGAAATGCCAAACAAAAGCAAATTATGGTTGGCTATAGAACCCACAGATGGGCCGATGGGCGTGGCTCTATAATGCCTGCACAGCCAGCAAATACGAGAACTCATTAAAATGTGTTGTAAACTGTAAGAGTGCTATCACAGTCACCACCCGCAACACCAGCTACCCCTCTCACCCCCCTTTACACACACACACAGCAAAAGGTGGTTTCAATATGCGGTTGCCAGGTTGGCTTTGGGATTGATGTGTGTGCGACTCGTGCGTATGTCGGGGGCTTTTGGACTATATACGCCAGCTGAGTACGTTGTTTATGGGGTTTATCGCAATGCCAACCAAAACCAAAGCCATCAAACCCATTTGCCTGGGACATTTGGGTGTGTGCACATAGAACACGCAAAAGTAATCACATCTCCGGTTTGGCCTAATCATTCGGCTTTACTGTGACTGCTCTTTGGTGTTTTTCAGATTAATAATATGGGAATCAATATTCATGTTGGCTAAATCATGATTTTAATTACAATAGATCAGACGGTTCTATAAAACGGGTAAGTTGAATGAGATTTGCTGTAGAAAAAGCTGCAGAAAAAACTAAACCAATATTAAGAAAATTAAAATAAATAATAGGAAATGATCTGAGAATTTTTATGTAAAGTTAAAACGTATAAAGCGGTTTTTAGTTATCTTATATTTTGCTTTATTTTGATAAAGTAAACTGAAGATTGGATGTCCGCACATGAATCTTGTCAACAAATATATATATCGTTTATCAAGTTTTTTATTAAGAACATAAAATTTCCATTCGCAATTGATAACTTTGTAAAATGTTAGAATAATGTAGCAAATGTATAAAATGAGATTGTGTTTGGAATTGTGTACACTGTAAAGCACTTTCAGAGAACAAGGACCGTAAATAAAAGTTTTTTAAAAGAACTGTTTTTCCTGTTTAATCCACAGCATTTGTGCGTCTTTTTTATCGTTTTGCTCAACGTTGAACGCACAGGGAAAAAAATTCCCATTTCGCATTGGAAAGTTAATAAATTACACTTCAATTGTGCAGTCATCGTCATGTTGTATATAAAATATGCTCTGGCAGTTGTTTGTGTTTAAATCTGGGTAAGTACCACGCCCACACAGTTACTGAGTACCTACAGCCTGCCGCGTCCTGCGTGTTGCCTCCTGCCTCGTGGCATCGCCTGTCAAATCAAATAATTGAACTTTCATTCCATTGTGAAAAATGAAATCCGCACATCCGCTTTTCGAACGCAAATGCCGCACATTAAATGCGATTTCAAAAAAATAACAACGAAGCTTGTATTTGGGAAGTATGCCCGACTTAGAGATACTCTGTTAGATTTAAATTATTTACGTAGAAAGTACCAAAGTTTCTTAAAAGGCTTCTATGTTTAGAATCGGATTGTTTTGAAGATAGATTTCGAGAGCTATGTAGAAATGATATTTAAATACCATGTTTATTTGTATATAAGATTTTAGATCTTGATCTTTAAGATTTGGTATTTATATGTCAAGGAAAATGTGAGAGACATCTGTTATCAAAGCTAGTCAGACTCGGCTTTTAACATTGATTGAACATTTACCTTTAACATAAAATATACATGACTTTAAATTACCAAGCTTACATATATTTCGAGGGTATCAAGGGCCAGAGTGAAACTGCGCCGCCGTCGATCTGAAACTGACGCCAAAGTAAAACACACATTTCTTCTTAATCCATTTTGATGCTCGCCCACCCGCTGATGGATTACTCTCGTTCAAATGTCGAATCTTGTTAGTGCAGTTGCCAGGAACGGCTCCACCGCCAGAATGTGGCTCATTGTGGGCTTGAAACGCGTTGACTTTGCCTCGAGGTCTACCCAAGAATGGCAACAGCTGCTGCTGGCTAACAAGCCGGAGGCGCACGAGTGTCGATGATTTTTCACGCTCTAGATACAGTTATGTATGACTGGTAGTTGTAGTACACTACGCTACAAAGTTTTAGAGCAACTTATAGACTCTTCTAACTGTTAAGCTCTAGCCAGGTATGCTGCAAAATCTTACGAGACTTGGTTGCTGCTTGCTTAGCATTAACTGCTTTAAATGCATTTAAACTGAACTCATGTTGCATAGTGTAGTGTAGAATCTTAAAAGCCGTCATAATATCTAATACGATTTTGAAGAGTTTTTTATCTTATTTAAGAAAGTCAATTTTTGCTGCACAGTTTTGTATGCCCAACAAAACTCTTTTATTAATTTATTTATTTAAAAATTAATTGCTCAATCAAAACTAACATAACTATTAAATGACAATACTGCAAGTAAATTTTTAGGGACCCAATTTTTGTGGCATAGTGTAGTACACAATCACAATTATCGAAAGCAATCATCCTAAGCTGTCAATTTGAATGGACTATGCTGGCTTAAGCATACAAAAATTGCAAATTTGTAAACCCAATTCTTGTTGCATGGTGTTATATAGTGTGCTTATGCACAGCGGGAAACTTGTGTAAATTTTTAAATACAGCTCCCAGCCACCTGCTCTGGCCAAATGGGTTATTTTCTGCTCGAAATTCTCGTCTGTAGTTTGCCCGATAATTATACGCAACGTGCCCGCTGCTCCGACGCCCTGGACCATTTGATTCCCCGGGGTGTCAGGCTTGCCAGGCTGTTGCTAGGTGGGCGCTGGCAGCAGAATTTTCTTCATTCTACCTTTTTTTTAATTTTCACTTTTCCCTTGCTCCTTTGTTGCTTTCGCCACGAGTTTTCCGTGTTATTAGTGTTGCGAGTCGTTTTGTTCGCATTTTCGGCTGCTTTTTATGTTGCCATTTTTGCCCTTGCTTAATTTTCGCAATACCATTGACGGGGATTACATAACCAAGTGCTCACAAAGGACTCCGACGACTCCTGTTTATATGTGTGTCAACGGCAATTGTCGGAGGTCTTATTGAGATTCCAACATGAAAATCAACGAAAAAAACATGAAATGAAAAAATATGATATGTGGTTAAGTAAACTCCGAATGTGGCGCTCACCGAGCACCATATGAAAAACAGTTTTTATTATGGCGTATAGTAAATCATTTATATGTATATCGATATACGGTATACAGGTAAAATTTTGCCTGAGTAGCTTTTTTTCTGGTATATCATATAGGAAGTCTATATAAATATGGCTACATTTTGCATTTTACATGAATTGTTGTGGGTTCTTGCGTTGCAACGCTTGAATAATTTTTAATAATAATAAAGCATATTTTTTTGTTATGCCCATGACCAGCATTTTAAATAATTCAATTTTTTTAATTATAAACAATTTCTCCCAATTTCTCTCAAGCGTATGAACACAGCACAACTGTTGTCAATATTTTCATTATATTTATGATTTTATTGAAATTTATGGGTAGAGTAAATGCTGTATCTAGTGAAATTTAAAAAAAAACTGCAATTATGTATTATAGGCAAATATGAAAGACATTTACGGTAATGTTTGCAGAGTAAGAAGTTTTTAAGGAAAATATATATAATTATTGAAGCTCACATTGCTTATAGAACAATTTTTTTTAACGTTCAAGCGCAGAATCATTGAAGTAAAACATTTTCATATAAAGATTAAGCCATATAAACATAATTTATAAAATTATTATAAGTATTTTAAACTTTTTTATACGATGCTTACGTAAAAGAGAGTGCTTTTATTTATATATATTTTTAATTTTGCGTGGCCTGTTCGGCCAGGATAATGCTGATATAAAACTGATTCCCAGCAAATGTGCGCCCACAGCAAATGGTGAAAAAGAAGAACACATAAAAAGTGTCTTTCCGCAAAATTTGCCAGCGAAATGGCAGCACCTGCACTGCGTCAACTGAGGCCATAATTTGGTGTGCGTGTGTGTGTGTTTTCGTTTGTGTTTCCTATGATGCGGTCAGCGTTTAAGCAGCATAGCAACGAATGCCCCCCTCCCCCATCCACACACACACACACGCGCACACACATGCAAAATAATTGTTGAGTTTAATAGCGGACACTCGCAAAAGCGTCGCATTTTCATGACGTCCGCTGAGCTGTCGTAAAAAAGCTTTGTTATGAGTTCTGGTGTGTGCTAAAGCGTGTGCGTATGCGTGTGTGAGTGTGTGTGTGTGTGTGTGTGTGTGTGTGTGTGTGTGTGTGTGTGTTCAGACAATAAAGCGGTTTATGTTCTAATTCTATTAGCTCGAAAACCGTGTAGCAATTACGCCGGACAACGGCAACAACAACAACAACCATGACAAGTGAGAGTTACAAACACTCACGCATCCATGTGGATTTAATTCACGTGACTGAGCTGTCGCAGGAACCCCTCCCGGCCAACTTGTAGGTATATCAAAGGCTCGGTCTACGCGGCTTAAGATTTTATGGCCAAGTCCTGCGTTATTAAGCCCAATAAAATTTGTGCGCTCCACACGGAAATTGATAGAAAACATACAGAAAATGGGGATTTAACTAAATTTGACAAGCATTAAATTAGTGGGTGAGTTTTCCTTAATATCGCTGCACCTATATGGTTTTTATCAGATATCTTAGCTTAGACAAAGAAAATTGGCTTAGAATTTTCAATGATATTTTCAGATTCTCTGCACAAATGCGAGCGTTTTTTTTTTCTTGTACAATCTTTCTGGTATTCTTGTACTTATTGTTTTAAAATACTTTGCTTAAAATTTTAATACAAAGATTATAAAAATGCATTTTTTCCCTGCTTTTGAAATATTGTTTGATGCACATGCTGTTAAAAAATCCAACAGTAGCTAATGGCTTTAAGCTTTTCTCTATATTCTCTTTCTGTTTTTTTTTTTTTTTGTGCTATTCCATTAACCCAGTTAGCTGTGTACTATGTTCACATATTCTTTTGTATATTTTCTTTGCCATGAATTCCCTTTTTGCTGAGCAACTGTGGCATACTGAAGTGCTTGCTAACAAAGTTAGCAGAAGATTGCTAATACGCACCATTGTACGTGACTTTCTGCTGTCAGCTAAATCAAGTTTCATTATGTGCCAAACAGCAGGGGCTGAGGCGAAGACAAGGGGAAAGTAAGAGAGAGAGAGAGAGAGAGAGAGTATTGAAGGGACTGTTGCTATTGTCGTTATCGCTGGCAACTTGTGCATGAAATACCTGCAGCAAGTTTGCTAATTGTACGGCATACGTTTATAACTGACATTGCCACAGGACGGACGACGTCCGCAGCCAGGATTCGTAGCAGGACTGAGCATTGAGTCTTCGTCCTCGCAAGCCTGCAGCATAATTAAGGCGCAGACACGCCCCAGGCTAAATGTCCAATAGCATTTGCATGTGTGGCACGCACGACACAAAGAACAATTACAACAACTCTGGCAAAGT
Organism: Drosophila ezoana; assembly: GCA_035045725.1. Classification (NCBI taxonomy): domain Eukaryota; kingdom Metazoa; phylum Arthropoda; class Insecta; order Diptera; family Drosophilidae; genus Drosophila; species Drosophila ezoana. The sequence goes on from JAWNOU010000051.1 coordinate 4,168,840, forward strand.
AAGCACCTGACCACCAGAAGAAGCAGGTGCAAGCATCTTCTGCCAGTGAATTTGCTTCGTCTACTTAGCCGGTTAATCAACTAGCCAAAACTGTTGTCGCTGCGCATTTAAATTAGCATGCAACATTATAACCTTTGTCACATCTATATTAGCATTTAAACATAAATAGGTATACATATGTATAGAATTTATAGAAATATTTAAAACTTGTTGGGCTCTTCTGCAAAAGTTATATGCCTGCCAAGGCTGTGACAAATATTAAGCAACATACGGATAAGAGTTCAGCCTACGCCCTTATTGAATATGTGCTTTTTTTCAGATTACCATTTACATTAATTTAAACTTGAGGTTTTTATATGCTAGGGGACTTATCCAAGCAGACAGTAATGTGAGTACATTTTGTTGTTCAAAGCAAAAAAAGAATAAAACGTGTAAGCTTTAAAGTAAAGATTAACATGTTGCTGCGTTTACATTAGTGTTAATTAAATTGGGGCAATTTATGGGAAATTTAAAAGTACATTTTTCAATACTATGAGAGCTAAACTGTTGGACCTTTCACGTTGACGATACTTTTTTCCCAGCTAGTTTTTATTCACAAACTATTTTTTTTTCTATTTCCTTAACATTGCCATTAGCAAGGATAACGCAGAAACTAAGCAGCTCAAGAGAACTCTCGCTGCATATGAATGTGCATTTGTTTTCTAGGATCTCTTATGCAAACAACAAACTCTTTGCGCATAAATATTGAAGCCTTGTTAGCAACGAAAAATGAAAAGTACATACTAGGATTTGTGCACAATTCATGGATATCATTTTTATCGCAAATGTGGACGGCTTTTGTTTTTCATTCGCGAAATGTTAACAGTCAAACATTGAAAGGACTAACACAATTCCAATCTCATATTAGTGCACAGTTTTCTGAATATTTGTATTTGCTTTGAAAACTCATCTTAAATCCATTTTTAGTTGTTACTGAATCTATACCTTCTGCTTCTGCCATTTTATCTTCAGCTTTCTCAGTCCGTTTCAACTTAAATGACAGTAAAAGTTTGTAAGCTGCTTTGCGATCTATTATGACATTTTGATGGCAGCCAATTGGAGTTGGCAAAAGTTTTAGAATACGCAGTTAGTTAAATAGATGCGATGGCATAAAATGCTTGCTTAACTATTATTAGGTATACATTCACATATAACGAGTTAATAAGCTGCTTAGCTTAGCATTAAAATGCAGTCAATTAATTGCAACAATGTGTATTATCCAAACGCAATGAAAATAAATAATCGCAGAGAAGTACATAAAATGACGATAACAAAGTATATCGCAAGATACATTTGCACACGCACACACACACACACACACAAATAGGCTAAGCACATTTACATGAAGCTTAAATATTCAATTGTGTGAAACAATATATGAGCGTGTGTGTGTGTGTGCCAGTTCATAAATACTTAAATGTATGGCTGGGTATAAATTATAACAATGGTTATATGCAAGGACTCGAAGTCGCCTTGGTTGTTGTTAGTGTCGAAAAACCTGCACTCTAATGGATATGAATCTTTTGAAAGCCAACATGGTCAGGAGCTGCATAAGCAATGCCCAAGCGGTTGCCTGCTCCAGGTGTGCCTTAACAATGGCGCCCTGCTGGGCGTGATCGGGCTCACCGCAGGCGGGCGGCCTCATTAGCCACAACTGAAATAGCAGTCGAGGCAGCCGCAATGCATTATAAATTTAGCTGTTTCAGCGCTCACACAAACACACACACACACGCTCGTATTAATATGTATAGGTATTTTCATAGATGTGTACACATCCTCATTCAAGCCGTTGCCCCGCTTATTCAATTATTCAATAATAATAAATGATATAACGTAATGGAATAACCAAGTGTCTGTGCGGTCCCAAGTGCAAAAAGCTTTCTTTCGAGGCACTAAGTAAAACAAATATTTAGTCAGCTCTATAAACATGTGAAATACATACGCCCATGCATATTATCTATATGCATACTTTTGTCTCACACTGTGTGTGAGCAAATAATAACAGCAAAGTCTAACACAGTATGTGCATACGCTTTAACCAGTCGAAAATCAATTGAATTAAAATATATTATTTTTATATATATATACTTAATTAAATTGAAGTTTTCCATGTTTTTGGTTTAAATTTTAATTGCATGATGAAAATCAACATATTATAATTATGAGTGTACATTTTTACGCAACGAATTGGCTTTTGCTCTTCTGGAAAGCCCATTATCTGGAAGTCTAATTAAGTACGTTCAAACCGAACTGAAGTTAAGTGGAAATTCTGTGGAAAATGGTTTTAAATATATTCTTTCTAGCTAAACGCAAGATATGACCAACAAAATAATAATGCAATGAAATTTGTATAAAATTAATGCTCATGCCAAGTGATTTACGTCTCAAGTTTATATATCGAATTTCCTGGAACAATAAATAAAATTCTAGAGTTTCTGGTGGCAAATTGTATGTATTGTAAATTTTGGTTAAAATAAAAAAAAGGAAGGAAAATTCCAAGAAATTTATATAATTACTGCCAAAATGGACATGCCAATCTGTCAGAGTATAAGTAAGTGTGTACGCACTTAATAAACGGCATTTGCGCTGAATATCCAAAGCAAAACAAAAGACGGCAGCAAACCGCAGGAAACTGCTATCAGGCAGCAGTAGCAGCAGCAGTAAAAGCAACAGCAGTAGCAGCATCAGCAGCAGCTGTGGTTTTGAAATTTTGCATTATATATTATCCTTGGCAAAATCCATTGTAAATTTCTATGAAATAGTTGGTGGGAATGGGCTGAAATGCCAGGCATGCATGAAATGTTGCTGCAGTTGGATGCATTTTATGTTGACCAACTAATTTGCATTTGGCAACTGCAACTACAACTGCTGGCAGTATTCTGCAGCGGATAACCTTTGTGGTTATATACCAACTCATCTTCAGCCACTGTGGTGCGAGCTGCTTCCTCTCCCCCCTCTCTCTTTCTTGACCTATCTCTTTTAGGCGCTAGTGAGCAAAATAAATTGAATGTATTTTCTTATCAAAAGTACCTTTGCATGGAAGTATCTATTCATCAGTTCTACCAAACGTACCTGTAAATAGAATAGAACAGAAATGATTAATTATAATTAAGCATAATACGAACATCAACCATACAAAAGATTCTCTTAAAAGCATTCCAAACCTCAAATCTTTACAGCGCTTGGGAGGTTTGGCATTGCTCGAGCGTAGTCAAGCGTTGCCATATAAACTAAGCGTTAAGTATGACAAAGTTTTGTACATTTTCCAGCTCAAAATGGTCGCACTAATAGCGCGGTCAACGAGTCGTATAATTAATGTGCTGCCAGCCAGACACAATGGCAAAAACTGAAACCAAAGTCAAACACACTTAAAACGGCACTTGTCACTGTTTTAACTGCAAAACCAGAGAGTGGGCGCAAGCCCAAATAGTTGCACTTTTGTGGGCGTGGTCGACGCCCTAACAACCCCACCCTCTCTCTCACGCTTGCTCTTCTCTGTGCTGGTTAAGTCATTAAGCGAATGGCAACCCGAAAAAGCGCCGTCAGAATTCATCGCAGCACATAAAACGCACCACATCTGAAGTGGCCGCATTATTTTGGGCGTGTGTGTTAGGTAGTGTGTGTGGCAGTCTGTGTCTCAAATTGGCTAATAAACCTGACAGCTGCTGCTGCGGCGGCAGTTGGGCCGCTTATCAGGCGGACAGTTGTGGGCGTGTGTCTTTATGCGGCTGACATGTTGAAATGCCTGCGGCTTCATTAAGCACACATAACATAAACACATGAAACGCTGTCTATTCTCAAACCAGGCCCATCATTCAGACCAGGCTATTAAATCTTAACAGCTATGGAAATTATGAAAAGCAGACATTACCCGGAGAGGCAATTAAGACAGAAAAAAAAAATCTCTTCATAAATCTCAAAAATAAATGCTTAAACAGTCTAAAGGTTTAACTAAGTTCGATATTGTATACCATCTTGAAATTCTTTTTGTAACTATACCCTTTTTTAACAAATTCCAGAGAAGTCTAACAAAAATATGTATAGTAAAAAATATATCGAAATTTATTTTAAGTTATTTTGTTATTAAATGTTTAAGGTATAAAATAATTAAAAATGTTATTTATAATTGAAATATTTATTTTTTTTCATTCACTGAGCGGCATTTTAATATTGTTGTGCTAAGGACGCAGCCCTTCCGCTATTTGTGAAAATTGCAACTAATGAAATATTTTCCTACCTTGTAATTAAATCAAAACTTGCGCTGCGAGCAATATGCATAAATATATGGCTTTATTAAAAATACTTGCAGCTTTATTTGTATGCAAATTGTGCACAATTATGAAATGCAAACTAAATGTATCATCATAATTTTCCAATTTGATGGCCAGCAAGGATAACGATATTTTCCTGGCAAAACACGTGCAATTGCAACATGTGAAAGTTCTTAATTAAAATGTGCGTATAACATTGAGCTGTTGTGTGCGCAAAACAAAAGTGAGTCATATAAATGAAATTAGTGAAAAGCAAGCGCATAAAAGCCGTTCGCATCGCTGGGCAAGCCAAAAAGGAGGTGCGTCCTTCACCGTGCTCGCACACAAAGGACATAACTTTGTTTCGGTTTAGTGCTGTTGAGAGACAGCGAATGGGTTGTGTCATAAAATGTGACCCAATGTTTTGGACCTGTTTACTTTGTTTTATTCGAGTTTTTGGTGCTTATTGCGAAAGTTTCCGGCTTGCAGCAAGTAGTGCGTAAAATTTCAGTGCTATATGCACAAGTTGTGCAATAAATTTCCAAAATTATTGTTCACATTGAAGCGCAAGTATTTTATGCCGATATCGATGGGCGACCGTGTGTAGATGTGGCTGTCTGTGTGTGTGTGTGCGTGTGTGTTTTTGGCCGTGGCCCGTTTTCTGCACGCATGTCGCATTTTAGGCGCGCTGCCCAATATACCATATATCCTTTTGTATATCCTTTGTTGTTAGTTATTGTTGTTTTTATGACTTTATGCTGGTTGAGACTTAGCTCATATTGAGTTATATTTGTTTTGGCAGCAGCTCTGACAGCTGCGCTGCAATGTTTTATTAGGGGTAGTCATGCTGCGGCATGGGCGGAAACTAGTAAGGAACCTTTTGTTCTTTATTATTTTTATAGATTAATGGCTGTTGGTAAAGTAACAAACGAGTGCAGATACTAATGATCTCTTCCGGTTTCCACTATTACTTTCGGTTAGTATTTGTGAAAGTGAATTTCCCTTATAATTTCACAAAAGTAAAAGTGTTTTGTGTGTACAAATTTCCCACTATTATCCTCTTATTTCCTATAAAGAGATAAAAGAAAAGAGAAATTTGATGCTCATAAGGGAAATAAAAAAAAAAGAAATAATGGATATTAACCAGATCTTGAAGGGAAATCCTATCGAGGTGAAAGCAGTAAGAAGCCTGTTCAAATTGACATCTAGCTCAAATGGGTATTAGCATTTAAAACTGTTGATTTTAATATGTAGCTTGATAGCAATCAGCAGCAATAATTCGCAGATGAGACCAATTAGTTTGGCTTAACTCATTAACTGTGCAAAAACTTGACACAACGCTCCAGCAACTTTTGCCTACAAACTGTGCCAACTCGTTGGCAACCCAGCCAACAACATTTGCCAACTCGGTGGCAACACAGCCAACAACATTTGCTAATTTGCAATTAATTAGGCATCATTTGCATTGCCACTTGGCAGTCATAAACTTGGTCGCTAGCAGGCCAACGCGCAGCTGACAAGTTGGCAGCAAACTTTGACATAACGGAATTGCAACTTCGACGCTCCCCTGTCATAACTGTATTTGTGTGCATGAGTGTTCGAGTTCGTGTGTGGCAGCTGGGGCCACTTTGGCACCAAACAAAAGGTGCGGGTCAACCAGTTGCGGCAACCCGTAGCTGAAGCTGCTTCAAGCGCATCATTGCGCTTCTTAATTGTTGTTTATTGAAAGTATGTGGCAGGGGGTAGGTGTAGGTGGTTGTGGGGAAAGTCTATTTACTTGTGAACCGCACGTTGATTGTTCCGATTTACGACTGACCAAAATTAAATAAAGCAAATTGGCTGCTCGGCACAATGACGCTCAAAAGTATGCTATACAAAATGTAACCGATACCCGCTTTGACCAACGCATTTGATTGCTTGTGTGTGTGCGGGATGAGTGTGTGTGTTTTTGTTGTAATTTTTGTTACCGCTGTGAACTGTTATCGGATTTGCGAGCGCGTCATTCAGATTTTTTATTTCATTTGTGCTTTGCGAACCGATAACATTTTACACGCAGAAAGAAAAGACCAAAAACTAAAAACCGTTCAAAAAGTTGCGTAAAAGTTCACCGACTGCGCAATGCTCTGTTTAATGTGTAAAAAAAAGGCGTTAATGCTTTTTTTACATATTTAGGCATACAAACTCAATTGGGTGATTCTAAAACTGTGGCTGATACTATAATAGTGTGCATTCTAAACTGTACGTTAATGGTATAGGCTCTTAAACTGTGACTATCAACTTGTGACTCTCAAGATGTGATTCTTAACTGACACAATAATAGTATGGCTTCAAAACTTAATGCTAAAATTGTGCACCTTAAGCTGTGACTTGTTTAACTGTTTCTAGAATATATTTTAAACTGTGACTCGTAAATTGTGACTCTTGGCTGGTACTTAAAAAGTATGCTTCCAGTCTTGGACACGATAAGGATTGCGGCTTTTAAAATGTGATTTTGATGTGAAACCCTCAGCATGTTACTTTACTAGCTCTAAAAATGTTCCTGCGATGTTGCTTCAAATCTACAATATGGACTTTAAAACTAAATTCTATGATTGAAACTCATAAGCCGTGAATTCGGAATAATAAAATATCAAATGTGACCTTGGCATATGTTGTGCAGGACGGAGGAATATTTTAATTAAAAGAATATTTGTATCTATTGGTAAATTTGTATTCATCTGTTTCTACAACTTGGATGTTTTTCAACATTTTTTTCTTTCGCACTCTGGTCTATATACTTACATATATGTGCCAAATTTACATTCTCTAGTTTCAAAAGCATAAGAAAGTTCCGTTCAAATAAAATGACAGCGAGAAATTGAAGTAAACCAATATATGCTTACTTTCCTATGGGAATAGAGTACTGCTAATACGCATACACCCTGGCACACCCACGCAAACACACACACATATGCAAACACGAGGCGCGCATGTGGCAACAAATTTTTGCGCATTTGTATTTCATTTTATTTAATTTTCTGTTATTTGAGCAAAACCCTTTGGTTTGAGCTGCCAAATCCAGAGCAATTGTTTTTTTATGTGTATGTGTGAGTGTTTTTATTTATGTATGTTTTGTTTTACGCGTGTATGTGTGTGCTGCATTCAAATAAGTAACGGCGAGCACACGTCGAGCAGCAAATTTATGTTGTTTCAATAACAATTTCAGCCGAATAACAACTGAGAAATAACAAAAGCAACAACAACAAGAATTGTAGGAAAATACAAAAGCAATAAAACGGCATGTTGAGTATATTAAATTGACATTTATTTTGATTTTTGTTTTTTCCCTTTTCACGCATTTATTTTTGATTTTTGCAGCATATTTTGTTGGGCGCATTTAAATAATGTTTGCCTGGACTTTTATGGTTGCCATTGGCTGTGGAGCTTAGTGTGTGTGTGTGTATGAATTTGGTTTATTTCTGGGTTAAAGTGTCGCCGGGATTTCTAATTGTGTGGCCTGGCAATGCTGAGCGGGATTTGGAAACGTGCCAAGGACGCTGGGATGTTGGGCAAAAGCTCTTAGCATACTTATCGGCGCAGCGAATGTTGAAAATAGGATAGAAAAGCCCTGAAGCGTTCTGCTGGCAGCAAAAAAGGAAAATGAATAAGTAGAATATGGCATAGCGATTGTGAGATTATGTAAAAGATATACAGGGAGTTATTTGTATATAGTAGGCAGGATTTGTTCACTTGTCTGCAAACAAGGCAATCCGTTTTAGTATTTATATTTTGTTGTACAATAATAATGCCTAAGCTTTTTGTTGTGACTTACTTCATGCAGGATGGCAAATCCCCTTATATAAAGACATTACAAAGAGTATCAGGTTAATTATTGAGTCTCATGTTATATCCATTTATATATTTAACTACTGACTGTATTGTGGTTAGTTACATTAAGTTTATTTATTATATTATTTATATTAACATATTATATTAGCATATTATATTTACATATATATATACGTATGCATATTTTATCTTTCTAATTTAATCACATCACTCAAAAAGGATTTTAAACATTTACAAACTGATCTTCACATTAAATCACAAGCTTTTTATTGGCTCTCAGGTCTTGTAGCTGCTGCTCGGTCGCAAATTAAATCTCTCGGGTTGCTATTAAATATTAAATTTTAAAGCCAAAATCGAAGCTAAACCAAAGAAGGTCAGCTAACAAACAAGAAAATAACAAATGTTCGAGCAGGACATGATTTTTTAATGCACTGGTAAAAATAATTTGTGCTCTCTTGGGGCGCACCTTTGGCGCACCAAGAGGCGCCTTGGCTCAAGGAATAGAAACGGAATTGACTTTTATGTGGGCTATAAAAGGGGATTTTAATGTTTTTTATGCGAGCGCGCGCCAAAGTCAACAAGCCGCCTGCTTGACCGCAAGCCCAAGGCCCAAAGGAGACCGAAACATAAATCCACGCAAAAAGCCAGAAGTAGATGTTGGCCAAATCGGAATCATGCGTAAGTGCCCCGAACGGGCTAGCGAATTTGCCGGATGTATTTATGGCCGGCTGCTGCGTGCCTGGGCTAAGTAAAAGGCAGCTAGCTGGGGACCATCTTGGCGTGGCATGCCAATATCTAGCTGTCAGTGGCACAGTCAAATGAGTTGGCATTAATCCTGCCAGCTAACAAGCTGATGCGTCCTGCTCATTTGCCAGCCAGGGCGTCAGCCATTGAGCTGAACTACGTGCCGGGCTTGTGCCTGTGGTTATGTTGACGCCCACGACTGCCAATCTTTGAGGTGGCACTTAGCATAAAGCTGCTGATAAAAATACAACGTCAGTGTCCTGGTCGACTGCTTACCTTTTCTTCTTTTAGCCAGCGCAAATCCATCGAAACAATCAATTTGTTTTTATTGAAATTTTCTGCCAGCCGGCCAAGAGTCACACCGACACACCTGCATATTGTCAATTTGACTAGAGGACATTTATTTCAAGTACACACACACACACACATGACATGCCGCACAGCAGGTGCCTCGAACCTCTGTCACCTGCCATCTGCCACCTGCCACCCGGCAGCCTGGTGCTTTCTGGCGTATGAGTGACGCATGGCTCAACATTTGTTACGGCTTACGATCTATTCGCTGCCGTCCTGTAACGTCTTCTACTCTTCTTTTTTATTGCCTGTTTCCTGTTGTTGGCCCAAAGCAATTGCCGTGTCTCACGGCCTGTCAAAATTTATGCTGTAAAATGTTTGAGCCCGTGCAAAACTAACATCAAGTATACGCCCGGTGTGTAGCCGTTGGGTGTGGCTGGTGCAACGTTTTGTGTGCGCTGTGTGTGTTGTGCTTGGCTCTGGCTCATTGTTTGCTTTGCTCGCTTTCATTTTTCAAGCTGATTTCTATCGCACTTTGGGTTTCTTTTCAAAGTTTTTGGCATTTTACATGTGCTAACCCACGAACGCCTGCTGTGCTGTGCGGTCTGTTTTAGTCGGCGAGAGTCTGTTCTGGTCTTGCCCCGCGGGTGTTTCTAGTACAAACACTAGCACAAACACACACGTACACACACACAGGCTGTGCTTGCTTGCTATCAGCAGATGCTTGCACGCACTGACCACAGCCCCGAACACATCCTGAATTAATGAAGCTGCGCTAAGGATGGGAAATGTGGCCGTAACTCTACTGTGACTGTCAGTTCACGTTGATAACCGTGAGGACTTAGGGAATGTCACTTTCATTTTCAGTTTATGTTCTAATCACATTGAATATATATAAATATTTTTAATATTTAAGTTTGGCTGGTTTATTGTGCGTTTTAATAATCTATAATTTTATTCAATTATTTTATTTTTACCCAGAAAAACCTAATCAAAATATAACTAAGGCGCATTTTCGGTTCCTTGCTTTCGTCAATTCTATTCAATTATTATATATTTTATTTTTTTCAATTTTCTCTACATTTCTCTACATTTTTAATTGCTGAAACTGAAAAAGTATTCGGCTTTTAATTGAGTTAAGTAATTTTGACGCACAAGCTGGAATAGGAAGCCGTCAGCAGCAAACGGTGCACACATTTTGAGTGAAAGCAAAAACCCAAAACTCTTTGCCCCATTCAATTTACCACTTACATAATTACTATGTGGCATAAACACGCCCCATCGGGGCACGCCCACGTTTATCAAATTGCCACCCGCAGCTCAAATATATGAAAGGCAAAAGTTGTGTTGGCCTTAAATTCTGTTGTTAAGGGTCGCATTTATATATATGTTATATATATATATACGTATTTTTTTGGTGGTCTCGCTTGCAATTATTGTAAAACGACGCTGAGGAAGGATACGCGGCGGCAGCAGCAACAGCAGCAGCCGCAGCGCTGGCAGCAACAAGGACTCGTGACGCCATTCGCGCTCCTTGGAGACTCATTTTCAAGTGCTGGGCCGCACAACAATTTCTCAAGTGGGTCAGCCCAAGCGCCCCAGAGCCCACAGAGTCTACAGAGTAGCAGAAGCAAAAGTTCAAGGATTCTATTGTTGCACAAAATGTAATTGAATGCAATGATATTACGGTAAAGAAGCAACAGAACGAAACGTTCCAGGCAGCATTTAATTGCGTTTATTGTTTGCACAGATGTGTGCGAGCGTGTGTGTGTGCGTGTGCGTGTATGTGCCTCGCTCTGTTTGTGTATGCGCTGAAACTGCTTAGGTCTTCTAGTGCCAGAGTCTATCTATGTGCCACAATGCTTGGGTGTGACTGCAACTATTTGAAACTAATAAAAGAATTTATATATATCGAGATATTTTTGCACGTTTTCCCATTTTCGATTCCCATTCGATACTCGATTTCGACATTTGCAGATTCAATGGTCGAGTGGACTGTCCTATGAATGGAAATTTTGCAGAAAGCATTCGACATCTTATACACAGGTGAATTCCTCAAAATCTTTATAAGCTGAGAGTCTTGTGCAATCAAAAGGATAACATTGGTATTAAAACAATCAAAGTACATTTGATATTCGACTAGAGCTTAAAATTGTTTGAGAAAAGAAATATTGATAAACATAACCCTTAGGTATAATGTATTAAACAGTTATTTTATATAAGCCAGAAGCCTTATTTACTCTAAAATTTTTAAAAATACTTTGATGTATTTCGAGAAATGTTGACTTAAACTGGAAATATTAGGCTTGTTTTAAAGTTTCATTCATAACAAATAAGAGAGCTCTAGTTAGCCCGGTAGCTGTATAGCATTTGGCTGGCTGTCTTTGTCTTAAAATCGGTATACTTAATATTTAAATTAAATCGTAAAATATCTATAGGGCAGCTCATAGAAGCTACCTTTTCTCCATAAACATTTTCACACACTTTATTTCACAGCATTTGCGCAGTCAACAACTCTGTGCGCTTGTTTTTTCCATTTTACTTAAATGTTCAACACATTTGCGTGTTTATTTTCCTTTTTCCTTTACAAATGAAAACAACTTGAAGCAAACACGTGCTAAGCAGACACACACAGAGAAAATATGCCGGGGCATGTTTACAATTTTTACTTGTATTTCCTTATATCCAACATTTCCCCGACCTGCCGACAACTTCATTTGCGTTGGCAGCCGCCCCCCAAAAAAGTGGCCACTGCTCAGGCAGAACTCAATCAACAGCCTCAGACTGACCCAAATTTAACGATAAATTTGCCGACATCAAATAGTGCACAGCACCAACAAAAACAACCCGGAGCCTATAAAATAGCCAAAGAGTGCGAGAATGAGAGAGAGGGGGGTGTGGATAGAGAGTGAGTGCCAGAGCGAGCTGGGTATATATAATTCAGGCTTATCACGACGGTTCCAGACGATTGCGTATTAAAAACATTTTTGTAACGCCAATAAAAACTCGCAACGCAAATTTTGCATAATGTGTGCCATAAAAAGAAAAATGAAAATAGTAGGAAAAATTGAAGCATGCTGCAAAGAGCCCTCTGTTGCCCCTGCCCCGTATTTTTCTTCAGGCTCTTGTTGACATTTCCGTTCGGGGGACGTCAACTAGGCAATGGGGTTACAACAAGCCCCTTGGCCCGCCGCCCCAACACTCTGCTCGGACTCGCACTCGGACGTATTTTGTTTATAATGTTTTCCTATTTATGTAGCTGCTGTTGCCAGAGTTGCCGTTGCCAGAGTTGCCACCGCCGCCGCCGTCTGCAGCTTTGGCTTCGTTTTTTATTGCGCACCATTAAATGGTTGGGATGTGGCCGGGAGGGGTCTTGAAGCATGCTGGCGCGCCTGCAGAGTGCCGCCTGATGTTGTGAATGTGCCCCGTGGCCCACGGCTCGGCCATTTTGTGAGACAAAATGGCAGATGAAACAGCGGCAGCTGGAAAAACTATGCATATTGTTTGTCATTAACAAGGTCGAGCAAAAAAGCAACTAAACTCGCTTTGATGAAAGAAAGCTGTTACACGCTGGCTGCCAAGTGCGGGTAGAAGGCGTGGTTGGGGGCTAGGGGTCGTCAGCTGACATTAATTTTGTTTTCATAGCACAAACTCGGGGCCTGACAATTCCTTCTGTGCAACCACCTCTTTCATATGTCTCACTCCCTTGCTCTGTTGCTCTTTGTGTGTGCGACTGCCAAATGAAGACATTCAGTTGCACAGTCTTTTTTTTTTGCCTTCCTCTCCTATTTACTTGTTTTTCATTTGGTTTTTCCAACTGTTTCTTTTTGGCCATAGCGTTAGCTTGATTGACAGGCCGTCTGCTCTCTGTGGGTCTCACACGCTCGCCTGTCCTTTGCTTTTTGCTGCCAGCTGACCGTGACACACAAACACAAAGGACAACAAGTGCAAAAACAAATTAGCACAGTGTGCAGCACAGTGTCCCCGCCACCCTCGCCCAACACTCACAACCCTTTGGTTGTTGGCTCTTGATGCGTTTTTGACAATGAGCATCAGCTGGTTGTCAGCCGGCTGCCTCTGACGAGCTGCTCTGTCGCAATTCTCAACATGGACAAGGCCAATTTAAACATAAAAATATTGTAAAAATTGTGATAAATATTTGTAAAATTATTTTTGCATACATTGGTCATTATGTTAAACATGTGAATCATATCTTATTGAGGCAATTAAAAGTATTCTTGACTTTTATTTGTTTCTTCTCTTTATATTTGCTATACATTATATCCATAACATATTAACTAACATTAGGTTTATTGTTGAGGAATATATATTTAAAGAAATAAAGAAGGCGAGGACTTAAGAATAGTATATTCACTTTTGGGTAAGGACCATTCTAGTTTTCTTTAAATTTGAGCAATCCTTGATATTTGTATCTTATATTTGCTTCACAAAACTTTCAGTATGTTTATCATATTGTTTAATAATTATATATACATTAAGCTTCTAACGCTTTTACTCATTTTCAAAGCTTACAAACAGGCGCATTAATTGAAACTAATTTTTATTTCGAACGACAGCGAAATCTTTGATAAGTTTATTAATCAATTGCAACCCTCTTTCAAACAGGCTTTCAATTGAAATTTACGCTTCAATACGGAGGCATATTAAGAGCTGGCAAATCTGATTTAATACACTCTCCGAGTAGATTGAAAATCACGCCTTTTACACAGCTCGTGCCATATTCAGCGCCGACCTTTTACCCAGCCATATATATTACATTTAATTTATTTAAAGCTCGCATTTTCACACTCTGACGCCGTCGACAATAAAGAGAAAACCCGCTGGAGAAAAAGAAGGAAAATCTCTGTTGCTGTAAAAAAAGGCAACATCGGAATACGGATATGGTTTCGGTTTTGTTTGGTGATCCGTTCTCTGTGTGCGAGTGCTTGTGTTTGTTTGTGTGTATTGTTCGCGTATTTGCATAAAAATTCCGCATACGCCGCGCGGTCGGCTTTAAAATTTGTGGCCCCAGTTCGCATTCAAGGTTGGGCTTCTATTTGAGAGTCTGTTGAACAATTTTCTTATTCTCTTTTTTTTGTTTTTTTTGTAATTATGGAAATTCGTCTGCCACAATGCAACAATGCGAGTAAAACCATTCAGACCGAAAATCATTGCCACACATGAGTTCGCTGCTTTGCACTGTCGCATGCGGCAGCAAAGTTTTATTTCCTGTCACCCACGGCCCTCCTGCTTACGTGTGCTTGTGTGTGTGCAGTCGCATTGTTTGGCATTACACAAATGGATATTAATAGTTGGCAACAGTTCTTGCTATATTTTTTACTGAATACCCAAATGATGATGATGATGATAATGATGTACTCATTCATTGTTGTCGACTGGGTTTATTTTCAATTAATCACAGCCCGGCGAGGGGCCGGCTTGGGAAACAACAAAAAAGTCATGCATTTCAAGGTTGTCGCACAGACAAAAGCGTGGCGCAGTACTCGAATATGCAAAGCGCATGAATAAATGAATGCATGATTGAATGCACAAATGAATGCCGCATAGCTGGCTTAAATAGCTGCCAGCAAGAGCGCACACTTTTTGTTATTTGGTCGTGGGGGGCTGCTTGGTTTTAATTGCCATTTGGCATTCTGAAACATGGCCATATTTCTTTGCTGTCAACGCCATTGTCTTATAATAAAGCAGCCGAAAGGCTGGCCAGCACTCGAGCAGGCCCGTAATATTGACAGGCCAACATAATAAACATAAATCAAGTGTTTCCATTGTGACGCCGCTTATGCCATGGCTATTGAGCTGCGTTGCCCTACTCACTGCTCACTACTCAGTCTTCCTTTCTGACTATTTATCTTGAGCAATCTCCTGGCTGCTGCTACACATGCATATCATCAGTCGGCATCGCTTTTATTGTTGTTGCCACAATGTGCGGCACAAGTGGCAGTGCAAGGGAAAGTGCGGCTGAGTCTACTACTTGACTGGGCCCATAAATAAGCCAAATGCGTAGCCAAGCAAGCCCTTCCTGTCCAGCTTGACGCGCCATTTGGTGGGCGCCATGGGCGTGGCCGCACATCATGTGCTTCCTGATTTTAGTCACAGTCACTGAGTTTAGCATGTGGCAAACAAATTTTGGCTACAGCTAGCAACATTTAGGAAATTGTTTCTTGTTTAAAAAAGTAAATGATTGGGAAAATGATTAACATTGATTTCAATTAAGAAACGTATGTATATGAATTATAATTTGATTATACTTTCATTCTTATCACTTTCTTATGAATAAAATAAACTTGTTAATATGTTATTGTCATTGTCAAACAACAACATATTTTAGCCTAACTGACTTATTTTTCGCATATGCGACTTATTAGACCCGGGGATAAAAGTTCATCAAGTCGAACATCATAATTCCAACAAGTCACATAATTAAACAAACCCTCGAAGTTGTCTTTCACTTTGACGGAATTTTAATATTTGTATATTAACTCGTCACAAAGTCACTTAGGGCTCAGCCCACAGTTGTCTCCGAAGGTGCTGCAAGCACTTGAAGACATTTCTAAAATTAAAATTCTTAAACAGGATGTCTCTGCAGGGAGGAAGCTGGGAATTAAAGGAAACGGAGGAAGGGGCGTTGGTTATAAAAAAACAAATGCCGGCAGGCACGCAGGCAAGCGTGTTATCCTTGTTGTTTCTTTCACACGGAGACAAGTGTCACATGGTTAAAGCCTTTATGAGTGCCAAAGGACGCGACATCTTGCTAGTGTCTAAGTGTCTAAGTGTGCGAGTGCGTGCGAGTGTGTGTGCTGGTGTGTGAGTGTGTGCGTCTTTTGCAAATCAGCTAAGAGAAAGTAAAACCAAATGCTACACTTAACGGAATTGTTGCAGGCAAGCAGGGCAAGCATATTTCAAAGGCAAACATTTTATACTATGGATGATAACGTGTATCTGATAGCTCCCATAGATACTTTTAATTAAATATTCAGGCAGTTATCCAGAAAAAGGATCAAGGGCTTGTTTCACCTGCGACTAAGTATAATTGATTATATATTACAAAAAAACAGGAAATTGTTTTAATTGCAGACTACAGTTAAATATGTTTCTATTGTTCTTTTTACTCTTTTTTTTATATATATAATATTTTTACATATATACTTTAGCTAGAATACCTATACGAAAAAGTACATTTGCTTGGGGAATTCCCGAGCTTATTATTTACAGCTGTCAAGCACATTTACAATTTTATATTTTGTTAGGTTACAAATTGGAGCTGACAAAGCTTCGGCATTGATATTTTATGATTCCTTGGTGACTTATGCTGAGCTGTCGAGTGCTTGGCGGCTTTATTGTCACATTGCGGAGCAAGCGACACGACAACGTGTCAAAAACCAAAAAATAAAAGAATTGAAAAGGAAATTTTACACTTGGCATTTGACACACGCGGCGTATGCGTAATGATGTAACGCATGGAAATTATATGTACAGTAGTATTTAAATCAATATGTGCCTGCTTGTGTGCTGTTTATGTTATAATTAAAGAGCGAAAAAAAGGGATGATAATTGTCAGAGCCAAAGCACAGTCGCATTAATATTTACAATTTACAATAAAGCATTTATCATGTGTTTGCGCGGTTTTTTAATTTAATCAAACGAGCTGCACACAACGCAGCAGCAGCAGCAGCAGCAGCAGCGGAAGAAGAAGAGCTGCTCATTTAATGGCAGCCGCAATGAAATTTATTACCGAATGTCCTGGCAGTGCCAGGCAGCTCCAGCTGCAGACCAGCGGCAATGGCGCTCAATTACAAGGCATTCAATTCGTTCTTAATGCAGCGCTTTAATTTGCTTCACTGATTTCAGCTGCCAAATTCAAACCATTAATCAGCTGGTAACGTATTGAAAAAAGAGAAGAAATTTATATAAAAGAGAAAAATCATTTTAAAGGCAATCAAAATTTAATCATAAACGTGCCAAATGGGTGGAAATACAAAGACTTTGAGAAAAATTTATTTGAAAAAATATGAAAATTACAAATATTTAATATAAGCACTGAAAACATTCCGAAAGTATCTTTAAATCGAGGCTTAATAAAGTTATTTTAATATGTTCTCAGAACAACAAGAAAAAACATAGATTGTTGCAATAAGTGAGTATCAAACTATATTTCTGCCAAACATATTCAATTTATTTATAATAAATAAATGCAGTCCTTGAAGCCTGTGCATAACAAACGAATTTTGCGCTCGTCGATAAACCCAGTGTCAAAGAACAAATATGTTAAAATAAATATTTTCACAAAAAACAGCGCAGCCATTAAAAGTTATTGAAATTAGCGCTGCGAGGCAGTGCACAAATGGGACCTTAATTAATTTCCAATATTGTAAATGCCCCCCCCAAAAAAAAAAAAAAAAATGGAAATGGAAATAAAAGTAAAATAGCCGAGCTTGTGCCATAAACTTGACAATCTCGACTCTGCTGTGCGGTGTAATAATTTTTGCCTTAACTGCAAAACATTTTTTGGGCTGCAGCAAAAAACAATTAATTGGGCGGCAGCAAAAAATATTGGCGTGGGCGTGGCAGCTGCAGCATCAGCATTCATTTCCATTATAAATGTCAACAGCGAAAAAACCAAAAAAAAAAACAAAAACGACTTTGGAAGAATGGAAGGAGGGAGGCAGAGGTATATGCGCAGAGGCATGGTTAGCAGCTCCCATGTGCAATATAAACGAATTTAATTATTCTTCATGTGCTGAAATATGAGCAAATTTATTTATGGCTCTCGCTTTGTGTATGCGCCTTTCCGAACAGCCACTGTGACACGAGCAGTTGTCATTGTAGTTGCTGTTGTTGTTGTTGTGGCTGCTTGTTTTTTAAGTGTTCTCTGTTGCACACATAAATGTGGCAGGCACATACACAGATACACACACACAACAAGTATTGAGCATCAATTCCCATTTTGTTTTTTTTCATTCGTTTTATTGTGTAGTGCTTTATGGCATTGAACGAGTCTCGTTACCTGCCGGGGCCAACGTGTCGTATGAGTTATGGTCGTCGCTGGCGTATGATTAATATTCAATTACATGGCACAAGCAGCATGCACTTTACACACACACCCACACACACACACACACAACCTTGCGCTATGCTGGGTTTTTGTGCAGTAAAGTATGCAACACTTTATACGCTTTTTATGCAGCCAGCCAGAAAAGTTTGCTAATTGCCCCATAAACAAAAACAAAAACAAAATAAACAAAAAATACAAGAAAAAACAATCGAATTAATGCACAGCCTGCACAGAGCTGCAGTCGCACTTGCTGGAATGGGCGCTACAAATATGCATTTTTCTTTTCATTTAATTATGCACAACTGTTGGCTCTTATTTGCCGCGGCGGAGCAAGAGAAGGGGGCTAAATGGGGAGACGTGCTGCACTTGCATCGCAAATGATGCAACTAAATGGTGCAATGAGGCAAGGGAATTCTCTATTAAGCATTTAACCAGTTAGCTTGAGAAACAATGCGAGCAGAGAGATTCACAGCGAAAAGACGCTTGGCCAAAGGAAGATTACAGTTGGAATTAGCCTCAGATGAGAGATTTTATTTGAATTTTTTTGTTTAATTATTATTTTAATCAATCTTTATTTGCTTTGCTAACAAAACTTAAATCTTATCTTATTTGTAGCTGTAGCTTAATTTAAATATTTTATTAATGTTAATGTTAATGTTAAATATTTTATTAATTTAAATATGTTTTTAATAAAAACTTATATTACTATTATGTTCAGTTTATTAGTTCAAGGCTAATTCATTTTTAATAGCCAAACCATATTTTTAGCAGAAAACTTTTCGCAGCTTTTGCTCAACCCATTTTATACCCTGAACCCATTGAAAATGGGTAAAAACGGTATTCTGTATTTGTGCAAAGTGCAAATGTATGTAACAGGCAGAAGGAAGCATCTCCGACCCCATAAAGTATATATATTCTTGATCAGCATCAATAGCCGAGTCGATCTAGCCATGTCCGTCTGTCTGTCCGGCCGTCCGTCCGTATGTATGAACGAAATTTTAGATGTAGGTGCTCCTTGTGCCTGCGCAGATCGAGTTTGTTTCCGATAATCGATAACTTGCCCCGTTTCCAAGTAATCGATAAAAATGTATATCGAAATCCTGAAATTTGAGCAATTTTTGTTAATAATAAGAGCTAGAGTCACCAAACTTGACATGTAGCTTCTAGAATAGTATATATATTTGCATTTGGTGTTGGAATAAGGGGGTTCAGGGTATGCCCTAGTCGGGAGCTCCCGACTAGAACCTCTTACTTGTTTTTGGCTAAACTCGAGCTAACTTCACTTTTTGGTGCTCAAAACGACTGGACTGAACGACAAGTGCTGCGTGTTGTCTCAGCATTAGCTATTATATTCGCCTTTTGACAAGGCCAATTGCCGTGATTTATGATTGCCATTATTTAGAGCTTAGCGGCACGTGCTTCGCCATCTTAATCTATCATGGAGGCAGCGCACTGAACTTCAACTTAACCACAGCTGAAAAAATAATTATTTTATTATACTGTTTTTTTTAACAGAAAAATGTTGCAAATGTTTTTTTAATTTGTTTGCGTGCTGACCGAAAACACAATAGGCTTAAATTTGTGTTTATATTTGTGGTAAGAATTTCATTTTCATTCAATATAAAATTCGCACATTTTATTTGCATTTTATTACGTTTTTTTATGCTTGTCACCAGTTTGTTTGATATATATTAAAACTTAATTAATGCAGCACGTCTACTTATTTGTTGCATTTATTTATTTACTTTATTTTTACACATTGTTGGCACACAACATAAAGTGCACAGAAAAATGCTCAATAAATAAATAAATATTAATTGGGTTATGCCGCATTTCATAACCAATTTGATATCTTATTTTTGAGAGCGAGCCATAATATATTATTACATGCCTTACGTGCAATATTTTACAAATTCTATATATATATAAAAATATATATATATATACATGTGTGTGTGTGTGTGTGTATCGTAATAATTGAGTTAAACGTATTTAATTTTATTAAATCTATACAATCTATAAAAGTTTGCTGGCTTATTCTTTTGTCATGTTATTTCATTTATAAAGTTGATCAAATGATTGATATTTATTTAATTTATCCACTTTTTTGCGCGCACAGAGCGTATGCGTAATCCCACAGACAGACAGGCGCACGTATAGTTGTCTGCGTGTATTTGTTAATGCATTTTAGGCACACTCGATTACATACACACACACACACACACACTGGCAAAATGACGCCCCTAAATTGCATATTAATTGCTCATTAATTGTTGATTAGCCCTCGACTTGGGGCATGCCTTCAAGTTGAGCGGCAATCTCAGTGCTGAGCGCTCAAAGGTGGCCACCTCCCCGCCCCCTCGCGCTATCAATCGTTAAGCGCTACTAATCTTTAGTGTTAAGTTAAGTATACGCAAAACTTATCAAGAGTCTTAGTGGTGCTCTTGTTGCGCCTGGCATTAGTGCGACAAAATGTTGTAATCAATCAAACGTACAAGTCGCAGCCGTACGGTAAAACCCCGCTGCGGGCTCCACTTGCCAGTTTCTTGAGCCACGCAAATACTTGCGATTAAGCATTATTAATCACAGCGACTAAGCGGGCGGCAGTCCGCAGTCGGCAGCGGGTTTCCCATGCATGAACTAAGCACTTCCGCCCTGGCAAATAATTACAATAGTCATCACCCAAGGGGTCCACATCCTGTGAACCCAGCTGCCCCTCCCTTACCCCTTGGCCTTCTGATGTCTCCACATTATTTTCTCATGAAAATAAATAAATATTTAATTAAAAGCACATTACGTCGAATAAATCACTTGAATACTAGAAAATACTTCTACGACTTTTGATGCTTGTGGTCAATGTGATAATGTTGGGGTTGACAGCAAACTTTTTATTTTTATTTTTATAAGAATAATTGTTGAACATAATATAAATACTAACAGAAAAAAAAGGAAATAATAAATAACAACCATAAAATATTTATCTGTTAATATTTTAAAGTATTATATACCAGTATTATATTTTATTTGAATATTTATTTACATATTATTTATATGCAAGTATTTAAAATATTTATCAGATTTAAAATGTTTATCAGCAAATATTTCAAATATTTTTATGTAAATACTTTTTAAATATTGTATTTATTTGTACATACTCAAAATATTTACATGAAAGAATTCAAATTAAAATTAACATGAAAATATTGAGAGTATTTATCTGTTAATATTGAAAATAGTCACTTTTTTTATATTTTCAAAATTACTCGGCAAATATTAAAAATGTTTTTCTATAACTAAATTTAATATATTTTTAAGATTAATCTGTTCTTATTAAAAATATTTACCTGTAAATATTTAAAATATTTATCCCTACGTAAATTTGAAATATTTCATTGTAAATATTTAAAATAATTTACTGCACACATAATTATAATAAAATATTAGGCAGATATTCGAAATTTCTAAACATTTTTCTAAACAAAAATTCAATTTTCTACAGATTGTAAGGTTATAAATAATACCAGATTTTTATATCCTTATATATATTCGTTTCGGAGATGTCTTTATAAATACCTTATATTTTATATTGATATTAACTAAAACTGAAATATTTAACACAAAACATTTTATTGTACTTTAGATTTCTGGGCTTCTCCTTAAAGCTTTGGGAACTGAACGAATACTTTTCCATTGCCAATTATTCAGTTTTGAGTGCAACTTCTGGATTATCGTGTATATATAGTTATTTGTATCCGAATGTTAGTTGAAGAATCACAGCCAATTTCCATAAATATCAGAATCGCTGGCCCAAATAAATAGCATGTCAAGCAGCAAACTGAAGGCTGGATGTAAACAGACAATGGCACAAGAAGCACGCGCAGAAAACACTTGTGCGCCAAAGATTGGCATGGTTCCTATCCAGATCGGGTCAGAGGGCGACTTGTGGGCTAATTGGGCTGATGCCGCTGTCAACAATGCACCAAATGGCCCCAAACATGACAGCCAACAATAACAATGGCATCACGATATGGCCAATTTGGCAAATGTGCTTATTGACAAGAACTGGGGGCAAGCAGGTGTTGTTGCAGCTGGTGTTGTTGCAAATCAATCAGCCTGGCTTGCCGCATGACAGATGACCAGCTAGGTCATAATTTCCAGGCAACAGTCGAATAGCCAAAATTGAAAACTCTAATGAAAATCTCTTTCAAGTTAAATGCCGCGTGGCGAAGTGACCGGCACACAAAGCGGGCCACAATTTAATTATAAATGATTTATGACTCAATTACCGTTTTATAGACGTGTTTAAGTGCCGAATCCGAATCCTGGCTGTCCTGCGTTGTGCAGCACTGTTTCTCTATTTTGGGATGTGTTCGGGATGGTTAGTTAGTTATTTATTTCTTTTTCAACACTGTTTAGCAAAGCACTTGGATTTTACACAACAACTTAACACAAAGCATTTAATTTTTGCTAAAATTTTCTTTTGTATTCTTTTTTGGGGCTTTTATTTATTTTCGTTTTTGGGCTTTAAATTTGATTTATTCTTGGGCGGCCGCCTGGAAGTAGGCAGCGCCTTTTGCAAGTTGGGACTTATTGGCGCCTGTGACGTATGCTACACAAAAAACCGCACACACACACACACACTCGCACACACTCGCCAAACACTTTAACTTGGCTGCGGCTGCTGTTGATTTCCGCCTGTTGTTGTTGTTGTTGTTGTTGTTATATCTTTGTGGTCAAATTTAAATACATATATATTTATTTGGGCGTTGTTTTTGGTTAATGCAACAACTGGAATTGCTTTAGCCCAATGTCCACACACACTCGGCGATACACACACACAAACGCGCACACATTGTTGTGAATAAATTTAAAATCGCGACGCGTCGCTCGATTCCGTTGCGCTGGTGGGTTTCGTGCGCCCCGTTTGCCGCGACCAAACAACACAAATATCGAACGTGAACTGACACGAAAATTCGCCACTTCAAGCGGCCACAAACGGGCGCTGGCACATTTCAGTCCTTCGTTTTAGCACGTTTCGGGCACATACCGTTAGCCACGAAGCACACGAAGCAGTCGAGTTCGAAAATAGTGCACAGCAGCGCCAATCGGTCGTTGAGCAAACTACAGCATTGCATTGACGGAGAGAAAGCAGTGTACTCTTGGGAGCGTCGGCTGCTGTGGGGCAATGTAAAAGATAAAATTCCCAGTATGCTATCGTAGGGGAAATGAGGGACTAAGTGGTACTATTTTATGTTTAAAAGCAGGGTTATTTCACGCCTGGTGCCCCTGTTGAAGATTTTCGAAATGCTCACTGTGACAGTGGGCACTTTGTAATAAACTATAAACAAAATTTAATCGCTATATAAAAAACTGTTAGTCTTGACTGACTGACTGACTGACTGACTAATTGACTTACTGACTAGCTGATTGCTGATCAGCGCTCAGCCCAAAACGTTAGAGCTAGAAAGCTGAAAGTTTCACTGTAGTTGCCTTATGTGATGAAGGTGCACGTTAAGACGGGGTTTCGGGAAAGTTCAACCGCAAGTGTGGAAAAATTTTTATGAAACTTTTTTGTTTTAGCATCCAGACGTCCTCAGAATTAATTTTGCTAAGATCTTTGTTCAAATTCATTTGTGGAGTGCTTTACACTTTTCGAAGAATGCATTAAAAGCATTTAATTTTCAAGCATTTCTAAAGCTCTCAATAACAGTATAATGAATACGTGTTTCAGCGATTTGGGTAATCCCACCCGAAGCAGTGGTAAATTGGCGAAAGTTATTTGCTTACCGTCCGATTAGTTTCAAAATCATTTTCACAGCTTTTTGAGAAAATTTATTTTATACGTGCCACGGGCAAGGCTGAATTTTACCCGCTGTTTATATATATTTATTTTAAAATATTGTAGGAAGAAATTATAATGAACCAATTAATAGATCGGTATATTAATATTTATTTTCATAGTTCACATTATCTTTTCAACTATTTATTTAATTAGTAATTATATATGATTGAACATTTATTTAAAATTGTTTTTGACTTTTATTTTTATGCAAGTCACATTACCTGATAAATGTTTGTGCATTAGAAAGATATCAATTATTCTAATGTGGTTTCTGTACTGGAGCAATTGTCTCACAGCTTTTAAAATGTACTTTTTTTTGGAAAACTCTAAAGCTCAAAACTATTAAATAAAGGGTATTTTGTTTTAAGCAAAGTTGCAAACCTAAAATAGCTTTTTCAGCTAGTAAGCTTTAAAACCTTAAAATAATGTGTTGAAATAAAGCTGTCCGATTTTAAGTTTTTCACTGCAGGGTCACTGGATAAAAGTTATTTTAGCTGAAGCAAAAGTTCTCGGAATGCCAAACTTTTAAGTTATCTAAAAAAGCTTAAGATATTCGTAGACGCAGTTGCTTGTGTGCTTTAAGCTTTTATCTATTTTCCTGTTCGATTGGATTTTTGAAGAAAGTTTTGAAAAGTCGTTAGTTCCACTTTTTAACAACAGGGGAAATTTAAAGTGCATGGAATTGAATTTTAAAAATTATAGAACAAAAGATTTTGTAAAGTCGTAAAATATACTTATTTTAGGTTGAAGTATGAACTAACTTTATTCAAAATTTCAAACTATGGAAATTTTCAGCTCAAGACTTGCTTAGCATGGCCTAAAAACTTCGAACCTTGCCATGTCCTCCCAATTTGTACATTATTTCAGTATCTTAATATCTTTCTCTATTTCTTTTATTTTGCTGCAAAATCGCTCAATAAATTGCCGAAATAGCTTTCACAGCATTTTCCGATGGCTTCTAGCAGTCTCGTAAAATTATTTTGTCTGGTATTTATGAAGGTGCCACATGAAGCAGCCGCATTTGGAGCTAGTTTTTGCTTAGTTTTCAGTAATGCGTATATGAAATCGGGCTATCTTCACCTGCAGCTAAAAGCATAACGTAATTCAATTCAATTTTGGTTTTATGCCAGTCATTTTTCTTGGGCCATTTCTGGCAAGGGGGAGCAAGAAGAGGGATAGCAGCACCGCCGTGTTGAACTGTGACCCACTGCAGAAACGAGGTCAATGGCCAGAAACAATAAAAGAAATTGGCCCAGAGGCATCCGCAAAGCCGGAGAGGAAGACAGAAAGAGAGAGAGAGAGAGAGAGAGAGGGAGACTGAGACTCGACTGATTTGATGCGTATGTGTGTGCGAGTGTGTGTGTGTGTGTGAGTGTGTGTATGTGTTGGCTGTAAGTGCAACTGGCTGCTGAACTTATAAATCATAATTTCCAGCAAATAAATCCTTCATGGACAATTTAACCTACGCTGTGGCAAAGCCAAAACTGCAACAGCGGCAACTCGAATCCGGCTGCGATTTCTGATTTCTGATTCTGTTTCTGATTTTGGCTGCTTTACAATGAGACCCGGACGGGGTTTTGGGAAGCCTCCATTTTTTTGCGTCTGTCTGCTATTAAGGACGAAATGTTATCAAAAATAAAAAAAAAGAAGAAATTGCTGGCACACACACACAGTGTGTGTGTGTGTGTGTTCGTGTGTGTGCGTGAGCTGTAGATGAAGCTATTGTGGATTGGAAATGAATGTTTGGCACTCACGAGCAAGCTTTGAGCTATTCGAATGCATTCGAACGATATTCATTTGGCTGCCATCAATAACTAATTTATGCACACATGCCACACCTTTTGTGCACAACCAAAAATATTTTGATTAATGCATTAGCTTACGAGATTCAACTGAAATTCTCGAACGCCCAAAAACCTTTGAAATGCATTTGCAGACATCAAGCTGAGTTTAGTTTCTTACGGCTGTACGAGTCGTGTGCGTTGGTGTGCTTTTGTGTATGTGTGTGTGTTCGTGTGTGTGGTCAATGCTTTCTGTTTGTGTCTGTTGTGGTTGTGGCAGGCGGGCGGGCGGGGTGTGGCTTTGGCAATGGCAACTGCAGCAGTTGCTTGCTGGCAGCTGGTTGCTGGCAAAAATTTAATTTGCGCCACAATCCTCCATCATAGTGACAGGCAGCAAGCAGACATTGATGAGGCATTCGGATTAGAGATGTGACCGGCATTTATCGATAGTTAGCAAAGGGAAACAGTGTTGAGAAGAGCAAATGATTTAATAGCGTGCAAATGTGAGTGTAGTAAAGATGACGAAACGCAGAAATCTGAGAGAAAGTATTTAAAAAAAATCATATACATAAATTAATAGTTAGAGTTAAAACAAGTTTATGGTTTGTAGAATCATACATTTTCGGAAAGATTTTCAACACTACTTAACAAAATTATGTGCTGTTTGTTATTTGGTACAAAACTCGTTTATCAAGATATACATGAGGACCCAGATGAGAAACATAGCACTTTAAAAATTTGTATAGATTATGATAAATTCATTGTTTTCATAAAGTCCTGTTTGACAACAAAAAATATTTTATGAAGCTATTAAATATTTAATTTATTCATTTAAATTTATGGATCCAATGAACAGCTTCATTGCATGCAGACAGTAAATATTTTAGATGTTTGTCTTGGAAGGGTCCGGGATCCCCAGACATAGGGATATTTATTTTTAACCCTAAACAGAATTTATAGAAGTTTTTTGTTAATATTATCACAACTTCTAGATAAACTGTAAGCGAAGAAAAACAATTGAAATATTTATTTAAACAAATAAAAATAATAAATTAATATTCGCGATTTTTCGTTATCGTTAGGCATTATCTAATTTGTGATGCAAGTGGATAATGAATAATATATGGCCCCTAAGGCCTCATTTGAGTTTGTTATATCTAGCACATTCAAATTCTCGCCAATGCGACTGAATGTGTTTTGTAAACATCTGTGAGTAGAATGTGGAACTAGTTGCTCGGATCAGCGAATGTTTGCGTTATTTTGAACTTGGCATTTGGGCAATTGTGTTTGATTTGTGGTCCGTGTTTTGGCCATCCGATTTGCATGCGTATCTGCGGCAATGAGCAATTTCAGATTATCAACATTTGACTTAGCATTTCGACAATCCGAAATGGCAAAATCTAAACATAACAACACAACAACAACGACAGCAACAAACTGCTGGGCCACTATGGGGCGGACAGCTTAAGTAAACACACTCGCTGTGTGTGTGTGTGTGTGTGTGAGTGTGTGTGTCTTTGGCACATTACTTGCCCACGAAATGCATTTGACATGTGCAAGCAACAGGGTCTGCAGACCCCGCGCAAGACCAAAGTACCCGCCTGCGCCCAGCAGCTAATTAAAGCGCGCACGCGTGTGATATGCCACGCCAGATGTTAGATTGTAGACGTGTGTGTGCGTGTGTTTGTGCGTGTGCGTGTGTTTGTGTGTGTGCGTGTAGCTGGGGTGCGGACCCCAGTCGCAACAGCGAACATGTCGCACAGCCAGTCGCAACACGCGCCGCATCTTTATTCTAATCTCAGCCGCAACATGCTTTAAATTTAACATAACACCGGGCAATGAGGCAGCCTGAGCAGTGCCTACGGCAGAGGAGGTGACCGAGGGCGTGGCGGGGGGCTTAGCTGCCGTGGCAGGCTGTGCGTCAAAGCTGGCAACTTTGTGCTCTAAGGTCATAACAACAACTTGAGGAGCTGCCCGAGGTGTTTGAACTAAGCGAATGGCGTGTGTTTTGATTTCATTTTGTCGCCGCGAATGCCGCGAAAAGGTAAACAACAATTTTTTTCTTCCATTCCTTTTATTTAATTTGTTTGCCCTTGCCCGCGGCATCAGCACTTAGGCATGCAGCTTGTCTATACACACAAAATCTACCGCACCGCCTGCCCCTCTTTTATTAGCATAATCTGGCATGCTGTGCGGAAAAACTTTTTTTCTGTTTTAACTTATTCATAATTTACAATTTTTTTTTGCTAGTGTGTAGTTGGCTGTGCTCTGGTTTTTTCCACCCTTTTGGTATTTGGCCAGCTCTTTATTTTTAGCTGCGCACTTATTCTTAATGATTTCCAATGATTTTTATTAAATGCAAAAATCGCCAGAAACTGCATGTTGGCATCAAACAACACAATTCCGCATTTTTAGGGGGAATAACAAATCAAACCATAGAAATAAGCATGAAATAAAATTGCTATTTGTATCAAAATATGTAATTTGCATGCCGAAAAATGCGAGGGAAGGATTGTTCTATGCGGAAATGTGGATGGAAGTTCTAGAAGAAAAACTGTGCAGCAAACATATATGTATATCTTATCAAGCTAAACAATAATACGGCTAATTAAAGACGAGATTAAATAATATTAAATAAATTTTTTATCAACATAATCAATAAAGTCAATAAGAATATTATATTTTTACGTACTGAATAGAAGTTCCATCATAAGAAGAATTCTGCAAGAAATTGTATTGAAAAGACATCAAAGATGTTGAAAAATTCATAAATATGACAAAAATAATATTGCAAATAAAACTGTAGATTATATTAAACGTTTGAGCATAGTTTGATGTAAATATTTTCATTTATTTTTCAATAAAATAAATTAAGTGAAATATTCTATATGCACTAGTTTATCCCTAAAACAACTGTTGCAGCTAAAATAATGAATACTTAATTGCTGTCTTGGGCAATTTTCGGAGCACAATTCGAAATGCATAACATAACAAAGTAATTTGAAAACCAATTTCATATAAAAACAATTTAGTTAGATTTTAAGCAAAATGTTCTTAGACAAAGAGCATCTGTCGGCCAGACTAAGCCGCTGGGCAAACAATTTGTGCTGACCCCTCGACGTTATTGTTAACAAAATGTTTGGTGTACATTTTAAAGCTTAACAAAAGCTAGACGAGAAAAAAGTAAAAAACCAAAACAACAACAACAAACGGCAAAAATTCCATAAAAAAAAAAATGGCAACAATAACAAAGCGTGCGGAATAAAGAAGAACTGGCCAGAAATGGGTGTAAAGCAGAAACAAAATGCGGGGGTGGGGTTGGGGGCGTAAAACGTGCGGAATGTATGTATGAAAATTTTATGTGATCGCCGCCCCCCGCCTCTTTTTTGTTTTGTTAAATTTATTTCAGCATGTGCATGCAAAATTGTTTTTCTTTTAATCCAACTCGGTTTATTTTTTTATTTATTTATTTTTTTTTAATTTTTTTGTTCTTTGTTGAAATTTCAGTGGAAAATAGTTAAATGATTGATTTGGAGCTGGTCTCTGGCTACGCCCACGCCCACGCCCTCGCCATGACCATAAGGCAACTAAAATTGATTTTTGTTGCAAGAGCTGAGCCAACAATCGAAGGGTTTCTGCCCCAACAAACGGTCGCGAATGCGGTGCGCAAATTTATTAACAACTCAATTGGTTGGCCAAAATGCAACATTGGCCATAAATTCAGAGTGGAGAGATCTGCATTGCCGCCAGCGGTCGAATGTGATTTTTACTTATTGTTCTGTACGAAATTCTCCTGGCAATGCATGTGCAAATGTGTAGACTTGCGGGGGTAGAGTATGTGCTGAGGGGTATGTGCGTGTAGCAGGTTGCCGCATAGGATGCGGTGCATTTGCCATGTTTGCGCAATCAACATTTAGAGATAAAAAATATT
This sequence comes from Drosophila ezoana, assembly GCA_035045725.1. NCBI lineage: Eukaryota > Metazoa > Arthropoda > Insecta > Diptera > Drosophilidae > Drosophila > Drosophila ezoana. The sequence continues at coordinate 4,198,619 of JAWNOU010000051.1, forward strand.
CACAGACACAGAGAAGAAGAGACTGAGAGAGAGAGAGAGAGGGAGAGAGAGTGGAAGAGAATTGTGCAGTGGAGTAGTTGACAACGATATACCCATACAATCGAATAGGTAAGCTCTATGTTATATATCATCTGAATATTGTTGAAAAACATTTCGACAATAATTCAGATTTTAAAGATATGCATTGGTTTATATAATTTTGATTCACTTTTATCTATTTGTAGTATTCTGAAACACACTTTCTTATTTTGATAACCTCGCCCTTTTTAAGGCCTGAGCTCCTTTATGAGAAGATTTTCTTAGAGTATCTTAAACCAATTATGAATATAAAAGCATAAACATTCTATAGACATAAACATTCTTGACAGGCATGTACTAGATAAAAGGAGATAACAAAAGTATTCTAAAAATATATACTAGGTTTCCATACAAAATTGCTTAGCTTCTGGTCCAACAAGCTCTAAGGTCCTTGAGTTAATAGAAATCGAGAGGTATCTTCCGCTGCCTGTTACATACGCAAGTCAAATATTATAATACACTTTCCGCACATACTCTTATTCTTCCAAGGTATACCGAAGATTCGCTTGCCATATTTATGTTGATTGCCGTTGGCTGCAATGGCAAATCAAAGCCATGCAATCTAACATGAATTATTTATTAAGAAAACTCAGCTGTATCGATGCTGTGTTTGAGTCAGCTGCTACACACATATTTGGGTTAGTTTACAAGATTGAAGCTCATAAATTATCCATTTAAATAAATATCACTTGAAGTCCCAGAACCGCTTCAAGGCTAACCACAGAGGCATCTTAAAGCATTGACCAACGTTTGCAGTCGTGACGGCGACAACAACTGCATTAAATATAGCCGAGCAAACTTGCAGCAGCTCCTAAATACCTCAGGGCTGTCTAGCTTCCCCTCCCGCGCCAACAACACGTTCTACTGCTCGCCCCTTTAGCTCGAGCAGGCCACAGTTAAGCCGCAAAGCAGCCATTAGGCAACTACAACTGATGCGACGGCGACGGCGACGCCAATGGCTGTCACTCGACAAAATGGCGCGTGCACAGCCAGAGACAGCACGCACACACACACACACACACACACACACACAAATACGTATTTGTATGTATATGTATGTGCAACAGCGTAACAGTAAAAAGGCTGGGCGCCTTGTGTAACTAACTGTATTCAAACTGTCTTGGCACTCGGCTTCGCATCAGTGGCTGCTGCCACTTGACGCAACTTATGCAACGGGTCTTAAGTGTGGCAACAGTCTGTGCCACAAACGACAATTCACAATTCACTTGGCACGCAGCAAAGTAGGCAACAGCTTTGCCCGTCTCGCACTTATTTATTACTTACATGATTAATTTGTTTTATTTGCTATGACAATTATGCGTGTTGTCTTTGGGCTGGTTTCACTGTACCGTCTCGGCTGTCAACTGAACGATGTTGTCTGGAAACACGCGTGCGCCATTTTTAATCATACACAAATTGCTCTAAATCATTTTCTAATTGCCTTCTCGTGCCGCGCTTTCTCATGCCGCCTCTCTAGGCTCCCCACTCCCGAGTCATCGTTCACTCGAAAATGACTTCACACATTTGCGCCGAGCATGTCTATGTCTGCCTGAGGACGTGTCGCCAAATCTGTATACCAGCCGGAACTCGTATACATACGTACACACATCCATATGCACGTCAATATGCTGTGGAGTACATTGCTTGCCCTGCCAGACCGAGGCCATACTAAAACTTTTATATCGCTTACCGTTCGGCATATAAATAAAAAGCATATATATATATATATGTATATATAAAAAATAAGAATTAAAAATGTTTTATAGTCTGAGGGCTTTAATGACAAGTATATAAAAAGTTCTCAAATTAAAAAAAAATGTTGATAAAATAATATAATTTGAATTCTTACGTGGTGTTAATAACGCAATACTCTGAGTCAAATTAAGTGTTGACTAAAAAGTGAAAACGAAAAGAAATTCTTATGAAAATCGAATAATAATTTAAAACAAAGTATAATAAATATTATTAACCACTTTTAAGCGGATTAGAAATGACCCCTTTATTCCAAAAAGTAATACTTAACAAGGAAACACTGCGTTCATTTGTTATACGCTTTAGTGTTGGTTAATACTTATTTTATTCTCTGATCTCATTTGTTTAGTTAGATTAAATTTGTAGTTCTTAATGAACATTACTGTATAGTAATCATCTAGTCAGTTAGCTTATAAACGATCAAGCTAGGGTATCCAAAAGTTTTTGAATTCGAGCTCGTTTCCTTATTAGCTCAAGTCTTGGCGTGTTTGTATTTGGGCGCCTAGAGCCTGACTGCTAATTATGCCAAAATACATATGTACGCCTGTAGTGTATATGCTATTTCCATATTTGGCAATATTTGGCTAGAGAAATGGTCGCCTCGTGGGCGCCTTGCCAAAAGTATCTGTGCACTGGCGGCTCCTCTTTTATAAGTACATACATATATATACATCGATGTATGTGTATGTGTGCAAAGCTCATGCATATTTTGGGTGTATGTTATATAGGGCTGTTGGTGACAGCTTCTATTGGTCATTAGCTTCCAATTAGTTATTGTTAATTTGTCGTTTGCGATACGTAACAGAATGCATCTGCTTGGTATTATGCTGCTGTATATTTTGGTCATGTTATAGTCTAAGCGGAAATGCAATTAATATTACATCTCAAGCGGAATTGCCCGCTCTAATGAATTAATAGATATCCATGCAGTGTTGGTAGAGGCAGTTGCCAATGCGGAAAATTAATATATTGAAATTGGAAATAGCTTTGTAGTTGACACAAGGCGGGCTTGACCACGCGCCAGTGTATTAAATCCCTTCAAAGCTTTGATCATTTAATTAATTCCAAGTTCCTTTATTTAAAATGGAACATGGTATAGCCATAGATCAATGACATTCCGATGATTATGATTATTTGCTTGATGGAATGTTAACAAAGTCATTGAGCTTCAAATAAATACTTTCAAACGAATTGAATACTACCCTAGGTATATTTTTCATCTGAAATTTGTCTTTTTATGCCCATATACTTACTTAACAGCTACAATTATTTCAAAAGCACATGTTTGTACTGTCAATTTCTGAACAATGTGGTCCTGCTAAAATGATTTAGTTTCTGTGAATACTTAACATTGATCTATTTAAATATATATTTAATGTTATATTCTGGCCGTTGATTCGCCTACCAAAATATTTATCGTCTTCATTACGAGAGCTTCCCTCTTGGCAATGTCGCCATCGCCAAAATTGTTTCACTTGCGGTCGCCCGCAACGTGCCACATCCCCCCCGTTGTTGGTTCGACACCAAGTCGCGGCTCATCTGCGCGTATGTTGAATATATTGTTTATATTTTGATGGCACGCGTCGCAAGTGCAGCTACTGCGCGTAAATGTGGCATGCCTCTTAGTCAGGCAGCTCAGAGCTGGCTGTGGCACGTAGACGCGTGCGGACTTAAGGCAAAGACAAGATGCGAGTGCTTCACATACGAAAATCAGCGACGAGGCCAAAGGGTTGTGCACTTGTTGTCGTCATCATCATCAGTTTGAGCAGCATCATCATCATCATTTTCAGAGAGCAACGGGGCAGAGTATAAATAACCACAGTTTGGGGAGCGTTTGTTGAGAGCTGTGGCACATGCAACGGCAACGACAACGGCTACGACAACAACAACAACTTTGTTGCCGCTTGCTGCTGCTGCTGTTGCTTGTGGCTTGACTGACGATGATGACATTGATTATGTTGCATTGAAACAACAAATTCGCTCTAAACGACCCGCAACAGCCGCTGGGAGGCTGTCAAACAAACGGGTAGCCCTGATTGACTGAAGCAAACTCTGTATAGCACTTGGCAACATGATTGATGCCCTCCTTCGGTTGCGTTTCCTGCATTGATTTCGAAGCCAATAGTTGCCAAATGAGGTAGTTTATGCAAATGCTTTCTCCAATTTATTACTGCCACAATTTTTGGGGCAACAGTTCATATTTTATTCAACAGCTCAACATATTTTAGTGCCAGCCAAACAAGTAACAAAGATTTTGTAAGTGGCCCCTGCCTGGCCCAACAGTTGATCCTGTAAAATCTGCTGCTGACGCCTGTTGAAAAATTGCGTTTTAATTAAAAACGCTCAAGTGCACTTAAGTGTGCGTTCGCCAGCTACGTCAACAGTCAGATGCAGCAAGTGCACACCTACAAACAACAAGCGAACAACAAACATCAACACGTAAAAAAACAAAAGAGCCAAACAGAAGCAACAGCAACAACAATTAAGACAACAATGCGCCGATGTATAAAAATAGCAACTGCGACTGCAATGGGTTGCAAAATAAATAAACTAAATTTTAATAGTCGCTTGCTGTATACACTACACAAAGATTTACACGGATAAAAATATATCATATTATTTGTATACAAAATATTTAATTTTTTATTATATAATTGAAAAGCTTCAAGCTATCAACCCGGGTTTTAAATACCATTGTCTACTGTGCTCCCATAAACTGATTGTTTTGCTCTCCAATTGTTTGGGTCAGTTTTTTGAAGAGCATTTATATTTGTTTTAATATTTTAAAAATACAGTATTCAAACCGAGATTTATATATATGTTTGTATTTGTTTATCATATCTGATTTCATTTTGACTCCAAAACATTATGTTTCTTTTATTTTTTTTATAGCATTTGCTTTTGCCTCTTTGTACAAATCTACAATTTATTCAATGTTCGTTTAGAAACTCATTGAAATAACAACCTTTTATTAATGTTTCCAGCTCACATTTCTTCTAGAGATTTTATATTACATGCAATATAAATTAAAGGTTCCATTTAAATTGTAGTCTCAATTTAAGATTTAAATTGTTTACAATATAATTTGAAGCTGTGAGACTTGCACAACATTTCGTGCCCAATTTTGGGATTAGGGCATTACGCATACTCACATAGTTGGTTCATTAAAAAGCCAAGCCATTCTGACTGCGCTTTTTGCATTTTGTGGAGGGGCGGTGCGGGCGGCAACTCCTTTGGCTCTTTGGCTGCCGCCTTATTGCAACTCCAAGCGCAGCGCCCATTCGGAATCCCAAGCTGCTCGCTGCTTCAGCAAAAAAGACAGGAGCATAAATAAAGGGCTGGGAGAACTGCTGGGGAAATCCCCAGTGAGGCAGTGAAGCCTGTCGCTGATAAGCTCCGCCAAGTCTCTTCCTCTTTCTCCCTATCTCTACACGTTTGTGTGTGTGCAGGAAACAGGATATGACATATTTAATGTCGAACAGATGCGAGTCTTTGGCGCTCCTTTATGGTAATTTCAACCATTTTAATTCATCTCGGGAACGGTCTTCTTCGGCTGCTGAGTGCATAATTATGAAATTTGCGCCATTGATAAAAGAGAAAAAATGCGCATTTACCGCTTATAATTCCCGCAAAAAAATAAAACAAACAAGTAAGAGGTTCTAGTCGGGAGCTCCCGACTAGGGGATACCCTGAACCCTCTTATTCCAACACCGAATGCAGCGCGCGCCTTTAGATAGAGAGTAGCGGGGAGGTGGCGATGGGTATAAAATGAAAGATATTCTATATATATATATACTATTCAGGAAGCTACATGTCAAGTTTGGTGACTCTAGCTCTTATTATTTACCAAAATTGCTTAAAAAACAGGATTTCGATATACATTTTTATCGATTACTTGGAAACGGGGCAAGTTATCGTTTATCGGAAACAAACTCGATCTGCGCGGGCACCAGGAGCACCTACATCTAAAATTTCAAGTCTCTAGCTCTTATAGGTTCTGAGATCCTTGCGTTCATACATACGGACGGACGGACGGACGGACGGAGGACGGACGGACGGACAGACAGACGGACATGGCTAGATCGACTCGGCTATTGATGCTGATCAAGAATATATATACTTTATGGGGTCGGAGATGCTTCCTTCTGCCTGTTACATACATTTGCACTTTGCACAAATACAATATACCCTTTTACCCATTTTCAATGGGTTCAGGGTATAAAAATAGCTGTGCAAAATGTACAAGAAATATGATCGAAGCGAAAGAAATAACAAAATGGTTAATTAAATGCAAATGCAAAGTGATAAACCGTAAACGATTATTCATTAATGCAGATTTTTGGCCCGAGTGAAAGCAAAGGAGCAAGCAAAACCATTATTTCCATGGGCCAGAATAGATTATGCAACAATGCAATTTATTCAAGGGGTTAGCTAGAAATAGATTAGACAGTCCGAAATGAATTTGAGGGGGAACAAGTAGTCAATATCGTTTATTATTAGAAGGAAACTGATTAATATGCTTTTAGCTTCTGTTAAATATTAAATGTTTATATTAAATATACATCAGCTTGCAGGTCATGCTATAAATATGACGAAAATATTTTAAGTGAGCTGTTTTAGTTTAAGCTTATTTTAAGCTGGCCGGCCAGAGGTTAAAGAACTAAACAGCTTAAAACACCAAAAATTAACAGGTTTTCTGTAAAGATATAACAAGAAGCCGAGTTTGCTAACAACTCTAAAGGTTTCAGCTCGAATTATCGTCAATTATGCTTTAAAGATATACATAAGCGATATAAAAACTCTTAAATACATATATTTTTGTTTTCATGAAATCTGATAAATACATTTTTTAACATAATTGTAACATTTCAAGCCTTCAACTGCTGTAATGGCAGCTGACCCAGTGGCTGACCACTGTTTTTTCTATCTAGATGTTAAGGCCGGCGGGCTCCTGGCGAGAAGGATGAAACAAGCGCAGCGCGGCGACGCGTAGGCAAAATGTGCTGCAAGTTTTTCTCTATGCTCTTGCCATTTTTGTTGAGTTTTATTTTTTATGACTGGGCGTAAATGCATAAAACTGTAAGCGAGCGAAGCTCGAGTGGTGCTGTTGGCTGCTGGGTGGGTGCACCACCGTGGGACCAGTGGCTAGCCACGTGCACTGTAAAATTGTGAAAAGTTGTTTCATTTGCGCGGCGTGGCAAAAAAGAAAAATGAGAAAAAACTTTCGAGCTGAGCCACAGCGGCATTAACAACACTTAAAATGCCTGCAGCGTTTTCCTTTAATACAAGTGGACAGTCCTCTGTGTTTTTCTTCTTTATCCTTGTTTTCTTTTTTTCTATTTTTTTTTTTTGCAACAGCCAAGGCAACTTCTGTAGGACACTTGGTCGGCCACTTGAAGCGGTTCTGTGCCAAAAACTTTGTCAAGGGTTTTTCCCTTCGCACTCTCTAAACTCATGTTGATTTAGTCGTCGTTTAGTTTCCTTTCAGTGCAAATTTTGTTTATTTAGTATATATACACATAGTTTATATACGTGTTTTTTCGGCAACACTCGCACGGTCGACGAGTGTAAATGAGTGTCATTTATTTGGCGCTTTTCATTCGCTTTCATCGCTTAGATTTACATGCCAGCATCCCGCCTCGTTTGCCTCGAGGTCTCTCCCTTTAAATGCTGACAGATTAAAGCCATGCAGGATTAACTGCTGCAGCTGCGGTCAGCAACGGGCAGTGGGTGTGGTTTCTGATATAGTTCGATTTCAAGCGCTTATTGCAAAGTAAATGTATTCAAGCAAACAACTCTTGAGTTTTGCTGTGATTTCTGCTCAATTTATTGCACTAGTTTTTTGGGGCAAATTGAAAGCAATCATGGTCTAGACAGCCAATTTCCTGACTTCAGCCAATTTGTTGATTATGAAGAAAAATATCAACAAAGAGTTCTAGCAAGTTTTAAAGTAAATATCGAAAAAGCTATAAATATATTTTGTATATATGCCCAGCTAGAGACGGGCCTTATTTACAGTAAACTAGAAGTTTTACAAAAGCGTAAGTCACGAGAGAATCAAATTTTGTAATTTCTAAGAAAGGTACTGCTTGAAAAGGAAATACATATAAGTAAAAACCGGAAAATTTGCCAGGCATGTCTCCTCTTTTAGATGCCTACCTTTTATTTCAGATGCGAGCGCTGCCAGAGATGAATCCGACACAGGAATCCCTCAGTTCGAACTAGTCAGTAGAAACCTCTTTATCCACAAGTCCTCAGCTCGTACATAAACCAACTATTAATAACTGTGTGAAAATGTTTTGATGTAAAGCATAATTTAATTATTTATTCATTGTTTCCCTATTTTAAGCAAAGTTAGCTTAAAGCAACTGTTCAAGGAATTTCAGTAGAAGTAACCTACTTACGCAAGCGCCAAAAATGTATATATACATATTTAAATATTTTTAAGGATTATCCAGCTTCAAACTAGAAGCTAAGTTTGTTGAAAAATAAACAACTTGACGAACGCTGAAAGCATTTTGTGGAGTTTTTCTTAGAAATTTTTACATCTAATTTATTTGCACTTCACTTTGCGGCGAGCTCCACGCAAACACTTGAGCTGCAGCTGGGAGCAGGCGTAGACTCCTGGCGGCGACTGCAGGTTTGTGGCCAAAAATCCACGTTTTATTAGACAACTTAAGAGCGACTAACGCAAATTCACAAAGACAAGTCTAAGTTCCGGCATAATTACCAGCAAATTAGTTGGCTTTAGCGCGCTGCACTTGAGTGAAATAATTCTTTATATTCCTGTGGATGGTGCGGGAGCTAGTTTTTAATTTAAATCTTCTTGTTTTTTTTGTTTCCCATATCTTTGCTAATTTTTGCCAATTTTTTTCGCTTTTCTATTTTGAAAGTTGGCCTGCGCTTGGCTTAATTAGAGTTGGCTGCCGCCTGGGAGCCTTCGACTTGCTCTGTGTTCTTTGCAACCTCATTTTTTTCTCTCTCTTATATCTAGTAATGCCATATGTCCTAGTCAGAAGCCAAGCAGCGCGAAATACAATTACACATTTTTTTTTTTGTTCATTTCGCTTTGCCACGTAATTTCTGGTCTATTCTTGCAACTTTCACTTTTAACTTGATTTCCAACACTGCGTTGACTTTCTATTCCTATTTTTTTTTTTTTTTTGCTGCTTATCCTCTTGGTGGGCGTTGTCCACTGCGAAATGCAATTATGTAAATGCCTGCAGCGCAAAAATCGAAGTTAATTAGGTCGTAACTGTGGTGCAAATTGTAATCCTCCGCGGCACCAACTGTTTGACTGCTGAGCAAATTGCTCGGCTAGGAATTAGTGAAGCGCAAAATTGTTCGGGTCATAAAAATGTCAGCTTCCCCTCCCTTTCTTTCTCTCTCTTTATTAAATGAGTACCGAAATATTGCACGAGAAAGCGGCTTACGAGTAGAGAAAGGATTTTAAAATGCGTATTAAAGGGCTTTATGGATGTGACATACAGTTCTGTGTGCTTGACTACATTTATAAGGGTGTAGCGAAATTTTTAAAAAATGACACCACGAACTCAGTAAAGATATTTTATGGAATTTACATACTAATTTCGTTGGCAACTAAATTGAAATTAAATAAAACTTTTCATACTTCAGTTAACATCGAATGCCACTCAAATGCCAATAAAAATGTATTACATTTGTTAGTAAAATATTCAAAACTTTTGGCACCTAGAGCGATACAAATCAACACACACACATATATATAAATATATATGGGCAAAAAATAAATGAACAGTTCTGACATGGTCATAAACAAATTGAGCTCTGACTATGGGCTATAACATACCGATTTACACAGCAACAATTTTAATAAAAGTCAGCGGGGAAATGCATTTAAATATTTTTCCAAAAATATATTTTTAAATAAATAACGCTTGCAGATACATATTAGTTTGGGCGCATTTAAATTGTGAGAAAAGAAATTCGTAATGTTTTTTTCATGTAATTTAAATTATTTTTAATTATTTAGTTAGACTTTACATATCAGCAATAATATGTTTTCTGTATATTTGAATTTCAACATTTCACTAATGTTGTTTAATTGCATATTCTGTTTATTTAACACCATTTTATATTGTTTTTATATGGCAAATGAATGCTTATATGCACAAATAATTATAACATTGCCAATGATTAAATGAGTTTTATTTTGCACTTGCATTTGCCAAATTAATAAGTTTAATTGCCCGCCTTTTGTGTGTGTAGTTCGTATAGATTTTTTCGTTGTTTTAGACTATGAAGAAAATGTGTTTCGGCTTGTTCGACGTGGCCCATTGATTATTTTTAAACGCTCTGCAGACGCTGCCTGGCAGGCGTCGCTGTTAGGGTCTTCAATTTTAATTAACTTGCAATTAAAGCGTAATTTATTGGCGCACTTTGATGGTCGTAAATTAGCTACTCGAACAACTTTCCAAAATGTCAGAGCGGGAGCAAATCAATTTATAAAGCCCATGCAAGCAAAAGTGAAAGCCCAAAAAAGCGGAGCATGTAGCAAGTCAGCCAAAGGTCCAAGGTCAAACGGTGCGAGATTTTTTTGTTGCCAAATGTTTTACTGTGCGTTTGAGCAATCCAGCGTATTGTGACTGACGTGCGACCCACACACTGCAACAAGAAAGTGTGAAAAGCAAAAAGGTAGCAAGGGTTGTTTTGGCAGTTGGCAATCACGTTTAAACGTTTTTGCAGATGGCCCTGTGGGGCGTTGAAATGGCAGGCGCACACACAATGAAGAACTCAAACAAGTCACTTAGCTGCTTCTGCAAAGAGAGATGCAAAATTGACTCAAACAAAAAGAAAAGAGAGAGAAACTTTAGCTCTTGAGTTGGGTTGCTAGGTAAAATATTAGCCAGAAGCCAAGCTGATTTAAGACTTTAAGTCAGATTGTTCACAGATATTGCACACACAGCGTAGGTGCACTCAGACTAAGTGGGAGATTTGTGGCAGGAACTGCCCGATAAGCACCATGAAAGTGACTCTGTCCCATGCGGTTTAACGGATAAATAGCTGGGGGATTCGTGTGAGTGATCAAACTGCATAGGTAATTAATAATCACAGGGACGGGAGCTCAATGAAGCTGAAAGCAAGAGACAAAGTGGAATTGTGGGTGGCCGGAAATGGACAGGAAATAGATGAAGATAAACGATAGAAATAAAGTATGAACATCTCTACATATACAACATTTTGTCCTGACTGACTCGATTGGTGCTCGATGTACAGCCCAAACCGTAAGAGCTATGAAACTGATATGTTTGTGATATGTGTTACAGCGATTTGGTTAATTCAATCCGCAGCAACTTTTTGTTAGTCATCGGCACGGGTGCAAACTCATTTTCAAATACGTTTGAGTAAATATACTTCATAAGTTTTTCATAGAAAACGTTGATTCCAGCTTTTGTTTCCTAAAGCATGTTTTGAAATTTTTGTGAAAACTATAACTGTAGACGTTGACTTGACAAGATAGTACTGGTAGATTAAAAAGGTCTACGGGTGGGAAATGGGAGAAAAAGTAATATCTTAAGTTGTAACGCAAAACTTGCATCGGGCAAGGTCGGGAAAGACCCGTTTGCATTTGTATAAATATTGAGATTAATGTACAGGAGATACATTTTTCGCATTTGTTACTTAATATAATGTATTCAACGCATATCGGGGTAAAAGAATCTATTGGGCAAAAACAGCTTCATGAAACTTGTTTGCTATTATATATGTGTATCTGTGAGTGCGTGGATGTATACATATATGTAAATATCTATGCATGTATTTGTGTCTCTTTATATGTAAGCATGTATGTATAAATGTTTGTATGAATGTCTGAATGAATGTATGTATGAATGTACGTATGCATTTCTGTTAAAATCGTATTTATAACTAATAATACTCTACTATACGATTCTCATTAATTCAAGTAAGGCCTCAGAAGGAGGCTGCTCCAGTACTGGTGAAGACGGTGGTTGAAACATGGAGGAAGGCTTTAATAAAGGAGGAGACCCTACCACATGGAGAAAGCCAGTTCAATAAGCGAAGAGGAGACGCCAGCTTAAACAAACTGGGGCACCTGCAAGAGATCACTTGGATACTCATCTATATTTTTGATCATGTGTGTATAAGCTTAAGCAGTTCCGACATGCCCCACGCTAAAAAACCTGTCACATATTACAGAAAAAGAAGAGTAAACAAGGAACTTAGGGGTTATACAAAAATTAAATAAAAAATTGAAATGTTGAGTAATATAATTTTACTTGTTTTCAACAATTTCCAGGTTCGGACACCCTTTATGTTGAACTGGAATGAGAACGAAAGGGATAACTTCAATTTTCATTTTATATTTGAGGAACCCAGTAAACGGAAAGAAAAATTTCTCGGTACGTGTATGCATTTTAGAAAAATAATTAGGTTAATAAGAGGCGAAGTAACTAAATGCAACCAACAATATGTGGAATGGAGGAGAACTATATTAGAAATATGTATATGTAAACAAACGGATAATGATCATTAATAAGTATGCTCAAAAATAATTTCTAGAATTTACGCTCTTTAGTTGAATTTGTCTAAGGAACTGCAATCTTTAATATATCTTTAGACACATCTTTCTCCACCATAAACGTGAGATACTAAGAGCGCCCCTAAAGAGAACAATCTCGCAGGCACGACACATGTGAAGCTGGATGCAAAATATATACAAAACAGTTGTCGCTTGAACGTCGATCGTGCCGCTTGTGTTGCAGCTGTGCTGTTGTTTTTGAACGTGTTGGGAAATACTTACGCCACGCCAAGTATCTACAAGATACATCTTTTGCACAGTCTATAAATAAACGACATCTTCAAAAAGGGGGACAAAAACAAACGGCAACTCGCGCGCGCGCCAAGTGCAAAACGAAGGGTCAGACCCCTTAAACACAAAAATAAAACAACCAAAAGGGAAAATTTAAAATGAAAATGCTTTTGTGAAATAGCCTATATCATTTATGGAACGCCAAAAGCGGAAGTTTATTTATGCAATCGATTTGTGAACCTAAAAATACTGTATTTATTTATTTGTGTGACAAAAAAAAAGAAAAAGAAGAAGAGATAATAAATATTTTATCGTTTGCCAAGAGCTAAGCGATCAAAGCGTTGGCGAAAAGATTCTACGTTCAGATCAAAGTGCCCCGAAATCTTAATAAGCAAATCAAGCGAAAAGGCCATTTCGCGAATTGGTAAATGCAAATTGCCAGAAATTGATAATGCGTATAATTATTGCAAAAATTAAAAATTAAAAATGTGAAAAATCTGTGAGCATTGCAAATATTTACAATTCACATAGCGCCATATTGCCTCTCGAATCCTGAAGCACTTTTATTGCAATTTGCATTTATTAATGCACAATATCGCGAGTGCTGCATTAAAAAGGGGAGGAAAATAGTAAAAATTCATTTTCGGAAAATATTGTGTAAATCTGTTGAAATATTTTGTTGTTTGCCCTTTTTTACTTTGACGTAAATCAAGTGAATGCTTTCACTTAATTTTTATTGTATTGTGTTTCAGATAAATATTGTATGGCACACACAGATACTTGTAGAGCATACATATATGTAAACATCAGCTGTGAAAAATGCAGCCATAAACTGACGTCAAGCGCTCGACAAAACAAGGCGCAAATAGAATGTGTTCTCAAAAAACAATGGACAATACAAATAAACAATATTAAGTCTATCAAAGCTGTTTTGCAAATCTCTTTTAAGTGAATTCGCAATGCACAGAATGATTTGCAACAAACATCTCGAAGTTTGTTAGGTGTTTGCTTAAGACTGGGGTAAACTAGCACAAAAGTTTTCCATCAAATTCCAACCCAAACCAAAGTCAGTTTTTATACCCTGAACCCATTGAAAATGGGTAAAAAGGGTATATTGTATTTGTGCAAAATGCAAATGTATGTAACAGGCAGAAGGAAACATCTCCGACCCTATAAAGTATATATATTCTTGATCAGCATCAATAGCCGAGTCGATCTAGCCATGTCCGTCTGTCTGTCCGCCCGTCCGTCCGTACGTATGTATGAACGCAAGGATCTCAGAACCTATAAGAGCTACAGACTTGAAATGTAGCTGTAGGTCCTCCAGGTGCCTGCGCAGATCGAGTTTGTTTCCGATAATCGATAACTTGCCCCGTTTCTAAGTAATCGATAAAAATGTATATCGAAATCCCGCTTTTTAAGCAATTTTGGTAAATAATAAGAGCTAGAGTCACCAAACTTGACATGTAGCTTCTAGAAAAGTATATATATATCAAGTATCTTTCATTTTATACCTATCGCCGCCTTCCCGCTACTCTCTATCTATTAGCGCGAGCTGCATTTGGTGTTGGAATAAGAGGGTTCAGGGTATCCCCTAGTCGGGCGCTCCGATAGACTCTATTGTTTCTTTGATTATTTGTTGTTTTGGGAGAGAAAGTTCTGTTTTTTTTTTTTATTTTTTTTTTATTTTTTTTATAAAATTACGGGATGTGTAGTGTTGTAAAGCTATCTTTTTTAATTTTAGTCATGTGCGTTATACATTAATTCAAATAGAGGAATGTGCTCTCAAAACAGTCTTAAATCTTTTCAAATATACTCTTGCCAACATACACATTAGGGTTAACACACACACACACACACATACATATATATTTATGCGCAATGGTGTAAACAATTTGGCATTAAAATAGTTGTCCGAGTCGAGCCGGGGCATTTAAAAATATTGTATATATACTATGCTTCACTTAATTTACATGATAATGGGCCAGATTTATGCATTTGTTACTTACCCGAACGCCCACGTTTTTCGAATGCGTCCTGCCCTTTTGGGGGCTGTGGCCTGCAGCTAGTTGCAACGAAAATAAATCGCATAATTCGAAATAATTTTTGTGGCGCATCTTGTTTGGGGTATTTTTTGGGGTTTGTTGAACTTATTTCGCACAGATTCGCTTCGTTTCGTTGCGTTCTTATTTTGAATTTCTAATTTCTGTGCCGCGGCCCCGGCCCGCAGCTCGTCGACCCACCTAAAATTAGTTGCAAATAATTTGTTTGTTATTAGTGTTTTGTGCTTGTTGTGTTTTGGGTTTCACATTTTCTATTTTTCGCCTGGCCCCGCCCCGCTGGGCCGCGTGTCAAATGTGACAGCTTTCAATGCGCTGTCGTCTCTATGCTAATTATGCAAATTTTCAGCCCAACTTATCCCCTTTGTGGGCTCTAGGCGCCCCTTTGGCATCATTTGCATTACAAATGCGGTTGAAATTTCTCCGTCTGACGCTCCTTTTATGAGCAGCATATGATATATGACATTCCGACAGAATGCACATAAAATGCGCTGCACGTCAACTTTTTTCCCATATTTTTTCAATATATATTCTCAGTAAGTTTTTTATTTGTTTTTGAAGGTAATGAGCGTGGAGTGTGTCATCATGATTTTGGCATTCGTTGTCGCTGGCTTTATATATCCTACCTATTTTTTTCGTTTATTCGATTTTTATTCATTTATTCATGAATGCAACTGCGTGTCGCTTATACTCGTGTCTGTGCGTGCAACATATTGCGGCAATCAGAAACGCATTGCCTCGCTTTTCATTTTTGATAACAGTTGGTCAACATGTTTATCAAAAAAAGTCACTAGTATTTTACTGCAAATCATCTGTGCTTAAACATTTTTACATGTTTGTTTTAAAGCTTTTTTAGTTGATTTGTATTTAATATATGCGGAATTTTAGTAGATTATGCTGTCAAAAGGCCAAATATTTAAAAAAAAATATAAGTTGACCAATGTAATTTAAAGTTCAAAGAATAATTGAGCATAAAAATTGGAATTGCAATAAGGGAATTTAAGGCGGATATTATTGAATACATCATTTTTCCCCTTTGCGTATGCAAATGCGTATTATATCCAAATTAATACCATTTATAACATTTTTTGAAGAGCGATCTTGAGAAAATGATCTGATTATGAAAAGATCACCACCCAATTCTGGAACTATTTTATTTAAAATATGCTCAGTTTTGGGATGAAAGAACCATTTTGTTTAAAATCTGTGTTAAATGTTTTGAAGGGTACTTAACTAGGTGTGTTTCATTTGTAGTTATTTGCTAGTGTAATATATGTCGATGTTTAATATGCTCAGTAATAAGGAAACTTTCTCTAAATAGAACTTCCATTCAACAAAGTTCAAAGCATTTTCCAAATACTTTATCGGCTGATGCGGACCGTGCCTGCACTGAAATCAGCATCGGCATGAGCATCAGCATCGGCATTGGCGACAAAGTAATCCAAATCAAATCACTTAACTTAACTTAAATTCCAAATGCAATACGAAGAGTTCTTTTGTCTTCGCCTTTTACCAGCTGCCAGTGCCTGACATTTTCTGCCAGTTTAGCTCGTGACTGCATTTTCAGTTTTGCTTTTCTCTTCTCTTTTTTATTTTCTTTTTGGTTTTCTGCGTTTGTTATTTTTATTTTGTCATTTCCTTTTGGTGAACGAAAGAAATTCCGTGGATATTATTTTGTCGTATTACAATTTTAGGTTTTTATTTTTACACTTTTACGGTTTATTTTTAATGCTGTGCATTTTATTTAAATTGTGTGTTTAGTTCGTCTATTTATTACCTATTTGTGTTATTTTCAACGAAATGCATTTGCGTTTTCTCTCAGTGAAAGTGAATTAAGTCATCAAATCCGTATACACTCTGTGCTCAACAGCTGATATCACGATATCTGCCGCTGGCACAGAAATAGCGATGATTTTCCATTTCATTTCTGCTGCTCAATGAACCACTCTAAAAATACCCCGAACAAACGTACCCGAAAGAAAAAAAAATAAAATAAAGCCAACATCAGCCAATACTGACTCAATTAGCCTCTACGTAGAATAAAATTTATGGGTCTTTTTCATAAGGAAACTATTTACGCGGCTGCTTAAGTGCTGGAAAAACTTCAACGCCAAAGTGAAAACTTTTAAAGAAAAGTTCAAATTAATGTTTGCAGCTAATGTACCTTGACATTTGTGCGCTTCATCGATAAAAATAACGAGGCATGTTGTAAATAAGTAATAATAAAAAAAAAATACACTTTAGAGCATTCCACAAATTTTCCTCCATTTTTTTTTGGGACATATTTGTCATGCGTGCGCAAAAAATTGTAAGTGCAGCCGGAAATGTTGATGTTGAAAAACGTTTTCTTAGCTGAATTATATGTAGCTGCTTTGATTAAAATTGAAATGCGCTCATTTAATAAATAGTTAAATAGTTGTTGTCTCTTGTGTGTCAGCTGTTTCTTTGCCTCTTTTCTTATTGCTCTAGGCTTTATTTAGTTTCATTAAATTGGTTTTTGTGAAAAAAGAAAATGCTTTTAGAGCGTCACAGCGTTGTGTTTATTTTGATATATAGTCAAACACTCTTACGCACACACACACACACACACACATACGCACTCACACTCCGAGCTGTCCCACATATGTTAGGCGCATGTATCTATGTATGTATGTGTTAAGCTCTGTTGCTCGTAAAAATAAAACATTTAAAAGGCATTTTTTTGCGCTGTCATTTTTTTTTTTCTTTTAAAATATTTGCATTGGTTTACCTTATGTATGTATGGCATTAGTGTCAACGCACATATCAAAGACGCACATACACATACACACACACACACACACACACACACACCCACACGCGCGCTGTGTGGAGCACCCATAAGAAGCTAATTGAATTTTTATTGGCATTTTTATGATTAATCGTCATGGGAATTTTGCTATTTTTGGTATTTGTTTATTCAACAACAAAATGTGAATCTGACACTAAAGTTTCGTATAGCATTCAAATTTCATTTGGCATGTGTCGGAACTTGAATGATGGACGTTTGTTCTACGTATTTTATGCATACATTCATTTTCTTTCTATTTGTATACAAAGTCGTTTTAATGGCAGCTCTTATATCATTCAATGGAACTTCTCAAAGTTGAAAGTCTACAACCAGAATCATTAAGCCCAATTGATTTGATAATCCTTAAAGTGTGTGCTTCTACGCAATTGTTTAGAGGGCTGCCACAAGACATAAGAGTCTTGCAACATAATTGGCTCTTGTTAGTAAAAATTGAAACATAAATTCTCAAATTGGAAAAATGAACAGCACTTTGAAGTAAAACCTTGTCAATATCAAGTGGAAAAACAACACTGACTGATGGGTACATCAAATGTCGGAGAAATCAAATTGTGATTGTTTGAATTGAATAAGAGAATATATAACAACAACGGAAAAATATTAACAAAAATTGTATTGTTGGCAACCATTTGCTTATAGTTAACAAATAAAAACAGATTTTTTAAACAAAAAAACAAGTTATGTTGACATTAAATTTGTAAAATTTAAATCGTAAAGGATAATAAAGGCAAAGAATATCATGCAGAAAAAAGTGAATATTATTTTCGTCAACTTTTAAAACAATCCGGTAAATTTTAAATTCTTTTTAATAAACATTTTAAATGTCATTCGAACAATATTTATACACATTTTGTGTTATTTTAATAATATAGCCAAACATACATACATATGTATGGGTGTTAGACTAAATGTTGAACAATATGTCAACACGCTGCCGGGCATTTAAATACCACAATCTGAACGTAAATATTTAAATGCGAATCTCAGAGTGTCTCCAAATTGTGCTCAATCTCAAATGCCTTTAACAAACAAAAGTGTAGCATGCAAAAGCGACAAAACGTAAATATTTGCAATGGAAGAAATCACAAAAGAAAAATACCATAAAACGCAGCTGCTCAAAAAAATTAAAGAAACAACGAATTGTTTACTGCTTCGAGTTTAACCTAACTCTCTTGCTTTTCTTTTATTTTGTTGCTTATATCTCGCACTTTGCACAAAGTAAACTGAATGAAAGTTTCCTTGCAGCTGAAATGCAAGAGCAGATGTACAGTAAACACTATGGGGAGAGAGCTGGACCGGACATGCTAAAAATTTTAAGTAAATAAAGTGAGAGAACTATTCAAGGCAGCTGGAAAATCCATGTAAATTAAATCGAGGAAAATGTGGCGATTTTGGCAGAGCATAAAACGCAATTAACAACAAAGAAAAACGCACGACAAAAGACAAATACAAAAGACAAACGTAATGTGAAAACTTGCGCTCGGCTAAAATTAAAATTAAAATTGAAATTGAAAATTGAAAATAAAGCGAAGAAGCAGCAGCAACGAGTGGGACCCAGGGGCAAAGCAGGCGCCATGAAGTTTCGTTTGGGCGCTTTCTGGCTATTTCTGTTGACAGTTGGTGGCAGTCAAAAGCAATTAAGCGATAATTGTTGCCACGGGCCGGCCACTTGGGGCATGCCAGCTGTAGCCGCAGCAACTGCTGCACCACCAAAGCAAAAATCAATTGAACCACCGACAAACTTCCGCAGTGGTAGCAAGCACAACGGAAATGAGCTGGAAAATGCAACAAAATTCCGTGTTGCCGCAATGCAAACACCAGCTGAGCCATCGCCGGTTATTGGGGACATAACAACAACAACCACAACAACAACAACATGGCCACCAGCTCAACCGGATGTCACCACATTGACGGCCAAATCAATCGTTCAGCTAACATTCAAGCAGGCCAGGGCACACAATTTGGAGCTCAGCTTTAAGGAGCGCATGGCACAGCTATTTGCCAGCGAAGAGTCAGAGTCTAGTCTGACAACAACAACATCATCAACAACAACAACGACGACTGACAACGATAACAGCAGTGGAAGCGGTACGAGCACTCATCATCCGGAACGCCGTCATGTGGTGCCTGACAAGCTGCAGTACACGAAAGAGTTGCAAATCAAACAGGGTCGTCTGATGGGCATCACACGTCGCTTCCTGGTGACCAGCGGCCTGCGCGAGGTGGATCAGTATCTGGGGCTGCCATATGCGGAGGCGCCCATTGGCAGTAGACGCTTTATGCCGCCGGGTAAGTAACGTAGCTATAGTGATGACAGATCAGCTATTTTAAAGCCAAAAATAGCTAAAGGGGTTTTCTAATCCGTGTCAAGTATTTCAAGTCATTTAGATATTAACCGATTTACTTAGCGTTCCGAATTCCTTCAATATTCCATTTATACTTCCATCATGTAGAATTTGCTTGGTTTGCTGGGTTGTTTATAAACTTAAAATAAAATAACTAAAGTTAACTAAAGATAACTTTTACACTTGCATCGTCAAAACCGCAAAGAATCTAAGAACTTTTATTTCACACGCTATTTAATGTTGCTGGGTTAACAATTAATAGTCGTAAGCTTTGGAAATTTTTGAACGCCACAGCACATTTTTAGTTGACAACTCTGTCGCTGGCCACAAATATGTTTGCATGTTGGCACTTAACAGCACTGGCCGTACCGGCAGCAAACGAAAATCAAAACCAAAATTTCGCAACACATGTCGGCTACAAATTCTGACCATGTCCAAAACATGCTTCACGGCAATTTTGAATTTAGCCTGCAATTTAAGCAATTATCTTTGGGCCGCACCTGGCTAAAGGTTTTCCCAAAACTTGACACGTACACCGCCTGCCACGCCCAGCCCGAAAGTATGCCACACTCGAACAATTTTGATGCTGTTTTGCTGCTGGTCTTGGAGGCTCTTTGGGGGACCAGCAGGAAGTTATTACGGCAATGTTTGTTGTCTAGAGTATTTCTGTATTTATTTGTCACTCAAATATGTTGGAAATATTTGGAAAGTTGTCCGTATCAAATTTTTGTTTGTTCTTTTAATTGGGTTTGCACAGTGTGGGAAAATGTTAATTATGCGCACACAAATTGTAAATATTTAGCAATTATGCGCTTGCCGAATACCAAAATGTAAATTGGAAATGCTGAGAATTTACCCAAGCTATTACTGGCTATTAAATGGTCGATCAAGACTTGCAAGCCGCAAGCAAAAGGACAGCAAAACCGCCAAGAAGCAAAGGTTGCAGGCTAGCAACTGCAATAAGCTTGCGATAGAACATTGTGCACACAATGTAGCCGAGACAGGACATGGCCAGCGCTAAGGACAATAAATTATGTGGCATGCGCGCTTGGCTTGGCTAGCGCAACATTTGTTGCCACACAGTCAAAGCCGCAGGTCGTGACAAAAGCGCTTGTCACGAATCCTATTTGTGTCTGCTGTGTGTGTTTGTGTGTGTATGTGAGTGTTTGCCACCGTGCTGCGTTTATTGAGCACTTGAGTGGCGCGCAGTCAATCCAAGCGGCAAGTGCAACAATAACGGAAGACTCGCGGACAGGCGCTGTCGCTGAGCGAAACGCTGACGCCATATTTGTCAGCGGAAGTTGTTGTTGCAAACATGGTGGCGCGTTGACTTGCAACAATCCGCCGCTGAGTTTTGCCAGACAAATACAAAGCCAATGCAAATACAAGATTCGTTTGCGTATGCGTGCTGCGGAAACGCACCCAAGCACACACACAACACACTTTCGAGTTTCAGTTTGCGCGGCAAATACAAAAAGTTTGTCGAAAACACGTCGAAAATTGTTTTGCGCTTGGATTCTAGTACTTGTCTTGCGTCTCTTTCTAGTCATATTATGGGTCGTAGGGCTGTTGCCTTTATTTATGTACTAACAGCGCGTACTTTTGCCTGTTGCGAAATTTATTAATAACAAAATGCAAATAACGCCAGCCCACACACACACACACACACAGAAACATAGACTCGTTTACTGTTTACTGTGTGGCCCACATAAAGATGTGACCATGTGCGCAGAGATTTTGCCCTCTCTTTGTTTTATGAGCACCATAACGCGTGCCATTCGACATGCGAAATGAAATTTATTTCGACACGAATATGTCAAAGTGTAAATGCTGCATATTTCTTCGGGTGGGCGCAGCTTAGGAGCGTTAAGAGATGTACAAATAAATAAATTGTCTAGGAGTAAATGGAAGTTCTTTATTTTTCGAATGTGAGTACTCTTTTGGGATGAGTTTGACGTAAAGATAGCAACATTTATAATCCTTATTTAAAAATCCTTTTATTGTTCTTATAACCTTTATATCTATATCAATTTCATTTTATACAAACATAAATAACAAATAAATATTCTCAGTTTGATATCATCATGAAAACTTGATCAGACTGACCCGAAATAATTTCTCGCTTTTATCTAATAATAAAATTAAATTATATTTAATGCAATATCTCATATCTGAAGCTTGTTAAGCATTTCCATTGATATACATATATATAAAGTTTAGCTTGTATATAAGCAAGAATTCTGCCTTCAGCATATGCTCAAAATTTATTCTCTTAATTTATATTTCAAATAAATAATTCTTATCTTATTGCACAACAATAAATTCAATATGATACATTCATAAGCCCACCACAAATGATATTGAACTTCAATTAGAAGCATAAAATACAGAAATTCTATTTTCACTTTTATGAATACAACAATATCCAATCATAAAGGAATGGTAACTTTTTAATTAAACTCTACTGCTATGCTTTTTCGTCCTCACATTATTCCATATTAATTCTTAACAAATAACTTCATTGAATTCCTTCCTTGCACTTGACTATATTATCAAAATTTGCATAGTGGAATTTGAATTTGAATCTGTGGCAAATATTGTCACCGAATAACCGCTCTACAAGCCAAACTGATGCAATTTAGTAAAGCAATCCAATGGGTGACTGTCGATGCCGCATGAAGTGTGTCATGGGGCATGCTGTGGCAGCATGCTCGATGACTCAACATCACAACGGAATCGAAACTAAGTTGACCAAATCGTGGTTACAATTGCCCCACATAAGACCCATTCGAATGCGATGCGACGTTAACTGAAATGCCAAAACCCAACCGCAGTCAACTGGGCCACAGTGTCCCGAGTGTCCTTTGAATGTTGCTGCTGCTGCAGCTCTTGCAGCACATTCACGTAGTGTCCGGTTCGGAGTGCGAGAGTGAGTGTGAGCGTAATTGTGAGCTTGAATGTGGCTGTCTACTTGTTTACGGCACCTCGAAGTGACCGTTGACCGTGTTACGTAAATACAAAATTGACTTTGTGCTCCCCTTTGTGCCACGCAAACCAATCGAATCCTTGTTTTTCCGCGGCTACCCAGCGTGTGGGAGTGGCAAAAAATGAGAGAAGCAGAAAAAATAACCAAGCATGGAATCATTGGTTATAACTAGCACAGTGGTAAAGTGAGATAAAATAAATATAAAGATTATATAGAAATTAAAACATTTGTAAATCAGATAATCAAATTTAGAATTAAAAAAGGTTAGCTTTTTTGGTTTGTGGAAGCTGAAATATATCCTATTTTAATTAATATTGCAGGTTCCATTCATTATAAACCTATTTTCGTTGAACCTTGTTCATAAATTGGGTTAATAATGTCGGTCGCGAAAAAAAAGATTTTTTGGGCATATAGTCGATTGAAAATTGTGATAGTTGCGCTTTATATATAAATAATAATATATATACATCATTTATAAATACATTTATTTGTTTTCAATTAAATAAGAATAATATATTTATTCACTTTTTATTTTAATAACAAGAGGATATATATCCTCTGGTTATACACGTCCTTTCATCTCGTCCTCTCATATAATACAACAATAAATTTAACCAATTTGTATCGCCTATCGAACCACTGTGCTGGGATACTGCCAGCTGCCAGCTGCTGGTGGAGTCGAGTACTTTATGAAAGTTTGTTTTAGCTTATCTAATGGTGTTGCCTTTTCACTCCTTTTACCCCGGCCTTACATCTGTTATTTTGCAGGCGCACCGCTGCCGTGGCAGGGTCTGAAAATAGCGCGTCATTTGCCGCCGGTTTGTCCACAAAAACTACCGGATGTGTCAGGACCGAGCAGCGTGAATATGTCACGTGGTCGTTACAAGCACTTGATGCGGCTTATGCCCTATTTGAAAACAGAGAGTGAGGATTGCTTGTACTTAAATCTATATGTTCCGCACGAGGGTAAGTTAATGATGCACTCAGTTGGTTTTAAAACAGAATCGTATACATATCTGACCCCCTAGAGCCGCTGGCAACACCCAAGCTGCATGCGGTGCTGGTTTATTTGCATGGCGAGTCCTTTGAGTGGAACAGCGGCAATGCCTACGATGGATCAGTGCTGGCCAGCTATGGCGAGGTGATTGTGGTCACCGTCAACTATCGCCTGGGCGTGCTGGGTAAGTTTAATGGTGTCTGGCCGGGCTTAATTGACAGTCTGCTAATTGCTCATCACGATATGCCGTAGGGTTTATGCGTCCTGGCATTGATGCTCATAATATAGCCAACTATGCGCTGCTCGATCAGATAGCGGCACTGCACTGGATCAAGGAGAACATTGGCTCCTTTGGCGGCGACAATACTCGGGTCACACTAATGGGCCACAGCACGGGCGCCGCCTGCGTCAATTATCTAATGGTCTCACCGGTGGCATCAGGTAAGTGCCATGCACCGATTCGCCTGCTCTACACTGATAATAATTGCATTTAATTGATGGCTTGCAGGTCTATTTCATCGCGCCATACTCATGTCCGGCTCGGCCATGTCCGACTGGGCAGCCAGCAATCAATCGCTGCAATTGACCATGCAAATAGCCAACGCCCTCGACTGCCCGCTGGGTGACCACGAAGAGGATGATGCTCTGCTCGATTGCCTGCGCCAGCGTCGGTGAGTCAATCAATTTATTGAATTATTAAGTGGTGCGAGTGGTTGCCTGTCTGTAGCACTGTGTCCATTTTAATCGCACCACAATGCGTGCTAATGCCCTTTACAGTTTCTGTCCATTATCCTGTTTGGACGTGGCCTGCTGAATGCGTTAATTTAATTTACGCTGGCATCTTCCAAAAGCAGACAGGATAGCCGTGTGTCCTGTTCTGCTTTGATTCAATTGGCGCTTGGCTTTTGTGCGCTGCTTAATGATACGATAAATTTACGAGCTTGTCGCGCCGCTTTCTCAATGAGCCGTAGACAGCCCGGCCCGTGCCGCACCCGCTCGCACTCTCTCCACGCCCCTTGACTATAGCTGACCATTACAAATCATGCGTGGGTTTAAGCCTTGGGCGTTGGCCTCCTTGTTTCGCATCCCGATTAGTTGTAATCCCTTGTGTTCATTGAGTCCGGCGGCTCCTAAAACACGCGTCTAATACGCGGCACGTCTATTGTGTGGTGCGGGCGGTCGCAGTTAATTGCTTTTCAATTAATCACGTTTTTGGATCGCTTATTCAGCTGCTGCCGAGGTTAGGGTCATCCACTTAGCTGGCCATTAAGTGTCAGGCTCAATAAATTATGCGCTTTATTTGCATATTTTTTGCTTAGCTTGGGGCTTTTTCGACTTTGACTTTGAGTTTCCTTATGGAAATTAGTTTATGGATATGGAAATATGCTTGACGATTTTATTGGAGAAGCTACAGATTTATAATTAATTTTTATGTTATATAATATTGGGCCAATAGATTTTCATTAGTAATTTATTGCTTATGCCTATATTTCATAGTTTTATGTATCCATTTTCGTTGTATCCTGAAATAAACTACTTTCTTCCTTTGACTAGTTCAAATTTAATGCCCCCAATTAAATTATTTTACTTATAATATTCATAAATATTCAGAGCATACAACAAATTATTCGCGCATAATTTGTAAGCAAAAATATGCATAAATTACAGATGATTTTAAATTTAATATTAAATTGGTAAATCTGCTTACTTTTATAATTTATTTTATTATATTTGTTCAGTTGTTCGAATTATTTGCGTGTTCAATCTCTGTTTTAAATATTTGAATAAACAATTATTATAATGTGGTCCGTTCCATTGCAATTTTAATTGCACATTAGCAGAGTCGGAAAAACAAATACACAGATTCCACATATCCTGTGCACACACACAAACACACATACACACACACATAATTATAATGTGCGAAAAGGAGGGCAAAAGAAAACGGAAAAACTAAAAAACAATTTGCATAGAAAGCGAAATAAAAGCACATGAAGTAAAATAATGTATGTAAAACAAAATCAACAACGGGACAATAATAGTAATTATGTTAATTATGCGAAGCACATGCACACACTCACACTCAACCACACACGCTCGCACACACGCCCCAACTTTGTCGCCAGACAAACATTGCAATGCAACAGTCGCTATTTTATATGTGTGTTTGTGTTTGAGTGTTCTCTGTGTGTGGGTGTGTGTGTGTGTTTGTGTTTTCTACTTGCTTTCTTTTGCCTTCTACAAATTGACACAGTAAGTTGGCAAGCTGTTGGATGATTCTACCCTTACCCCAAGCCTAGTAAACTTTCTCCACAATGAGCAGGGGCAAAGATAAAGTATTTTAAGCATAATTATCCGAAGACCAAATATTCTTTAAATAAGTTTTCATGTAATAAAAATAAATTTTAATATTAAAGATTAAAACGATATTGGTTGCATATAGTAAAAAAGATTAATAAGGTATTAGATAAAAAGAGGTTTACAGCAAAGAAGATAATTATAGGGGAGTAAGAAACATTTACAGAGC